>OY740799.1:6578274-7178274 GCA_963514005.1 Raja brachyura
TGAGGGCCCTGGTTCTGGACTCCCTCAACATCGGGAACATGTTTCCTGCCTCTAGCGTGTCCAATCCCTTAATAATCTTATATGTTTCAATGAAATCCCCTCGCATCCTTCTAAATTCCAGTGTATGCAAGCCCAGTCGCTCCATTCTTTCAACATATGACAGTCCCGCCATCCCGGGAATTAACCTCGTTCCAGCAAACCAACATCCTAACAACAATGCCTAACATGGGTTGGTTACCTGTTGATCTTTAATGATAATGATGCATCCCTTGTTCCTGAAACCAGTTAGCGACCACCCTAATCTGAGTTGTAGCAAGGCTCACATGTAGTATATAACATTTTAACTGATCTCATAGAAACATAGAAACATAGAAAAATAGATGCAGGAGTAGACCATTTGGCCCTTCGAGCCTGCACCGCCATTCAATATGACCATGGCTGATCATCCAACTCAGTATCCCGTACCTGCCTTCTCTCCATACCCCCTGATCCCTTTAGCCACAAGTGCCACATCTAACGCCCTCTTAAATATAGCCAATGAACTGGCCTCAACTACCTTCTGTGGCAGAGAATTCCAGAGACTCACCACTCTCTGAGTAAAGAATGTTTTCCTCATCTCGGTCCTAAAGGAATTCCCCCTTATCCTTAGACTGTGACCTCTTGTTCTGGACTTCCCCAACATCAGGAACAATCTTCCAGCATCTAGCTTGTCCAACCCCTTAAGAATTTTGTACGTTTCTATAAGATCCCCCCTCAATCTTCTAAATTCCAGCGAGTACAAGCCGAGTCTATCCAGTCTTTCCTCATATGAAAGTCCCGACATCCCAGGAATCAGTCTGGTGAATCTTCTCTGTACCCCCTCTATGGCAAGAATGTCTTTCCTCAGATTTGGAGACCAAAACTGTATGCAATACTCCAGGTGTGGTCTCACCAAAACCCTGTACAACTGCAGTAGAACCTCCCTGCTCCTATATTCAAATCCTTTCGCTATGAATACCATTTGCTTTCTTCACTGCCTGCTGCACCTGCATGCCTACTTTCAATGAATGATATGGGTTTCGTGTAGGCAGAGGAGATTAGTTTAACTTGACATTATGTTCGGCACAGATATTGTGGCCAGAGGGTCCGTTCCAATGCTACACTGGTCTACATTCTACATTCTTAATTGCTGTTCTACTGTGGTGAAGCTGTAACTATATCCAATAATATTTATCTATCATTGCTATCACCATTCACCTGGCAATGTGTGCTGAAATACTGTCCTTTGCAGAACAAGCTACGTTGAATTCAAAAGATTCAGTCTGCATGAAGGCACGTACGGTTAATAAGCTCAGGCCGAAGGTTAACTCTACGCCGCTATTGAAAACAATCATCAGTGGTAAACAATGCGATTAACCTCTCCCCTACAGTTGTAATATGAGTCTCAGATCCAATTGGACCCGCTTTTCGAAGAGAAGGCACAAAGTGCTGGAGTAACTCAGCAGGGCAGGCAGCATCTATGGAGGGAATGAGTCTGAGGAAGGGTCCCGACCCGGAAACATCCCCTATCCATGTTCTCCAGCGATGCTGCCTGACTTGCTGAGTCACTCCAACACATTGAGTCCTTTAATGCAATTTTGTAGCTGTCCATGCATATTTACATGTGGCACGGTGGCGCAGCGGTAGAGTTGCTGCCTTACAGCGTCAGAGACCCGTGTTCGATCCTGACGACAGGTGCAGTCTGTACGGAGTTTGTACGTTCTCCCCGTGACCTGCGTGGGTTTCCCCCCGGGTGCTCCGGTTTCCTCCCGCACTCCAAAGGCGTGCAGGTTTTCACACAGAGAGTGGTGGGTCTCTGGGACTTTCTGCCACAGAGGGTAGTTGAGGCCAGATCATTGGCTATATTTAAGAAGGAGTTAGATGTGGCCCTTGTGGCTAAGGGGATCAGAGGGTATGGAGATAAGGCAGGTACGAGATACTGAGTTGGATGATCAGCCATGATCATATTGAATGGCGGTGCAGGCTCGAAGGGCCGAATGGCCTACTCCGGCGCCTAATTTCTATGTTTCTATGTTTCTAGGTTTGTAGGTTGATTGACTTGGCATGAATGTAAATTGTCCCTAGTGTGTGATAGTGTTAAGGGCCTATCCCATTTACGCAACATAATTTACGCGTCGCGATGCATGACACGCGCGATGCAAATGACGCCCAAGTGGGACAGGCCCTTAAATGTGCGCGGATCGCTGGTCGGTCCAGACTCGGTGGGCCAAAGGGCCCGTTTCCCTGTTGTATCTCCAAACTGTGGTCACAGGGTGAGTTTCGAAGATTACCTTTGAGGAAGGATACTCATTCGGTCTCAACACAAAGTGCTGGAGTAACTCACTGAGTCACGCAGCATCTCTGGAGAACATGATGTGTGTTGTCTCGGCTCAGGATCCTTCTTCAGTCTGATTGTAGGGAGATGGGGAGGGGGGGAAGAAAGCTGGAAGGTGGGAGAGGCAGGACACAGACTGACAGGTAGTAGGTTAACGCAGGTGATAAGTGCATAGTTAGTCGTAAAGGATAGGAGTAGAATTAGACCATTCGGCCCATCAAGTCTATTCCGCCATTCAATTATGGCTGATCTATCTTTCCCTCTCAACCCTATTTTCTTGCCTTCTCTCCACCTGTACTATCTAAATCTGCCTTAAAAATATCCACTTGCATAGATTTGGCCTCTGCAGCCTTCAGTGGCAAAGAATTCCACAGATTCACCACCCTCTGACGAAAGAAATTCCTCCTCATCTCCTTCCTAAAAGAACCTCCTTTAATTCTGAGGCTGTTACCTCTAGTCCTAGACTCTCCCACTGGTGGAAACATCCTCTCCACTCTATCCAGGCCTTCTCTCGAGCGTGTATGTTTCAACGAGATCCCCCCCCCCCCATTCTTCTAAACTCCAGCGAGTACAGGCCCAGTGCCGACAATCGCTCATCATAGGTTAACCCACACATTCCTGGGATCATTCTTGTAAAACTTCTTGTAAAAATGTTGAACAAAGGCCAGAGATATTAGGTTGAAAAAAAGTATTTGCAATGGGTTGCTACGTGTGAGGTTAGCATTGCTCACCTGTGTGATTCATAATCTGCCCTGTCATATCATCACCTAACCGGGGAGATTCTATATTAGCGGTGGGAAACAGACGGAATCCCTAGAGCAAAGGAGTACAGCAACTCTAGGTGACGTTTCGGGTCCGCACCCTTCTTCAGACGGAGAGTCAGGGCAACGGGAGGTATGAAACGATACAGAACAAATCAGAGCCAGCACCGATGACTCAGGAAAGGTGGAGCCCACAATGGTCCATTGTTGGCTGTGGAAGTGGAGATATAGCGAAGGGATACGAACAGTGGATCTAGCAGAACGACTAGGATGGGGAGGGACAGAGAGAGAGAGAGAGAGAGGGGGGGAATGCGAGGGTCACAAAATTAGAAAAATCAATATTCCTACTGAAGATAGACACAAAATACTGGAGTAACTCAGCGGGTCAGGAAGCATCTCTGGAGAAAAGGAATAGGTGACGCTTCGGGTCAAAACCCTATACCTTATAGAGAATCTATACCTTTTTGATGACCCTCAGACTATCCTTGATCGGACTTTGCTGACTTTACCTTGCACTAAACATTATTCCCTTATCATTTATATACACTGTAGATTGTATTCAAGTTTGTCTTTCCGCTGACTGGTTAGCACACAACAAAAGCTTTTCACTGTACCTCAGTACACGTGACAATAAACTAATCAAACTAATTAACTAACTAGGATCAGGGGGAGAGGGAAACAGATATACTCTCACATTGGGCAATTGGATTTTATATTATGCTGCTCAGTTCTTCATCTTATGAAAATGGGACATTCAAACCGGTGCCTCAATCCCTTGTGCAGGAAGGAACTGCAGATGCTGGTTTAAACCGAAGATAGGCACAAAAAGCTGGAGTAACTCAGCGGGACAGGCAACATCTCTAGAGAGAAGGAATGGGTGACATTTCGGGTCAGGTCTGACGAAGGGTCTCGGCCCGAAACGTCACCCGTTCCTTCTCTCCAGAGATGCTACCTGTCCCGCCGAGTTAATCCAGCTTTTTGTGTCTATCTTCAATCTTTGAGTTCCTAAGGCGGGACTGACAGCAATGTGGAATTCCCCTTGTCGTGTAGTCAAGGGCCCAGTCCATGTAATCGTCGGAATTGGCATCACACCCCAGGAGTTTTCCCAACTATTTGACTGCAAGGAAGGAAGATCGTCCTCATGCCACGGAGGAATCAACAGGAACGTGTTCCCGGTGTCCCTGCTCTACTGAACTCCTTTGTCCCTGGAGCCCCCTCTTCTTCAAAGGGTTTCCTTTTCCCATGTTCGACGCCGAGGGAACACGGGAACTGGTGCACTCCAGTGGAAATGAAACCATTACATTTACCAAGAATCAATTAAAAAAATGCCTATTTCATTTTCACTAATTCCATTTCTCCAATAAACCTTGAGAAGAAATTCACAGAGTCTCTTACTCAGAGTAAGGGAATCGAGAAGCAGAGGACATAGGTTTAAGGTGAGGGGAGGAAAGATTCAATAGGAACCTGAGGCGTAACCTTTTCACACAAAGGGCGGTGAGTGTATGGAACGAGCTGCCGGAGGAGGTAGTTGAGGCTGGGACTATCCCAACGTTTAAGAAACATTTAGACAGGTACATGGATAGGACAGGTTTAGAGAGACATGGGCCAAATGCAGGCAGGTGGGACTAGTGTAGATGGGACATGTTGACCAATGTGGGCAAGTTAGGCCGAAGGGCCTGTTTCCATGCTGTATCACTCTATGACTCTATGAGTAGATAAGGTGGATGCACAGAGTCCTTTACCCAGAGTAAGGGAGTCAAAAACAGAGGACATAGGTTTAAGGGGAGAGGGGAAAGATTAGTTGTGGCAGGTACTATAACACCAGTTAAAAGCCACTTGGACAAGTACATGGGTAGGAAAGGATTAGAGAGACGTGGGCCAGTGTGGGTTATTACTTCAAATTATTGTACAGGATAGGCAAAAAAAAGCTTTGTGGCTTCGGTCATTGATTATGTGAACGTTGGTTCATATTCACACAGATTGTAAAGTGTTGTTCTTTTTAATGTATGACCGAAATAAACTATTCACTCATGCATTCAAATTAGAGTTTAATGTTCATACCATTGGATTGCGAGCTACCCAAACGGAATACGAGGCATTGTTCCCCCAGTTTGCGTGGGGCCTCACTCTGGCGATGGAGGAGGCCCAGGGCAGAGAGGGAATGGGAAGGGGACTTAAAAGGGTTAGCAACTGGCAGTTCCAGTAGGCTTTGGCTAAAGCGAAGCATCTGAAGAAGGATCTCGACCCGAAACGTCACCTATTCCTTTTCTCCAGAGATGACCCGCTGAGTTACTCCGGCTTTTAGTGTCTATCTTAGGCTTTGGCTAATGCCTTATTTATGAAGCATTCGAACAATAGCTAAGTATCTCCTTGTGGCTCAGTATCGTTTGATTTTATAATAGTCCCGTGTGAAGTGCCTTGGGACCTTTACCTCTTTAAGCTACTATGTAAGCATGCAATATGCTCTTTCACAAGCCAACAACTGCAAATCTGAAATATTTAAAAAAACAGAAAATGCTCGGGGTACTTTGCAGATCGGGCAGCATCTGTGGTGGGAAAAGTGGGGTTAATTCTCACGTTGGTGACTTTTGTTATTGAGGAGGATGGTGGGAGGATAGGGAACACCTGCGATGGGCCGTCCATGTGACACAGTTGCCTTCGGCACTGTTTAAGTGAGGGAAACGGATGCTTGGTAATTGTTGTTCTCCCTGGAGGTGTTTTATAAGTAGAGAAGTAAATGAGGGCAGGATACGGAAGAAAATGTGCTGGGACGTGTGAGGGGGCAGAACACTGGGATGGGGATCTGAAACAATAGGGAATGCTGGAAATATTCAGCAGGTCAGGCAGCATCTGCGGAGAGATAAAAAAATATATAATGTTGCAAATGTCTGTTCTCACTTCCGAATCAGGGGGGCGCCACGGTGGTGCAGCAGTAGTGTTCGGTAGTGCAGCGCTGAACACCCAGGTTTGATCCCGACTATGGGTGCTGTCTGTACGGAGTTTGCACGTGACCTGCGTGGGTTTTCTCCTAGACCTTCAGTTTCCTCCCACTCTCCAAAGACATACAGGTTTGTAGGTTAACTGGCTTGGTGTAAGTGTAAATTGTCCCTAGTGTGTGTAGGATAGTGTTAGTGTGCGGGGATCGCTGGTCGTTGCGGACTCGGTGAGCAGAAGGGCCTGTTTCCGCGCTGTTTCTCTAAACTAAACTAATTGGTTGAAACTGATACAAACAGGATTGACTGGTACCTGTACTTGAAATTGTTGATCTAATCATTGCTTATGCACTTCATTGGGTATGTGCAGAAAAATCACAATGGGAGCATTGTTTCACTGGAACAAGATGACATAAGAGGTATACTCTTTGAATCTATACTTGGAACTATAGTAATTTACCAGTTGCAGTTCCTGTCATCACTTGCAAAGACAATAATAATAATTTGTGTTGTTACATAGTTACATAGTCTGTTTATAAAATGTTATCTCTCTCCTTTTAGCTTGCTCTCGATCTGTCTTAAATCTGTCTGAAGAAAGGTCTCGACCCGAAACGTCAAGGGCCTGTCCCACCTGGCAATTTTCTGTCCCACCTGACAAGACACCGTGGGTCAAAACGTCATCACTTCGCGACTTTTTCGGTGACCGGATGCGTCAGACAATGATGGCAGCAGTCACCGAAGAAATCGCCAAGTGGGACAGGCCCTTCACCCTTTCCTTCTCTCCAGAGATGCTGCCTGTCCCGCTGAGTTTCTCCAGCATTTTGCATCTGCAGTTCTTTCCCCCACTCTCTACCTGTCTCCCTCTGTTGCAACCACCTGCTTAACATTAGGGTCTTTCAAGTCAAGCCAAGTCGAGTTTCATTGGCATATGCACGTATGGTGAGGTTCTGGGTACAATGAAAATCAGGCACATAGACAAAAATTAAAAAACACGAAGTAGAAACAAAGAACTGCAAACGCTGGTTTAAACCAAAGATAGACACAAAGTGCTGGAGTAACTCAGCATGTCAGGCAGCATCTCTGGAGACAAAGGATAGGTGACGTTTCGGGTCCAAACCCTTCTTCAGAGCTTTTTCTTTCATCCTTTTTCTCCAGAAATGCTGCCTGACACGCTGAGTTACTCCAGCACATTGCATCGACACAAAAACATAAATTTATACATAAATTCAGGCAACAAACATAAATATATCCACAGGTTACATGTAAAATCTACCAGACGATGAAAATAAAATGTATTTTCGCAAAAAAGGAGATATTAGTGCACAAATACTCAATTAGAAAACAAGTCCTTGCCAGCGCAAGAGGTTTTGGTTTGGAGATACAGCGCGGAAACAGGCCCTTCGGCCCACCGGGTCTGCCCTGACCGGCGATCCCCGCACACTAAAACTATCCTACACCCACCAGGGACAATTTTTACATTTATACCAAGTCAATTAACCTACAGACCTGTACGTCTTTGGAGTGTGGAAGGAAACCGAAGATCTCGGAGAAAACCCACGCAGGTCACGGGGAGAACGTACAAACTCCGTGCAGACAGCACCCGTGGTCGGGATCGACCCCGGGTCTCCGGCGCTGCATTCGCAGTAAGGCAGCAACTCGACCGCTGCGCCACCGTGACCAGGTGGTCCTCAGTGTTCTGTTGCCGAGGAAGAATTCTGGTTGTGTGGCCCTGTGCAAGAAGCTGATCGTTTGTGGGACAGCAGCTGTTCCTGAACCTGGGACTTCAGGTTTCTGTACCTCTTGCCCGACAGTATTAAGAAGAAGAGAGCATGATGGGGATCTTTGATGATAGATGTCGCCTTCGTGAGGTAGTGCCTCGTGTAGATGCTTTCAATAGAGGGGAGATCTGTGCCTGTGATGGACCAGAGTTGAGTCCGCCACTCTCTCTGTAACTTCTTGCGTTGGAATTATTCAGAATGTGGTGGAGTTTTACGCGAGTCGCCTCATTTGGTGATGGTTTGATTCAATCACTGGCCATCATTAGCATGTTTGGAAGTTCATAAAATCTAGGAGAAGAATTAGGCCATTCGGCCCATCAAGTCTACTCCGTGATTCAATCATGGCTGATCTATCAACCCCATTCTCCTGCCATCTCCCCATTGTAACCCCTGACACCCGCACTAATCTCAGAGTCTGTCTGAGAGAATATTAAACATTGTTATTAATCTCCTTCTTCTTGCGTATGGCGTGCACAGCCAAAAGTTGCAAGACAACTTGTTCTGTTTGATCTTCTGTTTGTGCACGGCAGGCTGATTGCAATCGTCGAAACAGGGTGGACGTGCAGAATGGCTCATCCTTCTCCCCAATGCAAGTCCACAAACCCCTCCAACCCTCGGATCTTCTTGGACGTGAGCGTGGGGGGGGCGAGTTAGGTAGGTAAAAAGGAGGGTGAAGAGAGGCGCTTGTTCCTTGCTTGCTTGCTCCTTGGTGGTGTGCCGGGGTCCCCACCAGTCAGTCCTCTGAGCAAATATGATGTAGGTTTGCAAGAAAATACACACATTGCTGGAGTAACTCGAGCGCGGGAACTAATCATTGTTGCTTTGATCTTATGCTAAAGAATATGTAAGGGCCCTGGGGGTATTAAGCATAAAATAGGACTGGAGTAAACTCAGAAGGTCCCGGCCTGAAACGTCATCGATCCACGTCCTCCAGTGATGCTGCTTCCTGACGCTGAGTTAAACTAGCATGTGTCTTGTTACTTGTAAAGCGACATCTGTAGTTCTCCATATTTCGTATCTCCATTATTCTTAAGCATGGACTATTCCGCAAAGGTCGGGTTGCAGAAGACGCTTTTAAATTTTTCAGCAAGTCAGGCAGCACACGTGGAGAGAGACGGTCGGTTCATGTCTCAGGACATCTGAATTAGGACAAAATAGAGTTCTGTAAATTCCAAGATGCAGGGAAAGAGGAGGAAAATGAAGGGGACAAAATATGTTAAAGGGAAGGTTCTTCCCACGCACTATTAAAGCATGGAATAATCTCCACCAAGCCACGGTTGCCCAGCCAGATGCAACTACATTTAAAGTGGCACTTTCTTCCCAATAACCCTCTCTGGCTAAACCCCTCCCTTCACCACCTCCAGTTTAAATTCCAGTTGGAATATTTTGGAGGACCAAGTAACCAAGAACCAAGAACCACGTGAAGGTTGCAATCTCCCACCCCATTGTTAAACACAGCCATATAGGAAATTTCAGACCCAAAGATAGAAACATAGAAACATAGAAATTAGGTGCAGGAGTAGGCCATTCCGCCCTTCGAGCCTGCACCGCCATTCAATATGATCATGGCTGATCATCCAACTCAGTATCCCGAACCTGCCTTCTCTCCATACCCTCTGATCCCCTTAGCCACAAGGGCCACATCTAACTCCCTCTTAAATATAGCCAATGAACTGGCCTCAACTACCCTCTGTGGCAGAGAGTTCCAGAGACCCACCACTCTCTGTGTGAAAAAATTCCTTCTCATCTCGGTCCTAAAGGATTTCCCCCTTATCCTTAAGCTGTGACCCCTTGTCCTGGACCTCCCCAACCCCAAAGATACAGTTCATAATATCAACAAACCTGACTACCTCATCCAGGAGAAACGGAACATAATTATCTGATCGGTACTAAATTTCACCAAGGAAACGACTGCTTTAAATCATAAAATATTTCTGGGCTTTGTAGTGACGTCAATGTTATTGACCAGTGTAGCAGCACTTTAAATCAGTACCTGACTAGCAGTGAAAGACTTATATCCCCACTTCGACATAGGCTTGGGTCAAAGTGACCTCTCCAAGCAGAAACTGGTGCGTAGCTTTTCCCTTGATTGATACATGAAGATGAAGGATACATTTCAACTTCCTTTGTCAAAATCCTGGAAGATCATACTAGGTCTAAGGGGTCTATGGGGCAGCACGGTGGCGCAGCGGTAGAGTTGCTGACTTACAGCACCAGGGACCCGGGTTCAAACCTGACCACGGAGTTTGTACAGTACATTCTCCTCGTGAACTGCGTGGGTTTTCTCCAGGTGCTCCGGTTTCGTCCCACACTCCAAAGACGTGCAGGTTTGAAGGTTAATTGGCTTCAGTAAAATTGTAAGTTGTTCCTCGGGTGCAGGATGGTGCTGGTTTATGGGGATCACTGGTCGGCGTGGACTCGGTGGGCCGAAGGGCCTGTTTCTGCATTGTATCTCTAAAGTCTAATTTCACATGTCAACTTGACCACATCTAATGTGGGGGGCAATGTTGAAAGGCATCAATGTCAAACTGGGCGCGCTCAGAGTCAGCGTATCATACAGCATGGAAACAGGCCCTTCGGCCCAACTTGCACATGCCGACCAATATGCCCCATCTGCACACATCCCACCCGCCCGTGTCTGGCCCATATCCCTTTAGACTTTAGACATCCAGCGTGGAAACAGGCGCACTGATTCCGTGCTGAATATGCTCATATGCTGAGAGAATGGAGCGGCTGGGCTTGTACACTCTGGAATTTAGAAGGATGAGATGGGATCTTATTGAAACATATAAGATTATTAAGGGTTTGGACACGCTAGAGGCAGGAAACATGTTCCCGATGTTGGGGGCGTCCAGAACCCGGGGCCACAGATTAAGAATAAGGGGTAAGCCATTTAGAATGGAGATGAGGAAACACTTTTTCACACAGAGAGTTGTGAGTCTGTGGAATTCTCTGCCTCAGAGGGCGGTGGAGGCAGTTTCTCTGGATACTTTTCAAGAGAGAGCTAGACAGGGCTCCTAAAGATAGCAGAATAAGGGGATATGGGGAGAAGGCAGGAACAGGGTACTGATTGGGGATGATTGGACATTGAATAGCGGTGCTGGCATGAAGGGCCGAATGTCCTACTCCTGCACCTCTTGTCTATTGTCCATTGACCAGCGATCACCCCGTACACTAGCACTGTACTGCACACTAAAGATAATTTACAATTTACAGAAGCCAATTAACCTACAAACCTTTTAAGTGTGGGAGGAAACTGGAGAAAACAGGTGGAACGTACAAACTCCATACAGACAACACCCTTGGTCAGGATCGAACCCGGGTCTCTGGCGCTGTAAGGCAGCAACTCTACCGTTGCGCCACTGTGCCACCCTTCTAAACCTTTCCTATCCATGTACCCATCTAGATGTCTTTTAAATGTAGTTACAGTAGCAGCCTCAACAACCTCCTCTGGCAGCTCACCAGGCTCCCCCCCCCCCCTCTCGTCTCTACTGGCTTTCTCCCCCGCCTCACCACAATCAGTCTGAAGAAGGGTCCCAACCCGAAACATCACTACTCATCTTCTCCAGAGATTCCGCCTGACCTGCATAGTTACTCCAGCACTTTGCTTTAAAAAATAAAATAAACCACGCCTGCGGTTCCATCTGTCTATTGTGAGTCATTATTCGAGTAAGCAGCATTATGATCGTAGGTGTCACAAAGCCGGTTAGAGGGGAAGAACTGGTTAGTTGTCAGATTGCTGCTGGCACTGTGTTAAGTCCAGTTTCTGTAGCATGATAAAATGTGGTAAGAGTAGCAATGCTACATAATTTTGAGATTAATAAAATCAAGTCTGCAATTTATCCCATCAGATAAAGCATAAAAAGAAGTTTAATTTGACACCTAATTCACTTTCATATCTTCAGTATTTCAAAAGTTGTGGCTGTGAAATTAGCATCTTGTTCACTATTGCTTTTCCATTGACTTAACTCAAAAGCTGTGATCGAGGACATTGCCCATGGTCAAAAGCCCATAACTTTCTTAAAAATTAAGAGAACTGAATACAATTTTCAGTTATTATAGATTGAAGCATTCTGAAACAAATTTGAAACAATCTTACTTGGATGACCTGAAATTAAAGCATATAATTAGTTAGTTACGTAATACTTCGAGCCCATAGAGGTGAGCTGTAGAGGCTTTGCAGGACGCTCACTCTGCAAAGTCCTCAACCAGTTGGGCTTTACGGGACTGGCAAAGCAGAGGGCCATTCAATCCGCAAGTGAAGCAGCAGAGAAAGCCACTAGGTGGCTTTAGATTAAGAGGTCTGATCCGTGGGCGGTTGCTGCTGGGACGCAAGTCGGGGCTTGATCAACCCCGGCTGGGTCGCCAGGGCGAGGGTGTCTGATGTTGTGAGACCCGAAACACCCGATGACCCCAGGTCACATCACTGAGGATGCGTCCCAGCGCATCTACAAGATGTATCTTTCACACTAGCTAATTACAAAATTCAATTACTAGATCTAAACATCTATCCATTTCTTAAGAAAAGGTTAACATTTTTAAATAGCCGAAGTGTCCAAATAACATTCACACAAGAATTCACAATATGACATGATTTTTAAATCTCATTGTCATGAATTTATAGGCCAAATGGAAGGAATTTAATGTTTAATTCCCGTAAATTAATGGCATTTTAATCATCGCGAGTGGGTTTTTGTGGAACACGATCGATTGGAACGTTGCGATTGCAGTGAATTTGAACCCCATATCGGCAGGAAAAACACTGCCGGTTCGTATTGGGCCAAAATCACATTTTCCCCAATGTAATTTGGATTAATGTCACCCTAAGAACATAAAATAAACAACTAACCTTATGTTTTGTCCCCTACGTGAGATCCGTCCCGTTGTAGGCATTGACGGCGTTAGAAGTATCTTTTTATTTTACTCCAGGGATTAAATTGTCCCGCGATTAAAAAAAAAACTTCACAGAACGGAAGTTGGAACGATTTTTCTGCAGCAGCTGAACAGCCTGAGAAAGTTCGACTCCGACAGGCAGGAGAAAACGGCATTTTAATCCCGCCCCCCCCCCTCAAAGGCGCCAAAGTCACGCACACAGCCAGTGGCAGAACTGCAGCGCCTCTGAAGGTAAGTATTGTAACATCGCTAGTAAGAGAGTATGAAAAAAATAAACGAGGGATATGGAGCAAACATGGGCACTTGGGATTAACTTAGATGGGGCATAGAGTAAAAAAGTCTTACAGCCTGGAAACAGGCCCTTTGGCCCAACTTGCCCACTCCAGCCAACATGTCCCATCTACACTAATCCCACCTGTCTGCGTTTGGCCAATATCCCTCTAGACCTGTCCATGTACCTGTCTAAATGTTGCTTAAACGTTGCAATAGTCCCTGCCTCAACTACCTCACCCAGCAGCTCATTCCATGCACCCATTGTGTGAAAAGGTTACCCCTCAGTTTCCTATTGAATCTTCCCCTCCTTACCTTAAACCTATGTGACAAACCATGGTTCTCGATTCCCCTACTCTGGGCAAGAGACATGTACCTGATCTATTCTTTTCATTATGGACAAGTTGGGCCGAAGGGCCTGTTTCCATGCTCTCTGGCTAAATCCCTTTCACAGACCTGTCTTAGAAATTCTGGCCTGAATGATATATTTCCCCTAACCATAAATTCTGCACTGGTCCTGCATTTAATTCTGGAAATATGGGGTACAAAGAATAAGGGGTTGGCCATTGAGAACGGAGATGAGGAAAAACGTTTTCACCCAGAGCGTTGTGAATCTGTGGAATTCTCTGCCTCAGAAGGCAGTGGAGGCCAAGTCTCTGGATGCTTTCAAGAGAGAGTTAGATAGAGCTCTTAAAGATAGCGGAGTCAGGGGATGGCGGGGGAGAAGGTAGGAACAGGGCTATCATTGTTGATGATATTCTCGTCTACGGACGCGATCTGGCTGAACATGACGCCAATCTGAAGAAAGTACTTTACCGTGCCAAAGACCTTCATATCAAACTCAATCACACTTCTGACACCACGTAATGAGTCGACTCGAACACTCATCAAGATACAACACATATTTATTAAATCTACATACGCAAGGATCTGCAGTCACCATATAACATATAACCATATAACAATTACAGCACAGAAACAGGCCTTCTCGGCCCTTCCAGTCCGTGCCGACCATTTATTTTCCCCTAGTCACATCTACCTGCACTCAGACCATACCTCTCCATTCCCTTCCCGTCCATATACCTATCCACTTTACTTTTCAATGTTAAAATCGATCCTGCCTCCACCACTTCTGCAGGAAGATCATTCCACACAGCCACCACTCTCTGAGTAAAGAAGTTCCCCCTCATGTTACCCCTAAACTTCTGTCCCTTAATTCTCATGTCATGCCCTCTTGTTTGAATCTTTCCTACCCTCAATGGGAAAAGCTTTTCCACGTCAACTCTGTCTATCCCTTTCATCATTTTAAAGACCTCAATCAAGTGCCCCCTTAACCTTCTGCGCTCCAAAGAATAAAGACCTAACTTGTTCAACCTTTCTCTGTAACTTAGTTGCTGGAACCCAGGCAACATTCTAATAAATCTCCTCGGAGTCATCACATCTCCAAGCTGCTATTTATTCTAACTAGCGCAAGCAGGCAGTTGCCGAACCAGCAGGTCCAGGAACAGCTTCTTTCCGGCGGCTGTCACGCTACTCAACAACGTACCTCGGTGACTGCCAATCACCCCCCCCCCCCCCGGACACTTATTGTTATTTATTCAAATCATTTGCTGTGTCGCTCTTCCAGGGAGATGTTAAATGCATTTCGTTGTCTCTGTACTGTACACTGACAATGACAATTAAAATTGAATCTGAATCTGAATCTGAATCAGGCTCTTGATAATATGATGTACATAGTAGGTGGAGTTACTACTAACAGACACTATAATTGGCTAGTATGAAATAGCCAATCTACAATCAGCCATGATCACAGTGAATGGCGGTGGTAGACAAAAATGCTGGAGAAACTCAGCGGGTGAGGCAGCATCTATCGAGCGAAGGAATAGGTGACGATTCGGGTCACCTGAAACGTCTCGACCCAAAACGTCAAATATTCCTTCGCTCCATTGATGTTGCCTCACTCGCTGAGTTTCTCCAGCATTTTTGTTTACCTTCGATTTTTCCAGCATCTGCAGTTCTTTCTTAAACAGTGATTGGCTGTGCTGGCTCGAAGGGACAAATGGCCTACTTCTGCTCCTATTGTCTATTGTCTTAGAGAAACTTAGAGAAATAATGACCTCCTGGAGCAAGTAAATATTGTCAGTTTAAAAGGATTTGGCTGCACACAGTAAAAGTTTGGAAATTCAAGTGATATTGCTGTGGTATTCACTTAATCTGTTTTGAATACAAATAATGGATGATCTGAATATTTCCATATTTCAAAGTTCACATTGGTTTGTCTTGCTGGTGCACATAGAAATGTCAGTGTGTGCTGATAATATATCATTCTTTCATTGGCTAGCTTCATCTTTGGACAGAACAATGGTGCAGTTAGCAGAACTGGAGATATCCAGAGTTTAATCACATCCTCCGGCGCTGTCCCTGCAGAGTTTGAACGTTTCCCCCCAAAGTGTTCTGGTTTCCAATGACAGTCCAAAGGCAAAAAAGGTATTGAGCACAGACGTTGGGATGCCATGTTATAGAAAAAGGGGTAAGCCATTTAGAACGGAGACGAGGAAACGCTTTTTCTCACAGGGAGTTGTGAGTCTGTGGAATTCTTTGCCTCAGAGGGCAGTGGAGGCCGGTTCTCTGGATACTTTCAAGAGAGAGTTAGATAGGGCTCTTAAAGATAGCGGAGTCAGGGGATATGGGGAGAAGGCAGGAACGGGGTACTGATTGGGGATGATCAGTCATGATCACATGGAATGGGTGTGCAGGCTCGAAGGGCCGAATGGCCAACTCCTGCCCTTATTGTCTATTGTCAACGTGTTGGAATTTGGCGTTCAGTTTCGGACGCCCTCCATTTAGAAGGCTGTCATTCAAAAGGAGATACAAAGTCCTGGAGTAACTCAGCGGGTCAGGTAGTGTCTCTGGAGAACATGGGCAGGTGACGTTTTGGGTCGGTGCCCTTCTTCAGACTGAATATCACTCAGCTGGAAAGGGTACAGAGAAGATTTATGAGGATGTTGCCAGGAATGGAGGGCCTGAGCTATAGGGAGAGGTTGGTCTGGCTAGGACTTTGAGGGCAGGAGGATGAGGGATAATCTTATAGAGGTGGGTAATATTATGAGGGCATCAGATAGCGTGAATGCATGGAGCATTTTAACCAGGGTAGGGGGGATAAAGAACCAGAGGATATTGATTTAAGGTGAGCAGGGAATGATTTAATAGGAACCTGAGGGCCAACTTATATGCACAAAATGCTGGAGTAACTCAGCGGGACAGGCAGCATCTCTGGAGAGAACTAATGGGTGACATTTCGGGTCAAGACCCTTCAATACACCCTTCTCTCCACAACTGCAGTTCCTTCCTATACATGTGGCCAGCTTTTTCACACAAGGGGTGGAGGGTGCATGGAAATAGCTGATAGGGGAGATAGTATAACCACATTTAAAAGACACTTTAACAGGTTCATGGATAGGAAAGTTTTAGGGGTCTATGGGCGCAACGCAAGCAAATGGGACTAGCTTAGATCGGGCATCCTTGTCAGCATAGAGAGGTTATGTGGTTTGGTAGTTTAATTGGCTACCCTATGACAAAATGGTAACGTGTGTGGGACATGAGGGGTGGGTTAAAACACAAGTTGGGTGCCTGGAAAGTGCTGCTAGGGAAGGTGGCAGAAACAGGTACCACTGTGGCGTTCAGGAGGCTCTCAGGTAGGCACATGGATATGTAGGGAATGGAGGGATATGGTTCACGACTTGGGTAATTGGGTGCTTGATGGTCAGTCCTGACTAGGTGGGCTGAAGGGTCTGTTTCTTAGCAGCATGGCTTTAACCTGCTGGGTGGAGGGAATGCTTCTTCACACCTTTTCATAGACAGCACGTAGAATGCTGAATGGTACAGCACATCCCTAGCAGTACATTCCAAGCACCCACCACACCCTGTGTAGGAAAGCTTGCCCCACATTTCGCCGTTAAACTTTGGCCCTCTCACCTTAAAGCTACGCCACGTAGAATAAACTGAACAGGGAAAGAGAGATGAACATGCCAACGGCAACAGTAAGAGGTGCTGGACTGTCAGACACGGCACGGTGGCGCAGCTGTAGAGTTGCTGCCTCACAGTGGCAGAGACCCGGGTTCGATCCTGACTACGGGCGCTGTCTGTATGGAGTTTGTGTGGAGCCACCCGAGACAGCCACAACACACCATATGGTCCACAGTAGCCTAACCCTCACGATAGAGGAGCATGAGGTGAGGCGCACGCTGCGGGCCATCAATCCAAGGAAGGCTACTGGACCCGACGGCGTCTCTGGACGCGTGCTGAAGGACTGCGCAGACCAGCTGGCTGGAGTCTTCACGAGGATATTTAACCAGTCTCTGGCCCAGTCCACTGTCCCACCCTGTCTGAAGTCCGCAACCATAGTCCCCTTGCCCAAAAAACCCACCTTTCCAGCCCCAACGACTACCGGCCAGTCGCACTCACACCAGTGGTGATGAAGTGCTTTGAAAAACTGGTCCGGGGTCATATCACATCATTCCTGCCCCGAAGCTTTGACCCCCACCAGTTTGCGTACAGAGCGAATAGATCTACAGAGGACGCTGTAGCCACAGCCCTCCATGCTGCACTGTCCCACCTGGAGCAGCGGGGAAGCTATGTGCGAATGCTCTTTGTGGACTACAGCTCTGCTTTTAATACTATCCTTCCCCACAAACTGGTGGACAAACTGGGGGACTTGGGACTTCCACAATCCACCTGCATGTGGATAAATAGCTTCCTGTCGGGCCGCAGCCAGAGAGTCAGAATGGGCCATCACACATCCATGGCCCTCAGCCTCAGTACCGGCTCTCCACAGGGCTGCGTGCTGAGCCCCCTGCTCTACACCATCTACACACATGACTGCACCCCCGTCCGCCACAGCAACACCATTGTCAAATTTGCAGATGACACTACGGTGGTGGGGCTTATCTCCGGGGGGGACGAGTACACCTATCGGGATGAGGTGGAGCAGCTGACAGTGTGGTGTGGAGAAAATAACCTGCTCCTGAACACCTTAAAGACCAAGGAGATAATAATAGACTTCAGGAAGAACAAAACAGAACTCGTACCACTAATCATCAGAGGGATACATGTGTGGAGAGGGTGGCGGATTTCCGCTTCCTGGGAATCCATATTGAGGAGGACCTGACGTGGAGCGTGAACACCTCTGCGCTGCTGAAAAAGGTCCAGCAGAGACTGCACTTCCTGAGGGTGCTCAGGAAGAATAACATCACACAGAGACTGCTGCTGTCCTTTTATTGGTGCTCCATTGAGAGCATCCTAACATACTGTGTATGCGTGTGGTACACCAGCTGCACAGCGGCTCAGAGGAAAGCGCTCCAGAGGGCCATTGACAAGGCCCAGAGGATTGTCGGCTGCCCTCTCCTTACCTTGGAGGTCTTACACAGTTCCCGCTGCATCAAAAAATCTCAGAATATTATAAAGGACATTTCCCCGGACACTCCCTGTTTGAACTGTTGCCGTCAGGCAGACGGTACAGATCTACAAGGACAAGGACAAACAGACTTAAAAACAGTTTTTACCCCACTGCTATAAAGGCACTAAATGTAGCCGCCAAGGAACGCGGGGACTAAGGGACTGTGGTTGGTACACTGGGAAATCGACAGAAGGATGTAGGGTTGGGTGTTTATGCGTGCTGTTTTCATATTTCATATTTATTTTAGTTGTTTATCTTTTTTAATATTTTACCTTGCATGTATCGTTAGCTTTTATGGTTTGAATGTTGCACTGACTGGCTGACATTTTTAAATTTTGTTGTACATGGTTCATGTTACAATGACAACAAAGAAACTATTCTATTCTTGTACTTTCTCCCCGTGACCTGTGTGGGTTTTCCCCGGGATCGCCGGATTCCTCCCACACCCTCAAAGATGTGCAAGTTCGTAGGTCAATTGGCTTGGTAAAACCACTCCATGGATTGTCACCTTGTCGTGGTGGAGAAGCTTGTGTAGTCCTGAGATCCTGAGAGCGATGCCGTCTGGAGCGATGCTCTGGTAGGGCCACCCATGGCGGTAAGGTCGAGGGGGGGAGGTCTCTGACAAAGAGCCAATCCGACCAAGACCTCAACGGTGGAACAGACGGAGGACGATGGCTGACCTTAGTGGAGCGTGACGACGGCTGGGAAGGCGGATGAAGGCTGCGGCAGTAATGGGTCTCCGGTCGTCTTGGGTTCCATGCCACTGGATCCTGACCCAGATCTGTAAAGAACCGTGGGGTGGCCGTCTGTGCACCAGTCTCCCCACGTTAAACAAAGTCACGCACAGGCGTCCTCCATGATAGGACAATCATTTCGAGTGACCGGCGATGATGAAAATTGTAAGTTGTCCCTTGTGTGTGTGTGTGTAGGGCAGTGTTAGTGTGCGGGGATCGCTTGTCGGCACGGACTCGGTGGGCCGAAGGGCCTGTTTCCGCGCTGTATCTCTAAACTAAACTAAACCAAAGAAGGGTCTGGACCAATTCCTTCTCTCCACAGATGTTGCCTCACCCGCTGAGTTTCTCCAGCATTTTCTGTCTCCCTTCGATTTCTCCAGCATCTGCAGTTCTTTCTTAAACTAAACTACAGATTGTCAGATGCAGAGGGATTAGTTATAATGAGGAGGTTCTCTTATGTTACATCATGGACCTCCAGATGACGATGAGGCGTTCGGATTGTGACTCTTTGAATGTTTTAAGTTCTGCCCTCACCCTTTCTTCCCACTTTCATCTAATTTAACACAACTTTATTGTTTCTTAAGCTTTGACATTTAATATCCATGAGACCCAGCTGAACGCGGCCAGCTCGCTAATCCAGCTTTTCACTGTAAAAAATTAAAGCTGAAGGGAAAAAATCTAAAAGATGACCTTTGTTATTCTGAGACAGGTTATGTTACAGCTCAGGGCAGCGACACTGAAAAATCAAAATTGCTCTCAGAACAGTGAATGATTGTAGATTGGCAGAAGGTATCCTTGATCGGATCGACCTATCATTCGCCAGGTAGACACAAACTGCTGGAGTAACTCAGCGGGACAGGCAGCATCTCTGGAGAGAAGGAATGGGTGACGTCTCGGGTCGAGACCCTTCTTCATAGAAACGTAAAAAAGTAGGTGCAGGAGGAGGCCATTCGGCCCTTCGAGCCATCACCGCCATTCATCGTGATCATCCACAATCAGTACCCCGTACCTGCCTTCTCCCCATATCCTTTGATTCCGCTAACCCCTAGAGCTCTATTTAAACTATTTTTTAAAATCATCCAGTAAATTGGCCTCTACTGCCTTCTGTGGCAGAAAATTCCACAAATTCATAAATCTCTGGGTGAAAAAGTTTTTTCACATCTCAGTTTTAAATGTGCTCCCCTTTATTCTTAGGCTGTGGCCCCTGGTTCTGGACCCCGCCCCCCCATCATTGGAAACATTTTTCCTGCATCGAGCTTGTCCAGTCCTTCTTCACCAGGCTTTAGCCTGCCCCCACCTCTCTCTTCCAGCTTTCTCTACGCTACTCCAGCAGTCTGAAGAAGAGTCTTGACCCGAAATGTCATCCACTCCTTCTCCAGAGATGCTGCCTGTCTCACTGAGTTACTCCAGCATTTTGCGTCTAACTCGATCGGACTTTACAGGCTTTACCTTGCACTAAACGTTATTCCCATATCATGTATCGGTACACTGTGAATGGCTCGACTGTAATCATGTATTGTCTTTCTGCTGACTGGATAGCACACAACAAAGGCTTTTCACTGTACCTCGGTACACGTGACAATAAACTAAACTGAACTACGCACATAAACCAACAGCTTTGATGCTTCAAACAAAGCACGGGGGCGCTGGAGGAACTCAGCAGGTCAGGCAGCATCTGCGGAGGAATGGACAGGTTGACGTTTCGGGTCGGGGCCCTTGGTCAGTCTGATGGGGTAGTGGGGAGAGAAAGCTGGAAGAGGGAGGTGGGGGAAGGCCAACGCCTGGCGAGTGATAGGTGGATACAGTTGGGAGGGTCTGATTAGCAGGTGGGTGGAGCAAGTGACAAAGCCTGGAGGTGAACAGGAGACGGAAAGGTGTCGGATTAGGAAAGGAGGAATGAAATGTACTGGAAAGCCGGAGAGAGGGGTTTGTGTGGAAGGAGAGTTGGGGGAGGGAACGGAAGGGACAAATGGAGGTGCCAAAGGGCATGGGCATGTTCGGACTGAAGACTTCCCCCTTGTTCTGTGGGAACCCCGTGTGACTCATGAAGATAACGTGTTAGTAGCAGCCAAGATGCCTGTGTTCTGCAGCAGTCTGTGAAGACCTTGGACTGTGGACCTGTATTATTTCCCGCATGGACTCTGTTACTGTTCCTGCCACATCATCAGTACCTCCCTCACGATATCCACTCTATCACAGAACTCTCTCGATGTATTCAAGAGCGAGTTAGATTTAGCTCTTAGGGTTATGGGAATCAAGGGATATGGGAAGAAAGCAGGAACGGGGGTACTGATTTTGGATGATCATATTCAAAGGCCCGAATGGCCTACTCCTGCACCAATTTCCTACTCTCTATGATCTATGTCTCTAACCCCTTTCTTCCACAACTTAAAACCATGTTCGATTTATAGCTCTCTAAATTCAGAGCAAAAGCTAAAACATTAAAGTGGCGCAGTGGCGTAGCGGTAGAGCTGCTGCGTTACAGAGACCGAGTTTTGATCCTGACTACGAGTGCCTTTATGCACGGAGTTTGTACGTTTTTCCTGTGACCGAGTGGGTTTTCTCCGGCAGCTCCGGTTTCCTCCCACACTCCAAAGACATACAGGTTTGTAGGTTAATTGGCTTCAGTAAAAAAAAATTGTGGACTGTCCCTAATGTATAGGATAGTGCCAATGATTGCTGGTTGGCACGGACACGGTGGGCCGAAGGACTTGTTTCCGCGCTGTATCTCTAAAGTTTACAGATCAAGTCTAAAGTTTAAAATTGGCTCGGTTTCTCTCTCCACCGATGCTGAGGGCTCCAACATTGGCAACACAGTGATGCAGCCAGTAGAGACGCTGCCTCACAGTGCCACAAGCCCCGGTTCGATCCTGGCCTCGGGTTTAATTTAGTTTAGTGGTGCAGCACGGAAACAGGCTCTTCGGCCCACCAAGTCAAGGCCATTACACACCAGTTCTATGTTATCCGACTTTCGAATACACTCCCTACACATTTATCAGAGGGCCAATTAACCTACAAACCTGCACATGTTTGGGATGCGGGAGGAAACCGGAGCACTCGGAGGAAACCAACGCGGTCACAGGGAGCTGTGAGGCTGGGCCACTCGGCTGCCATTTTGTAAAACAATTAAGGATCCAAATGCAGGGTGCAGACTGTATGGAGTTTGCATGTTCTCCTCGTGCCCACGTGAGTTTGCTGCAAGTGTTCTATTTTCCTCCCACATTCCAAAAGATATGCCAGAGACCCAGGTTCAATCCTGACCTCGGGTGCTGTCTGTGTGGAGTTTGCGTGTTCTTCCTGTGTGCGTATGAGTGTCCTCTGGGTGCACCAGTTTCCTCCCACATCCCAAAGACGTGCTCGTGTGCAGCCTAGTTGACCTACATATGAAATTAAAATCTCCCCTAATGTGGAGGGAGTATTTGGGAAAGTGGGATAATATGGAACTAGTGTGAAAGGATGATGGATGGCGGGTATGGACTGGAAGGACTGAAGGGCCTGTTTCCTTGCTGTATCTCGAAACATTCTCTATTTTAAATGCAAATCATATCTCCCATCTCCAGCATGAAATGTGTTGTTTTCTCTCCCCTGGTATTTATTTCAGGAATCTCTTACGATACGATACAACTTTATTCAACCCCGGAGG
The DNA here is from genome assembly GCA_963514005.1 of Raja brachyura. The sequence continues at coordinate 6,601,095 of OY740799.1, forward strand.
AAAATTGTTCTGCCGCCAGTCACAACACGCAAGGTAAACAAAGACTTGAAATTAAAAGTGAAAACAAAAAGACAACAACAAGCGACTGTTGGCTGGCTGGCTGGCGTGTGCACAGCGGCTTCAAAGGAACAAACAAACGAACACACACTTATCCCCTGGGCAGAGGATTCTAATCTAGAGGCCTCCTCTCCTCCCCTATACTGGTGTTCTCCCACCGTCCCCCATGGCAGTCCCCCCACGCCGGGTCACCATTGTCTTCCCCTCCCCCCCCCCCCACGCTCATCGACCACGGGGCCCCACCGCCGCCGAGGCCCACATTACCGCCGAGGCTCCCGTTGCCACCGAGCCTCCTGCCGAGGCTCACATCGCCAACACCGCTGAGGCTCATTCGGCCCAGACAGTCCTCGCCGCCCGGCTACACCGTAGTCTCCTGGGATGCATGCGGGGCAAGTCGATCATTCCGGCCTTTGGTTGTCGTTCCGGTCGTCGGCGCCACGGTTGTTCGGTGGATGGATCGGGCTCGCCGCATGCGTGGCTACCCGGGATACTCCCGCCGCACGCACCTCTCCCCGCATTATCTGCCGATGTAACATCCATTGCACTTTCACAGCGGCACGTCTAATGGAATCGCTGCCTCACAGCCCCAGGTTGAACCCTAACCTCCGCTGCTCACTGTGTGGAGTGTGCACGTTCTCCCCGAGACCGCGTGGTTCACTCCCACGTCCCAAACACGTGCAAGTTGTGAGGTTAAACTTCCCTCAGCATATTGCAGGGTAGGAGAAGCTCAGGTACATTATTACGAATGTGGGGAGAATAATCCACTGCCACAGACAGCTGCGGAGGCCATGACAACAGATATTGTTAAGACGGAGAAGGACTGATTCGTAATTAGTACGGATGTCAAGAGTTTATGGAAAGAAGGCAGGAGAATGGTGACGAGTGGGTGAGATAGATCAGCCATGATTGAATGGCGGAGTAGACTTGATGGGCCGAATGGCCTAATTCTGCTCCTTGAACATGAATAAAATGGGATAACTGTAAATGATAGTAAACATGGATCTGATGGGCTGAAGGGTCTTTCATCCTACATCATTTTTCAGCTGCAACATCACAGCTAGAGTTGTTCAATCTCTCCTGATTCACACTATTCCTTGCACTAAAGGCTATACCCTTATTATTTATCTACACATTGTAAATGGCTCGATTGCACACCTCCAGATTCAGGGACAGTTTCTTCCCAGCTGTTATCAGGCAACTGAACCATCCTACCACAACCAGAGAGCAGTGCTGAACTACTATCTACCTCATTGGTGACCCTTGGACTATCCTTGATCAGGCTTTGCCTTGCACTAAAAGTTAATCCCTTATCATGTATCTATACACTGTAAATGTCTCGATTGCAATGATGTAATGTCTTTCTGATGACTGGATGTACCTCAGTACACGTGACAACAAACTAAACTATAAACTGTAACATCACAGCCTTTGTTTACTGATCTGTTGTGCTGGTGCAAGCAAGAATTTAATTGTGCAGTTTCGGGACATAGGACAATAAAACACTCTCGACTCTCTCTCGTCTCTGTTTCATTTCTAACTTCTCTCAGAGCTGAACCGGAATGTGGAGTGGCACCACCACACCTGTAGTATTGTGTGCAGTTTTGGTTTCCAAATTTGAGGAAGGACATTTTTGTTATTGAGGGAGTGCAGCGTAGGTTCACCAGGTTAATTCCCAGGACGGCGGGACTGTCATATGTTGAAAGAATGGAGCGGCTGGGCTTGTATACACTGGAATTTAGAAGGACGAGAAGGGATCTTATTGAAACATATGAGATTATTAAGGGATTGAACACACTAGAGGCAGGAAACATGTACCCGATTTTGGGGGAGCCCAGAACCAGGGGTAATATTTTAAGAATAAAGGGCCTGTCCAACTTAGGCGATTCTTGCCATAGAGGGGGTACAGAGAAGATTCACCAGACTGATTCCTGGGATGTCAGGACTTTCATATGAGGAAAGACTGGATAGACTCGGCTTGTACTCGCTGGAATTTAGAAAATTGAGGGGGGATCTTATAGAAACGTACAAAATTCTTAAGGGGTTGGACAAGCTAGATGCTGGAAGATTGTTCCCAATGTTGGGGGAGTCCAGAACAAGGGGTCACAGTCTAAGGATAAGGGGGAATTCCTTTAGGACCGAGATGAGGAAAACATTCTTTACACAGAGAGTGGTGAGTCTCTGGAATTCTCTGCCACCGAAGGTAGTTGAGGCCAGTTCATTGGCTATATTTAAAAGGGCGTTAGATGTGGCACTTGTGGCTAAAGGGATCAGGGGGTATGGAGAGAAGGCAGGTACGGGATACTGAGTTGGATGATCAGCCATGATCATATTGAATGGTGGTGCAGGCTCGAAGGGCCGAATGGCCTACTCCTGCACCTATTTTTCTATGTTTCTATGTTTTTAGGCAAGTGCAGGAGACTCTGCGCTCACCTCATGATCACCACATGTTCGCTGGTGGTCTCTGGAGAGTCTCCTTCATGGGCGCGAGAAGTTCCCGCATTCTGGGAACTAGTCGCGGCCTCAGTGTCGTTGCAGCAAATTTATTAACATGTTGAAACATTTCCTGCCACCAAAGATTGGTCGCCATGGAGAAAATCGCTAATCCTGTAGTCGCAGGTGCAGTTGTAGTGGGGTCGCCATGTAGTCGAGGTAGTCTCAGGTAGTTTTAGTTAATCTCCTTTGCTGACCAGGCATTTTCATTGGGGGAAAAAAACATAAGCATGAGTTTTCAGAACCAAGGATAACCAACCGGTAATGTTAAATGCCCGCCAAACTTCAAAGCTGTGTATCTCTGGCTTATTAAAAGTTGTCTGGCTTCTTAAAAGCGTCTCCACTCCTTCTCCCCCCCCCCCCCCCTTCTCCCCTCAACCCCCCGTTCCCCAACAGCGCCGCCAACTTGACAGTCGCCGACAGTCCGCTGAAACATCGCCCAAGTGGGACAGGCCCTTAAGGGTTTTGGCCATTTAGAACGGAGATGAGGAAAAACTTTTTCTCCTAGAGAGTTGTGAATCTGTGGAATTCTTTGCCTCAGAAGGCAGTGGAGGCCAAATCTCTGGATGCTTTCAAGAGGAGTTAGATAGGGCTCTTAAAGATAGCAGAGTCAGGGGATATGGGGAGAAGGCAGCAACGGGGTACTGATTGTGGATGATCAGATATCATCACAGTGAATGGCGGTGCTGGCTCGAAGGGCCAAAAGGCCTACTCCTGCACCTATTGACTATTGTTTACAACACAGCAATAGTCTCTTCGGCCCACAGTGTCTGTGCTGGATGTGACCAATCCCTTCTGCCTGTAAGTGCTTAATTTCCCTCCATTCCTGACACATCCACCTGTAATTAGAAGCCTGTTCAACCCCACTATCGTACCTGTCTCCATAACCGCCTCTGCAGTGTGGTCTATGTAAAAAAAAACCTGCCTTAGTTTAAATCTTTAAACTATTGACAGTTCCAGCCCCGAGAAACATCTCACTGCCCCGTCCGTCCATAACTCTCAGAAGTTTATAAACTTCAGTTAGTTTCTCCTCAGCCTCCAATGGTCCATAAGAAACAATCTAAGCTTGTCTAGCATCTCCTTGCAGCTAATCCTCTCTGATCCAGACAGCAGTCTGGTCAACCTCTCTTGCACCTTCTCAGAAGCCTTTACATCCTTCCTGTAATGGGCCGACCAGAACTGCATGCAATCCTCCAACCGGGGTTTCACCTAAATTCTATAAAGCTGCATCACATCTTGCCGACTCTCCTACGCAATGCCCCGACCGATGAAGTCAAGCAGACTATACACCTTCTTTCACAATTCACCGACTTGTGCGTTGCTACGCTCATGGAGCTATGGACTTGGACCTCAAATACCTCTCTACCACAGCTAGAGAGCAGTGCTGAACTACTATCTACAGTACCTCTTTGGTGACCCTCAGACTATCCTTCAAGAAGGAACTGCAGATACTGAAAAAAATCGAAGGTAGATAAAAATGCTGAAGAAACTCAGCGGGTGAGGCAGCATCTATGGAGCGAAGGAATAGGTGACGTCTGAAGAAGGGTTTCGGCCCAAAACGTTGCCTATTTCCTTCGCTCCATAGATGCTGCTGCACCCGCTGAGTTTCTCCAGCACTTTTGTCTACCTTCGATTTTCCAGCATCTGCAGTTCCTTCTTAAACACAAATAGGTGAAGTTTTGGGTCGAGACCCTTCTTCAGTCTGAAGAAGGGTCTCGACCTGAAACGTCACCCATTCCTTCGCTCCATAGATGCTACTGCACCCGCTGAGTTTCTCCAGCATTTTTATCTACCTCGGACTATCCTTGATCGGACTTTGCTGCCTTTACCTTGCACTAAATGTTATTCTCTTATCATGTATCTGTACACCGTAGATAGCTAGATTGTAATCATGTATTATCAATCTGCTGACTGGATAGCACGCAGCAAAAGCTTTTCACTGCTCCTTGGTACACGTGACAATAAACTAAACTGAAACAACGCTGTTAAAGGTCCTGTCATTAACTGAAAAAAAATGACCTCTTTGCCCCTCACCACAGATGCTGCCTTTGGATTGATGTATGCATGTAAGATCCGAGCTTAAAATCTTGCAATGTATTGAATGAACTTAACTCATTGTATAATAACAGAGGGGCCAAATTTACCAACCGAGTGTTTAAGAAGGAACTGCAGATGCTGGAAAATCGAAGGTAGACAAAAGTGCTGGGGAAACTCAGCGGGTGCAGCAGCATCCATGGAGCGAAGGAAATAGGTAACGCCTCTGACCGAAACCCTTCTTCAGACCGATCGATGGAGGGTGGGGGGCGGGGAGAAGAAAGGAAAAAGGAAGAGGCGCATGAGGGCCGAGGGAGAGCTGAGAAGGGGGGGGGGGGGGGGGGGGAAGAGACAGCAAGGGCTACCAGAAATTGGAGAATTCAATGTTTATGCCACTAGGGTGCAGACTGCCCAAGCGGAATGCTGAGCCACCGGGAGATCAGGTTGGTTAATGCGGACCGAGTCATGGGAGATGAAAGTAATTGTTCTGTCCTCAGTACATATGACAATTGTTACTCCAGCATTTTGTGTCTATCTTCGGTGTAAACCAGCATCTGCAGTTCCTTCCTACACAGTCCGTCTGATCCACTGCATAACTCTCTTCATGGTATGCCTATTTTGAAGACGTTCTCATGAAGTCATAGAGTCAGTGTGGAAACAGGCCCAACTTGCCCTCACCAGCCAACATGCCCCAGCTGCACTCATCCCACATGCCCGCATTTGGACCATATCCCTACAAACATGTCTGTTTCTTCAATATTGGGATAGTCCCTGCCTCAACTGCCTCCTCTGGCAGCTCGTTCCGTACACACACCACCCTGTGCATTAAAAAGTTACCCCTCAGATTCCTATTCAATCTTTTCCTCTTCATCTTAAACCTATATCCTCTGGTCCTTGATTCCCCTACTCTGGACAAGAGACTCTGTGCGTCTACCTGATATATTCCTCTCATGATTTTGTACACCTCCATAAGATCACCCCTCATCCTCCTGCGCTCCAAGGAATAGAGTCCCAGCCTACTGAACCCCTCCCTATAGCTCAGGCCTTGTAGTGCTGGCAACATCCTTGTAAATCTTCACTGTACCTTTCCAACTTTTCCTCTCCGACGCGAGTTCATCGTCTGCTAAGATCTGCCCTTTTCACACCTTGCATGCCCTGCGTTCCCATCCATAACTCTATGTCCCCCTCTCCCCCGACTCTCAGTCTGAAGATGGGTCTCGAAGCAAAACGTCACCCATTCCTTCTATCCAGAGATGCTGCCTGTCCTGCAGAGTTACCCCAGCATTTTGTGTCTATCTATGATGTAAGTCTCTTGCCAATGGACATCAGATTTGCTCCAGACTGCCACCCAGTGGCTGCTGTTGGTCGTGCTTGCTGAATTTACCTCTCAACCGTCGTTCACCAGTTGTTCACCAGATCCCCCTTGCACGCACCAGCGAAGAACGATGGTCCCTCCTTGGCACTGAATGCATACTGACTGGTGTGGATATGCATTGCAAGAGATAGCGTCCAGAAAGAAGACCAGAGAACTGACAAGAAATAAACAGAACTGCATTCATGGAGATCGACACTAAGTTCTGGAGTAACTCAGTGGGTCGGGCAGCATCTCCGATCATCATCAGTATAAGTAACCCAGCTGAGTTACTCCACCATTGTTGGTATAAAACAGCACCAGCAGCTCCTTTCTATGCATTTATGGAGACACAAGGGCGACACGGTGGCGCAGCGGTAGAGTCGCTGTCTTACAGCGCCAGAGACCAGGGTTCAATCCTGACTACGGGTGCTGTCTTTACGACTGGCTGCTTGTGCGTTTTCCACGCCAACCATCGATTGTCCCAGCACACTAGTTCTATGTTATCTCACTTCCTCATCCACTCCCTGGACTCTAGCGGCAATTTACAGAGGCCAATTATCCCACACGTATCTAAGATGTGGGAGGAAATCGGAGAGCCCGGAAGAAACCTTTAGTCAGAGGGTGGTGAATGTGTGGAATTCTTTGCCACAGAAGGCTGCGGAGGCCAAGTCAGTGGATATTTCTAAGGCAGAGATAGATAGATTAGTGATTAGTACAGGCGTCAGAGGGTGTGCGGAGAAGGCAGGAGAGTGGGGTTAGGAGGGAGAGTTGGCTCAGCCATGATTGAATGGCCGAGTAGACTTGATGGGCCGAATGGGCTACTTCTGCTCCTATCACTTATGAGCTAAACCCACACAGTCACAGGAAGAATGTGCAAACTGAACACATATTTTATTGAAATAATTTACAATCTCGGCCCATCCTTTACTATCTTATCAGAGAAAAATCATTCTGCTTTGGATCAGACTAAGTTACTACCCGTACAGTCACAGACTCAACGTTTAACAGTTCTCTTTAAATAAACTCCCTAAATAGACTTTGTTTGCTTTGCCATTTCTCGAGACAGAAAATTCTGTTTATACATTGTCTGCAATGAAAATTCCCAGGCTCCAATTTATTTGACACAGTCTCACTTCTGTCAAGAGAATAAAATAAAAAGGGCAGAATTCAATGGCAACAAGTTCATAAACTTATATTTAAATCTGGCATGTCTAATTTAATATCAACTAGGCAGTAGGTTGAGGGAACTTTCTGCTTGCCAACCAGAAAGATGTCAGCAATGCCAAACAGAAATAGCTTTTTAACTTTAGATCTGCTGGTTTGAGGCGATAACCTTTACGTTCCATTGGAAGGAGGCACGAGGTTCCTGCTAAGTCAGCAAACAGCACACAATGGGAGATCCATGAACAGGATGGGCCAAATGGCCTCATTCTGTGCTGAGACCCTCTATGCTTCCACAAACCTTCAATGTCTTGAGTTGCAAGCGGGAAAAAAAAAATTGATGGGGCATTTAATTCTCAAAGATGTTCAACAACGTGTTGAAGTGTCTCTTGATATACAATTTGTTCAGTCGTAGCAGAGATAGTCGATGAGTCTTGGAGGGATGTTTAACTGGTGGATGGATTGTAATCTTCGTGGACCAAGGACTTTCCTCAGGGTCAGTCTGCAGTAGTGTGCCAAGCTCATTGGTGTACCTACAGTCAAAGCAGAACCTTTAACATCTGCGATTCAAAGATAGATGTCCCTCGCGCGTAATTCCAAAATACTTCCTCAGCATCCCGCCACACAATCCTACCGATTCATTCATCCACCCAATTGCAGAATTACGTCGAAACAAAGAACTGCAGATGCTGGTTAATACACAAAAGGGCACAAGTGCTGGAGTGACTCAGTGGGTCAGGCAGCACCCCTAGAGAACAAGAGTGGGCGGCATCGTGGCGCAGTGGTAGAGTTGCCGCCTCACAGCGCCAGAGACCCAGATTCAATCCTGACCTCTGGGTCACTATCTGTGTGGAGTTTGCATGTTTTCTCTGTGAATGTGTGGGTTTCCTCCGGGTGCACCGGTTTCCTCCCACATTCCAAAGATGTGCGGGTTTGTAGTTTAATTGGCCCATGTAAAATGTGTAGGGAGTGGTTGGGAAAGTGGGGTAACATACACGGCGAACGGGTGATCGGTGGTCGGCGTAGACTCGGCAGGCCGAAGGGTCTGTTCCCACACCGGATCATTTATAAAATACTGACTGCTATTATGTGGGAATAACTTACTGAATGTCTTACTTAAGAATAAGGAGCAAGTCATTTAGAACAGAGACGAGGAAACACTTTTTCTCACAGAGAATTGAAAGTCTGTGGAATTCTCTGCCTCAGAGGGCGGTGGAGGCCGGTTCTCTGGATACTTTCAATAGAGAGCTAGATAGGGCTCTTAAAGATAGAGTCAGGGGATATGGGAGAAGGCAGGAATGGGGTGCTGATTGGGGATGTTCAGCCATGATCACATTGAATGGCGGTGCTGGCTCAAAGGGGCGAATGGCCTACTCCTGCACAGAGGGCTGTGGAGGCCAAGTCAGTGGATATTTTTAAGGTAGAGATAGATTCTTCATTAGTACAGGTGTCAGAGGTTATGGGGAGAAGGCAGGAGAATGTGGTTAGGAGGGAGAGATAGATCAGCCATGAATGATGGGCCAAATGCCCTAATTCCACTCCTATCGCTTGTGACCTAATGACCCAATGGTGGAGCCAGACCTGAGCACCGTCACTTTAAATCTAAGCCACATGAGTGCTCTCACTTAGTAGCGAATTGTGGACGCAGCCCAAACCAACCTCCCTTCCATTGACTCCATCCACACCTCACGCTGCCTCGGCAAGGCCAGCAGCGTCATCAAGGCAGAGTCCTACCGCAGCCATTCCCTCTTCTCCCCTCTCCCACTGGGCAAAAGGTACAGAAGTGCGAAAACGCATAATTCAAGGGCAGTTTCTTCCTAGCTGCTATCAGGCAACTGAATCATCCTACCACAACCAGAGAGCAGTGCTGAACTACTATTGGTGACCCTGGGACAATGCTTGATCGGACTTTGCCAGCTTTACCTTGCACGGAACGTTATTCCCTTATCAGTGTATCTGTACACCGTAAATGGCTCGATTGTAATCATGTATTGTCTATCTGCAGGCTGGTTAACACGCAGCAAAAGCTGTTCACTGTGCCTCGGTACACGTGACAATAAACTAAACTGAAACTGCGACGAAGCCTCCTTACTCTGGTAATATTTCAGGCACTCTGCAGAAGGCGATCCTGAGTGCGTGCGCTCCAGAGGCGACCGGCCTTGGTTGTCCCTCGCGTAGACGTTGGCTCCAAAGTCAATGAGCATTGTGATCAAATCCACATCCTTCACCTTGGCGGCAAGGTGAAGAGCGGTTTCGTGCAGTTTCGCTCCGTTCACATTTGCCCCTGGATGACAAGGAGTCAAGTCAAGAGCGTTTATTTGTCACGTATCGAATCTTCCTTTCGTCAGAGGGTGGTGAATCTGTAGAATTCACTGCCAAGTCAATGGGTACTTTTAAGGCAGAGATAGATAGATTCTTGATCAGTACGAGTGTCAGGATTTATGGGGGGTGGGGGGGGGGGGGGGGGAAGGCAGGAGAATGCGGTTGAGAGGGAGAGATAGATCAGCCATGATTGAATGGCGGAGAAGGCTTGATGGGCCGAATGGCCTAATTCTACTCCTATCACTTATTAAGATGCAATGGAACAATCGGGGCCAAATAGAGGCAGGACCCCACAGATAGACACAAAATGCTGGAACAACTCAGCGGGTCAGGCAGCACCTCTGGGGAAAAAGGAATTGCTGACGTTTTGGGTCGAGGCCCTTCTACAGTCCTGAGAAGTCACCTATTCCTTCTCTCCAGAGATGCTGCCTGGCCCGCTGAGTTACTCCAGCTTTGTGTGTCTATCTTCGGTTTTAGCCAGCATCTGCAGTTCCTTCCTACACAAGACCCCATAGACACACACACACATCCATAACTATAATGGTATTGCTCCGACTACATTTTCTTGTATAAGATTCCAACTCCCCACAGGTAGTATCCTCCATGCAAGGGGCAAATGGATGGATTCATCATGGAATATTTGTGGGATGAATTGGTGGCAAGTTAGAGCCACGTGTAGGAGTGCTCTCAGTTTGTAGCCAAGACCATTTTTGTTCAGATTAGTTTAGAAATGGAGCATGGAAACAGGCCCTTCGGCCCACCGAGTCCATGCCGACCATTGATCACCCGTTCACACTAGTTTTACGTTATCTCACATTTTGCATTCACTCCCCACACACACCAGGGGCAATTTACTGTGGGCCGATTAACACTTTTATACTTGCACTTCTTTGAGGTGTGGGAGTAAACAGGAGCACCCAGAAGAAACCCACAGTCACAGGGAGAACATGCAAATGCCACACAGACAGCAGCATGCAAATGCCACATAGCACTGTGATAGCAACTCTACAGCTGCGCCAACGTGCAGCTGCTGTTTCAGAATAGCGCAAGTTCCATCTTGAACAAGATCTGCCCCACGGTCCACTGACAGAGGGCGGCACGGTGGCGCAGCGGTAGAGTTGCTGCCTCACAGCGCCAGAGACCCGGGTTCCATCCCGACTACGGGTGTTGTCTGTACGTTCTCCCTGTGACTGTGGACTGTGCGAGTTTTCTCCGGGAGCTCCCATTTCCTCCCACACTCCAAAGACGTACAGATTTGTAGGTTAATTGACCTCGACAAAATTGTAAATTGTCCTTAGTTTGTGTAGCAGATAGAGCTAGTGTACCATGATCGCTGGTCGGCACGGACTCGGTGGGCCGAAGGGCCCGTTTCTGCACTGTATCTCTGAAGTCTAAAGTAAAGACCGCTCAATGCCGTGTCGTCGGGTCATAGAGTGCAAGATGAAATGGACCCGTTTAAGAAAGAACTGCAGATGCTGGAAAAATCGAAGGTAGACAAAAATGCTGGAGAAACGCAGTGGGTGAGGCAACATCTATGGAGTGACGTTTCGGGTCAAGACCCTTCTTCAGTCCTCGTTCCATAGATGCCGCCTCACCCGCTGAGTTTCTCCACCATTTTTGTCTACCGAGGAAATGGACCTGGTCTGTCCCGAGCGATGGGGACCACAAGAGGAAGTTTCAAGTGGGTGAAGAAGAAGCCTTGGCTTTCCAGCTTCGTGGAAAACGCACCTGCGCTCAGCAAGACCTTTGCGCAATCCGTGTGTGGCCTGGCACACGCGATGTGTAGTGGGGTCCCAAAGTGGCAGTCATAAGCCTCCAGGTTTGCACCCCCATCGATGACCAGCCTCATGCACTCGGCACTGCCTGAAACACCGCAAAACACAGGTTAAAGCAGCCCGATACAGTAGCTGAGATTTTACATTTGAGATTTTAAGATTTAAAGAAGTTTAATTTGACACCTAATTCACTTTCATATCTTCAGTATTAAAAAAGTTATGACCATTTTCATACTGCCCCATGATTTTTTTTTAAACTTCCCAGAACGGAAGTCGGAACGATTTTTCAGCATCAGCTAGCAGCCCATGAAAATATATCTCAGACAGGCGGGAGAAAACGGCATTTTAATCCTGCCCCCCCACTCAAGGGCGCTAAAGACGCACACACGGCCAGTGGCAGAACTGCAGCGTCGCTGAAGGCAAGTATTGTAACATACCTACATACAGTGGCTCGATCAATGGCTCAACGGCACTTTACTGTAACACGTCACCTTACAGCGCCAGTGACCCAGGTTCGATTCTGACTACACATGTCCATTACCAAGGAGCATGCCAGGATGTTGCCAGGACTAGAGGGTCTGAGCTGTAGGGATAAGTTGAGTAGGATGGGTCTCTGCTCCTTGGAGCGCAGGAGGACGAGGGGTGATCTTATAGAGGTGTGTAAAATCATGAGAGGAATAGATCGGGTAGATGCACAGAGTCTCGTGCCCAGAGTAGGGGAATCGAGGACCAGAGGATATAGGTTTAAGGTGAAGAGGAAAAGTTTTAGTAGGGATATAAGGGGTTACTTTTTCCACACAAAGGGTGGTAGGTGTATGGAACAAGCTGCCAGAGGAGGTTGTTGAAGCTGGGACAATCCCAACGTTTAGGAAACAGACAGGTACATGGATTGGACAAGTTTAGAGGGATATGGACCAAATACTAGCAGGTGGGACTAGTGTAGCTGGGACATGTTGACCGGTGTGGGCAAGTTGGGCCGAAGGGCCTGCTTCCACACTGCATCATTCTAGGACTCTATGACCAGTCTTACCCCGGTCACTTCCTCTTCTCCCCTCTCCCATCAGGCAAGAGGTACAGAAGTTTGAAAACTCTCACGTCCAGATGCAGGGACAGTTTCGTCCCAGCTGTTATCAGGCAACTGAACCGTCCTCTCATTAACGAGAGTGCAGTCCTGACCTCCCATCTACCTTTTCGTCAGATCGTCAGAAAGGAGGTGGTCTCGGGGTGGGTATCGACATCACCCATTCCTTCTCTCCAGAGATGTTGCCTGTTGCACTGAGTTACTCCAGCATTGTGTGTCTATCTCCCATCTACCTTATTAGAGACCATTGGAGTGTCCGGGGTGAGACTGGTCCTTGATTATGATGGTGGCCTTGCTGAGGAAGCGTGAAGTGTAGATGCTTCACTGAAGGTCCCAATGTATCCAGATACAAACTACATACTTTAAAGACTGATGGAGGAGAGAGAGCGTGGGGTTCCAGCTTACCGATCATACAGGCTTCATGTAATGGTGAGGCTGTAAAGTTGAGTGGATTCACATTGGCTCCATGGCTCAAGAGCAACTTAACACAGTCTATGCTTCCTACAGCACAGGCATCACAAAGTGGAGTACTTCCATCTATGTTCCTGGCTTCGATCTGAGAGACAGATTGGAAACAAAATTAATAAGTTATCACTTTTTGTTTTAATACAGGATGATGTCTGAATCACAAAACAGCACGTCAAAGCTCCTTCCGACTACATAGTCATAGAGTGATAGTGTGGGAACAGGTCCTTTGGTGGAGGTTGCGTTTTAAAGTAGAGGCATACAGATGCTTGATATGCAAAGGTTGAAATATAATTTACACAGTGGGTGTATGGAATGAGCTGCCAGGAGTAGTTGAGGCAGGTACTATAACAATATTTTGTTTCGTTTTTTACTTTAGAGGTACAGCGTGAAAACAGTTCCGTGGCCCACTGATTCCGCGCCGACTAGCGATCCCGTAACGCTAATTCAATCCTACACACACACACGGAATAATCTTGCAATTAATTAAGGCAATTAACCCACAAACATCCACGTCTTGGGAATGTGGGTGGAGCACCTGGAGAAAGCCCATGGAGAACGTACAAATTCCGTAAAGAAGGCAACCCTGGTCAGGATTGAACCTGGCGCTCTGTAAGGCAGCAACTCTACCGCTGTGCCACCCCTACTTAAAAGACACATGGAAAGTTTTCTAAAAGTTTTAGAGGGCTATGAACCAAACACAGGCAGGTGGGACTTGTGTAGATGGGACATCTTGGTAAACATGGGCAAGTTGGGCCAAAGGGCCCGTTTCCATGCTGGATGACACTATGACGGGACAAACGCAGGAATGTTGAGTTTACCGTCAGATCAGCAATGATCTTATTAATTGGCAAAGCCCCCATGATAGAGTTCCTTATGAGTGAGCTTATTAGACACAAGATGCTAGATTCTCTCCTTCTTTTGAAGCAATGATAAATTATGATTTATTAGGCATATTGCAGCCCCAAGCTTTCAAAGACAATTAAGTATCATATTTTCCAGCTTAGATCTTTGCCTGCACCTGGATTGAAACAGAAGATTGTGCGGAATGCGAGCCACTCACCACAACTTAGCTTTCAGAGTTAAACATCTGTCAGTTCAAATCCCCACTTAGTCATAGAGTGATACAGCATGGAAACAGGCCCTTCGGCCCTACTTGCCCATACCGACCAAAATGTCCTAGCTACACTGCTTCCACCTGCCCGTGTTTGGCTCGTATCCTTCCAAACCTGTCCTATCCATGTACCTGTCTAACTGTTTCGTAAAGTTTGGGATAATCCCAGCCTCAACTACCTCCTCTGGCAGCTTGTTCCATACACCGACCACCCTTTGTGTGAAAATGCGGTGGAGGCAGATAATATAGTGCTTTTACATTTTGTATAGTTTAATTTAGAGATTCAGCCCCGAGTCCACACACATCCACACTATCCCAGCACACCAACACTATCCTAAACACACCAGGACAATTTTTATATTCATACCAAGCCAATTAACCTACAAACCTGTACGTCTTTGGAGTGTGGGAGGAAACCAAAGATCTTGGAGAAAACCCATGCAGGTCACGGGGAGAACGTACAAACTACATACAGACAGCACCCGTAGTGGGGATCAAACCTGGGTTTCTGGCGCTGTAAGGCAGCAACTCCATGCCGTACAAAATAAGCACATGGGTGCACAGGGAATAGAGTAAAATGGATGATGTGTAGCAAATTTTAGTATTATGTTCAACACAGATATTATGGGCCTATGGGCCTGTGCTATTCTGTTCTATATCATGGAGTGTCCATCTCTGCTGCTCAATAATCAGCCTTTCACAATGCCTGCCACTTTTTGCAGTGACCTCTAGATGTCACTGTTGATTCACTTTCACCACTTACCTAGAGGGTTCCAGTCAAAGGTTGAACGCACAAACCAGACAAGGCAGCAACTCTACCCCTGCACCACCGTGCCGGCCCTCCGGCACTTAGATTTAATTCAAGATTCCAGCATCTGCAGTCACTTGTGCCTCCAACGCACTAACCCCCTGACACTTTGTACAAAGAAAGGTCTGCATTTCTATAGCAACTATCATGCCTGTCTTGACAACGTAATCAGTACACAGCCAGTGAAATACTTCAATGCAGCAAGCAACTGTTGTAACAAGAAGGGTTTCGGCCCGAAACGTTGCCCATCTCCTTCGCCCCATAGATGATGCTGCACCCGCTGAGTTTCTCCAGCATTTTGTGTACCCCCTGTTGTAACATTGAACCTGGAGTAATTTGAAGATGGTAAACTCCCACAAAAAGCAATATGAAAATGCCCAAGATTAATTTAGCTTGGTGCAGAGATAAAGCACGGAAACAAGCCCTTTGGCCCACAGAGTCCGCACTGACCAAGGATAACCCGACCCTAGTTCTATCCTACACACGACCGACAATTTACAGAAGCCAATTAACCTACAAACCCATATAACAATTACAGCACGGAAACAGGCCATCGTGGCCCTTCTAGTCCGTGCCAAACACTTACTCTCACCTAGCCCCATCTACCTGCAAACCCGTACGTCTTTGACGTTTGGGAGAAAACCGGAGCACCCGGAGAAAACCCATGGGGTCTTGGGGAGAACGTACAAACTCCGTACAGACAGCATCTGGGATCCAACCCTGGCGCTGTGAGGCAGCAACTCTACTGTTGTGCCACTTCTAATTAATTAAGAATGTTTTTAACAATGGTAACTATTGTCCTAGACACTGGGAAGACCATGTTTGAAATGGTGACGTGGAGTTTGCTCGGGGGGGGGGGGGGGGGTAAGATGAGCCTTGGCACAAAACTCTATGTTAAAGGCACCACACCCTCAGTGTGACACCAGCCCAGATTTTGCATTTACTTTCCTGGAGAGACTAAAACTGGCATTTCTTGTTGGACATGGGAGTGCCAAATTTGCCGGGAGCTACAGGAGTTTTTTTAGTTTAGAGATACAGCGAGGAAACAGGCCCTTCGGCCCACCCAGTCCGCGCCACCCACGATCCCCGCACATGAACACTATCCTACGCACAACCAGGGACAATTTACAGGCAATGTTAGGCAACTTCAAGCCCACTGTCGGCGAGAGGTTTTGAACATTTCAAAGTCCAGCGGCGACAAGAAATAAGTAATGACGCTTGAGGAGATGCCCACGACAATACAGGCGTCACCCCTCGACAGCCTATGTTTTGCCAGTCGCCGGAAAAAATCAAATGGAACGGGCCCTTTACTTTACATAGTGATCGCTGGTCAGCACGGACTTGGTGGCCTGCAGGGCCTTTTTAATGTACTGTATCACATTAGTGGTATCTGTATCACACACTACAGAGGGCAATTGACCTACAAACCCGTACGTCTTTGGGATGTTGAAGGAAACCCGAGCACCAGGGGGAAACCCACATGGTCACAGGGAGAACATGCAAAATGTGATGTTCGGTGGACTGTGTGGGGTGGGAGGACCTGTTGCTCCTCCCGTGCAGCAGGTGGCACTACACAGGACAAAGGGAGATGTGTACATAGTTCCGTAGTGTGTGCGTGTGCGTGTGTGCGCGCTGTGTGTGTAGCCATTTTGAGTTGTCTTGCTGCCAACATCAAGTTGTAACCTTCTGTTGTAACCTTGAAGACTCTCAAGTTTTGTGCAGACCTAGAAAATAAACACTAAAGTGGTGTCAGAAGTGGGATACTTTGGATTGCGTCCAAAGACCCAGATAAGAGCCTACTTTTGATTTAAAAAACAAATTTTGAGTTCCGTAGTATACTGAAACTAACATGTCTCAGCAATTCGATTGTTTCGATCCCGAGCCAGAACGGTGGTCATCGTATTTAATTAGAGCTGAGTTTTATTTTGAAAGTATGGAAATTACGACTGACCAGAGGAAGCAGCTCTCATGTTCATCAATGTCTCCAGAAACATTTGCACTGCTTCAAAATTTACTGACAGAAGAAGTAACTGAAGCCTCATACGCTGAAATCACAATGGCTTTGCAGCTGCATTTCGAAGAAAGTCGAAATTTCCTCGCAGCTCGCCTTGATTTCGACAGGACGGTGCAACAGGAAGGGCAATCGATCATGGAATTTCTTGCCAAACTTCGCACCAAGGCAAAGGCATGTGATTTTAAAACTCAATGCTGCGAAAAGTGCCAAGATAGACTGGTCATGGGCTGCAGGCACACATTCATCCAGCAGGCAATTCAAGGAATTGGATGCCTCATTGAAGAATGTGCCGCAGTGTGCTAAGATGGCCGAGCTGCTGAGTAAAGAACTGCCAAAATGGCCGGTGAAACAGCGTTGAAGCTCCCTCAGGAGGTGCATACAGTTCGTCAGACTCATCCGCAACGCCAGAAACCAGTTGATCGACCCAAAGCAAATCCGGAGAAGGTGGAACAGTTTCAGATTAGCCGTTCCCCTGTGGGGGGGGGGGGGGGGGGGGGGGGGGGGAAGGATCGAAACCCTGCTACCGGTGCGGCTCGACTGCTCATCATCACCGTGAGTGCCCGTATATCAAGCCCGTTTGTTATGCCTGTTACCGAAAAGGTCATCTCCAGGCAGTGTGTCAATCCGAAGGAAAGCTGAGAAAGGGCAAGAAAGCGCAAAACACAGTCGAACAAATCGCGGAGACCATTCCTATTGAAGTGCTCGGTGTGTCTACAATCACCGACAAGACGAGGATTTCGCTGCGGGTCTCGAACATCGATCTACAGTTCCAGGTGGACACTGGTGTGGCTGGGTCGCTAGTGGGTCAGGACACCTGGGAGAGAATCGGATCGCCAAAACTGAAACCTGCCAACATCTGCCTTTTCGGATACGGACGACAGCCCATTCTCACAAAAGGCAAATGCACTGTCGCCATTTCCTGTAATGGTCCGACACAGATGTTGCCGCTGATCGTCGTTGGTAAAGAAGGTACATCCCTGTGCGCCATCGACTGGATCCATTCTTTCAAGCTTGACATGAACGCCTTGATCTACGATGGATCAACTATGGCATTGTCATTGACTACGGATTGCAACATGGTCAGCAAGTGCGTGAACAACCTGCGAAAACAGGATGTCAAATGGCATTGGGCCAAAGTGTGACCATGCATTCACCAGGTTGAAAGAGATGCTCGCCCACAAGACGCATTTGGTCCACTACCACCCATCGAAGCTGATCTCGCTGGCCGCCGATGCATCGCCGTATGGTCATGGAGCTGTAATCTCACAAATGGCGCCGAAAGGCAAGGAAGAACCAATCGCGTTCGCATCCGAGACGCTGACGACCGCAGAGAAAAACTAGTCAAGTGGAGAAAGAGCAGCATACACATAAAGCAAATACTGATATATTTTCAAAAGAGAACACCGAGGAAAACGCTGTTGATTCTGAGCCTTTAGCAACGGTTGTGAAACGCAAAAAAAGCCTGGAAAAAAAGAGTGAA
The DNA here is from genome assembly GCA_963514005.1 of Raja brachyura. Next base: position 6,619,250 of record OY740799.1, read on the forward strand.
GCGAGGTCCAGCCAAATGGAGACGGTCAAACTGGAAAGGGGGAATGTGATGTTTGGTGCACTGTGTGGGGTGGGAGGACCCATTGCTCCTCCTGTGCAGCAGGTGGCGCTGCACAGGACAAAGGGAGACATTGTGTACATAGCAAAGATACTAGAGGAGCCTCTAGTATATTTGGTACATAGCGTGTGTGTGTGTGTGCGTGCCTGCGTGGTGTATGTCTGTAGTGTGTGTGTGCAGCCATTTTGAGTTGCCTTGCTGCCAGCATTGAGTAATGTAAAAAAGACATTTATATATTAATATAATAAATGTAATAAAAAGTACAGAATGTTTAAAACTCCACTCACATTATTGGTTTTCTATTTTTATTATTATTTTAATTTCTCTTATTATTTCTTTCTATTAATTTCCCCCTTTATTAAAAATAATTAAAAAAAATATGTAGAAGTATAAACAAGAATGACTGTAAATTTTATAAATATTAAGAATGTATGTGATGAATAGCAAATTCTTTTGTTTTTCTTTTTCTTTCACATTTTAAATTGTCTTAATATGTATTTACTTCTAATAAAAAATATTTAAAAAAAAAAATGTAATAAAGACAATAAAGACTTCTGTTGTAACCTTGTGGAATCTCAAGTTTTGTGCAGTCCTAGAAAACAAACACAAAACAAACTCCGCACTCAGACAGCAGCCGAGGTCAGGATCGAGCCCGGATTCGCTGGTGCAGTGGCTCTACAATCCACCTACTGTTTCCATCACCCAGACTATTGGGAACCTACAAAACAGACAGCTGTGCTGAGGTGTGCAGCAGCAGCAGCAGCCAGTCTCAAGGGCGTTTGTACCTCCGCTCCAGCAGCAAGCAGCAACTGTACACATTGCAGCTGTCCCCGGAGGCTGGCCTCATGCAAGGGGGTAATGGAGTCGACAGTAACCACATTCACACAGGCTCCCTGTTCAATCAGTTGCTGCAGCTTTAGCACCTGGTCGCCTTTGACTGCTTCATGTACGGGTGTACGATCAGCCCAAAAACCTAGAGAAGAAAAATAAAACACACACACACAATTACCTTTACTAAAGAGGCCCTTCCGTAAGCTAGGGTGACCGATTCACCTCTACCTCATTGTGGACATTGAATTTTGTCTCTGGAACTGGTGGACTACAATGCTGAGAACTACATTCTACACTCTGTATCCTCCCCTTTGCTCTACCTCTTTGAACTTGGCTAGATTATCAAGTCTTGTCCCACCCCAGTCGTTCCTTCTTCTCCCTGTTCCTGTCCGGCAGAAGGTACAGAATCTTTAAAGTATGCATCACCAGGCTTAGGAACACCTTTCCCCCTGTTGTCAGGTTTCTGAATGGTACTTCTTCTATAAGCTAGGGTACTGTCCAATTCACCTCTCCCCCCCATTGTGGACATTGGACTTTGTCTATGGAACTGGTGCACTATCACAATGAACACTAGGTGCAGGAGTAGGCCATTCAGCCCTTCGTGCCAGCACCACCATTCAATGTGATCATGGCTGATCATCCCCAATCAGTACCCCGTTCCTGCCTTCTCCCCATATCCCCCGACTCCGAATATATTCTGCACTCTGTATCTTCCCCTTTGCTCTACCTATTTGAGCTTGGCTTGATTGCCAAAGTCACCCCACCCCAGTCATTCCTTCTTCTCTCTGCTCCTGTCTGGAAGGAGGTACAGAAGCTTGAAAGCACGCACCACTAGATTCAGGAATACTTTCTTCCCCTGTTATCAGGCTTCTGAACGGTTCTTCCATAAGCTAAATTACTGCTCGATTCACCTCTACCCCGACGAGGATGTTGGACTTGTCTACCGAACAGATTCGCTACAATGTGCAAGAAGGAACTGCAGATGCTGGTTTATACCGAAGATAGACACAAAGCGCAGGAGTAACTCAGCAGGTCAAGCAGCATACCTGGAGAAGCTGGATAGGCAATGTTTTGGTTCGCGACCCTTCTACAGGCTGACTGTAGTAACGGAAAAAGCTGGTCGCGAGGTGGGGGCAGGCAAGTGATAAGTAGTCAAAGCTGGGTTTGATTGTCCTGTTTGTCCTCCATGTTGAGTGACTAATCTGGCCACACATCTCACACCATTAGCAGGTCTACAGTCAGGTATAGGTAATGGTCAATAAAAAATGAAAATTGCTTTTGAAGGACATTATTGCATCAGATTTTTTTTTTTTTAAACAACGCTGAGATAATTTCATGATTACCATTGCTGACACCAGCATTTTATTCCACATATAATTGATCGATTTTAAATAACCCAGCGGTCTGCTTGTGGCACCAATACCTCCTTAGGCCAGTTGTTGCGTTGTCTCGAAGTTCTTGCAGGGGGGTGGTGGTGAATTGTGTAGGCTGGATCAGTGGCGGTATAAAAAGTGAGAGCAGATAGTTTTCGAAGGACCAGAGAATTGAGGGATATCAGGAACAAGCACAGAAGAGAACACTTCTCTCTAACTCTCGTTTGACTTTGAGTTAGGGAGCAGCACAGTAGTAGAGCTGCTGCCTTACAGCGGCAGAGAGCCAGGTGTGATTCTGACTACAGGCGCTGTCTGTGCGGAGATTATTTGTTCTTCCCGTGACCACGAGGGATTTCTTCGGGTGCTCCGATTTCCTCCCGCACGCTAAAGATGTGCAGCTTTGTAGGTTAATTGGCTTTGGTAAAATTGTAAATTGTCTTTGGTGCGTAGAATAGTGCAAGTACATGGGGGTGATCGCTGGTTGGCACGGACACTGGGTCGGAGGACCTGCTTCCGTGCTGTATCTCTAAAGTATAAAATAGTCTAAATTGGGTTTGGTGGGAAGTTCGGCCCAGATGCAGGCAAATGGGCCTAGCTTGGTAGGGTAACTTAGTTAGCATGGATGAGTTGTATAGCATGCTCTGTAAGGCCTGGAGTGCATCAGCCTGGTCATAGTGAATGGCAGGGCAGCCTTAAGGTACAAGGTGACCTACTCCTGCCACTATTTCTTAAGTTTGTACCTTCTTAATACATACTAATCCATTTAACTGCTTCCACATAACACACTAAGCTTATCGGTCTTTTCAGATACAGCTCTGAAGCTCTAGCTACAAACATAAGTGAACATAGAATTAAAATTTAAATAAGGCCAGATACAACAACTTAGTAAGGTATTCCCCCCGTTCCCTCCCCTCTCTCTTCCCTGTGCCTTACCTAGATGTGCACCCATTTCTCCTTGCTCCTATATTCCTTCCTCTGGCTTCACATGTTGTGCTGCTTCTAGTCTTATCTCTTTACCTCCCAAGCAAAGCTACACACTCATCTTTATCCACCTATCACTTGCCAGGCTTTGTCCCGCCTCCACTTGTCTTTTCCAGCTTTCTCCCCCTTACACCAATCATTCCGAAGAAGGGTCCCAACCCAAAATGTTGCCCACCCACACCCTGCACAGATGCTGCCTGACCCACTGAGTTCTCCTTGTGGGTTCACAAAATGCTGGAGTAACTCAGCGGGTGCAGCAGCATCTATGGAGCGAAGGAGATAGGCAAAGTTTTGGGCCGAAACCCTTCTTCAGACTGATGGGGGGGGTGGGGGGGTGGGGGGAAAGAAAGGAAAAAGGAGGAGGAGCCCGAGGGTTGAGGGACATGTAGGAAGGGGAGGAGACAGCAAGGGTTAACAGAATTGAGAGAATTCGATGTTCATGCCAAGAGGATGCAGACTCCCCAAGTGGAATATGAGGTGCTGTTCCTCCAATTTGCGGTGTTGCTCACTCTGTCCGTGGAGGAGGCCCAGGACAGAGAGGTCGGATACAGAATGAGAGGGGGAGTTGAAGTGCTGAGTCACCGGGACGTCGGGTTGGTTATTGCGGACCGAGCGGAGGTGTTCGGTGAAACGTCTTTGTGTACCCTCGATTTTCCAGCATCTGCGGTTGTTTCTTTAACGAGTTCTCCTTGTGCTTTGCTCAGGATTCCAGCACCTGCAGTTTTTTTGTGCCTCCACGTGAAAGTTAATTTAAAAAAAAAATCTTTTCAAAACAGTTAAATTAAAGTTTTAACATTTAAACTTAGCTAAAATAGCCAAGGTTGTTAGAAAAGTAATTATTGTAACTTGCTAATCTCATTTGTAATTGCTGTTCCATACTGATAGATGGAAGGCAATTGAACCTGGGTCAGGTCTAAATTAGCAGACAAACTATGCAGAGGATAATCATATTATGTGTAGTTCTCGTCACCACTATGGGAGATAGTACGGAAGAGGCTCATTGCTTTTGCCTGGATTGGACTGTATTAATATAATGGCATCTCAGCGGTTGAGTTGCTGCCTAACAGCGCATGGGACCCCAGTTCAAACCTGACTACGGGTACTGTCTGTACGGAGTTTGTACGTTCTTCCCGCGATCTGTGTGGGTTTTCTCCTGGTGCTCCGGTTTCCTTCCACATTCCAAAGACATGCACGTTTGTAGGTTAATTGGCTGGTTCACATTTTTTTTTAAAAATAAATCGCCCCTAGGGTGTGTAGGATAGTGCTAGTGCACGAGGATCGCTGGTTGGCACGGACTCGGTGGGATGAAGGACCCGTTTCCGCTCTGTATCGCTAAACTAAACCCATTAAGGGCCTGTCCCACTTTCACGACCTCTGCCGAGTTTGCCCTCGACTCATACTCGCAGCATGGTCGTCACGAGGTCGTAGGTAGGTCGTAACAGGGTCTCTGATGCTAGTCGTAGGTATTTGTGGCATCAAGTAGGTCGGGGCGTTTTTTCAACGTGATGAAAAATGTCCACGAGTAAAAAAGGTCATGGATTAGGTTGTGAAAGTGGGACAGGGCCTTTAGGAGAGCTAGCTTGGATCGTTATCACTGAAGCTCCATAGAACAGTACAGCAAATGGAACAGGCCCTTCAGTCCACAATGTTTTTTTGCGAAACATTATGCCAAAATAAACTACCTCGGCCTGCATGCGATTCATATCCCTCCATTCCCTGTGTATCCACAAGTCCATCTAAAAGCCTCTTAAACACCACTACTGTATCTGCCTTCATCACCAACTCGGGCTGTGTGCTCCAGCACCCACCATCCTCCATGTGAAACATTTGTCCCGCATATCTCCTTTGAACTTTTCCCCTCACTTTACTGCTGTGCCTTCTACTTTGACATTTCCATCCTGACAAAATGGTTTAGAGATACAGTGCAGAAACAGGCCCTTCGGCCCGCTGAGTCCATGATCACCCCGTACACTAGCACTATCCTAGGGACAATTTACACCGAAGCCAATTGCCCTACAAACCTGTACGTCTTTGGTGCATGGAAGGAAACTGGAGCACCCAGAGAAAACCCACGCAGGTCACGGGTTGAGCGCTCAAATTTCATACAGAGAGCGCCCATAGACAGGATCGAATCCAGGTCTCTGTCGCTGTGAGGTAGCAACTCAACAGCTGCACCACCGTGGTGCCCCATTCCCAATCTACCTCATAAAACCATGTGAAAGAAACAGAATTAGGCCATTCGGCCCATCAAGTCTACTCTGCCATTCAATCACGGCTGATCTATCTCTTCCCCCTAATCCCATTCTCCTGCCTTCTCTCCATTACCTCTGACACCTGAACTAATCAAGACCTCTAGCAGTTAACTTCCTTACCTTTATCCGTCACCTTTCTGCTGGGTTACAAGCTGTTTTCCCTTGGATAGAACCTCTTGCTCAGGTACACAGAGCAAGGGAGACAAGGAAGGGAGAAGCGAAAGTGAGGAAACAAAAGGCCAATCACAAACAGCACCAAGCACGAGAGAGAAACCGAATAACAATTCAAGAAACAGAAAGTGAAACTTACCAAGAGAAAGTGAAAATAGGCCCAGGATTGTGACGGAACCAAGATTCCAGACATCTAATGACTGCAATCAGACTAATCACACTTAAAGAGTCACACAGGGTGGAAACAGGCCCTTCGGTCCAACTAGCCCACACCGACCAATGTGCCCCATCTACACTAGTCCCACCTGCCTGTGTTGGTCCATATCCCTCGAAACCTCTGTTCAAGAAGGAACTGCAGATGCTGGAAATGCTTGTCTCCCTCTAAACCTCTACTGTCCATGTATCAAAAGAGTTTGTTTAATGGTGTGCTTGTACCTGCCTCAACTACCTCCTCTGGCAGCTCGGTACATGTGCCTACCATCCTTTATGTAACAAAAAACATTGCCCTTAGGGTTCCTATTAAATCTTCCCCCTCCCCCCCCCCCCCCCCCCCCTCACCCCCCAAACCTTCCCCTACTCTGGGTAAAATAATCTGTGCGTCCACCCTATCTATTCCTCTCATTATCTTATTTATCTCTACAACATCATCCTTAGTATGGAACGTTAGCGTACATTATTTGAATGAATTTACTTTGATTGTTCCATCACAGGTACCATTGAAAGGATCTGTAGGAGGTGCTGACTCGAGAAGGCAGCCAATATTACAAAGGCCAACATCTCCCCAGCCTTCCTCTCATTTCAATCCTATCATCCGGAAGAAGGCACAAGAGCCTGAAAACCGTGTCACCAGGTTCAAGAACAGCTTCTTCCCAACAACCACCAGTGGCTCTTGAACACTGCTCCATACTAACCTCAGCAACCAATGAACTTCTATGGTCAATTCTTCCCTTCCGCACCACCCCCTCTCCGGGCACTTTCCCTTGCAACCGCAAGAGATGCTACACTTGTCGCTTTACCTCCCCCCTCGACTACATTCAAGGACCCGAGCAGTCGTTCCAGGTGCGACAGAGGTTCACCTGCACCTCCTCCAACCTCATCTATTGCATCCGCTGCTCTAGATGTCAGCTGATCTACATCGGTGAGACCAAGCGTAGGCTTGGCGATCGTTTCGCCGAACACCTCCGCTCGGTCCGCATTAACCAACCTGGTCTCCCGGTGGCTCAGCACTTCAACTCCCCCTCCCATTCCGAATCCGACCTTTCTGACCTGGGCCTCCTCTATGGCCAGAGTGAGCACCACCGGAAATTGGAGGAGCAGCACCTCATATTCCGCTTGGGCAGTTTGCAGCCTAGCGGCATAAGCATCGAGTTCTCCAATTTCTGGTAGCCCTTGCTGCCTCCCCTTCTCAGCTCTCCCTCAGCCGCCTCCTCCTCTTCCTTCCCTCCCCCCCCCACCCAACATCAGTCCGAAGAAGGGTTTTGACCCGAAACGTTGCCCATTTCCTTCGCTCCATAGATGCTGCTGCACCCGCTGAGTTTCTCCAGCACTTTTGCCTAACTTCTATGGGCTGTCTTTCACCGCAGTAGGAATTTTTGCACTATTCAAAATTATTGAATTTTTAGACTTTAGGCATACAGCACAGAAACAGGCCCATGCCTACGAGCAACCCCCACCCCCCACCACATACTAGCAATATCCTCCACGCAAGGGACAATTTATATAAGCCAATTAACCTACAAATCCACATGTCTTTGGAGTGCATGAGAAAAGCGGGGATCCCAGACAAAACCGGAGTGTGTACCGAGGCATAGTGAAAAGCTTTGTTTGTCAGCTATCCAATCAAATCAGATAATACAAATGAATACAATCAAGTCAAACTCATTACAATAGGTAGAGGCAAATAGAAAGAGTGCAGAATATAGTTCTCAGCATTGTAGCACAACAGTCGCAGAGACAAAGTTCAATGTCCTCAATTAGGTTGGTTGAAAGATTGGGACTACAGCCTAACTTATGGAAAGACCATTCAGAAGCCCCATAACAGAGGGGAAGAAGCAGTTCCATACTCTGATGGTCTACACTTTCAAGCTTCTGCTGGACAGGAGAAGCAATAATCAGGATAGGAAAGGAGGTGTTTTGACCCAAAATGCCACCCATTCCTTTTTCTCCAGAGATGCTACCTGGCCCTTGATCAGTACAGGGGTCAGGAGATTATGGGGAGAAGGCAGGAGAATGGGGTTACGAGGGAAGATAGATCAACCATGATTGGATGGCGGAGTAGACTTGATGGGCCGAATGGCCTAATTCTACTCCTATCACTTATGACCATATGGCCCTCTTGAGTTACTCCAGCATTGTGTCTATCCAAGGTCTCTGGTAATGTTGGCTGCTTTCCCAAAGGCAGCATGGAGTGTAGACAGAGTCAATGTTGGGGGAGTGTGGATGCGAGTCTCATCATCATCCTCCAGCACAGCGTGTAGGACTAACTACGCAAATGCTGCCAGAGATGCCGCCTGTCCGGCAGAGTTACTCCAGCATTTCGCGTCTATCTTCGGTGCAAACCCAGCATCTGCAGTTCCTTCCTACACAATGCGAGTGGTTGCAGGTAAACAAAACAGTGGGCGGCTTAAAATACAAAGATATCTTGCCACAGTGCTAGAATTTAGAAGATTGAGGGGGATCTTATAGAAACTTACAAAATTCTTAAGGGGTTGGACAGGCTAGATACAGGAAGATTGTTCCCGATGTTGGGGAAGTCCAGAACAAGGGCTCACAGTTTAAGGATAAAGTGGAAGTCTTTTAGGACCGAGATGAGAAAAACATTTTTCACACAGGGAGTGGTGAATCTGCAGAATTCTCTGCCACAGAAGGTAGTTGAGGCCAGTTCATTGGCTGTATTTAAGAGGGAGTTGGATGTGGCCCTTGTGGGAACAGGGGGTATGGAGAGAAGGCAGGTACAGGATACAGAGTTGGATGATCAGCCATGATCATACTGAATGGCAGTGCAGGCTCTAAGGGCCGAATGTCCTACTCCTGCACCTATTTTCTATGTTTCTATCATCCTCCGTGTAGGACGCGCTACGTAAATGCTGCCTGTCCGGCAGAGTTACTCCAGCATTTCGTGTTCTATCTTCGGTGCAAAGTCAGCAATCTGCAGTTCCTTCCTACACAACGCGGGTGGTTGCAGGTAAACAAATCTAGTGGGCGGCTTAAAATACAAATAGATATCTTGCCGCAGCGCTGCTGAGGCTGCTGCTTTTCCACCCCTCCAACCAAGCTCCCGCTGCTGCTACTCACCCGTGTCTCCCATGCCCCGTTGCACCCGCATCACCTCCATACCGATGCCGGTGTTGCAGCTCCAGCTAAGCTGTGGTTTATGTCCATCAGCTAAGCCGCGGTCATGTGACCCGCAGCAACTCGCTACACTGGGCCATCAGCTGAGCCGCAGTCACGTGATCCGCAACAACTCGCTACACTGGGCCATCAGCTGAGCCGCGGTCACGTGATCCGCCACAACTCGCTACACTGGGCCAAAGATTAGACATGTGTGGTTGTCAATGCCATTACACAGGGCTGCCCCCACACTATCATGGAGTCGACATCTCAATCTCACTGCTCCGCTATCAATTGCCCTAATCGTAAATCTAGACGACACGACCTGTCATTCTTTAGATTCCCCAATAAAAAAGAAAGGTGAGAAAATATTATTATTTTCTGTCGATATTATTTCTGTCCTGAAAATGTTTTTTTTTCTCTGTTCTCCCATCAACGGCCATTGGGGAAACTAGGTTTGTCGGTACATTAGAAAGTCATTAGAATTATTTTTTAATAGATCTTTACCGACCGCAATGATAAAGACAATAATTTTAACACTTTTTGGTTTTTGTTCTTGTAAGGCAGGGGTCTCCAAATTATGGCCCGCGGGCCACATTAGGCCCACGGCGGCTGTTACCCGTTATGTCCCTCGAATTGTCGAGACATCACAACAAAGATCACAAGCCCGCCGTGAAGAAGGGTGCAATCAAAGATTATAGAGCTCCGCTCCGCTCTATAATGGTGGGGCGGGGGGTTCAGCGGCGGCAGTCGGAATCAAAGATACTAGAGGAGCTCTGATCTATAATCTTTGGTCGGAATGGGACGGCTGCGCGTTATAACATGCCATCGTTCCACTCTCCCTCTTCTCCCCCTTATCCCTCTCCCTCTCCCCTTCTCCCTCTCCCCCTTCTCCCTCTTCCTCTCCCCCTTCTCCCTCTCCCTCTCCCCTTCTCCCTCTCCCCCTCTCCCTCTTCCCCCTTCTCTTTCTTCCCCCTTCTCCCTCTTCCCCCTTCTCGATCTCCCTCCCCCTTTTCCCTCTCCCCTTCTCTCTCTTTCCCCTTCTCTCTCTTTCCCCTTCTCTCTCTTTCCCCTTCTCTCTCCCCTCCCCTTCTCTCGATCTCTCAATTCAATTTCAATTTTCAATTAAAAAACTTTATTGGCATGATAAAAAAAAAATTGTTATATTGCCAAAGTATAAAACATGAAATACATATGTAAAATGCATAAATACAAGTATACAGTGCATGGAAAGATATGTCCTGGTACATAAACTCGCAATAGACCTATAGCCCTTTATTGATTGCTACAAGTTCTTGCAACTGTAAGCAGTACAACAGAATAGCAAGTTTAGCAATTCAATATTAATTTCTTAGTGTCAGTTAATGTGCCCTTAGTGTCCCCTCTCTCTCTCCCCTTTCTCTCGATCTCTCTCCCCTTCACTCGATCTCTCTCTCCCCTTTTCTCGATCTCTATCTCTCCCCCTTCTCTCAATCTCTCCCCCTTCTCTCGATCTCTCTCTCTCTCCCCTTCTCTCAATCTCTCTCTCCCCTCTCCTCTCGATCTCCCTCTCCCTCTCCCTCCCTTCCCTCTCTCTCCTTCCCTTCCCTCTCTCCCTCCCTTCCCTCTATCCCTCCCTTCTCACTGCATGAGAGTTGGCAGCCCTACTATGCCTTGGGTCCAAAAGAGGATAGAAAGAAAATACTTAATGGTCTTTGTAAGACGATTTTAATAAGCTCTTCTACATTTAAGGTAAATTGACATATTAGAGGCAGAATACATCTTCAATATACAGGTCTCTCCACACAACTGAAAACAATTGCACTTAAGTGATACATCATCCATTCTGCAGGCATGTAGTTATAATCATTTGTTTTCTTATTAGTTAATCCTAAATGATATTTTCTGTAATTTCAGATGTCAACAGTGGGTCCAGAATACTCGTCGACAAGATCTCCTGCACCGAACTCCAGAGTACTTGTCAGCCAACTGTTGTCTTTGTTCTTTACACTTTGAACTTGACCAGTTTTCCAACAAGCAGACCAAGAACAGGCTAAATTGGAATGCAGTTCCAACGCTCTTTGACAACCCGCCGAAACGTCTATCTTCCCAACGCAGGCTACTCAAGAGGAAGAATGAGAACCTCCCATGCCCACCAACGCCTTTAAAACAGCAAAGAGGCAAGTAATTTTTTCCTTTTTTAAATAAAATATATTCTCTCACTTTGGCTAAATATGAAAAAATTGTATCCAAACTGATATAATTGCTAATGGTCAATATGTAATGGCATGTATGGTACTTTTATTTTCATTTGTGAAATGTTCACAAAACTATAATCACACATAAGACTACACAGTGTGGGCTGATGGAATGCGTACTAGTATTTAATTCAAGTAAGAACATCCATTTGAAGCTTCCTCAAGCATAATTCATACAACATTTAAATTGATTTAATTTTTTTTTAATCTTCAAAAAATCAAGATCATGATTTTCTTCTGGTAGATTGAAATTGGTGCATCACATCTATTTTTAATTGTAATTAGTAGTAGATGCTGATTTATTTACATGTATATGCTTAATCTTTTTCATTAGCATGCTTGCCATTTCTTTTCCCTTTTCTCATTTTTTTTGTCTTGGCAGCGTCACACAACATACTGGCTGAACATTCTTACTGCTCAGCTGCAGATCGCTAGGGAAGACATCAAGGCCTGCCAACCATGCTCTCGTTTTCATGGTTAGAGGCTTGATGGGGAAATGGAAGCAACCTGTAGGTTACTTTCTTCAGGGCTGCCAACTCTCACGCTTTCAGCATGAGAATCACGCCTTGGAGCAAATTCTCACGCCCATGACCGAGTTCTCACGCTGAGTTCAGTCCCTTCGCAAGTTTGTCCCTTTGCGCCGTGTGCCAGTGATCTTGAAAGAGTTAGTTATTAACTGATTGTTGTCATATTTAAGCTTTCCTGTTATAAAAGGCCTATTGTAATGCATGATGGGATTTGGACAACTCACATGGTGACAAGGGTTTTTTAAACTTAAGTTGAATAGTTCACAGCTCTTACAAGGTTTTTTTAATCTAAGTTGAAGAGGTTAATCAGATAAGAAGGGGCCCAAGAAGATGCCATTGGGGTGTCTGGCTTTTGGCAAAGAGTGAAAAACAACTCCATATTTGGAGGTGGATGATGATTTTTTGTACATTTCCGTCATGCAATTTGTTTATATCCGTACGTATATAAGCTCGAGTTCTCTGGTATTTCTTTGTGTGTGCTGCTGGAGATTCAGACGTGAAACTGTAGCCTCTGGGTCTCTAGGGCCACACCCGTCAGACGTTAAATGAAAGCTTTGTATGGTCTTAAGAATTTGTGCTTTGTCTATCTTTTTAAGTGAACTTTTTCATTGGCGTAGTCGCGCAGGTCTCACTGGGACCACCACTGGATGACTGAACAGAGGTTACCAGGACTGGAAAGGGAGGAATGTGAGCTCTATCGGTCCATTGTAACCGACTCCTAGACACTCCTGGAAACACCTCTGTTTCTTTGTCAGAAGTTGGTCGATTCCTAGCTGAGGTTCTTAGAGATAGACAAAGGTAAGACCAATTGTGAGTTGTGTATGTATTTTTACGTATGTATTTTGTGTATGTATTTTTAAGAAGGAATTGAGCTTTCTCTCTTTCACTCTCTATTTCTTTCACTCTCTCCCTCTCCCTATTTTTTTTCCTCTCTCTCTAAAGGGCTCGTCGGCCTTGTTGAGACATCCGATGTTGTCGGGTTGAGATACAGGGGACGAGGTGCGCGCCTGGCTTGTTGAGACATCCGATGTTGTCGGGTTGAAATACAAGCGGCCTTGTCTGCCAAGTTGAGAAACTGGGGTCTCGATTAGCGGGTCTGCCTGGTTGAAATACTTGGGACATTTTTTAAGGGATAAGGAGTCTGCCAAGTTGAGAAACAGGGGTCTTGATTAGCGGGTCTGCCCGGTTGAAATACTTGGGACGTTGTTTTATTCTAAAGAACTGAGAAGTCTTTTTCTCTTTCTCTCTTTCTCTTTCTCTATCTATCTATCTATGGGTTATCTCTGGATAACATTGAAGGAGGAACCCCTATCCAACATATGTGTTATTTGAATTCTAAGTACAAATAAGAAGTTTAGAATATTAAGTTACAAGCTGACCAAATGGTTAGGAAATGAGAAAAGGTGGAGGGATCCTTTTTCTGACAAAGCAAAATAGGGGAAATTGGTGGGGAACTTTGGACAGAATTAAGCATTTCCTGACTAAAAGCAGATGAAAAAAAGGAAGGGAATAAGGACTGAGGCAGAAGAAGAAGAGAAACAGTGTTAAATACAACATTCAGAGTTAAAACAAACCTGCCTTCAAGATTTGAATAGCTTTTGGCACAGAGCAACAGAACAGCAGGCAACCTTGCATTGGTGAGCCCAGAATGAGAATGTGGGTCTTTGTCTGTGGAATTTGAAGACCTTATTGGGTGTGGCCAGACTTTGAAATAAGGGGAGTCTGATTGGTCACCACCTCAGTGGGTGTGGCCAGAGTTTGAGTGATGCGGAATCTGACCAGTCACGACCTGGATCATGTCCAATCACAACATCCAAAATCATGAATGACAGGGAGTTGGACCATCCTACCCTGCTGCCTATCATTGTGAAGATTTATGGTAGGAGAGAAGAATGCTGTAACGAGTTTTATCTCCAACTTAATTTTCTCATTTCAACAAAAAGGCTTTCACAATTTAAAGACTTTATAACCACAATTGGGACCACAGTCCTCCCAGAGCAATGCCTGAGCTAATAAAACACAGTGGCTTGTAAAATCTTTCTTGTAAATTTTTTGAAACCAAGTTTTTGGTGAGAAAAAAAAGGTTTTGTCAGAAAATGGGAAAGTAGATTACAAAGAGATTTCTTTGAAGTAAATATAGTATGAACTGCTTTTATAAATGGCTTTTGTACATTATTTTGTGTATGTGTATGCGTTCCTTTAAGAAACTGAAATGCATGGGGTCCCTTGGTGTAAATAGGTTTTTTGTTTTTTAAATTCTTGTTGCTACGATAAAAACGAATCAGGTTTGAAGTCTTTGATACCTGTGTTACACTTTGAAGTTATGTGGAATGTGTGTATTTGGACCATGACTTAAGAAACAAAGTGCAAATGTGTTATTTGTTATAAATGTTTGAAGAGCTTTGTGTTTGAAACAATAGTTGTGTAAGTCCCGTTTAAGAAATGGCAATGTCTGGGGGTTTTAACATCGATCACCTCGAAGCAGCAGTTTGACTGTTTTTACAGCATTTTTTTCCACTGATAAGGATTCCACTGGGAATTCCGATGCGGTCAATGCTGTCAATTAAAGGGGCACACTCAGATTCTTCAGATTTGGAGTATTTCAATCAAACACTTTTCTTGCATTGTTAACTTCTGTGGTTCTAAATACTGAGTTTTGTGTAGGTCTATTGTGGAATTAATTTCATTGTGGAATTTATTTTGATGTGCAAATTTTGTGTTGTGACACTTTAATTGTTTTGTGTGAAATTTTTGGCCAAAATGAATCACAAGGCATGGAAGAGTTAATTGCTATTGCATTGCTTGCTGAGATACTTCACAAGATCATGTGGCTTGTATTTCTCTCAGGACAGGCTTTCTCCAGTGGAACAGATAAGAAGGGAAAGTGAGATAGGACTTTTGCCTTCCATCACAGTAAGGAGGTGTTTGGAGATTCACTGTGCTGGATGATAGAAACTTAGAAAATAGGTGCAGGAGTAGGCCATTTGGCCCTTCGAGCCTGTACCGCCATTCAATATGATCATGGCTGATCATCCAGCTCAGTATCCTGTACCTGCCTTCTCTCCATACCCCCTGATCTCTTTAGCCACAAGGGCCACATCTAACTTGTTGTGTGGAACTGTGTGTTTTGTTTTTGCAGTTATGACTGCAGGGAATGAGAAATTGTTCAAACTTTTGTTTGTTTGAATGACAATAAAATGAATTCAGCAGTGAACCAGGGCATTGGAACTAGAATACTCTGAAGGCTGTTCACTTTTATCACATGACAAAGGAAATTACTAATTATATTTTATCGTTAACCAAGGCATTGAAGGATGTACATAGAACCACTATGTCTACAATTGAACCTTGTACTTGTGTAATAATCAGGAATTGGATGAGGAAGAGACTGGACATTCGGTGGGAAAGGCATTACGAGGTCCTTCTAACAACCCCTACTGCAGAAAAGGTGGAGGGGAGACATGTGTGGGTTCACATTCACCACTGTAAGATTGTCAGTATGGTGCCTAAAAGATAAAATGTTAACTTCCTTCTTTTAAGAAATCCTTTTCTATGATAGTTTGGGATGGACATGTAGCTATTATTTGCCTAACTTGGAACATTGATATCCATCAGATCTGCAAGAAACCGAGTTCGCCTATGTAATGTAATGTGATGGTGATGGTGGCATTGGCAGATTTGCAGGGCTAGGTGATTGCGAACTGTGGGAAGGATGCTATGAACTGAGGGTGACCACAGGCTATGTACCCACTGGTGGTGCGACTCAAGTGTGGAAGTTTCACCTACAGGCTCTCAGTGATTAACTAATTATGTATACACAGCAATTAACCCATGCTTTGCCAAGGCTGCATTCTAAGGTACGAGAAGCGCAGATACCACTACCAGTTGAACACAGGGACGAGTTCATACTGTCAGACTACATACTGATAAGGCATTGGGATGGAAGGAATTGAAACTGTGTTGAACAGAACTGTACCAAGTGGTATCAACAACATCAACTGCTAAGAAGATTGAAGATCACCGTGTTGGATACATCTGAGTGACTTTAAACAGTTCGGAGAAGCAAGAAAGGACAATGGGGCTATTGACCCTCTTTTATATTCTGGGGTTGGCCCATATGGACTGGACTTGGGGAAATAATCTGTTTTTGTTTATAAGTTTTGAATTTGCCCTTCGTAATAATAAATGTGTGCTGGTTGTGTACGCACATCCCATATAATGGTGGGGAAGGAATACCTCTCGTAACAACTCTCCTTATCCTTACTGGCCTTGCACTGTTTTCTCAATAACAAAGCAACTAATGGGTGTCTTCAGAATGACAAAGTAAAGGACCCATATTTAAGGGATGGTATGTGGCCTCGTTTAAGATAGGATGGAAGGTAAATGAGACCAGGGTTTGGGAAATACCATGGTTTAAATTAATGAATTGCCCCAGAGCCTAGTTAATACTACCTGTTATTGTGACAGAAGAAGCCACAGAGTATACTTGAGGAACAGCACCTGCACCAAGGTTAGTGCGAATGGCCGCTGAGTCCAATAAATGGGATGTATTTTGTATGTGGATTCTGGGCATACCCATGGTTAACTGGTATGTACCTGGGGATGAGAAAAACTGGGAAAGGTTGATTAGGTCAACCTACAACTGAAGGGGATGTTGTTATTTGGCCTTTGTTGTCCCTCACGTAAGAACTGTGTAACATCTAACTGAATTGTATATTCCTGATGAGGGCTAAATGAAGTATATCAGAGTCAGAACAATTCTGGATGATTGCTTTCCAACTGTATGGGACAGTCTGTCTATCATGGGAATTGATTAATATGTTCCCTGGATTGGAGAATGGTGGCCATTTAGGATGTTTGGAAGAATATGGGGAATGGTAATACATTATGGATCTGTTGTACTGCTGATCATCATATTAATCTATGTACTGAAATATCTGAAACCTCTACTATGTACTAACCAGGGACTATAATTGTTATCTGGTTCTGATAAAAGGAAGGAATGAAAGAGTTAGTTATTAATTGATTGTTGTCATATTTAAGCTTTCCTGTTATAAAAGGCCAATTGTAATGCATGATGGGATTTGGACAACTCACATGGTGACAAGGGTTTTTTAAACTTAAGTTGAATAGTTCACAGCTCTTACAAGGTTTTTTTAATGTAAGTTGAAGAGGTTAATCAGATAAGAAGGGGCCCAAAAAGATGCCATTGGGGTGTCTGGCTTTTGGCAAAGAGTGAAAAACAACTTCATATCTGGAGGTGGATGATGATTTTTTGTACATTTCCATCATGCAATTTGTTTATATCTGTACGTATATAAGCTTGAGTTCTCTGGTGTTTCTTTGTGTGTGCTGCTGGAGATTCAGACGTGAAACTGTAGCCTCTGGGTCTCTAGGTCCACACCCGTCAGACGTTAAATGAAAGCTTTGTATGGTCTTAAGAATTTGTGCTTTGTCTATCTTTTTAAGTGAACTTTTTCAATCTGTGCGGTCTGGGGAAGAGCGTCGGTTGACGGCTGTGAGTAACGTTGCGTCTCCGCTCTTTTTGGTCGAATGTGCAGCTGCCGACAACCAGGTGAAGCAGTTGTCAAACATGTGGGGGGGGGGGGGGGGTGCGAGGTGACCACAATGAGGCCAAGTATATAGGACAGGGTTCGGACTACGGGCCGTGTGCCCGTAACCCGAAAAAACACGTTTTTCTTTTTCAATTCGTTTTCGCGGGGTCCCGACCTGGAACAGAAGCCACGACCACCCCCTCCCCTCAACACTAGCGGGCAGCAGCAACAGCAACGCTCTCACTGCAAGTTGCTTCAATTAAACCTCTCTCTCTTCCTTCTCCCCCCCTCTTCTCCCTCTCAATACCTTCCCCGCCCACCACTCATTCTGTTGCAGGCCAGCCGACCTGGGAACTGCGGCCAGTCCCTGGGATGCGAGCTGACCTGGGAAGGGCAGCCAGTCCCTGGGCACGCAGAATGCCAACTTGATCAGTATGGACAAGTTGGGCCAGCCATGTACATGTTGTATAACAATGCAGATATGAATGGACTTAGAATTACCATTTAAGCAAAATTGCCCTCACTTTCCCCATTTTGATTCTTGAGATTAATATCCCTTTGCTCTGATAACAGCGTTAAAGTACTTATGAGGTAGAGTCGGGAAAGGGAACATGTTATTTTTTTTTGTTTGCTTTAATTTGTTAGTTGATTTTTTGTTGACTGCCATAATTTCTGAAATAGTCATAAAGTAACTTAACTGTTATAAAGCAGTAATAAGTGATATTTGTCCAAACAATTGGAACTTGCATAAAATGTTTGAATTATTAGCAAGGCTGCCAACTCTCACGCATTTAGAGTGAGACTCGCGCATTTCACAAAATTCTCATGCTCTCACGCTGATCACAAAATGATATAATGAGAATAGGACCTGTTTTGCAAATAGTGTAGGAAGGAATTGCAGATACTGGTTTAAACTGAAGATAGACACTAAAAACTAGAAAAAATCAGCAGGACAGGCAGCATCTCTGGAGAGAAAGAATGGGTGATGTTTCGAGTCGAGACCTTCAGCCTGAAGAGGTTGAAAACCAGCCAATGACAGGACGTGTGTGTTATCCAACTAAGGGCAGAAATCAGAATAATGTGTTCATCTTTATTCACATGACACCATAAAAAATATATTACAGAAAAAATAATTTAATGGGGTGGCACGGTGGTGCAGCGGTAGAGTTGCTGCCTCACTACCACATGGGTTTTCTCTGGATATTCCGGTTTCTCCCATATCCGAAAGAAGTGCAGGTTTGTAGGTTAATTGGCTTCTGTAAATTGCCCCTGGCGTGATGGATGGAATTGGTGTATGATAGATTGTTGGTCGGTGTGGACCTGGTGGGCGGAAGGGCCTGTTTCCATATATATTTTTACATATATATCCTAATTTCATTGAACCATATATGATTGAATATGTGGCATTATTTTCGTCTTGTTTCTATATTCAAAGGGTAAGGTTGAAACCGTCAGAAGAAGGGTTTCGGCCCAAAACGTTGCCTATTTCTTTCACCTATTTCCTCCGCTGCCGCACCCACTGAGTTTCTCCAGCAATTTTGTCTACCTTCGATTTTCCAACATCTGCAGTTCCTTCTTGAACAAGGTTGATTGATTTATTTGTGCAGAACAGTGATGGAAGTCTGACTTCTTTGTTTCTCTGAGTTTTTCCTCTATATATACGCATAACAGCATGAATATAATACATGAATATAGTCATTCATGTGCTGCACTTGTTGAGCAGAGCCTGGCTCTATTGTGGAATGTAATTAGGAATGTGATTTAGCCTAACCTTATTCATACCTAATCCAATTTAAAGCATAAATG
Organism: Raja brachyura; assembly: GCA_963514005.1. The sequence goes on from OY740799.1 coordinate 6,638,370, forward strand.
TTGCATCCAAGTGTAAGTTAAAAGACTCGCTACAGTATGCACCAGATTGCACAATTTCAAGCTGAAAAATGTAAAAGCTCCTTACCGTGGGAGAGGGATCACTTCCCTCCCACATCCTCCCCCCTCCCCCCCGATTGCTACGCTCCCTCGCAATTTCTCACTCTCAACTCTCACCCAATGTTGGCAGCTGTGCTTTCTTTCACGGTACTGCACAAAGGCTGACAAACTGAAAACATTACTCAATGAATGTTTACAGAAGGTTAAGGCTATTGGACTACAGCCTAAGGACGTTGTTTGTGACCAAGGCCCAAGCAATATTCGACTCCAACTTGGATGTGACAAGACCATCGTCCTCGGGGGAACCAATATCTATTGCATGCATGACCCACCCCACTTGTTAAAAAACACTCGGTCAAATTTGTAGAAATATGTTTTTGAGGTCAAGGCAGAAAAAAACATGTCAAATGGGCACATATTTACGCTCCTCTAGTATCTTTGCACTGGGCAGCCGCCCGCGCACCTGCGCGGCCACTGAAACGCACGCATGGAAGTGGGGAGAGGAACATTGTCACATGGAGGCATGTTAGTGTGTGTAATGTAGCAGTGTTAGTGCATGTGTAATGTTAGCAGTGTTAGTGCGTGTGTAATGTTAGCAGTGTGTGTAATGGGGTTGTGTAGGGGTGAAGTTTTATATAACATTGTTATATTACATATACACATATATAAATAAGTAATATGCCTCATATATAACTGTCATATGGAGTTGTTAGTGGGTATAGGGGGGTTGCACGTAAGGTCACCGGGTCATAGGGCTTGATGCACGGAGCCACTCAATCCATCTGGAGGACATCACAGCTTCCGGTATATGTTGTTAATACACGAAACGTGTACTTTCCTACCTGTTTAAAAACTGCCACAATGGTGAATGTTTGCGCTTTAAAAAATTGTGGAAGTCGGGGTAACCGTGAGAGACATGTACCCAACTTCAGAATTCCAAAAGTGAAGCGAAATGAAGGTAAAGAGAAGTAAGAGCTGAAGGGACAACAATGGCTAAAGTGCTTGGCGAACATTGGCCGTGCAGATATTGAAATTGAAAATATTGTGAATTATCGAGCTGAAGGGACAACAACAGCCAAAGTGCTTGGCGAACATTGGCCGTTTGCTCACTGCATTTCATCAACAGTAAGGCATTATTTGTATTTTTTCTTGATTCTTTTGGTATCTAAAAGGTCTCAGAAGTGATAAATCTTGCTGTAAAATTTTAAAATCGCCCATGGTTCTGAAGTGGGTTTTTACATACAAAAAGAAAACGCTTCTGAAGCTAAATTTATCATTAAAAAAATCTCCACAAAATCTTGAGATGTATATTTTGGCAAATAATAAAATGTCCTGACAGCTTAAACACCCACTCCCTTTCAATATGATATTGTCAATTTGCTGAGGTTGATTATGTCCAATTAACAGCTAACAATTATGCCATTCCTTGGCTTGGATCTGAGTAAAATGTAATTCAAAACCCACGTATGGTTTGCGATTTTAAAAAAAAGATACATTTTTCCTCAGAGGCGTTTTCTTTTTGTATGTAAAAACCCACTTGAGAACAATGGGCGATTTTTAAATTTTACAACCAGATTTATCACTTCTGAAACTTTTTAGATGCCAAAGAAATCAAGAAAAAACACAAATAATGCCTTACTCTTGATGAAATGCAGTGAGCAAACGGCCAATGTTCGCCAAGCACTTTGGCTGTTGTTGTCCCTTCAGCTCTCGCTTCTATCTACCATCATTTCTCCTCACTTTTGGAATTCTGAAGGAGGATAAATGTCTCTCACGCTTATCCTGATTTCCATAATTATTTAAAGCGTAAGAATTGACCATTTCGGCGGGTTTTAACGGACCAGATACACTGGAAACAATGGTCAGCGCTTACCTGCAGTTCATCGCGTACAGTCCAATTGGCGTAGCGTAGCAACAGTACGGGTCATGGGTCGTGGCCCTACTACAATCAGTCTAAAGAAGGATCTTGACCCGAGACATGTTGGCCGGAGATACGGTCTGACATGCTGAGTTACTCCAGCACTTTGTGTCTTCTCTCCCCGTTGGATTGCAACCTCGTCGTTGTCGGGGAGCGTGTGTGTCTCAGTGACCCCTAGAGCGATGCCAGCGGGAGATTCGTCTCCTGTTAGGGTCTACCATGCTGGACAGGTCGAAGGGTAGAGGCGAGACGAAGAGCGATCCACTGGTCTTCCAGGTTGGAGGTTGAGCACAGGGGCTAACAACCTTGTCTCGTAAAACAAATATGGTATGGAAACAGCAACTGAAGGAATCAACGCTACTGGGCGTGATGGACCTGCAGGGCTATCGACAGATGCAAGGATGAATGTACCAGACAGCATCCCAAGAATAGCCCTGCACTGGATACCGGCAGGGACAAGGAAAAGAGGGAGAGCCAAAATCACATGGCATCAAACTCTAGAGGAGGAAATGGAATCAATGGATCTGACCAGGGGTAGTTTCCAGAAGCTAGCCCAGAACAGACAGGAGTGGAGGACCATTGTTGCTGCCCTACATGCCAGGAGGCATAATAGGCAGTAAGTAAGTAAGTATGCTTGTGTTTTCTGTTTGAAACAGTTAATGTGTCAGGTTGATGAAGTGACGTGTTCCTACCTGTGTGCGAGAATACACAGATAACAGAAAATCCTTTATTGAAGGAAGCATCCCTGAACTGTGCTGCCTGGTTCAACAACGGACAGTCACAACGGACAGCAACCTCAGTTCATACACTGCGTTATTTTCCCTTTGTGAAGTAGGCCAGTCCATGAGAACAAACAAGCATTACACATTTGAGGTCATGCAGTAAGTTAAATATTGCCTAGTGTATAACTGGTGTGGATGTAATTATTGTACATTCAATTTTCTGATCGTCTGAGATTGCCTCAACAGGAAACTATTTGTCATCTTCAGGATTTAATTTGTGGTTCATGCGTCATCTACTTGCTCTTGACCTTTGTCCCATCCAGTGACTGGTGCATCAGCGAAGTCGTCCTGTAACTCTAGTCCACACTTCTGCTGCACATCACGTTCTCAACCACCGTCTCCTTGGGTGTTATGTGCAGCTACTAAATAATTTATGTGAACCTTCCGACTTCAGTTCCTTGTCACTCTGTTAGGTCATACGTGATAGGAGCAGAATTAGGCCGTTCGGCCCATCAAGTCTACTCTGCCATTCAGTCATGGCTGATCTATCTCTCCCTCCTAACCGCATTCTCCTGCCTTCTCCCCATAACCCTGACACCCGTACTTATCAAGAATCTATCCATCTATCTGGTTTAACAATATTTATTAACTTGGCCTCCACCGCCTTCTGTGACAAAGAATTCCATAAATTCACCAGCCTCTGATTAAAGAAATTGCTCCTCATCTCCTTCCTAAAGGAACGTCCTTTAATTCTGAAGCTATGACTACTGGTCCTACACTCTCCCACTAGTAGAAACAACCTCTCCACATCCACTCTATCCAAGCCATTCACTATTTGGTAAGTTTCAATGAGGTCCTCCCTCATCTTAAACTGCAACGAGTACAGGCCCAGTAGTTCTGATACATTAGTTCTGATCTCCAGTACTTCCACGATCGCTCTCAGATTCCACCTTGACCATTGTCCAGCCTCTCGTGGTCATTTGAGTTTAGTTTATTGTCATGTGTACCGAGGTACAGTAGAAAGATTTTGCTGCGTGCTAACTAGTCAGCAGAAAGACCATACATGATTACAACCGAGCCATCCACAGTGTACAGATACATGATAAAGGGAATAACGTTTAGTGCAAGACAAAGTCCGATCAAAAATAAACCAAGGGAGTCCAATTAGGTAGATAGTAGGTCAGTACCGCTCACTAGTTGTTGGTAGGATGGTTCAGTGGCCTGATAACAACTGGGAAGAAACTGTCAGAGCAGTTTAACTGCATATCCTACTTGAAACAATCTCCCTTGACCTTACTAAAAACTTCATTCACTGCTCACAAAGTTGCCTCTTCTGTATTCCCTCTCTATGTTTGCCCGTACAGCTCATTCCAGGCTCAATATCATTCAATGGTACCATGCTCAATGATGAACTGAGCTTAATGTAGGTTCCTTGCAGCCCATCCGTACATGGAACTGATGCTATCAACCCCCAGCATTGGTCCGCATTCATCGTGCTGTCCCATGAGCGGTCCCGAGCTCTCTGCTAGTCCCGAGTCGCCGCACTGCACGTCCAATACCAGCCTTCACGAGTAGCCTGCCCACCCTGAGCCAGCGGGTGACTCATTGCAGTTCCACCACCAGGTTTCTCGCACAGCATTGCTGCCATCATGGAACTTGGTACCATTTAGTGATGTTGAGCCTGGGATGAGATGTGGGGGGAAAACAAAGTGAGGGAATGCAGAAGAGGCATGGATAGGAGGTTTGGAGGGATGTGGCACATTGTGGACCAAATGCGGGCAGGTGGGACTAGTGTAGCTGGGACATGTTGGCCAGTGTGGGCAACTTAGGCCGAAGGGCCTGTTTCCAGGCTGTATCACTCTATGGCTCTAAGAGGCAACGTTGTGAGCACTGAATGCAGTTCTCTGCAGATGGTAACATGATTCCTAGTTTTCGTCAATGCTTTATCTCATCCTCGGGGAAGCAACTTGAGTGCTAAGTGAGGTGCTAGCTTAATAAATATAAACAAAATCTAGAATAATAGCTTGCAACCTATTGGTTTTACAGTCACCTCCACTGCCAGAGTGAGGCCACACACAAACTGGAGGAAAACAATCTTGCTTGGGCAGAATAACGGTATGAACATAGAATTATCCAATTTTCAATAACTACTAACCTCAAACCAAGGCAAACTAATTTCTCACCTCACCCCTTATATTCCTTCCTCTGGCTTTACAAGTTGCACCTATCCTTATCTCTCACTTTTTGTATCTGTCCTTTGTTCAACAATCTGCCTATCCAAATGTCACCTGTATCCACCTATCACTCACCAGGCTTTTTGTCCTGCCCTTCTCTTCTCCAGCTTTCCACCTTGATGAGAGCCACCAAGAGGCAATATTCCCTCATATTTTTTCTCCAGTCGCCAACCAAGACCATATCCTGACAAGCACATTGAATTTGAAGCTCTCTACGCAAACACATTTCAGGTTATTCATTTACAGGGGTTGGACATCACTGCCAAGGCCTCTATTTACTGTTCATTCCTAACCATCGTGAACTGCGGAAACAGATAAGAGTCCACTGCGTCACTGGAAGATAAGTTGTGGGAATAGTGGCACTAAACTTGACACTGAGCTACACTGAGCTAGAAGATCAGCCATGATCTCCATGAACTGTGAAGCAGGCTTGAAGGGCCAAATGGCCTTCTCCTTCCCCTATTCCTTTTGCCTCTGTCCCACTTAGGTGATTTTTTAGGCGACCAGGCTGCCGCCACATGATCGCGGGGGGTCGCATGTATGGCCGTGAGTCGTCTCCTCAGTCGCCCAAAGAATCGTAGCGTCTTTCTGGTCGCCGCTGGATTTTGAATTGTTCAAAACTTTTCGGCGACAGTTGGCTTGAAGCCAATGAGCGTAGCGTGACTTCTCCTGATGTAGGCGCTGTAGTAGGTTGTCACCAGGCTGACGTAGGTTGTCGCATGTGCTGACTTCGTTTTTTTTGTTATGGTATGATTTCAAATTATATGTCGAAGGGGGGTCCAGTTGCCATTTTTTTGGTGCCCTGCTACGACCATGACATTTGCTGGCAGTCACCTAAAAATAGCCTAAGTGGGACAGGCCCATTATGAAGACTCATTTCCTTTCAGGAAGGATGTTAATGAATGGGATACCAAATAAGACACAATGTGCTTGAGTAACTCAGTGGGACAGTCAGCATCCCTGGGGAATATGGATAGATGACATTCCAAATCGGGACCCTTCTTCAGACTGATGTTTTGATAGGTGACCTGAAATGTCACTATCCATGTTCTCCAGGGCTGCTGCCTGTCTCACTGAGTTACTCCAGCACTTTGTGTCTTTAGACATAAATTTAGCCTTTAGAGATACAGCATGGAAACAGACCTTTCGGCCCACCAAATCCACGCCGACCAGTGATCACCCCATATGCCTCACTACCCTACACACTAGTACATTAGGGACAAGTTTACAATTTTTTACCATATCCAATTAATCAACAAACCTGTACGTCTTTGGATTGTGGGTAGAAACCTGAGCACTTGGAGAAAACCTATGCTGTCACTGGGAGAATGTGCAAAGTCTGTACAGACAGCACCCACAGTCAGGATCGATCCCGGGTCTCTAGCGCTGTGAGGCAGCAACTCTGCCACTGTGCCATCTTGATTTGTAAACCAGCTTTCGTGTTCACCTTCTAGGTTTGCACAAGTACTTGAGAATCTTCAAGGTACAACAGAAGTCTTTATTACATTACTTCAATGCCAGCAGCAAGACACCCCAAAATGGCCACACAGAATCTGACTGCACACACAGACCGTTTACAGCAAAGATCCTATAGCGGAGCAAGATAGATCACTCCTGCTAAATGCAATGGGCTGACGTGTAGTACGCAACGGAACGGAACGTGGGCCTTTTTTTTCATCCATTTCCTTAACCCAACCCGACCCGAATTGCAGTGTAATTAATGTTGCGGGGGAACAGTTTGTGTTAATAAATTAAAATTCTGAAATGAGGAGAAGATTTTTACCAAATAACTTATTTTTATGAAGATGTTTCCGTAACTGGCTTCCGTCTCCACACTATTTATCTACGGGATCTTTGGTGCGGAGACGGATGACGATTACGGAAATGGTGCCGAAAATTACCCATGAATCTGCCCATGACCGTACTACGTCTTTTTCGTCGAGTGCTTACGAAAGCTTACAACATTTACATCAATTCTCGTTAAATGCCAGACACGCTTTAATACAATTTAAAGTATTACATAGGTTACATTACTCATAAAACAAAATTAAATAGAATCTTTCCACATATATCTCCTATCTGCGAAAAATGTCAGCATTTAGAGGCTAACTTTACTCACACATTTGTAAATTGTATAAAAATTTAAAACTTTTGGACGGAAATTTTAAAGATAATTTCGGCAGTTGTCAACACCCAATTGGAACCCGACTCAAAACTAATGATATTAGGAATATCAGAACAAAGTCTAACACTTACTACAAGCCAAAGAAACTTTATCGACTATTGTACAATAATTGGGAAAAAATTTATATTAAAATTTTGGAAAGGTCCTGTAACCCCCACAATTAAAATGTGGATTATGGAAATGTCGGAGACCCTACATTTGGAAAGAATCAGACTTGTCTTAATGGACAAACAAGAACTTTTTATCAGAATATGGTCTCAATTTATTGACTATTTGAAGGGGCAAACTGGTTCGGCACGAGAACCTGACTGAAGCTCGAATTAAGGATTAGGATGAAAAGTTATACTTTATAATTTACGAATCTATCTCCAATATATTATTAGTAAATTATTCCATTCTTCTTTACCATGTTTTTTTTTCTTCTCTCTTAAAAAAATAAAAATAAAAAAAAAGTCGAGTGATCTCTCTTGCTTGCTATAGGAGCTTTGGTCTACAGACAGGATAACTATATACACATCTCACTTTGTCTTGTGCAGCGCCACCTGCTGCATGGGAGGAGCAACGGGTCCTCCCACCCCACACAGTCCACCAAACATCACACCAGCATCTGCCATTCCTTGTTTCTACTTAATGAACAGAATAGTTGCTGTTACCAATTCCAGTTTTGTGTTGCACATTTATCTCATTACTTGAATTTAATGTCAGCCACAATGCTGGGATTTTAGTTCCTGTCACTGACCTTTCTTGGCAGCCAGATGCTAGTCAAGTGATTTAACCACTCTGAGAGCATACCCCCAGTCAGCGCTGATGCTCAAAACTCTCTTCTCTACCATATTTCCCATATATTTTTATAACATCAGAGGCAATTTGACCCATCGAGTCCATACTGGCCCTCAGAGCCAACCCACCAGTCCCATTGATTCATGTATCTCCCTGTAATCTATTCTCTCTCACTTCCTTGTCAGCTTGCCCTGAATTCCCTCACCTGCACCAGGGATAATTTCCACAGAGGCCAATTAACCCACCAGCCAGCTCCTCATCAGGATGTGGGAGGAAACCAAAGCGACTGCGAAATGCTCATGCTATAAACTGGGAAAATGTGCAAACACCACACAATTAATGTACGGTCTGTCATGATAATATGCATTCTGTTTTGTCATCTTGTCCAGCTCGAACAAAATACGCCATCTATACTAGTCCCACCTGCCCGCGTTTGGCCCATATTCCTCTCAACCGTTCCTTTCCATGTGCCTGTCCAAATGTCTTTTAAATGTTCTTATAATACCTGCCTCAACAATCTCCTCTGGAACCTCATTCCATTTGCCTATCACACTCTGAGTGGAAAAAGTTGTCCCTCAGGTTCCTATCATGCCCCGCTCACCTTAAACCTATGTCCTCTGATTCTTCATTCCCCTACCCTGGGCAAAAGACATTGTGCATTAATCTTATCTATTTCCCTCATGAGTTTAAACACCTCTATAAGATCACCCCTCAACCTCCAGTGCTCTAAGGAATGAAGTCCTAGCCTGCCCAACCTCTCCCTGTAGCTCAGGCCCCGGAGTCCTGGCGACATCCTCCCTTTGTGTTTCTCTGGCTTTGGGTATTGTTCTTGGCTTATTATTGTAATTTGTACCAAGATACAGTGAAAACCTCATAAAGTCATGCTATACGCGAGTACACTCAAGCCACATAGAAGTACAACAGGTGGTGCAAAGAGAAACTAAAATAGAGTGCACAACAAGAGGAAATAATAGTTGAAGTACAGTTATAAGAATAAGGGGTAAGCCATTTAGAACGGAGATGAGGAAACGCTTTTTCACACAGAGAGTTGTGAGTCTGTGGAATTCTCTGCCTCAGAGGGCAGTGGAGGCCGGTTCTCTGGATACTTTCAAGAAAGGGCTAGATAGGGCTCTTAAAGACAGCAGTCGGGGGATATGGGGAGAAGGCAGGAACGGGGTACTGATTGGGGATGATCAGCCATGATCACATTGAATGGTGGTGCTGGCTCGAAGGACCGAATGGCATACTCCTGCACCTATTGTCTATACACAAAGTGCAGGTAAAAAAGTGCAAGTCCACAATGACGTAGGTTGGAAGATTGTGGGCGTAGGTTGGAAGACCTTAGCTTTTGGGAGGACTGTCCAGCAGTCTGATAACAGCGGGGAAGAAGCTGTTTCTGAACCTGGTGAAACGTGCTTTCAACCCTGTATATCCCACGGCTGACAGGAATGGGGAGACGAGGGAATGACCAGGGTGAAAAGGGCCCTCGATTATGATGGCTGCTTTCCTGAGGCAGCGAGAATTGTAGATGCATTAAACGCATCAATGAAAGTAATCTCAGATTGTAACAGAGAGTTCCACATTCCTGATGGCACAACAGGGAAGAGGAAGCATGAAGTAATGGATTTACTGGAGCAGGCCCACAAAATGTGACGTGGCCTCACTGAGTCGTCAGGCTTGACATAGTCTAATCAGCTGTCAGCATCATGATCACGAGCACTTATTCTGAAATGTCTTCCATGCAAGAATTTTATAATTCGACAGAGTTGTGTTTGTACAATCAATTTTGAACTTCTAAACGTTTGGAAAGATCAGCAACATCAACACAAAATGGGGATGGAATGCAGTGTGAAACCATAATGCTCAAAATTACCAGCAGATTCGAGCTCTTGAAAATCACACAGAAATGCTTGCTTAAAATCTATTTTATTTTTAATCTATTAACAGAAAACCTTATCCGGCTGCTGCATAGCAAAACATATCAAATTTCCTGTCAAGATGGCAGTTCTGTTTATGTTCGATGTCAAAAACAGATGTGTAAACCTAAATGTATCAAACATCAATGGAAACCTACCAATTAAGTTACCTGAAAGTGGACTGCTTTAAATCAAACCTTCACATAGGAGCAGCAGAAGAAATTCTCGTCTGACAATATTGGAAAAAACATGCATGCAATTTATTAGGCTTCGCTTTTTGGACACAAGTAACAACTGAGAAAATCCTATTTCAAGTTAAGGTCAATGTTGCAAAGATATTGTAAAATCTTGCAGAATTTACTGGGAGATCTCTCTTTAGTGTATCTCCCCTTCTCTGTGCTTTGTTAAACTCGAGTAAAGCTCTGTTAATCTGTGACCATCCCTCTGAACGAGTTCAAACTAGAGACTGCCGGAATGTGGCAGGGCACACCTTCCGTATTGAGGAAGTGCATTCATAGCCACAGAGAACGGCGTAGCACCACGCTGGTAGATTGTTCAGAGCAGCACCACATGGCTAAACACCATGGCTGAGAATAGTTTGGGTAAGTAAACAATGTTTTACATTTGTAGAGAACACTTCTCGATTAGCCTTATATACAGCTCTCTGTAAAACATAATCATGCATGTCAGAGTAGGTAAAAGGGTCCAACAAGCCTAATCTGCTTCCTATTTGTTATATTCTTAAAACTGGAATCGTATCTAAGAAATCTCTGAATAAAATAGTTTCTCCTATAACTTGTATTTCCGTTTATTCATCTGAATTTGGCAGTGAGTGTAAATACAGAAATTAATAGACAATAGGTGCAGGAGTAGGCCATTCGGCCCTTCGAGCCAGCACCACCATTCAATGTGGGCATGGCTGATCATCCACAATCAGTACCCTGTTCCTGCCTTCTCCCCATATCCCCCGACTCCGCTATCTTTAAGAGCCCTATCAAGCGCTCTCATGAAAGCCTCCACCGCCCTCTGAGGCAGAGAATTCCACAGATTCACAACTCTCAGCTGTGAAACACCTGCATCCACCTATCATTTGTGTAGGAAGGAACTGCAGATGCTGGTTTAAACCGTAGACACAAAATGCTGGAGTAACTCAGCGGGACAGGCAGCATCTCTGGAGAGAAGAAACAGGCGATGTTTTGGGTCGAGACCCTTCTTCAGACTAATGGAGGGTCTCGACCCGAAATATCACCCATTCCTTTTCTCCACAGATGCTGCCTGACCCGCAGAGTTCCTCCAACACTTTTTTTCTAGGAAGAATAACAATATAATTCGTCAACCAACCTGCAAATGAAGCTTTTGGGCACAGACGCTGGACAAACAAGATCCCCACCAATATACTGCGCCTTGAGTTAGAAGCAATCAAGCTTTTTAAAATACAATTTATATTCCAAATTTATTCTCTTCAATCTCACAGATGCACACATTTGCTTTGTTTGCCAGTGTCCAACTCTGTAGACCAATAGTACCTTTGATTGAATGATTCAAAGAAACAGCATGGAAGCAGGCCCTTCGGCCCATTGAGTTCTATGTTATCCCACTTTCTCATCCAATCCCCACACATTAGCGGTTATTTACAGAGGCCGATTAACCTACAAACCCGCACGTCTTTGGGATGTGAGGGGGAAACAAGATCACTTGGAGGAAACCCACACAGTCTCAGGAAGAACTTGCAAACTCCACGCAGACATTACTCGAGGTCAGGATCAAACCCGGATCTTTGGCGCTGTGAGGCAGCGGCACTACCCGCTGTGCCACTGTGCCGTCCCTAAAATCTTATATGAGTAATTACCCCTCCAGTCTATGTATGTTAACAGGAAGTCCAAGTAAAATCAGATTAAAAGTTTAAAGTGACTTGGTTTATTTTGGCAGAAAGATTGTCCACACTTCAACTTCAAAATGACAATTTGTATTTGGGACATTTTTGATAATTTTATGTTTGCATACTGCAGGATTAATCCTTTGGGATTAGGAGTCCACATATCTATAATGAGAAAATGCCACAATGTGCTGGTGTCATATGTCAGGGCAAGACACTAAATGCATTATTTGTAGCTCTTTGGATTGACTCATTTTAATGGATAAACATTGCAGTCTTCATGTCACAATCATATTTTGTTACCAAGATGCTGGCATGCTGGAGTTTGCTTTGTCATATTGAAAAGCAAACCCTATGGTATTCTGTTTAGTGAAACATGAACTCCGACACTACAGTGCCCTCCATAATGTTTGGGACCAAGACTCATCATTTATTTATTTGCCACTGTACTTCACAATTTGAGATTTGTAATAGGAAAAAAGCACATGTGGTTAAAGTACACATTATTAGATGTTATTCAAGGGTAATGTTATACATTTCAAGTTCACATTTATTATCAAATGCCCCAATTCGTCTAGTGATATTTGAGTTACCATACAGCCATACAAATAAAAAGAACACAATACACGATGGAGTTTAACATAAAACATCCCGACACAGCGGAATCAACGTTTCCCACTGTGATGGAAGGCAATAAAGTTCCGTCATCTTCCTTGTTCACCCGTGGTCGGGGCCTTTGACCCCTCCACAGGCGCCACTGCAGACGGCCCGATGTACAGGCTCTCTTGACGGGATGATCGGAACTCCGGCGGTGGAACGGATCGGAACGCACTCGCGGCTTGGAGTTTCGGATTCGGTCGCTTCTTACCGGAGACTGCGGCTTCCGAAGTCCAGAGGTCGAGCTGGGCGGAGCTTCAACACTGGTGATCACCGGCAAAAGATCCCAGGCTTCCGCGTGTAACATTAGCAAATTTGCAGATGACACAAAGCTGTGTGGCAGTGTGAACTGTGAGGAGGAATGCTATGAGGATGCAGGGTGATTTGGACAGGTTGGTCGAGTGGGCGGATGCATGGCAGATGCAGTTTAATGTGGATAAATGTGAGGTTATCCACTTTAATGGCAAACAGGAAGGCAGATTATTATCTGATTGGTGTCAATGGTGAAAGGGGAAGTACAAAGAGATCTGGGGGTCCTTGTTCATCACTCACTGAAAGTTCGCCTTCATAACAAGAGGAGTTGAGTATAGGAGCAAAGAGGTCCTTCTGCATTTGTGCAGGGCCCTAGAGAGACCATACCTGGAGTATTGTGTGCAGTTTTGGTCTCCAAATTTGAGGAAGGACATTCTTGCTATTGAGGGAGTGCAGCGTAGGATCATGAGGTTAATTCCCGGGATAGCGGGACTGTCAGATGTTGATAGAATGGAGTGGCTGGGCTTGAATTAGAAGGATGAACGGGGAACTTATTGAAACATATAAGATTATTAAGGGTTTGGACACGCTAGAGGCAGGAAACATGTTCCCGATGTTGGAGTCCGGAACCAGGGGCCAAAGTTTAAGAATAAGGGGCAGGCCATTTAGAACGGAGATGAGGAAAACCTTTTCACCCATAGAGTTGTGAATCTGTGGAATTCTCTGCCTCAGAAGGCATTGGAGGCCAATTCTCTTGATGCTTTCAAGAGAGAGTTAGATAGAGCTGTTAAAGCTAGCGGAGTGAAGAGGTATGGTATGAAGGCAAGAACGGGGTACTGAATGTGGATTGCGGTGCTGGCTCGAAGTGCCGCATGGCCTACTCCTGCACCTATTGTCTATTGTATATTGTGAGGGAGGGGGAAGAACAATGGACTATGGGGACCCGGCGCAGGGGGGCCGCCGTGAGGGAGGAGCAGGAAGAACAAAGGGGGAACAGCAAAGAGTTTCACTGTGACTTGTCACAAGTGACAATAAAGTCAACTATTCCAGTATTCAAGTTTGTCGAGCTGAGTTCAAGAACCACAATATGCCAAGATTGCCAATAGTCCACTTTGAGAGGGAAGTTATGAAGGCCTCATCATATGGAAAATCTGAACCACAGCTGTTGGTAGAAACAAGGAACTACAGATGCTGGTTTATACTAAAGATAGACACAAAGTGCTGAAGCAGGTCAGGCAGCATCTCAGCAGAAAAAGGATGGGTGATGTTTCGGGTTGGAACCCTTCTTCAGACTGGTCCCAACCTGAAACTACACCCATCATTTCTCTCCAGAGACGATGCCTGACCAGCTGAGTTACTCCAGCACTTTGTGTCTATCCACAGATCCTTGTCCCTGTTGCAGCTATGATATTTGTCCCTTTCTAGTGATCGTTCACTTCAGCTTATGCTTTCTGTCCAAGCTACACCATCAGATGAGATTTGCCTATTGGTTTTGCAGGAAGCAAGGACTCTTTTTCGAAGATGGTAACAAAATGACAAGGCACAAAACAATAATAAGAATATTAAAGGATCACATTCATAACACATTTTTGAAATACAAGCCAGAACCATTTCAGTAAGTTGCACTATTAATGTAACATTTCACGGAACAAATTTTACTGCCACATCATTTACAAACTAGGAAGTACAAGTGAGTCTGTCTGCAGAACGGAATTTGAGTTAATATATCACCTTTTTATAAAGTCAAAGCTAGACTAAAATGCTGGAGAAACTCAGCGGATGAGGTAGCATCTATGGAGTGAAGGAATCAGTGACGTTTCGGGTCGAGACCCTTCTTCAGACTGATGTGGGGGTGGGGGGGGGGAGGGAAAAAGAAAGGAAGAGGTGGAGACAGTGGGCTGTGGGAGAGCTGGGAAGGGAGGGGAAGGAGGGAGAAAGCAGGGACTACTTGAAATTGGAGAAGTCAATGTTCAAACCGCTGGGGTGTAAACTACCCAAGCGAAATATGAGGTGCTGCTCCTCCAATTTGCGGTGGGACTAAAGTCATGCACTATATCCATTATAGAGGCATGAACTGCATCCAAAATCAATTACTCGACAATGGAAGTGTTCCGTGACTTTGTGACAAGCCCTCTGATCTCATGGTCTGATGGTTCTATGGTCAGCCACCATTTAGAGATCTGGGTTGGTGCTCCAGTACACGACTGAGCGGACGCTGCATTGCTAAAGGACCCATCCTTCAGACTGAATGTACAATCTGGTTTGCTCTCTCAAGAGATACCATGGCACTATTTCAAACAAGGACAAACTCTTCCAATGGAGTTGGTAAGGAACTGCAGATGCTGCATTCTTTCATGGAATATAAAGCGCTGGAGTAGCTCGTAGAAACAAATAACTGCAGAAGCTGATTTAGGGAATAAAAAGACTCAAAGTGCTAGAGTAATTCAGTGGGTCAGGCAGCATCTCTGGAGAAAAGGAATAGGTGACATTTCAGGTTAGGACCCTTCTTTAGACTCGCTCGGTGACATTTTGGGTCAGGTCCCTTCTTCATACTAATTCAGGAGTGACTCAGGAAGCAGTCTCTCTGCCCAGCATGTCCACATCTACCTTTAATCTGCCATTCATACAAATTCTATGTTCTCCTATTTTCTCATCCACTCCTTACACACTAGGGACACTTTACAAAGGGCAATTCACCTGCAAACCTTACATCTTTGGGATGTGGGAGGAAACTGGAGCACCTGGAAGAAACCCACGTGGTCACAGAGAGAATGTGCAAACTCCACACAGATAGCACCTGAGTTCAGTATCGATCCTGGGTTTCTGGTGCTGTGAGGCAGCAGCTCTACCAGCTGCGACACTGTGCAGTCCTGCACGAGACTTGAGATAAAGCTTCAGAATAGCTGCACTGTGAATACAGGGAAATTACTTTTATAAGGAGAAAAAGTACAAAGTGCTGGAGTAGCTCAGAAGGTCAGGCAGCATCTCTGAAGACATGGACAGGTGACATTTTGCGTCAGGGCCCTTCCTTGGTTCTTGGTTACTTGGTCCTCCAAAATATTCCAACTGGAATTTAAACTGGAGGTGGTGAAGGGAGGGGTTTAGCCAGAGAGGGTTATTGGGAAGAAAGTGCCACTTTAAATCTAGTTGCATCTGGCTGGGCAACCGTGGCTTGGTGGAGATTATTCCATGCTTTAATAGTGCGTGGGAAGAACAAATTGCTGTACACATCTGTCTTTGAGGCTGGGACCACAAATTGGATCGAATGCCCTCGTCTGCTCCTTATTGGTTTGGGGTTGGTGTAGGTCTTGTGCTCTATGTCTAGCTGACCATTTAACATTTTGTAAAAACAGGTCAAACGGTGACCTTCACGTCTGTCTTGGAGAGGGTTCCTCCCCAGAGAATTCTGAAGTTTGATGACACTCGCTTCTCTCTCGTAGGTGTTAGTAACAAATCGAGCGGCCTGTCTTTGGACACGTTCGATGGATGAAATATTCAAGAACAGTCCCGACCTGAAACGTCACCTAACTATGTTCTCCAGAGATGCTGCCTGACCCATTGAGTTACTCCAGCAACTTTTTTGGTAAACCAGCATTACCATTTCCTTGTTTCTTTTTATTTTACAAGGTTTTAGTTTTCCCTGGCTGTATTCTGGTGATTAAACCTTATATTCAGAACATAAATGCAAGCTTTCAAGGAAGGTAATCTAATGTTCTGCAGCTGGAGAATGCTCAAAGTTGTATGAGAAAGTACATCTTGTTCAATTCCTAGTCAAAGGCATTGTTTGTAGCCGGTAACCATGTCCAATCCTGGTGGCTCATTCAGATGCAAACAACTCCGAATTCTTCAGTGTCAGACTAAAAGATAAAAGACCAGGCGTTTAATTTTCATTAAGTGACAGCTGACTGATCCCCCCCTCCCCACCCCCAACATAATCCTTTACCAAGACAGTAAAGTTTACAAAATACACCCATGCAAAGGATTAACTCAGTTTATTTGTGATGATTAGAACTAATATCTGTTTATGTTGTTATCAGTGTTGTGGTTGGTACAACATATTAATGATATATAATTTATCCTGGAGATCACGGGCTAACACCACCCAGGGGGATTAGCTATTTATGCTGAGTTCCCAAGAGAGAGCTGCATGTGCAATCTACTGATACACTCCAAATATACACACGCACAACACAAAGATGTATACTTGTGTGTGTATATATATTTGTGCACGTATGTATATATATATATATGTATGTGTGTGTACACACACACATATATATATATATATATGTGCACACACACACATATATATATTATATATATGTGTGTGTGTATGTATGTGTGTGTGTGTGTATATATATTTGTGTGTGTATATATATATATATATATGTGTTTGTATATATATATATATATATATATATGAGTGTGTGTGTGTGTGTTTGTATGTGTATATATATACACAAATATATATATATATACACACACACACACATTCACACACATATATATGTGTATATATATGTGTGTGTGTATACATATGTATATGTGTGTGTATATATGTGTGTGTGTGTGTGTGTGTGTATATATATATATATATATATACACACGTTCACACAAATATATATATGTGTGTATAATGTGTGTGTGTGTATATATATATTTACATAAATGTGCGTACATTTTTATGTGTGAGAATATATATATATATATAATCAATCAGCTATTTTGTAGTTCATACCTGTATTCCAGTGAGTGCACTTCATTAAAAAAAAAGAAATACGTCTTACAGGAAAAGATATCCAATATTCTGAGCTTCAGCTCCATTCCAAAGATCTAACGAGAAATTAGCCAATGGCCAACATTTCAAAGGTATCCCTCTTGTTATCGCACCTTCCCCAGCCAACAATGGGCCATTGTGGGCTCCACCGTTCCTGAGGTCATCTGTTGCCAGCCGTGATTTTTGTTTTGGCCTTTTCTCGCCTCCAGTTTACTTCCCCTCCCCCCCCCCCCCCAACCCCCCCCCCCCCACCCCTTCCTTCCCACTTCTACTTTCAATCTGAAGAAGGGTGTTCCGACCCAAAACGTCACCTATTATATTTCTCCAGAAACGCTGCTGCCTGACCCGCAGCATATATATGTTGCGTTTTCCAGCATTTTGTGTTTATTTTCAAAGGCACAAATTAAAAAAGGGGAAATTGTGTACGGTATTGGAAACACACAATTCTTTTTTTGCGAGTTTCAAATCCTCAACTATGGACTTCAACACAAACATTCTGTTCTGATGTGCTCCATTAATTGTTTCTGTGTCACTGCACAGATTCACAGAACTAAGTTAATTCCACCCAATTTTGGAACACATGTATACTCTCCTGTTAATACAAAGCTACAGTGGCTTCTTTAAACTCATCAAATCCTTGAGGTGGGAGCTACCTTTCAGTAAAGAGTTACCTTTCAGAGGCCACTGCGGTACATTATTTACACTGCCATCAAAGTCATTGAGTTATGCAGTATGGAAACAGGCCCTTCAGCCTAAGGGCAGCACGGTAGAGCAGAGGTAGAGTTGCTGCCTTGCAGCGCCAGAGACCCGCCTTCGATCCTGACTACAGGTGCTGTCTGTGCGGTGTTTTACATGCTCCCCGTGACCTGGGTGGGTTTTCTTCAGGATCTCCGGTTTCTTCCCACCAAAGACATACAGGTTTGTAGGTTAATTGGCTTGGTATGTGTAGGATAATGTTAGTGTGGGGGATTGCTGGTTGGCGTGGATTCAGTGGACCGAAAGGCCTGTTTCCGCGTTGTATCTCTAAATTTAACAAAACTAAACTCATCCATGCCGACCAAGATGCCGCATCTACGCTAGTCCCATTTGCCTGCATTGGGCCCATGTACCTCTAAACCAGGGGTTCCCAACAATTTTCATCCCGTTTACCCCTGGCAACTTTAATAGCACTTAACAATGTTATTTCACTTATTTGTGAACAACTAATGATGAACAGAACCAAAAACAGTCAGTCAATGAGAAAAAATATGTACAAATCCAGAATTAACAATTTACCCCCTGGGTAGGCAAAATTTACCCCAGGTTGTGAACCCTTGCTCTATCACCATTCCTATCCATGTACCTATCCAAATATAATTTAAATGTTGTTAGTACATCTGCCTCAACTACTTCCACTGGCAGCTCGATCCACATACCCACCACCCTCTGAGTGAAAAAGTTGTTCCTCAGGTTCCTGCTAAATCATCTCCCTCTCACTTAAACATATGCCCTCTAGTTCTTGATTCCTCTGCCCTAGGAAAAATACTTTGTGCATTCACTCTATCTGATTCTCCTCATGATTTTGTACACCTCTCTAAGATAATCCCTCTCCACACTGCGATCCAACGAATGGTGTCCTAGCCTGCCCAGTTTCTCTCTATAACGCAGGTCCTCAATGTCCTGGCAATCTCTTTCGATCGGATAGTTTTCCTATCAGATTGTCCCTTTTAATCATTTATTGTCATGTGTCATGTGATAGGAGTAGAATTAGGCCATTCGGCCAATGAAGTCTACTCCACCATTCAATCATGGCTGGTCTATCTCTCCCTCCTAACCCCATTTTCCTGCCTTCTCCCCATAACCTCTGACACCTGTACTAATCAAGAATCTATCTATCTCTGCCTTGAAAATATCCAGAGCCGTCTGTGGCAAATAATTCCACAGATTCACCTCATCTCCTTCCTCAAAGAACGTCCTTTAATTCTGAGGCTATGGCCTCTAGTCCTAGACTCTCCCACTGGTGTAAACATCCACTCTATCCAAGTCTTTCACTATTCTGTATGTAATTTATTCTTTCAATGGATATGGGGGAAAAGCTGGAACGGGGAACTGATTTTGGATGATCAGCCATGATCATGTTGAATGGCGGTGCTGGCTCGAAGGACCGAATGGCCTACTCCTGCAAACTATTTTCTATGTTTCCATTGCTTCCCGGATTTAGACACTATATGCAAAGATGGCACAAATTATTCCTCCCATGTAGCACATGAGGAAATTAACTTGTTTAGGACTACAGGATCCATTCCAGGAGAAGAATGGGGAGTGCAGGGGAGAGCTAAGACTTTGCCTTCCATCACAGTGAGGAGGATATTCACTGTGATGGATGTTTGCGTAAATTGTGTTGTGTCTTGGTTCTTTTCTTGCATGTATGACTGCAGAAATGAAATTTCGTTTGAACCTCAATGATATTGTATTGTATTGTATTGTATTGTATTGGATTGGGAATTAAAATATTTTAGCTTAGTAATAATGACTGTTCAAATTATGGTGTCACAGTTGTGTAATGTGCCTCACTGCACCAAAGACCTGTATTCAATCCTGACCTCGGGTGCTCTGTGTGTGTGTGGAGTTTG
Organism: Raja brachyura; assembly: GCA_963514005.1. The sequence continues at coordinate 6,658,356 of OY740799.1, forward strand.
CACGCTCTTCCTGTCACCACGTGGGTTTTCTCCAGTTGCTCGAGCTTCCTCCCACATTTCAAAGATGTGCAGAATTGTAGGTTAATTGGCTTCTGCAAAATGTACCTGGTGTGTAGGATAGAACTAGTGTACGGGTGATAGTTGTTCGGTGTAGATTCGGTGGGCTGAAGGACCTGTTTCCGCACTGCAGCTCTAAACAAAACTAGCTTATTTACTCTCATCGTCTACTTTCGATTTTCAGGTTTTTAAAAATATTTTCAGCATCAAAAAAGGTATTCCAGTGCCCTTATTTCTTGCATATTCAGTGTGCAAGTAATTTATTTAAACAGGTGTGAATTAATCAAGACACTTATCATCAAAGATCCAGGATATTTGCTTGTCATTAGCTCCTTTTCAGAAACATTTGTTTCCTGTTTGACCCAAGATCTTGTGCAAAAATGCCGCCACACACACAGCATGAAGGTGATATGTAAACTTGATAAGGCTTTACTTGTTCATACACCAGCTGCCTGGTACAAACACAACCACACATTGTGATTCGCAGAATTAACATCCCACAGCCATTTGCAGACACCATTTTAGAAGATAGAGAAAAACAATGAAAAGTACAGAAAGTGCTGGAGTAACTCAGCGGGTCAGGCAGCATCTCTGGAGAACATGGATAGGTGACGTTTCAGGTCAGGACCCTTCTTCAGACTTAGTCTGATCTACCCTTCACAAAACTATGCTGACATCGGCCTATTTTGTCATTAATTTCTAAGTACTCTGTAACCTCATCCGTTATAATGGACTCTAATGGATACCAAGATAAACTAACCTCATCAATAGAATAGAGGAAATCTCCTCAGGATATGTCTACTTTGTAGAAGTTCTCCTCCTCTCTCCGAAGGCAGTTTGGCAACCTCTCTCACTGCCTCCCCCCTCCCCCCTCTGTGACTCCTCCTTCCCTTCAACTCTAAGACCACGTCTATACCCACACCCGTTACCACAGCCACGTTTCCTTTCTCGAGACTTGCCTGCGCCTCCATCTTGTACCTCGTGGATTTGAAATCTCATCAATAGAACATGTAACTTTCATTTCCTATATCTTGGTGTATAAAATCCATTTGTGTTCAGTCAATAAATGAAGGTCACACAGTCCCTTTACCTGGCTTCTTATCTTGTTAAGCTCCCTGATTTACAGGTAATTAATAATAGTTTTTGGCGTCTTACATGTTAACTGGAACTCCTGTCAACATGTTGCCTGATTACCAGAGTATTATTGTTAGTGGCGCAGTGATGGGGTTAGGGACTGGTCAGGATGAAGATGGTAAACTCAGGGAACTGCAAAATCTGGAACCTTGTGTAGAACACTAAGTACTGGAGTAACTCAGCATGTCAGGCAACATCTCTGGAGATACAAGCATCTTTGGAAGACATGGATAGCCAAGTTTTTGGATCGGGACCCCTTTTCAGACTCTGAAAATAAGGTAGAAAAGAACAGCACAGCAACAGGCCCTTCGACCCAAAATGTCTATGCCAACCATAATGTCAATATATACTAATCTCATCTATTGGATCAGGACTACCGACTTGGATAGGTTGGGTGAGTGGGCAGATGCATGGCAGATGCAGTGTAATGTGGATATAAGCCAGAAATCTCCAGGACTGGATAATGTTTCCCCCTCTACCCTCAACCTCTGTGCCAAATAACTGGCACCGGCCTACACAGACATTTTCAACCAGTCCCTGCAAACCTGTTCTTTTCCTGCCTGCTTCAAAGTCTCCACTATTGTCCCTGTATCCAAAAAGACTTTGTGCTGGCCCACCAGAAAAATATCACTAACCCCCTGCTGGACCCCGTGCAGTTTGCATACCGGGCCAATAGATCTATGGATGATGCAGTCAACCTGGGCCTGCACTTCATCCTACAGCGCCGAGACTGCCAGGGGACCTATGCAAGGATTTTGTTTGTGGATTTTAGCTATGCATTCAACACCATTGTGCCAGAGCTACTACACTCCAAACCCTCCCAGTTGACTGTGCCTGAACCCCTGTCGGTGGATCACCAGCTTTCTGACAGACAGGGAGCAGCATGTCCATCATGGACTGTTCACTCTGCCGCCCTCGGGCAAAAGGTATCGCAGTATAAGGAGCAGAACTGCCAGGTTCTGCAACAGCTTCTTCCCCCGAGCCATCAGACTCTTGAATTCCATATAATGTGCCGCCACTATTATCTATTTTATCTTTTTATCTATTTTATCCTTTTGTTATTTTATGTTGCACGGTGAGCCAGATGCAACAAAATTTCATTCAGACTTGCATTTGTTGGTGTATTTTTGAATGACAATAAAGTCTTTGATTGATTGATGTGAGGCTGGGAAAGCACAACTCAGACCCACAGACCCTCAACATTGGAGCACCGCAAGGCTGCGTACTCTCCCCACTCCTTTACTCTCTCTACACCAACGACTGCACCTCCACAGACTCACTGTCAAGCTTCTCAAGTTTGTGGATGACACAACCCTGAATGGACTGATCCAGGATGGGGAGGAATCTGCCTACAGACAGGAAGTGACACAGCTGGCGTCCTGGTGCCATCGCAACAACCTGGAGCTCAATGCTCTTAAGACGGTGGAATTGATAGTAGACATTAGGAGAGTTCCCCCTCGCCTCCCCCCACTCACCATCAACACTGCAGTCACATCTGTGGAGTTTGTTAAGTTCCTTGGAATCATCATCTCCAAGGACCTTAAATGGGGGCCACCATCCACTCCACAGTCAAAAAGGCCCAACAGTAGATGTACTTCCTGCGGCAGCTGAGGAAACACAATCTGCCACAGGCAATGATGGTCCAATTCTATACTGCCATCGTAGAGTCTGTCCTCACCTTCACCATCATTGGCTGGTTTGGCTCAGCCACCAAGCACGACATCTGGAGGCTGCAACAAATTGTTCGTTCAGCTGAGAAGGTTGTTGGCTGCAACCTTCCCCCCTTTGATAAACTGTACACTGCAAGGGCCAGGAAGCGAGCGGGCAAGATCATCTCTGATCCCTCTCACCCTGGCCACAAACTCTTTGAATCACTTCCCTCTGGAAGGTAACTTCGGATTGTCAAAGCCATCACAGTCAGACATAAAAACAGCTTTGTTTCCACGAGCAGCAGGTCTACTCAATAATCAAAAGTCTGTAGCCTCCTTTTGCTCTGGTATTTTATTTCAGTCACATGTTTAAACTATAATTTTTTTATTCTAATGTTTTAATGTTTTATGTTTTATTCTTAATGGTTTAGCATATATCGTGTTGTTACTTGCGAGTGGAGCATCAAGGCAAATTCCTTGTATGTGTACATACTTGGCCAATAAACGTATTCATTCATTCATTCATCCACTTTGGTGGCAAGAACAAGGCAGATTATTATCTGAATGGTGTCAGATTTGGAAAAGGGGAGGTGCAACAAGACCTAGGTGTCCTTGTACTTCAGTCACTGAAAGTAAGCATGCAGGTACAGCAGGCAGTGAAGAAAGCTCATGGCATGTTGGTCTACATGGCGAGAGGATTTGGGTATAGGAGCATGGAGGTCCTACTGCAGTTGAACAGGGCCCTGGTGAGACCACACCTGGAGTATTGTGTGCAGTTTTGGTCTCCTAATTTGAGAAAGGACATTCTTGCTATTGAGGGAGTGCCACGAAGGTTCACCAGGTTAATTCCCGGTATGGCAGGATTGACATATGATGAAAGAATGGATCGACTAGGCTTGTATACACTGCACGTTGGCCTACAGAGCAAGAGGTTTTGAGTATGGGAGCAAGGACGTCCTACTGCAGTTGAACAGGGCCCAGGTGAGACCGCACCTGGAGTATTGTGTGCAGTTTTGATCTAATTTGAGGAAGGACATTCTTGCTATTGAGGGAGTGCCACGAAGGTTCACCAGGTTAATTCCTGGGATGGCAGGACTGTCATATGCTGAAAGAATGAATCGACTGGGCTTATATTCACTGGAATTTAGAAGGAGGAGATGGGATCTTATTGAAAAATTACATTTCTTAAGGGATTAGACAGTTTGGGTGCAGGAAACTTCACCTATCTATGTCCTCCAGAGATGCTGCCTGACTCGCTGAGTTTCCCCAGCACGAGGGCATTTTAATCATCCAAACCTTTTTGGATACTACTGCCGTGGGGAAAAGTTTCCTACTGTCAACTCTATCTATGCTGCTTTGAAGCTTGAATACTTCTATCAGGTCCCACCTCAGCCTCCTCTGCAAGTTACTCCTTGTAACTCGAAGCACTCCATCCCAGGCAGCACCCTGGGGAACCTTCTCTGCAACCTCTCCAGTGCGATCCCGCCCTTCCTATTATATGGCTTCCAGAACTGTGCACATTAGTCCAGCCTAAGCAATGGTTTATGAAGATTGACACAAAATGCGGGCGTAACTTAGTGAGTCAGGCAGTATCTTTAGAGAAAATGGATAGGTGATGTTTTGGGTCAGGTAATTCCAGCAATATGCGTTCTACTCAGGACGAATGTTGTGAGGGTTAATGTGTAGAGTTGGAGCTGCAAGACCAGCAGTGATCATGGGGATTGGTGAACGTCGGGCTGGAGGGGTAAGGAATTGGTGTGAAGAGTTATTCCTTACCCCTCCAGGAATAGCTCTTCCTGGAGGGAATGGTAAAATTGAGTTGAGGCCACCTCATTAACATTATTAATATTTTATGTGTCATTCCCAACTGTCACTGTATGTCATTATGTTACTTACAGGCGGAGCACCAAGGCCAATTCCTTGTATGTGAATACTTGGCCAATAAACTTATTCAATCATTCATTCATTCAGATGGCTGTTTAAAATACTGGAGTTTTGGAATAGATGGGCTCCTAGGCTGGAGAACGTTACGGAGATGGATGGGGTGCAATGGTGAAGGTGGTTCGAGAACTTAGTGGTTGTTCAGTGTCAGATGGTTATAGGGTTTTGTGTAAAGGATTGGAAGAATTGAAGGGAGTGGGTGGAGTAAGAATTGAGTTGATTACAGGGACAGAGAAGATGATGGGGTGATGAGAGCAGCATTGGAGGTGATTATGGGGAAAGAGTGGATTCTACATCTGGATGAGTCAAAGTAAGTGGGTAGGGCTGGGGTTGGATGCGCAGACTGGTGGGTCAGACCACTGTTGTAGAGCTGAAGAGTCGATAGCAGTTTTGACGGAGGTTGAGGCGAGGTCTGGTGAGGGGGATGGTGGGTGAAGAAGGGTCTTGGCCCGAAACGTCACAATAGACAATAGGTGCAGGAGTAGGCCATTCGGCCCTTCGAGCCAGCACCCCCATTCAATGCGATCATGGCAGATCATCCCCAATCAGTACCCCATTCCTGCCTTCTCCCCATATCCCCTGACCACTATTTTTAAGAGCCCTATCTAGCTCTCTCTTGAAAGCATCCAGAGAACCTGCCTCCACCGCCCTCTGAAGCAGAGAATTCCAGACTCACCACTCTCTGTGAGAAAATGTGTTTCCTCGTCTCCGTTCTAAATGACCTACTCCTTATTCTTAAACTGTGGCCCCTGTTTCTGGACTCCCCCAACATCGGGAGCATGTTTCCTGCCTCTAGTGTGTCTAAGCCCTTAGCAATCTTATATGTTTCAATGAGATATCCTTTCATCCTTCTAAACTCCAGTGTCCTCATCCTTCTAAACTCCATCCTCCCTTCTCTCCAGAGGAGCTGCCTGTGCCGCTGACTTACTCCTGATTTTGTGACTATCTTGTAGAGCTGTAGGGTGGTTTTGAGGCGTATGTGGGGTGGGGGGTAGCAGTGAATAATGGGGTTGATGGTGGAGGTGATTACTGAGCTAGGTGAGACAGGGTAGAGGTTTTGTAGATGTTAAGAGTGCAGGGCATTAAACATTTGGAGGAAAGTCACCAAACCAGCATCTGCACTTCCTTGATTTGACAATATAGATTTGGAAATGTGAGGAGTCTGGGTCTCAACGTGTTTTGAGATTTGGAAGTGTCTAAGATTGGGGTTATGTTTGTGGGGTTTGTGTTGGCCATCAGGAATGGGGATAGAGTATGTGGACACAAAATGCTTGAGTAACTCAGCGGGACAGGCAGCATCTCTAATCAGTCTGAAGAAGGGTCTCGACCCATTCCTTCTCTCCAGATATGCTGCCTGTCCCACTGAGTTACTCCAGCATTGTGTGTCTACCTTCGATTTAAACCAGCATCTGCAGCTCTTTCCTGCACATTGAGTACGTGGAGTTGGTTTCAGGCCTGGAAGTGTTCATGGGGATTGGCGAGTGAAGGGCTGGGGGAGGAATTGGTGTGGAGGGCGGGAGGTGGTTCCAGGGTCAATTGGTGGCTAGGGCTGGAGGAGGTGGTGGTGGTGGGACGACTGTGTCAAAGAAGGAACTGTAGATGCTGGAAAATCGAGCGGACTCAAATGCTGGAGAAACTCAGCGGGTGCAGCAGCATCTATGGAGTGAAGGAAATAGGCAACGTTTCGGGCCGAAACCCCCGGGACGAATGTTGTGCTGGGTTGAGTATGGTTGGGTTGGAGCTGGATGGGGTCAGTGTACGAGGCCGGAGTTGGTTTGGTGGGTCGACCAGTGTACAAGGCTGGATCCGAGCCGGTCAGTGTCGAGGGCAGGAGGCGAGTCAGTTAACGTACAGCCAGCCCCAGGGAGACAGCAAGGACCCGGCCTGATGAGTTGGGCCACAGCCCGGCCCGTCGGACAACGTCGACAAACGCCGTGAGCAGTGACGAGGGCCCCCAGCCGCAGTCAAACACCAAGTCGGTGAAACAACCCAAATGTAGCGACTCAATGTAACAACTCAATGTAGCGACTCGTTGTAGCGAGCGGCAACAATGTAGCGACGCAGCCACCGCCGCCTCCACGAAAGCAGCCAACATCTTTTTTCAAATAGTATTTCACTTATCCCAACCCCTCCAGCTATTTTTTTCCCCCCCTTCCCTCTCTCGCTATCTCGGTGTCAATGGATGAGTTGTGTCCCTCCCCGGTGCTGGTGGGTCGGCATCAGGTCCAGGGAAGAGCAGCGGCGGCGACAATCCTCGCCTTTCCACGATGGTAACCTTTCCACCAGGCGACCAGCTTTCTCTTTCTTTATCCCTTCCTGATGTAGTGCTTCCGCCTCGGCTCAAGGAACGCCTCCGTGGGTTCACCGTTTCCCCGAGCACGCTGCCGGCCGCGGAGAAACTGACTCGTGTTGTGGTTCCTGTTTCAAAAAAAAACCTTCTCCTCACGGGCGCCCCTGTCTGCCTGTGTTCAGTTGATTCCCCCCACCCCCCCCCCACACACCCACACACACACACACACACACACACACACACATTGGGAGAGAGGACAAGGCCGCTCGGATCTTCTCCCGTGGAGCTCGGCTCACATTTTTAACCTCAGACACACACATACAAACACTCTCGGAGAGAAATCTAGAGTGAAGGAAAGGGTGGTGAAGAGGAGAGAGAAAACAAAATAAACTTTCTGTCGGCCGAAATAAGAGGATGCATGAAGGGGAGAGGCCAGAGGCCGCTCTGCCGAGGAGAGGGAACAAGATGTCGGCCCCATGTCGGAAGGCAGGTGAGTCCAGAGCCGCCTTCCAGCTAAAAAAAACAAACAGTTTACCCTCAACCGTGCGCTCTTCCCTTATTTTATTATTTTTATATCGATTTTTTCAACGATTACACTTTGATCGAAAATGAGGTGGATTTTGCTGCTGGGAGCAACTTCCTCTTTGTGAATCTGTGGAATTCGTTGTTTTGTTGAGGCCAGGGTTTTTAATTTAAAAATTTTAATTTAAAAAAAAAAGCCGCAGATCGACATGTTCTTGATTTGTACGGGTGTCACGGGGAGAAGGCCGGAAGTTGGGAGGGAGAGATACTGTAAATCAGCCATGATTGAATGGCGGAGTGGACTTGTTGGGCTTGAAAGGCCTAAATCAGGCATCTAGAAATTATGAACTTCCCAACAACTGCCCAAACACAAGCTCCGAACTACATGTGGCCATTGCTTTTGTCTTTGTACTGTTGTTGTGTGTTTGCTTTCTTAAATATATGTACTGAGCTTTTCTTAGTGTTTATTGAGAGGGAAACCAGTCCAGACCAGTTCACGATTGGATGGCGGAGCAGACTTAATGGGCTGAATGGCTGTTGTAACTTATGAACTTTCTTACAATTATCAGGCTATTAAGCACCACGACCTCCAAATAAGCTCCGAACTACATAGACTTGGGGGCATTGGCATTGTCTTTACATTATTATTGTTTGTTTGCTTGTAATATATATACGGAACGTTTCTTGTTGTTTATTATGGTGTTTATAGTGTACAATGTTTACATGTCTGTGGTGCTGCTGCAAGTAATCATTTCATTGTTCTGTTTCGGGGCATAAGACAATAAAACTCTTGACTCTTGTTCCAAGATGGTTTGCAGTGGAGGCTTGTGAATGTCATTGGAGTTTTTAAGTTATGTGGCCATGCACTAATGCAAGGTCGCAGCCAAAGCTGGGAAGTGAGATTAGAATGAATGATATAATGAAAAAGAAATGCAGATGCTGGTTTATACCAAAGATGTACACAGTGTGCTGGAGTAACTTAGCGGGCCAGGCAGCCTCCCTGGAGGACATAGATGGGTGATGTTTTGGGTCTGGATCCTTCTTCAGACTGAATGATGTTGGTTCAGTTAATGTGCTCAATAAGTCAAATGGTTTCAAGGTGATTTTTTAAAAATAGTGGAGTGTTGAGGGCCTGATCGATTCCCTTGTGCAAACCCGATGTTACAACGGCCTAGATTAACTGACAACACATGTTCTGTGCGAGGAAGGGCCCCGACCCGAAACATAGAAAATAGGTGCAGGAGTAGGCCATTAAGCCATTCGAGCCAGCATAGCCATTCAATATGATCATGGCTGATCATTGAAAATCAGTACCCAAATCCTGCTTTTCCCCCCATATCCCTTGTCCTTTTAGCCCCAAGAGCTAAATCTAACTCTCTCTTGAAAACATCCACTGAATTGGCCTCCTCTGCCTTCCGTGGTAGAGAATTCCACAGATTCACAACTCTCTGGATGAAAAAGTTTTTGCTCATCTCAGTACCAAATGGCCTACCCCTTATTCTTAAACTGTGACCCCTGGTTCTGGACTTCCCCAACATGGGGAACATTGTTCCTGCATCTCGCCTGTCCAATCCATTAAGAAATTTATATGTTTCTATAAGATCCCCTCTCATCTGTCTAAATTCTAGTGAATTAAAGCCCAGTCGACCCATTCTTTCATCGCAGATCAGTCCCGCCATCCTGGGAACTAACCTGGTGAACCTATGCTGCAGTCCCTTAATAGCAAGAATGTCTTACCTCAAATTAGGAGACCAAAACTGCATACAATATACTCAAGGTGTGGTCTCACCAGGGCCCTGTACAACTGCAGTAGGACCTCCTTGGTCCCAATGTTGGGGGAATCCAGAACCAGGGGCCACAGTTTAAGAATAAATGGGAGGCCGTTTAAAACTGAGACGAGAAAAAACGTTTTCACCCAGAGAGTTATGAATTTGCGGAATTCTCTGCCGCAGAAGGCAGTGGAGCCAATTCACTGGATGAATTTAAAAGAGAGTTGGATAGAGCTCTAGGGGCTAGCAGAATCAGGGGCTATGGGGAGAAGGCAGGCACGTGTTACTGATTGTGGATGATCAACCATGATCACAATGAATGGCCGTGCTGGCTCAAAGGGCCTAATGGCCTCCTCATGCACTTATTTTCTATGTTTCTACAAGGACATCTAGGTTTCGTTGCACCTCCCCTCTTCCTAATCTTACACCGTTCGGATAATAATCTGCCCCCATCTTGCTACCAAAGTGGATAGCCTCACAGTTAGCCACATTATACTTCTGCCATGCCCACTCACCCAACCTGTCCTGGTCACCCTACAGCCTCATAATAACCTCCTCGCAGCTCACACTGCCACCCAGCTTTGTGTCAACCGCAAACATGAGATGTTATATTTAATTCCCTTGTTTAAATTGTCAAAATATATTGTAAATAACTTGGGGTCCCGGCACTGAGCCTTGCGGCACCCCACTAGTCACTGCCTGCCATTCTGAAAAGTCGGAAATTGTGACTCTTTGCCTCCTGTCTGTCAACCAGTTCTCTATCGTTGCGAATACCGTACACCCAATACCATGTGCTTTCATTTTGCACACTAATCTCTTGTGTGGGACTTTTTCAAAGGCTTTTTGATATACCACATCCACTGGCTCTCCCTTATCCATTCTACTTGTTACATCTTCAAAAATTACCACATTAGTCAAACATGATTTCCCCTTCATAAATCCATGCTGACTTTGACCGATCCTGTCACTGCTTTCCAAATGCATTGCTATTACATCTTTAATAATTGACTCGAGCATCTTCCCCACTAACGATGTAAGGCTAACTAGTCTATAATTCCTTGCTATCTCTCTCCCCCCTTTCTTAAAAAATGGGGTTATATTGGCTACCCTCCAGTCCATAGGAACTGATCCAGAGTCTATAGAACATTGGAAAATAATCACCAATGCATCCATGATTTCCAGGGCCACCTCCTTGAGTACTCTGGGATGCAGACCATCAGGCCCTGGGGATTTATCTGCCTTCAGTCCCAACAGTTTACCTAACCCCACTTCCTGACGAATGTGGATTCCCTTCAGTTCCTCCCTCCCACTAGATCCTCGGTCCCCTAGTATGTCTGGGAGATTGTTTGTGTCTTCCTTAGTGAAGATGGAACCAAAGTACTTATAGAAAGTACTGGTCTGCCATTTTCTTGTTTCCCCATTACAAATTCACCTGTTTCCGACTGTAAGGGACAATAGACAATAGATGCCGGAGTATGCCATTCGGCCCTTCGAACCAGCACCGCCATTCAATGTGACATACATTCGTCTTCATTAATCTTTTCTTCTTCACATATCTAAAGAAGCTTTAATGTCAGTTTTTATATTCCCCGCAAGCTTTCTTTCTTGCTCTGTTTTCCCCCTCTTAATTAACCCCTTTGTCCTCCTCAGTTGAATTCTAAGTTTCTCCCAGCCCGCTAGTTTACTGCTTCCTCTGGCCAATTTATATGCCTCTTTCTTGGATTTAACAATATCCCTAATTTCCCTCGTTAGCCGCGGTTGAGCCGACTTCCCCTTTTTATTTTCTCGCGAGTGGGGTTGGGCACATATCTGGATAAAATGGATAGGTGATGTTTTGGGTCAGGACCCTTATTTGGACCCTTCTTCAGAGTCTGAACTAAAACGCCACGTATTCCTTTTCTCCAGAGATGCTGCCTCTTCCGCTGAGTTACTCCCACATTTTTGCCAAGCCGATTAACGAATAAATCTGAACGTCTTTGGAGTGTGGGAGGAAACCGGAGCTCCCGGAGAAAACCCTCGCAGGTCACAGGGCGAACATACAAACTGCAATACCAATCGCACACATAGTCAGGATCGAACCCGTGTCTCTGGTGCTGTAAGGCAGCAACTCTGCCCCAACGCCACTGTGCCGTCCCGGTGGGCCGAAGGGCCTTTCTCTGTTCTGCATCATTCAGTGAAGAAGGGTGCCCGGTTGTCTCTCGAACCCAGGATTGTCTTTTGTGAGTCAGGAGTTCAAGCCCCACCTTGGAAAGTTGAGCTCTTTAAGCCAGGCAGGCACTTCAGCCAAGTACAAAGGTGTATGATGTTATTTGAGCCACTCTTCCCACCTGTGATATTAAAACAGGCCATTCACCTGTCCCGGGGAATATAAAATGGTGCAATGAATCAATCTTTTGTTTAATTCAGAACAGAGCAAATATTCCTCGCAGAATTCTGGCCAAGATTTACTTGTTGGTCACATTGCATCATCAAGGAAACAAATAGTTGGCTGTTTAAGAAGGAACTGCAGATGCTGGAAAATCGAAGGTAGACAAAAATGCTGGAGAAACTCAGCGGGTGAGGCAGCATCTATGGAGTGAAGGAAATAGGCAACAAGTTTTTGGGCCGAAACCCTTCTTCAGACTGATGGCTGTTGTTATCTGTAGTTTGGTGTGTGCAATTTGCCTTCTGGGTTTTTTTGCAGAGTGGATGTTTCCAGTGCTACGAGAATCTGGGACCAAAGGGCAGAGCCTCAAAATAAAAGAATGTACCTTTAAACGTTGCCCCTCTCGACTTAAAGCTAATGATATTTCCATCCTGGAGATAAAGGTTCTGACTGTACCCTGTCTATACATCTCATAATTCTACTTCTGTCTGGATTCCCCCTCAAGTTCTAGCGAAAACCATCTACGTCTGTCCAACCTCTCCCTGTAGCTAATACCTATGAATACAGGCATCGTTCTGGTAACCTCATCTGCTGCAACCTTTGCAAAGTCTCCACATCCTTCCTGTAATGGGCGATGAGAATCTCACGGAACACTACAAGATAGATACAAGACAAGATAGTCTACTCTACCCGACTATACTTCATTGGACTTTGCTGGCTTTACCTTGCACTAACGTTAACCCTCATCATGTATCCATACACTGTAAATGGCTCGTATTATCTTTCTGCTGACTGGTTAGCACGCAACAAAAACTTTTCACTGTACCTCGATACACATGACAATAAAGTAAACATAGAAACATCGAAAGTAGGTGCAGGAGTAAGCCATTCGGCCCCTCGAGCCAGCACCGTGACCGATCATCCTAAATCAGTACCCCGTTCTGGCTTTTTCCCCAAAGCAGCCTGAACTGACTGATACTGTCTGTCGGGCAGAAGGATTCAAGACAAAATAGATGTCTCTTTTTTTCAGGCTGGATTGATGAAAATAAGGGAGTTTGCCCCACAGTTGATTTCCTGGCTCACAATTATTCACTATACATATCAATAACTCGGAGGTCGGGACAGAGTTAAGTACAGGGGATTCAGATGTTCTTGTGCATGAAACAAATAGTTAACATTTTGGTGCAACAAATAATTAAGAAGGCAATAATATAGTCCGATGAATGGTCTTGATCTAATTTGATCTAAAATGGCGCCGGTTTGTGGTGACATTTTGCCAGCAGCGTAGCAGAATACAATCAAACACAGCTTTTCTCAGCTTACCTGGATAAAATAAACGGCAGTAACCAGCGCTGTAACCGACAAGCTGCTAACACATTTAAAGGCGTTAGCGCTATTGCGAAACAAATCCGGAGCAGAGGGAATCCCCGACCCGGTGGAGCATCGCAGGTACTATACCTGGAATCACCATGGAGACCTCCATGGTGCACGGAAACGTGGCGTTCGGGCAGGATCTCCCAGTAGCAACGGAGCTGGAGCTGCCGACTGTAAGGGAATCCCCGATCGCTGGGGAATGCCCGACCTGGTGCAGGCTCGCAGGTACAGTACCTGTAAACACTGGGGAGGCTTCCATTACGTAGGAAAACGTGGCCGGCGGGCAGGACTACAAGTCAGACTGAAGCGCAGGGGACTACGAGCCCCTCTCCCTACCATCCGACTCGCCAACATACAATCTCTACAAAATAAAGTGGAGGACCTAAGGTCAAGGCTGCTTTACCAAAGGGAGCTGAGGGAATGCTCTGTGTTCTGTTTCACAGAGACATGGTTCACCCCCAGCTCCCCAGGCACAGCAGTCCAGCCTGAAGGTTTCTCCATCCATCGTATGGACCATAAGCCCACATCTGAGAAAGGGAGAGGAGGGGCGTTTGCCTCAAGGTCAACTCTTTGTGTTGCTTAGAAGTGGCAGTTCTGTCTAACTCAAACACCCTTCACCACTGCTATACGACCATCAAGAATGCCTATTGCTCTATCCCTCGCCCTCACTTCGGGAAATCCGGCCATTCAGTGGAGCTGCTTCTTCCTGCATACAGGCAGTGGCTGAAGAGCACACCCCCAGAGGTGAGGACTGCACAGAGCTGGTCTGGTGAGGCAGAGGAACAACTACAGGACTGCGTGGAGTCTGTAGACTGGGAAATGTTCAAGGACTCGGCAACGGACCTGAACGAATATCCCACAGTCGTTACAGACTTCATTAAGAAATGTGTGGAGGACTGCGTTCCAACAAAAACCTTCCGCGTGTTTCCTAATCAGAAGCCTTGGATGAATCACGAGATCTGCTTTCTACCGAAGACCAGATCCCGGGCATTTAGGTCTGGTGATGGAGAGGTCTATAAGAAGTCCAGATACCACCTTGACAAGGCCATCAAAAAGGCCAAAAGGGACTTCTGCTCTAAGCTGGAGGATGAGGTAAATGTTCGGCAACTGTGGCAGGCCTTGAATGCCATCACCTCCTCCAAGGCCAAATCAGGAGGCAGCTCAAACGACAGCGGAACATCACTCCCTGACGAGCTCAATTCGTTCTACGCTCGCTTTGATAGGGAGAACACTGATGTGCATTCCCGAGCCCCCATTCGCCCTGATGGTATTACAGTCACAGAGGCAGACGTCAAAAGATCTTTCAGGGGGGTGAACCCTCAGAAAGCGCTTGGGACCTGATGGTATACCCGGCCATGTTTTCAAAACCTGTGCAGACCAACTGTCGGGAGTTTTTGCGGACATTTTCAACCTTTCACTTCTGAGGTCTGAGATTCCCACCTGCTTTAAGAGGGCATCCATAATACCGGTGCCCAAGAAGAGTAAGGTGATGTGCCTCAATGACTATCGACCAGTGGTACTAACATCTGTGGTGATGAAGTGCTTTGAAAGGTTGGTTATGGTGCACATCAACTCCTACCTCGAGAAGAACCTCGACCCACTACAGTTCGCCTACTGCCACAACGGGTCAATGGAGGATACGATCTCACTAGCTCTCCACTCCGCATTGGACCACTTGGACAATAAAAATGCTTACGTTAGGCTGTTTATAGACTACAGCTCGGCATTCAATACCATCATCCCCACCAAGCTGGTTACCAAGCTCACGGAACTGGGTCTCTGCGCATCCCTCTGCAATTGGATCCACGACTCCCTCATCCACAGACCACAGTTTTCGGATTGGCAGAAACACTTCATCCTCAGTAACAATCAGTACAGGAGCACCTCAAGGCTTACATGCTCAGCCCCCTGCTTTATTCATTCTATATCCATGACTGCTGGACATGGTGCGAACTCCATCATCAAGTTCGCCGACGACACCACAGTTGTTGGACGAATCACAGATGGGGATGAGTCAGAGTATAGAAGTGTGGTCGACCGATTGACCAAATGGTGCCGGCACAACAACCTGGCTCTCAACATCAGTAAAACCAAGGAACTGATTGTGGACTTTGGTAGGGGAAGGATGAGGACCTACAATCCTGCTTACATCAATGGGACGATGGTGGAGAGTGTCAAAAACTTCAAATTCCTGGGCGTGCATATTTCCGATGATCTTTCTTGGACCCAGCGCGCTGATGCAATTATAAAGAAGGCACATCAGCGACTCTACTTCCTGAGAAGATTACAGAGATTCGGCATGTCAAAGAGGATTCTCCTGAACTTCTACAGGTGCGCAGTAGAGAGCATACTGACTGGTTTGCATTGTGGCCTGGTTGTGCAACTTGGAACGTCCAGGAGCAGAAAAGAATGCAAAACATTGTGACCACTGCCCAGTCCATCGCCGGCTTTGACCTCCCAACCATCGAAGGGATCTATCAAAGTCGCTACCTCAAAAAGGCAGCCAACATCATCAAAGACCCGCACCATCCTGGCCACATGCTCATTTCACCATTGCCATCGGGAAGAAGGTACAGGAGCTTGAAATCTGTTACGTCCAGGTTCGGGAACAGCTTCTTCCCTGCAGCCTTCAGGATATTAAAGACAACAACAAATAAGCTCTGAACTGCAACAGATTATCATTATTATTGCACTATATTTGTTATTTATTGAGTATGTGTGCGTGTGTACACACACTGATCTTTTTTTCTTCTCCCGTTATGTACTATGTTCACATATTCTGTCATGCTGCAGCAAGCAAGAATTTCATTGTCTTATCTCGGACATATGACAATAAAACACTCTTGACCCGAAACATCACCCATTCCTTCTCTCCAGAGATGCTGCCTTTCCCACTGAGTTACTCCATCTTTTTATGTATATGTTTGGAGTAAATCAGCATCTGCAGTTCCTTCCTCTACTTTCAAAATACATTTGGTCAGGTATGTGGATAGGAAAGGTTTAGAGGGATACTAGGCCAAGTGGGACCCATTGGGCCCCGTTCCCCCAACGCATTATTCCACCACTCACCCATAGCCCCCAACTGCGCAGGCATGGCACATTTCCCATCAGCCCCAAGCACCCCCTTGACTATCCCTCTTCTTTCCTCTCCCCTCCCCTCCCCCACACCCTCCCTCACCTCTCCCTCCCTCTCCTTTCCCCTACGCTCAGTCACTCCCTCCCATCCTCCATAACCCCTCTCCCCTCCCTACCCCCCTCCTCCCGTTATCTGTTTCAATGACATTAAACACCAAACCTCCCTTCGCCTCCTCCCCCACTCCCCCTCTCTCTCCTTGCAACAATGCAACAAATCTCTCATTGCGCTGGGAGTCCTGGCTTTGTTAACATTGTAATGGAATTTTTTTTGAAAAGAGCAATCTTTTATGTAAATGAGATTCGGGATCCCATTGTGACGTCAGAAACTGTTAACTGTCAGTGCATGCAAGTGAATTTTGTCAAAGTGGGATTTTGTAAAGTTTAAAATGTGCCCCCAACGCAACCCGTTCCCCCAACGCTCATTTCCTCATATCCCCCAGCACTCCCTCCCCCTCCTCTTCACCCTCACTCTTCATTTTCCTCTCCTCCTCTCGACCACTGCCTCTCTCGCCTCTCCCTCGCTTTCCCCTACCCTCAGTTACTCCCTCCCTCTCTCCATAACCCCCTCTTCCCTCCCTACCCCGTTTGACGTCATTGTGAGGTTGAAGCTGCTGTGTTTTTGAAAACGATTATTTAAAAAAAAAAAATGTGAATGATTCCCATAGTGGTGTACTTGTGGGGTGGAACAATGCTGACGGGCAGTTTATATAAATGAGATCCTATTGTGACATCATACTCTGCTATTGAACATACAGTGCAGATTGAAGATTTTGTTCTCAAAGTAGGGTTTTGTAAAGTTTAAAATGTGAATAACTTGTAAATTATACCATCAATCTGGACGATACGTCATTGGGTGGCGCCGCGTGCGGAAGCCTCACCAGCGGTTTGTCTGTCATTTCACCCTTTTTGTTATTTTTAGTGTCAAAAGTATGGTTTAAAAGGTTTCTTTTTTATGTGGGGTGTGGGGGGAGGGTTGAGGGTAAACTGTTTCCCAGTCACTTCTTGGTCGAGGATGCGTCTTTTCTCTGAGTCGCCTTTCCTACCGGAGACTGACCAGAGCTTCAGGAGCGGCGCAGCACTGGATTCCATTGGGGAGCGGGACGATCACCTGTGATGAAACTCCGGAGTGTTGGGCCTGATGCTTTAACATCATGGACCTGTGTTTTGTGGAGCTTCTAGCCGCGGGAGGCTCTGACTTTAACATTGCGGATCTTTTGCCGCGGGTCGCCAGTGTTGAATCTCTGCCCAGCTCGGCCTGTGGACTTCGGGAGCCGCTGTCTCCGTTAAGAAGTGGCCGATTCGGAAACTCCAAACCACTGAGAGTGTTATTCCGTTTTGACGTCGGAGTTCCAATCATTCCGGCGAGAGGTCTGGACATCGGGCTGCCGTAGCGGCAACAGCGGAGGGCTCAAAGGTCCCGACCACGGGTGGACAAAGAGGTAGATTACTGAACTTTATTGCCTTCCCTCACAGTGGGAAACGTTGATTTCACTCTGTGGGGATGTTCATGTTAAATTCTATCGTGTATTGTGTTCTTTTTATTCTGTGTATGGTAACTCAAATTTCACTGTACCAATTGGTGCATGTAACAATAAATGTAACTTGAAACTTGATACACCGCACATCCAGCAATGGCCTAAAATTGTAGCGTTTTGGCGTAGTTCTGGGACCAGAGCCCACACAGACGGACAGACATAGAAACAAACAAGATGGGAATTTTTAGTAATATGCTCAACCAAGTGGAACCCGTTGGGTCCCGTCCCCTCAACTCACGGTTGCGGGGGGGGGGGGTGCGGCCTGTGGTGTCACACACTCACTCACCACCCCCCTTGATATTATATTAATATTATTAATTCGCTCCTTTTACCCCATCCCCCGCCCTATCCACTCACGCATAGCCCCCAACTGGCATGCGTGGCTAGAGAGGGAGGGGGGTAGAGAGGGCAGGAGGCAGAGCATAGGGGCAGCGACAGGCAGAGAGTGGCAGCAACCTTCCCACCATGCGCCGACACGAGGACGCTGAGCGAGGCAGCGGGCGGGCAAGCGTCGACCAAATGACCGCAAGTTGGGCCGCGAGAATTGGCGGAGTCGCTGGTGGAGGCCCGGACCAAATTCCTGGGTTGGGAGGGTTGTGCTCACACGAACAGCTTAAAAAAAGTTAAATTATATCTTTCGGAAGTTTACAGGGTCCTGGGAAGACAAAGATACGTAGGCAATAGGTGCAGGAGTAGGCCGTTCGGCCCTTCAAGCCAGCACCGCCATTCAATGTGATCATGGCTGATCATCCACAATCAGTATGACGGAGAAGATGTTGCGTTGGTGGAAAGGTCATGATCCAGGAGAGGAAGTTACAAGATAAAGGGGCGATCGTTTCAAGCTAACATATGTGGGAACTTCTTCGCACAGAGGTGCTGAATATCTGGAATTCTCTAGGCGAGAGATTGTTTTATAAGGAGTGCACCATGGAAACAGGCCAATCAAGCCTACACCGGCCAACCATCACGCATACACCTGTTCTATCCTACACACGAGGGAAAATTTGCAGAAGGCAATTAAGCTACAAACCTGCGTGTCTTCGGAATGTGGGAGGAACCCGCAGTCAGGAGTGGACATGGGTCTCCGGTGCTTTGTTCGCTCGTGTGCCGTGTTGACGACGTTCTGCCATTGATTTGAATGAATGAATAAGATAATTGGCCAAGTATTCACATACAAGAAATTTGCCTTGATGCTCCGCCCGCAAGTGACAACATGACCATACAGTGACAGTTATGATTGGTGGGCTGGCAGTTCACTCACGGCTATTCCTTGAAATTGCATTTAAAACAGAGTGCAGGCCACCAAACTCAATTTCATAGCATTTCAAGCAGAATGCAGGCCACCAAATTCAATTTCGTAGTATTTCAAGTAGATTGCAGGCCACCAAATTCAGTTTTGTAGCATTTCAAGTAGAGTGTAGGCCACCAAATTCAATTTTGTAGCATTTCAATCAGGGTGCAGGCCACCAAATACAGTTTCATAGCATTTCAAGCAGAGTACAGCACATCAAGTTCAGTTTCATAGCATTTCAAGCAGAGTGCAGGCAACCAAATTAAATTTCATAGCATTTCAAGCAGAGTGCAGGCCACCAAATTCAATTTTATAGCATTTCATGCAGTGCAGACCACCAAATTCTGTTTCATAGCATATCAAGCAGAGTGCAGGCCACCAAAATCAGTTTCATAGCATTTCAAGCAGAAAACAGGCCACCAACTTCAGTTTCATAGCATTTCAAGCAGAGTGCAGGCCACCAAATTCAGTTTCATAGCATTTCAAGCAGAGTGCAGGCTAGTAAATTCAATTTCATAGCATTGCAAGAGGTGTAGGCCACCAAATTTAATTTAATCGTATTTCAGGCAGAATGCAGGCCACCAACTTCAGTTTCATAGCATTTCAAGTGGAGTGCAGGCCACCAAATTCAATTTCATAGCATTTCAAGCAGATTGCAGACCACCAAATTCAATTTCATAACATTTCAAGCATAGTGCAGGCCACCAAATTCAATCGCATAGCATTACAAGCAGAGTGCACGGCACCAAATTCAATCGCTTAGCATTTCAAGCAGAGTGCAGGCCACCAACTTCAGTTGCATAGTATTTCAAGCAGAGTGCAGGCCACGAACTTCAGTTTCCTATCATTTCAAGCAGAGTGCAGGCCACCAACTTCAGTTTCATAGTATTACAAGCAGAGTGCAGGCCACCAAATTCTATTGCATGGCATTTCAAGCAGAGTGCAGGCCTTCAAATCCAATTTTGTAGCATTTTAAGTAGTAGTGCAGGCCACCAAATTCAGTTTCATAACATTTCAAGCAGGGTGCAGGCCACCAACTTCAGTTTCATACCATTTCCACCAAATTCGATTGCATGGCATTTCAAGCAGAGTGCAGGCCTTTAAATCCGATTTTGTAGCATTTTAAGTAGTAGTGCAGGCCACCAAATTCAGTTTCATAACATTTCAAGCAGAGTGCAGGCCACCAAATTCAATTTCATAGCATCTCAAGCAGAGTGCACGCCACCAAATTCAGTTTCATAGCATTTCAAGTAGTAATGCAGGCCACCAAATTCAATTTGATAACATTTCAAGCAGGGTGTAGGCCACCAACTTCAGTTTTATAGCGTTTCCACAAAATTGCATGGCATCGATTGCATGGCATTTCAGGCAGAGTGCAGGCCACCAAATTCAATTGCATGGCATTTCAGGCAGAGTGCAAGCAGCTAAATTCAATTGCATGGCATTTCAAGCACAGTGCAGGCCACCAACTGCAGTTTCATAGCATTTCAAGCAGAGTGCATGCCACCAACTTCAGTTTCATAGCATTTCAAGCAGAGTGCAGGCCACCAACTTCAGTTTCATAGCATTTCAAGCAGAGTGCAGGCCACCAAATTCTATTGCATGGCATTTCAAGCAGAGTGCAGGCCGCCAAATCCAATTTTGTAGCATTTTAAGTAGTAGTGCAGGCCACCAAATTCAGTTTCATAACATTTCAAGCAGGGTGCAGGCCACCAACTTCAGTTTCATACCATTTCCACCAAATTCGATTGCATGGCATTTCAAGCAGAGTGCAGGCCTTTAAATTCAGTTTCATAGCATTTCAAGTAGTAATGCAGGCCACCAAATTCAATTTCATAACATTTCAAGCAGGGTGTAGGCCACCAACTTCAGTTTTATAGCGTTTCCACAAAATTGCATGGCATTTCAGGCAGAGTGCAGGCCACCAAATTCAATTGCATGACATTTCAGGCAGAGTGCAGGCTGCCAAATTCAATTGCATGGCATTTCAAGCACAGTGCAGGCCACCAACTGCAGTTTCATAGCATTTCAAGCCTAGTGCAGGCCACCAACTTCAGTTTCATAGCATTTCAAGCAGAGTGCAGGCCACCAAATTCTATTGCATGGCATTTCAGGCAGAGTGCAGGCCACAAAATTTAAATCTCATAGCATTTCAAGCAGAGTGCAGGCCACCAAATTCAATTCCCTAGCATTTCAAGCAGAGTGCAGACCACCAAATTCAATTGCATAGCATTTCAATCAGAGTGCAGGCCACCAACTTCAGTTTCATACTGTAGCATTGGCTATAGAATGTTAGCCAATTTGAATAATTAGTAATTATAACCCCATGTAAATGAAACATTCATATGATAAGATCCTGCTCACTACTTGCCAGTCTGATTAGCAGTGTGAACGTGTGATGACCTGGTGTGTAGTTGATGACCTGAACAATAAAGATGCTTGTGTTTCAACCCGTGTGAGTTTGAGCTCTTTACATTGTGTCAGATCGGGTCTGCCCCGCGTCTATTTATCGCGATTTATTTTGTTAACCAGTTCGAAAAGCCTAGCCCGCTTGTGTTTGATTCTGATATCGCCGAGTGCTGGAGAGTGTTTGAGAAGGATTACTCTCATTATATATGCATCGTTCACCGCAACGATCCCGACGATTTGAAGGTTGGATGCGAATGGACAGGTATTGGTGTCTGCAGAATCTGGAGATACTCGATGGTGTTGCTGGGAAAGTTCAGAGAACTGTGTGACCTGCCGTCTAATAGAGTCCTTGAGAGGACAAGATTTTTTGCCCGAGTGCAACAGTCTGATGAACCTGTGGAACCATTCATCAGCGACCTGAGACATCAGTTGTCGATGCAGATTTGGTGAGCTAACAAATGAGCTTGTTAGAGATAGAATTGTGGGAGGAATGAATTGTTAGAGATAGAATTGTGGGAGGAAAGCTGCGAGCTGAACTATTACGGAATGCAGACCTGACTTTAGATCAGGCTATTCATGCTCGTCGGATGGCTAAGACTGTGGCACCACTGGCTGATTATGATAGCGCGAATGCTAATCAACAACTAAATGTGAATATGGCTAGTTACTCTCCGCAAAGATTTCTCAATGCATCCAGTATGGTTCAGAACATGCCTAATACGAGGTGCATAAACTGTAACTATTTCCACCCCAGGGGTCTCCAATTTTGCATAGCCCATGGGAAAGTATGTCATAATTGCAAAAAACCCAACCACTTTGCAAATTGGTGTCTTCTTGTGTATGGCGTGCACAGCCTAAAGTTGTAGGGCAACTTGTTCTATTTGATCCTACTTGATTGTGCACGCCAGGTTGATTGCATTCGTCGAAACAGGGCGGACCACGTGAAGGTTGCAATCTCCCACCCCGCAAATTGTTGTCGATCTAGTGGGAGTACAGCTCCAAGAACGAAGTTGCACCTGATTCAACAAGACCCATC
The DNA here is from genome assembly GCA_963514005.1 of Raja brachyura. Next base: position 6,680,863 of record OY740799.1, read on the forward strand.
AGATTCAGATTCTCATGAACAAGCCGAATCTTCCCACGGGAACGACTCTGATAGCTCAGACACTGAGCCTACTGTACTTTCCCTAAACCTGCGCACCACAGGCAAAGTTACTGATCCTGCTGTAACCATGATGGTCAATAGCAAGCCACTGATTTCCAAGGTCGATACCGGTGCCCGCGTGAACGTCATGTCACTCAAAGTGTTCAACAAGATAAGAACCACTGAGCGCATGAGAAAAGACTCCTCCACTTTACATGCTTACGGAGGGGAAATTCTTCACCCACTGGACAAAGCCGATTTCAAGTGTACCATCAATGAACAGACCAAGGACTTGCTATTTTACATCGTTCAACCAAGTTCTGAAACCCTGCTAGGCATCGATGCGTGCCATGACCTGGCTTTGGTCTATTTCGGGCGTGCTGTTCACAAACTCTGTTTGACAGAGGCACCACCAAAACATGTGCTACAAAGATTTGTTTGACAACCAACTCGGCAAACTACCTAAAATATACAAGATCATTGTCGACCATACAGCCACTCCAATCGTACGTGCCCCTCACCGCGTCCCGCATGGTACACGATGTACTTAAACGTATGGTCTCCATCGGGGTACTCGCCGAAGTCAGCGAGTCCTCCGATTGGGTTTCCACCATGGTTGTCACCACAAAGAAAGACAAGAAGGAGTTACGCATCATCATCAATCCTAAAGATTTGAATACAGCAATTAAATGGCAACACTATCCTATGAGGACCATCGAGGACGTCGCAGCACAAATCGGTAACGCAACGGTTTTCTCAGTCTTGGATGCCAAAAACTAATTCGGGCAAATCCCGTTAGACCGTGCCTCATCGGCATTAACAACATTTGCCACCCCGTTTGGACGTTACCGGTTCCTAAGAATGCCCTTTGGCATCAACTCTGCCAGCAAAGTTTTCCAGCGTGCAATAGAACAACTGTTTGCAGAATTCACATGTGCCATCATTGTTGATGACATGGCCGCGATGCCACTGAGCACGATGCAAACCTACGTAAGATACTGGACCGTGCCAGAGACATCAACTCAAAGCTGAACCCACTTAAATGCAAGTTCAGGGTTCCCGAAGTCACTTACGTGGGTCATGTGTTCACTAGCAACGGACTGAAACCAGACCCACTGAAGACTGCAGCAATCAACGAGCTGCCAGTACCAACTGACGTCACCAGCCTACAATGATTTCTAGGCATGGTTAACTACCTGGGAAAGTTCATCCCCAATCTCAGCGAACTATTAGCCCCCCTACATCAACTAACCCACAAGGACAACACCTGGTCCTGGTACCCAAACCACCAGCGAGCTTTTGAGACTTTAAAACTGCAACTCGTTAGTACATCTTACTTTAACCTCAACCTGCCAGTTACAATCACCTGCGACGCATACCAGTATGAACTAGGCGCTGCATGCCTGCAGACCTCTTTCAATAGCGATGTTTTGCGCTTTTCCTACGCTTCCAGAACACGAACGGATACCGAACAGTGCTATGCCCAGAAAGAAAAAGAACTACTTGCCATGGTTTTTACCTGCTCCAAATTCAAAGACTTGATTTTTGGCAAAACCTTCACGGTAGAAACTGATCATCAACCTCAGGTCACAATCCTGAGCAAGCCTATCCACGCTGCCCCAGGAGGGCTTCAACGCATGATGATGCAGTTTCAACGGTTTGACTTCCGAATTGTCTACAAAAAAGGTAAAGATGTGCCCATCACATCCCAGGCACCAAGCGCCACCGGCGAACAACATCCTTACGAACGCGAGGAATTCTCCGCGCCAGGAATTCTCCGTTCTAAAGGTTTCCTTTGTTCCAACTGACTGCCTGCGCCGCCTCGCTGAACACACTGCCATGGATAAAACCTCCCAGCTGCTAACTTCTGTCATTAAAAGCGGCTGGCCAAACAAACAATCCAACACTCCCACTGAACTAAAACCCTACTTTCTGGTACGTGACGAACTTGTGCTACAGGACGGAGTAATCATAAAGGGTCACAAGACGGTCATCCCCCCCCTCTCTATGTAAGGAGTACTATGAGGAGATCCACGGTGGCCATCTAGGCGTTGAGGCTACCCTACAACACGCCAAAGAAATGATTTACTGGCCCGGAATGACCAAGTACATTCGAGGAAAAAACGGAGTCATGCGCGATCTGCAACAGTCAAGCGCCGCACCAGCAAAAACAACCGCTGCTGTCACAACTGGCTCCCTCCCTACCATGGTCGTCCGTGGCCGCTGATATCTTCTACTGGCACGGGAAACACTATCTCGTGTTGGTGGACTCGTACTCGAGTTGGTTCTAAATCGATTTCCTACCGACCATCTCCTCAGAAATATTCATCCTGAAACTCCGTTAGCACTTCTCCGTACGTGGCATTCCAGCCCGCCTTCAGACTTACAACGAGACACAACTCTCCAGCCTAAAGTTCAAAGACTTTGCCAAGCGCTGGAACTTTAAACATGTCACCAGCAGCCCAGAGTACCCGCAGTCCAACGGACTTGCCGAACGCGCTGTTTTAGGCTCTCCAGCCCAATGACTGATGTCCCGGCGGACAAGACCTCCACTGCCCGTGACTCGGGATCATTTAAAGTCTAAAGCTCTCTGCCCCGCTGTAATTAAAACACGCGTACAATCCAATCGAGACGCGCAGAAATGTGCCTACGTCAAAACCAGCAAGCCACTTAAGACACTAATCCAAGGTCAAGTGCTTTGTTTACAGACAAACAAAGGACATACCAAACTGGGGTTCATCCATGGCCCCGCGAAAGAGCCACGATCCTACCTCGTCGATGTCGGCGGCACCATCTACAGACGCAACCGTCAACACATCCTTCCTGTGACGTCCGGCGCTCCAGGGTCCTGATGCCCCTCCACTGAACTTTCAAGTGATCGCTATTGCAGTCATTCCAGTGCCTGCCGCTGCCGGTCCCCGCGTCGGTCTACTCCCCCACCACCCCTTGCACCCGGTTCAACAGTACCCCCGCGACAGTCGTCCCCTACAGTGTCTCGTCAGATCCATGTTGACTCACCCAGACGTGCCCTCAACTTTTCGGAGGAAAAGGTTGATGAGGCAGCTCTCTACCGTACGCGAACCGGGGTGGGTTAGTAAGCCGCCTGTTAGATACGACGACTATGTTTATCCTCATTATTCTTAGATGTGAAATTTTGCATTTAACAATTTAATTAGTCATCGTAGTGTAAAAGCTGTTTCTACTTTTCATTTATAGAAGAAGAGATGGAGCATTGGCTATAGCATGTTAGTCAATTAGAATGCTTAGTAGTTATAACCCCGCCTAATTGCAACATTCATAGTGTAAGATCCTGCCCACTGCTTGCCAGTCTGAGTAGCAGTGTGAACGTGTGACTTGCTGTGTAGTTGATGACCTGAACAATAAAGATGCTTGTGTTTCAACCCGTGTGATTTTGAGCTTTTTACACATAGCATTTCAAGCAGAGTGCAGGCCACCAACTTCAGTTTCATAGCAATTTAAGCAGTGCAGGCCACCAACTTCAGTTTCATAGCATTTCAAGCAGTGTGCAGGGTACCAAATTCAATTTCATAGCATATCAAGCAGAGTGCAGGTCACCAAGTTCAATTTCATAGCATTTCAGGCTGAGTGCACATCACCAAATTCAATTCCATAGCATTTCAAGCAGAGTGCAGGCCACCAAATTCAATTGCATGGCATTTGAGGCAGAGTGCAAGCAGAAATTCATTTGCATGGCATTTCAGTGAGAGTGCAGGCCACCAAATTCAATTGCATAGCATTTCAAGCAGTGTAGGCCACAAACTGCAGTTTCATAGCATTTCAAGCAGAGTGCAGCCCACCAGCTTCAGTTTCATAGCATTTCAAGCAGTGAAGGCCACCAAAGTCAATTTCGTAGAATTTCAAGCAGGGTGTAGGCCACCAAATTCAGTTTCATAGCATTTCAAGCAGAGTGCAGGCCACCAAATTCAATTTCATAGCATTTCAAGCAGAGTGCAGGCCACCAAATTCAATTTCATAGCATTTCAAGCAGTGCAGCCCCCCAAATTCCATTTCATAGCATTTATGGCAGAGTGCAGGCCACCAAATTCAATCTCATAGCATTTCATCCAGAGTGCACACCACCAAATTCAATCTTGTAGCATTTCAGGCAGTGCAGGCCACAAAATTGAATTTCATAACATTTCAGACAGAGTGCACACCACCAAATTTAATCTCATAGCATTTCAGGCAGAGTGCAGGCCACCAAATTCAATTGCTTAGCATTTTAAGCAGAGTGCATGCCACCAAATTCAATTGCTTAGCATTTCAAGCAGAGTGCAGGCCACCAAATTCAATTGCTTAGCATTTCAAGCATAGTGCAGGCCACCAACTTCAGCTTCATAGCATTTCAAGCCGAGTGCATGCCACCAAGTTGCCAAGCAACTCATTGCATTGTTATTAACGGCTAACAAATCATTTATTGCAAGTACATTACAGACTCACAGTTCAGTTGTTTCACAGCCTAGAATCACAGTTGTGGACTCTCCCTCGCGATCTTCCTTAGTGACTGAGTCACGTCCAGGCACCTGGGGTTTTATAGTCCCACCGCCCCGTAAGGGGCGTTGCCTTAATCGTGGTGATTGACAGGCGAGAGGACCAATGAGCTGATGTCAAGATTTTTTAAACACTCATACCTTTATTTTTCATCAATCGGAAAAATCCTCGTGGCTGTCTCAGCGGTGGAGGACTGTGAGTAAGATGGCCAGAAATGATAGCGATATATGGTAGCGCTTTTTCTAAAATCAATATACAGTGCAGACAGGATGTGGTCAAGATAAGACTTTTGGTTATATAGATTTGTTGCCGCAGCCAGTGCCATATCTGTGCCTATACGGAGAAAATGCCTGTCCGCCGCAAGTCAGTAGGTGGGCCATTGTCTATACCTCTCCACGGTTGCACTTGTCAGAGTTCGAGAGGCCCCTCTTCTTCAGGTTGAGCCCGCAACATCCCACTCCAGTGCGGAGGCGGTTTAGGGCTTTCCAGGTTGTATAAGTCAGGTGGTGTCCTGGTGCCATCTGTTGTTTGGTTTTGGTGCCTGGCGCGGTTGGCTCTAGTTCCATGAAGCTGTTCCGACTCGTCAAGCGTTTCGTGGCATGTTGGTGATTGTGCAGGGGGTGCCGGGGGTCTGTGTCCGCATTGAAGCATTCTACTGCAGCTGCCCGATCACGTCTTCGAGCTGGTTCATGGATGCCAGCCAGCTCGTACAGATGTTCAACCTTTGTCAGCTTCAGGCATCTTGTGGTTTTCCTGCAGGCAGTGTTCAATGCAGAGTCTATCTTGCGTACATGTTTAGAGCGGCTCCAGACGGGGCTTGCATATTCTGCCACTGAGAAACAGAGCGCCAGGGCTGCAGTGCGGATTGTTGTTGGGTCACTTCCAAATGAGTTGTTTGCCAATTTTCCGATGACATTGTTCCGCGTGTTGAACTTTGCCTTGGTTTTCTCAACATGTTGCAATATGGTAACGTGCGATCAAGGACCACACCTAGGTACTTTGGGGATTTGAAGTGTTCCAACAGGACATCATTCCATCGCACCTGCAGTTGACGTTTCGCATCCCGGTTCCGGAGATGGAAAGCTGCGCTTTGCGTTTTTGTTGGGTTTGGGTGCAGGTAGTTCTGTTGATAGTATGTTGTCATATTCTGCAGAGTAGCCTCTAGTACAGTCTCAATCTGGCTGAAATCTGAGGGTTGCGATGCATAAGTCATCGGCACATAGAAACAACCTAATTTTCGGGGTGATGGGTTGGCCATTGGTGTATATATTGAACAACGTTGGGGCAAGGACACTGCCCTGTGGTAGACCATTCTTTTGGTGTCTTCAACGGCTGTTCTGACCATTCAGGCATACGAAGAAGCGGCGGTTCTCCATCATTGTCATGATGAACTGGACAAGGTGAGAGTCCTGTAGTGTTGCAGTTTGGTTTACAGTGTCATATGCGGTGGACAAGTCTACAAATACTGCACCTGCGATCAGCTTCCCCTCGGAGCCATCGTCAATGGTTTGAGTGAGGTTCAGCAGTTGTCCTGTTGTTGACTTTCCGTGGCGGAACCCAGCCTGTTTCGGATATCAAGACATCGTCTACATCCAGCGTGATGCGGTCCAGTATGCATCTTTCCATCAGTTTGTATGGGTGGCACAGCAGGGATATAGGCCGGTAGCTGCTGGGAAGATTGGCATCTTGCCCTGGTTTTGGTGAAGCAACAACCTTCGATTTCCGCCAGACTCGAGGAATGGAGTTGGTTGCGATGCAGTTGTTAAACGTCTCCAGTAGCCATTCTCGTGCTCTGGGACCCAGATGTTGCAGCATCTCAGTTCTGATGTTGTCCAAGCCAGCTGCCTTGTTACGTTTCATCACATTCAGGGCATTGTTGAGTTAGTCCATGGTGAAAGGTTTTTTTATTTTTTATTTTTAAAAAAAAATGTTTTAATTAGAAGCAGTGTACAGTAGTATAAGCCGCGGCGTATGACAAAATACCTTTATTGTACATCTTCCATTTTAATTTTGACAAAAATGAAATAGAAAAAGAGAGAAAGCAAGAAAGAGAGAAAGTGAAAGAGATAGTGAATGTGTAAAAATAGAACCCCTAAACTACCAAATAGTGTAGTCACAAAGTGAGTAAGTAAAATCTTAAAAAATTTAATAAGAAGACCAAAACGAAAAATAATAAATTAAAAAAAGACCAAAACATGTTGATATACCTGCTTCGTTTCTCACCACACCCATCACCCTGTTCGTAAATCGTTTTAATTCCAAAGTTGTGTTGCACCATACTATCCTTGTAATGAATCAATGAAAGGAAACCTCCATGGTTGAGTGTACCATCCGTCATCACGGTTGAAAGGTTGAGTGTACCATCCGTCATCTCGGTTGTTGCCATCAGCAACCTTTGCGGGTGGAGGTTTGTTACCACTACTTTTGCAGTTTAGCAACAACTGGTGGACAACCTGGTTAGCAGTCACATTTCCACATGGTTTACTGTGGGTGGGGTCATTACCGAGACGTGTCAGTGTCGCCCATGCCTTCCTGCTGCTGTGTCGTAGGTCTGTTGTATCTATTAGCTCCTGCCATTGTCTGCATTTTGCCTCATTGAGTGCATCTGCGAGCTGTTTCCTGATCTCATCTGTTTTGTCTGCGAACGGGTCTTCATCGAAAGGTTCTTGGTACGTAGATAGTAAGTCTGCAGTTTCAGCGTCCACGCCTGCAATGTAGCTAAGCCGGCAGCCCCGCGCGCGGAATGGTCTTGCGTGCTGCTGTGTGGATCGCATCAACAAACTGGTCGTATTTGTGTGGTGAGCTTTCTATATCTGGCACAACTTCATCAGTCGCCTTAGCAAAAGCCTCCCAGTCCGCCTTTCTTAAATTGAATCACCGTTGGAATACGGGAGGGTGTTTTGGGGTCACTGCGGCCGTGATGCAGATCCCACTTGTTCGATGCAGAGACCCTGGAATTGGCTGTTCAAGTGTTTTGTGGCAATTGGTGATATTTCTTGTGACGATCAGATCAGGGTTGTAGCGTTTCTTTCATCCACAGCTGTTGAACGGTTTTGGTAGTTTAGCATCATGAAGCAGCGTCAGTCGGCCAGTTTCCACCCACATGCAAGCTGCCTCAACATCTTCATTGTTTCCTTGTAGCCCCATTGGGTGTGGTGGCAGTTGAAGTCACCAATCCAGATTTGGAATGCAGCAGTTGAGACATTCACTGGAGATGGCAGATTCAACAGACAAGAGACAATAGGTGCAGGAGTAGGCCATTCGGCCCTTAGAGCCAGCATTGCCATTCAATGTGATCGTTGCGTTTGCGGTGGTTTTTTATACTGATGTGATGGCCACCTATGTGAGGCTGAATGTGATGGTCTCAATACCTCCTTCATCAGAGACAGAGGTGCTTAGTAGCTCTTGATTGAGGGCTGGTCTACAGTAGACGGCACTTCCCTGTTTGCCATGTTTGCGGTCTGCAACAAGTAGCATGCCTGGTATTGTTGGTCGTCGGTGTTTTGGTCCACGGTGCAATACAAGCACTGATGGGTCGCAAGCGAGTAACATCAAGTCATCAGGTCATAAATGATAGGAGTAGAATTAGGCCATTCAGCCCATCGTCTACTCCACCATTCAATCATGGCTGATCTATCTCTCCCTTCTAACCCCATTCTCCTGCCTCCTCCCCATAACCTCTAACACCCGCACTATTCAAGAATATATCTATCTCTGCCTTAAAAAATATCCACTGACTTGGCCTCCACAGCCTTCTGTGGCACAGAATTCCACAGATTCACCACCTTCTGAGTAAAGCGGTTTCTCCTCATCTCCTTCCTAAAAGAACGTCCTTTAATTCTGAGGCTATGACCTCTAGTCCAAGACTCTCCCACTAGTGGAAACATCCTCTCTACATCCACTCTATCGAACCTCTTCACTATTCTGTAAGTTTCAATGAGGTTCCTCCTCATTCTTCTAAACTCCAGAGAGTACAGGCCCAGCATCGACGAACGCTCACCGTAGGTTAACCTACTCATTCCTGGGATCATCTTTGTAAACACGGATAGGTGACGCTTCGGGTGGGGACTCTTCTTCAGACTGATTGCAGAGGGGATGGGAAAGAAAGCAGGAAACGTGTAAGGGTCAGGACAGCGTGTAATAGGGAATACAGCAAGTGTGATGGGTGAGCACAGGTGAAGAGGGTTTTTTTTTGAGAGGCAGATTGTTGGACAGAGGCCAGGGATGAAAAGGCAGGTGTGAGCCCGGAAAGGATAAAGAGTTGCAGATTGTGGGAATCGAGGGTTGAAAAGTTCCGAATTGTGTAGCCATTGGACGGGTTGCAGGTGGAGTGCGAGGGGATAAGGTCAGCTGGGGTTCCCGGGAGGGTGGGGATGGAAAGGAGGGGGGGGGGGGGGGTGGGTTTCGGGGAGAAAGGGGAGGGAGAGGTTTTGGGGAGAAAGAGGGGTTACGGGTTCGTGGAGGTGGTGAAGGCAGATGAGATACTGGCATTTAAGAGGCGATGGATATGCGGAGAATGGGGTGATATATACAACATGTGCTGGCAGATGGGATTAGTTTATCTTGGTGTCGCGTTCGGCACAGACATTGTGGGCCGAAGGGCCTGCTCCTGTGCTGTACAGTTCCATCTTCTTTGTGCAGCCCAGCATTTAGAATTAAAGGACGTTCTTTTAGGAAGGAGATGATGAGGAGACATTTATTTTGGTGTATCTGTGGGATTCTTTGCCACAGAAGGCCGTAGAGGCCAAGTCAGTGGATATTTTTAAGGCAGAGATAGATAGATTTTTGATTGGTATGCGTGTCGGAGGTTATGGGGAGAAGGCAGGAGGATGGGGTTAAGGGCCTGTCCCACTTGGGCGACCTAATCCGCGAGTTCTGGCGAGTTTGCCCTCGACTCGTACTCACAGCATGGTCGACACGAGGTCGTAAGAGGTCTTCGTAACTCTCCTTCATGCTCGAGAGTGGTCTCCGCGTACTCGAGGCTTCAGCTAGGTCGCGGCGTATTATCAATATGTTAAAAAATGCCCGCAAGTAAAAAAAGGTCGCCATGGGAAAAAATAGATACTTTTTTTACTCGTAGGTTTAGTCATAGTAGGTCGTAGTAGGTCGGCACGTTAGTCGTAGATAATCGAGGGTAGTCAAAGGTAGTCGTAGATAGTCTTCATCATAGTCGATGGGAGATTGAAGGAGATCGGAGGTCGTCTTCAATCTCCACTATTCGGTGTCCAATTTTCCCGAATTTAGTCGTAGCTAGTTTTCAACATGATCGAAGGAGGTCTTCAACATGTCATTTTTTTAACCTTATTACCCCAAAACTTAGGACCGAAGAGTTTAAACTCTTCTAAACTCGCCAATTAAGTCACCCAAGTGGACAGCCCCTTTAGGAGGGAGAGATAGATTGGCCATGATTGATAGAAGTGTGGATACAAGGAACTGCAGATGCTGGTTTACAAAAAAAAGACACAAGTGCTGGAGTAACTCAGTGGGCCAGGTAGCATCGGATGTCAGGGGTTAGGGGGATAAGGCAGGAGAATGGGAATGGGTTGAGAGGGAAAGATAGATCTGCCATGATTGAATGGCGGAGAAGGCTTGGCGGACCGAATGGCCTAATTCTGCTCCGAGAACTGATGAACTTGTGTACTTATGAACTCACTGATGGCCAGTAATTCAATCAAACAAGCAACATATAAAACTCCATAAAATCTTGGGCCGGGTGAGGTTTTGGGTCAGGGAACGCCCCACCCCCCCCCCCCCCCTCACCTGTAACAACCCTATTGTAGCAGTAGATTTTCATATCTTTCAGGAAATTAGCGCCGTAGCCGCTAAATGGATGGTAGAAGGGGGTGTCTTCGAAACACATGCAAGCTCACTCACAGAGACCTTCAGAGCTTCTTCACAGATATGGCTTCAAAACACAGTCTTTTGATGAATAAATGCTTTATTGTTGATAGAAAACAATAAGATACATCCAAATTTCTTCTGACGTTACTACAATCTTCATCAAACTCCAGCTTATTACTTTAAACATTAGAAAACTCCTCGTGTCTCTGTAACATGATCTGGCCTGTGGCCCACATGGTCGAAGGATTAACTTCCCCATCGTCTCTCCAAACTAATCTAAAAACTAAACTTCTCCGCAAGCTTCTAAGCTCCAAACACGCCCAAAAACTTGTCATAAATCCCACCCACAATATAACGGGCTGTCTAAAATTTAAAGGCACATGCCATCATCAATGACATGCAAAACAGGCCAAATGGCCACTACACCTATTACATGCTCGGCCTTGTCCTGCCTCTCTCTTCTCACTTTCCCCACCACACACACCCCCCCCCCCCCACACAATCAGATTGAAGAAGGGTCTCGACCTGGAACGTCTCCTGTCCATGTTCTCCAGGGTTGCTGCTTGACCCATAATTTTGTGTCTTGTTTTATAATAGGCTATTTTGCGTCTATTTTTCGTGTGTGATTAGGCTTAACCTTAGTGCTTTTACTAAGGGCAGTAAATTGTGAAAAGATTAACAGTCTGTGGCCGCGCATGAAGTCTGGTTAAGGTACAGAAAGGACAATCAATAGCCCTGCAATCGACCCTCCAAGACGAGTAATTCTCACTCAATTTGTCGTGAGACTAGCACTTAAAAATTCTAGTGTCAATAGGATCTTGAAAGCTATACGTTCTTCCCACCCTGTTATCAACAGCGATGTTATTGCTACGCGTGCATAACAGCATTATTATTCAAATGTTATAATTATTTCATCTAGGCGAAAAATGTGGAAATTGTATGTGTATCTCATGGAGTAACTATTTTCAAAAGTTAATCTGCTGTGCTAATTTGTATTTTTTTCTTTTACAGAGATATTTTGTCCCATTTCTCCTGCCTCCAGCCAGTTCACACAAGAAATTCTACCCATCTTGCGTCGCGCCTATCTAGATGAAACGTCGGTGGATTATTTTCATTACAGCCAAGTGACCGTGGTAAACAATACAAAGCTGCTGCATCAGGTATTATACTAAAGGAGGGATTCTACTTTACTAGTCAACAAAACCGTGATGCGTTTTGAATTGAGAATGGAGCAGCTGGGCTTGTATACTCTGGAGTTTAGAAGGACGAGAGGGGATCTTATTGAAACATATAAGATTATTAAGGGTTTGGACACACTAGAGGCAGGAAACATGTTCCCGATGTTGGGGGAGTCTAGAACCAGGAGCCACTGTTTAAGAATAAGGGGTGAGCCATTTAGAACGGAGATGAAGAAACACTTTTTCACACAGAGAGTTGTGAGTCTGTGGAATTCTCTGCCTCAGAGGGCGGTGGAGGAAGGTTCTTTGGATACTCTCAAGAGAGAGCTAGATAGGGCTCTTAAAGATAGGAACTGCTGATGCTGGTTTGCACCATAGACACAAAATAGTGAGTAAACTCAGCGGGACAGGCAGCATCTCTGGGAGGGAAGGAATGGGTGACATATTGGGTCGAGACCCTTCTTCAGACTGGGACTCGGGGGAGAGGTAGACATGGAGATATGGAAGGGTAAGATGTGAAAACGCAGATCAATGGGGACGATGGTCAAGGAAATGTAGACAGTTACATTGTTAGCGGAGGGGAAGGTGACAACGAGGCATACAATCAGTAATATGTAATCTGGAGGACAGTGGAGGACTAGTAGAGGGGAAGGGACAGAGAGAGAGGGAAAGCTAGGGTTACGAAGTGTAAAGTATATTCATACGAATAATCGGTTTGTGTGACAATAAACAATAGACTAAACTAAACGCCGATTCCCTTAGTGTTGAAAGGTCTACTGTTTTGCCTCGAATAAACTGAGCAACTGAAGGTCCACAGTCCACCAAAGATTCACAGCCACCGACTGAGGAAATTTCGCTTCATCTTATCTCTCATCTGACCACAACCCTCAGTTCTAGGTTGCTTATGGCCATTTGGTATATTTATGGACGGAAGCGTAACCGGGCGGGCCACAGGCCAGATACGGCATAACGGAAGCAGGCCCTTTGGCCAACTGTCCACACGGACTATTAATCATGGGTTTACACCAATCCCACATTAACCCCATTTAAAAAAAATCCTTTCCATATTTCCATCTGATTCAACCACTCATCTCTACACTAGGGAGCAATCTACAGTGGCCAGTTAATATAGAATTGTACCGAGTGGTTAATCTAGCCCCAAAAGAGCAACGTAATTAGTTTCTTAGTTTAGTTTGGAGATACAGCGCGGGAACAGGCCCTTCGGCCCACTGAGTCCGCACCGACCAGCGATCCACGCATGCTATAACACTATCCTACGCACGCACTAGGGACAATTTACACATACACCAAGCCAATTCAACTACAAACCTGTACGTCTTTGGAGTGTGCGAGGAAACCAAAGTTCTCGGAGACAATCCACGGGGAGAACGTACAAACTCCATAATGACAGCACCCGTAGTCGGGATCGAACCCGGGTCTCCGGCGCTGCAAGCGCTGTAAGGCAGCAACTCTACTGCTGCGCCACCGTAGCCGCCCATGGTTGTACAGTGTCCATTTATATTATTGGATAGAGAGGATGAATGAATAAATAAAGAGTGAGATAGCTGTTGTTAAATGAGTGCAGATTATGTTTATGAAGGTTACGATATATTCTTGCACTACCTTTGATCGGACTTTACCGGACTTTATCTTTCACTAAACGTTATTCACTTTATCATGTATTTGTACACTGTGGATGGCTTGATTGTAATCAATGTGTTGTTTTTCTGCTGACGGAACAAAAGCGTTTAACCGTACCTCGGTAAATGTTGACAATAAACAAAACCCACATGATAGTATTATACTAAAAGTCTTAATAACTAAAGACATTGAAGTGAAATGGAAGTCACTATCAAACAGCAGAATGGTGGGATCAGATCAAATATACTGCTGTAGCAAGTATCTTTTCTTTGAAAAGCAGTTAATTTGCTTGTAAGGAACCAGTTATGCTACTTGATACACAGACCCAACCCTGAATGTGTAAATGAGGGTAAAATAACGTTGTGTGAACTTGTTGGTGTCACTGCTTTACTTACTTTGTGCATCTTGTGCAGTTAATGTAAGTACTTTGTTGGGGAAATGTTTGTCATGCCAATGTAACATGTAGCCTCTTGAATCCAGCCTTAAATCTGAACACATTAGGAATTCACTGCAAGGTAGACAAAAATGCTGGAGAAACTCAGCGGGTGTGGCAGCATCTATGGAGCGTGGGAAATAGGCGACGTTTCGGGCCGAAACCCTTCTTCAGACTGATGTGGAGGGGGGGGGGGGGGGGGGCGGGAAGAAGAAAGGAAGAGGTGGAGACAGTGGGCTTTGGGAGAGCTGGGAAGGGGAGGGGAAAGAAGGAGAAAGTAGAGACTACCTGAAATTGGAGAAGTCAATGTTCATACCGCTGGGGTGTAAACTACCCAAGCGAAATATGAGGTGCTGCTCCTCCAATTTACGGTGGGTCTCACTCTAGCCATGGAGGAGGCCCAGGACAGAAAGGTCGGATTCGGGATGGGAGGGGGAGTTGAAGTGCTGAGCCACCGGGAGATCAGGTTGGTTATTGCGAACCAAGCGGAGTTGTTGGGCGAAGCGATCGCCAAGCCTGCGCTTGGTCTCACCGATGTAGAGCAGCTGACACCTAGAGGTGCAGATATAATGGATGAGGTTGGATGAGGTGCAGGTGAACCTCTGCCATGGATGGAGTCAAGGGGGCATGTAAAGCGACAAGTGTTGTATTTCCTGCGGTTGCAAGGGAAAGTGCCAGGAGGGGGGGTGGTTTGGGTGGGAAGGGACGAATTGACCAGGGAGTTACGGAGGGAGCGGTCTCTGCGGAAAGCAGACAGGGGAGGAGATGGGAAGATGTGGCCAGTGGTGGGATCCCGATGGAGGTGGCGAAAATGTCGGCGGTTTATTTGTTGTAAGTGATAGCTGGTAGGGTGGAAGGTGAGGACAAGGGGGACTCTGCCCTTGTTACGAGTGGGGGGGATGGGGAGTGAGAGCAGAGTCACGGGGTATAGAAAAGACCCTGGTGAGAGCCTCGTCTATAGTAGAAGAGGGGAACCCACATTCCCTAGAGAATGAGGAATTCTCTGATGCTTTGGTTTGGAAACCCCAAAGAATGAGGACATCTCCAATGCCCTGGTTTGGAAACCTAAAGAATGAGGACATCTCCAATGCCCTGGTTTGGAAGCCTAAAGAATGAGGACATCTCCAATGCCCTGGTTTGGAAGCCTAAAGAATGAGGACATCTCCGATGCCCAGGTTTGTCCTCATTCTTGCGGTGCTCCTATGCTGAGGGTCAGCAGGACTGAGATGTGCTCTACCAGCCTCACATGCGGCTTCTTGTCTCAGGAAGTTGGTGATCCACTGATAGAGGGGTTCAGGCACAGTCAACTGGGAGAGTTTGGAGTGTATTAGCTCTGGCACAATGGTGTTGAATGCAGATCTAAAATCCACCAACAAAATCCTTGCATAGGTCCCCTGGCGGTCTAGGTGCTGGAGGATGAAGTGCAGGCCTAGGTTGACTGCATCATCCACTGACCTATTGGCCCGGTATGCAGGGGTTCCAGCAGGAAGTTTGTGATATTTTTCGGGTGGGCCAGCACAAGTCTTTCAAGGGTCTTCATGACTATAGAGGTCAGTGCGACAGGCCTGCAGTCATTAAGACCAGTAATCCTTGGTGTTTTGTGTACGGCAACAATAGTGGAGACTTTGAAGCTGGCAGGGACAGTGCAGGTTTGCAGGGACCGATTGAAAATGTCTGTGTAGACTGGTGCCACTTGTTCGGCACAGAGCTTGAGGGTCGAGGGGGAAACATTGTCCGGTCCCGGAGATTTCCGGCTTTTCTATCTCCTGAATAGCTTTTCCATCTCCTCAATTGCTATTGTTAGTGATGGAGAAGTGGCCAGACTGGTGTTGGGCAGCAAGGAGAGGGTGGGTAGTGGAACAAGGGCCTAGTCTTTGCAGACTGGAGTCAGGCTGTAAGTGGGTGTGAAGTGGTGATTGGGGAGGAGTGGGGGAGGGAGGGAGGGAGGGGGTACCGGGGGTTATTTCTGTCTATCGAACCTGCAGTAGAACTCGTTCAGGTCGTTAGTCAGCTGAGGACTGACCAAGGATTCTTGCGAGCCCTTCCACACTGAAGAAGAGTCATCAGCTGAGAACTTGCTCGTCAACTTCTCAGAGTACCTTTCCTTGGCAGCTCTGATTCATCTCCTCAGCTTGTACTTGGCCTGCCTGTGAAGGTCTGTACCGCCGCTCCTGTCGGCCTCATCTTTAGACTGGCGGAGCTGTCCGAGTTCTGCTGTAAACCACGGCTTGTCGTTGTTGAACCTGATCCGGGACCTAGTGGGAATGCAACTGTCCTCACAAAAGCTGACATATGAGGTCCCAGTGTCTGTATACTCATCGAGGCTTGTGGTTGCTTCTCTGAACCCATTCCAATCCGTGCAGTCAAGGCAGGACTGTAGGTTTTCGATGCCCTCACTTGTCCACCTGTTCATTGTTCTGACCACAGGCTTAGCAGATTTTAGTTTCTGCCTGTGTGTCGGAATAAGGTGAACTAAACAATGATCATAGAGACACATGGGGAGCAGAGCGACATGTGTTCTTGAATGCAGTGTAACAGTGATCGGGTGTTCTCTCCCCTCTGGTGGGGCAGGTAGCGTAATGTCTGTACTTTGGAAGCTCTCGGCTGAGGTTAAAGTCACCCAAAACAATGACCATGGAGTCCGGGAAGTCACTCTCCACCCTCATTACCTGATCAGTGAGTTGCGTTTGCGCCTCATGTACGCAGGATTGGGGGGGGGGGGGGGGGGATGTAAACTCTAGCGAAAATAAAAGAGGGAAATTCCCTCTGAGCTAAAAATGAACTAACTCTTAACGATGCCCAAATCCATTAAGTTACTTCATGCAAATTGTGTCCTGGTCACCTTGAAAATATAACGTTTTGTTTATTGATTACAGCACAATGAATGGCTGTTGGATATGGAGCAGAGGGGGAGCACCAAGGAGGAGCTTGCAACATCCTTTGCTTTTTTAATGTTTGAAACTGAAGACCAGGTAAATCAAAAATCCGAATTTCTGGAGAGAAAGAACTAGGAATTGTATTACTATAACAGAGGCTTTTTTAAAAATCATGCAAGCTCACAGATGTGTGAAAATGTAAAGATCAGAATTGCTCGCTGTAAGGCAACATTATGGCGGCACGGTGGTGCAGCGGCGGAGTTGCTGCCTTACAGTACCAGAGACAAGTCAAGTCAAGTCAAACAAACTTTATTGTCATTTAGAAATACATTGATATATGCAGTTCCAAATGAAATTACGTTGCATTTGGCTCCCTGTGCAACACAATAAATTAACCGAAGGATAGGTATGTATGAAAAGGATAAATAGACAATAGTGGCAGCCCATTTACATGGCATTCAGGAGTCTGATGGCTCGTGGGAAGAAGCTGTTGCGGAACCTTGATGTTCTGCTCCTTATGCTGCGGTATCTTTTTCCCGAGGGCAGCAGAGTGAACAGTCCGTGATGGAGATGTGTGGGGTCCTTTATGATACTGCTGGCCTTAGACACACAGCGTTTGGTCGCAATATCCCCGATTGAGGGGAGATAGGTCCCGATGATTTTTTCCGCTGTCCTCACCACTCTCTGCACAGACTTCCAGTCGGAGGCTCTACAGTCCCCAAACCAGACAGAGATACAGCTGGTCAGAATACTCTCTATGGTGCCCCTGTAGAAAGTAGTGAGGATGGGATGGGGGAGATGAGCTCTTCTCATCCGGCGCAGAAAGTGCAACCGCTGCTGCGCTCTCTTAACAGTTGATGAGATGTTAGTCGACCAGGTCAGACTGTTAGTGATCTGCACCCCCAGGAACTTTGTGCTACTGACCACCTCCACATCGCTGTCATTGATGTGAAGTGGTGTGGGACTGTGCCGGGTTTTCCTGAAGTCGACGATAATCTCCTTTGTTTTCTCGACATTCAGGATCAGGTTGTTCGTATTGCACCAGTCCACCAGTTGTTTCACCTCCTCCCTGTAAGCCAGCTCATTGTCGTCCCTGATGAGGCCCACCACTGTTGTGTCATCTACGTACTTCATGATGTGGTTTGTACTAAACCTGGCACAACAGTTGTGAGTCATCAGGGTGAACAGCAGTGGACTCAGGACACAGCCCTGAGGGGAGCCGGTGCTTAGAGAGATGGTATTGGAGGTGTTATTTCCAACCCTCACAGACTGAGGTCTGTCAGTGAGGAAGTCCAGTAGCCAGTTACACATGGGGGTGCCGAGGCCCAATGGAACCAGTTTGCGTATCAGGTGCTGTGACACTGGTTCAGACACTGGTTTGATCTTGACTACTGGTGCTGTCTGTGTGGAGTTTGCATGTTCTCCCCGTGACGTGCGTGGGTTTTCTCTGAGAACTTTGCTTTCCTCCCACATTCCAAAGATGTGCAGGTTTGTACGTTAATTGGCGTGGTATTTTTAAAAAATTGGCCCTAGTGTAGGATAGTATTAATGTGCGGGGATCACTGGACAGTGCGGACCAGGTGGGCCGAAGGGGCCTGTTTCCGTGCTGTATCTCTAAACTAAACTAAACTGTCACTGTTTCACTCATTAGTTTAGCTTGTTATCACCTTATCCAACAATGGATCATTGTGGGCTCCACCTTTCCGTGATCATCGATGCTGGCTTTGATGTGTCGTTTTGCATATCTTTCATTCATTTGTTCTTGGTACCACTTCATATCTCTAGCTTCCATCTCCTCCGACTTTCAGTCTGAAGGAGGGTCTCTCGACCTGGAACGTCACCCATTCCTTCTCTCCGGAGATGCTGCTGAGCTACTCCAGCATATTGTGTCCATTTTCGATGTGAACCACAAGTTCAGATAGGTTCATAACCAGTGAAAGCGGAGGTTACGCAGTTTAAAATAAATCTTTCTAAATGGTTTAGTGCAAGTTACATTCTTGTAATGGGGCTGCTCATGGATAGCATTAAAAAAAGGATCCAACCAACATCAATCTAAGAGTTCCCAAGGTGCTAGTGATCTCCTTGAGATGAGAGCACACAATAACGATTTGAGAGCCTACGGTGATACTAAGCAGTGTCCTGACAACCAAGAAAGTTGTGAATTGGACTGTCATCGGGCCGGTCTGATCCAAGGGCTTTATCACACCATCCGCTGTAGCTAATGTACATCTGGTTCAGGTCAGGCAACCAGGCTCCCCGTGTCCGTATACACAGTCATGCAGGTGCAGCAGGCAGTGAAGAAAGCAAATGGTATGTTACCATTCATAGCGAAAGGATTTGAGTATAGGAGCAGGGAGGTTCTACTGCAATTGTACAGGGTTTTGGTGAGACCACACCTGGAATATTGCGTACAGTTTTGGTCTCCAAATCTGAGGAAAGACATTCTTGCCATAGAGGGGGTACTGAGAAGGTTCACCAGACTGATTCCAGGGATTCAGGACTTTCATATGAGGAAAAACTGGATAGACTTGGCTTGTACTCGCTAGAATTTAGAAGATTGAGGGGGGATCTTATAGAAACTTACAAAATTCTCAAGGGGTTGGATAGGCTAGATGCAGGAAGATTGTTCCCGATGTTGGGGAGGTCCAGACAAGGGGTCACAGTCTAAGGATAAGGGGGAATTCCTTTAGGACCGAGATGAGGAAAACATTTTTCACACAGAGAGTGGTGAGTCTCTGGAATTCTCTGCCATATAAGGTAGTTGAGGCCAGTTTATTTGCTATATTTAAGAGGGAGTTAGATGTGGCCCTTGTGGCTAAAGGAATCGGGGGGTATGGAGAGAAGGCAGGTACAGGATACTGAGTTGGATGATCAGCCATCATCATATTGAAGGGCCGAATGGCCTACTCCTGCACCTATTTTCTATCTTTCTATGTCATTCATAGGAATATTTGGGAAACAGATTCAGTCAAGTAAGGCCTTTGAGGATGAAAGGTGTGCGATGTAAAAGTGAATTTGGGCGGCACAATGGTGCAGCGGTAAAGGTCCCCAAGGTGTTCGAGCCTGTCTACGGGTGCTGTCTGTACGGAGTTTGTACCGCCTCCCTGTGACCGCATGGGTTTTCTCCGGGTGCTCCGGTTTCAATAGACAATAGACAATAGGTGCAGGAGTAGGCCATTTGGTCCTTCGAGCCACCACCGCCATTCAGTGTGCTCATGGCTGATCATCCCCAATCAGTACCCCGTTCCTGCCTTTTCCCCATATCCCTTGACTCCGCTATTTTTAAGAGCTCTCTCTTGAAAGCATCCAGAGAACCTGCCTCCACCGCCCTCTGAGGCAGAGAACTCCACAGACTCACCACTCTCTGTGAGAAAAAGTGTTTCCTCGTCTCCATTCTAAATGGCTTACTCCTTATTCTTAAACTGTGGCCCCTGTTTCTGGACTCCCCCAACATCGGGAACACGTTTCCTGCCTCTAGTGTGTCCAAGCCCTTAACAATCTTACATGTTTCAATAAGATCCCCTCTCATCCTTCTAAACTCCAGAGAGTACAAGCCCAGCTGCTCCATTCTCTCAGCATATGACAGTCCCGCCATCCCGGGAATTAACCTTGTAAACCTACGCAGCACTCCCTTGAGAGCAAGAATGTCCTTACTCAAATTAGGGGACCAAAACTGCACCCAATACTCCAGGTGTGGTCTCACTAGGGCTCTGTACAGCTGCAGAAGGACCTCTTTGCTCCTATATTTGATTTGTTTTGTTTCCTCCCACACTCGAAAGACGTGCAGGTTTGTGAGTTAATTGCCTTCTGCTAATTGTGCCCCTAGTGTGCAGGACATAGAACTAGTGCATGGGTGAGCGTTGGTCGGCGCGGACTCAGTGGGCCAAAGTCCCTGTTTGAACACGATATCTCAAAAAACAAATAGTTTAGTTTAGAGATACAGAGCAGGAAACAGGCCTTTCGACCCACCGAGTCCGCCCCGACCAGCGATCCCCACACGTTAACAATCCTACACACACTAGGGACAATTTTACATTTATACCAAGCCAATTAACCTACAAGTCTGTACACCTTTGGAGCGTTGGAGGAAACTGAAGGTCCCGGATAAAACCTACACAGATCACGGGGAGAACATACAAACTCCGTACATACAGCACCCGTAGTCAGGATCGAACCCAGGTCTGGCGCTGTAAAGCAGCAACTCTACCGCTGTGTGTGCGTGTGTCTGTGTGTGCGTGTGCGTGTGTGTGTGTGTGTTGATTGCCACAGCATATTTGGGATTTTGGTTTCCTTTCTCAATGTCACTTTACCTTTTTGTTTTGTAGGCTAAAGCAGTCTGCCGCAAAGGATTGGAGACTGGGAGCAGTGACATTACAACACTTGGAGATCCGGCGAAGGGTAAATATATTTTTACACAATTACTGCAGTGATCGTGTGCAGTACACAGTCTGAAAATGACCGAGAGCATCTGTTACAGGAAGTGAAAATTATTTTTTTTGGGAGAGAATTAAAATACTTCCTTATGTTTGAGGAATATGAAGCCATTGAAAAAAATATAAGCATTGTACTAAGAAACAAATGTTAAGCCTCTGGGTTTGTGCTCTAGTGGATGTTTGGCTCTGTTCCCCAGTTTGGGATTTGCTCAAGGGAGAGTACATTTAATTACTATTTTTGTCATCTTATGTTGCTCCGAGGCATTGAACCGTAGCAGTTTATTTTACTTTAGAGAAGTAAACAGCGCGGAAACAGGCCCTTTGGCCCACCGAGTCCGTGCCGATGAGTGATCGTCCCGTACACCAGCACTATCCTACACCCAAGGAATAATTTACAATTTATAGAAGCCAACGAACCTGCAAACCTGTACGTCTCTGGAGTGTCGGAGGAAACCGACGCGCCCAAACCAACCCACAGTCACAGGGAGAACATAAATTTATGGAGTTATTTTTAAGGATTCATGGTCTGCAGATAGATTTGTGGCTGTTTACTTTAGAGATGTAACGTTGAAAAGGCTCCTCGGCCCAGTAAGTCCATGTTGAGTATCGATCACCAATTCACACTGGTTTTATGCTATTCCACCTTTGCATCCACTCCCTAGGGGCAATTTACAGAAGTCAATTAACCGACAAACCCGCACATCTTTGGGATGTGGGAGGAAGCTGGAGCACCCGGAAGAAACCCATGCGGTCACAGAAAGAAAACTCCATGCAGGCAGCACTCGGGGTGGGGATTGAACCTGGGTCTCTGGGGCTATGAGGCAGCAGCTGTGTCACTATGCCAACCTGGCAGTGGCACTGCTTTATATCTTAGGAGAATCTTAAATGCCAATTTCTGTTGCCCATCCAAGGTCAGATGTGTTTGCAGGGAGTGCTCTGTTTATTTTGAAAGGTTCGGTATGATTGGTATCAAGAGCTCTGCTTTGAGCTCCCAGGAATGTATCCCAAGTAGATTAGTTTAGAGGCACAGCGCGGAAACAGGCCCGTCGGCCCAACGAGTCCGTGCCGAACAGCGATCCCCGGCACATTAACACTCTATGTTCCATTTACACTTACACCATGCCAATTTAACCTACAAACATGCACGTCTTTGGAGTGCGGGGGGAAACCAAAGTTCTCGGAGAAAACCCAAGCAGGTCACGGGGAGAACGTACAAACTCTGAACAGACACACCTGCGTGGAGTTTGGATGTTCTTCCAGTGACCTCGCGGGTTTTCTCCGGGCGGTCCGGTTTCCTTCCACACTCCAAAGGCATACAGGTTTAAACCAGCATCTGCAGTTCCTTCCTACACAGGTTTGTAGGTTAATTAGCTTTGGTTAAAAAAAAATATTGTAACTTGTGCTTCGTGTGGATGATAGAGCTAGTGTACGTGGATTGCTGGTCAGCATTGACTCGGTGGGCAGAAGTTCCACGCTGTAACCCTAAAGGGGGGGGGGGGGGAGCAATGGAGGACCTGGCGTGGGGGTGACTGCAGTGAGGGGAGGTGTGGGGGGAGAACAATGGACAATAGGGGGGGGCAAAGGGGCAATGGGGACCCGGTTGGGGGGGTGGGTGCTTGGTTGGGACAAAAGGGGGAGCTGGCGTGCTTTGTAACTTTGTCAGCGTCTGTAGGTGGCTGCTATTTGTATACATTGGGTGTGCAAGCAAGTCTGCAAGCACTGTACCCAGTCACATGTGACAATAAAGTATTCCTATGTCTGAAGAAGGGTCTCGACCCAAAACGTCGCCTATCTCCTTCTTTGGTGAACCTCAGACTATCCTTCAAGAAGGAACTGCAGATGCTGAAAAAATCGAAGGTAGATAAAAATGCTGAAGAAACTCAGCGGGTGAGGCAGCATCTATGGAGCGAAGGAATAGGTGACGTCTGAAGAAGGGTTTCGGTCCGAAAGGTTGCCTATTTCCATCACTCCATAAATGCTGCTGCACCCGCTGAGTTTCTCCAGCCTTTTGTGTACCCTCGATTCTCCAGCATCTGCAGTTCCTTCTTTAACAAAGTATTCCTACTGTTCAATTGCTTTGCTGCATTCCCCCACAGTGGGAACCATTGTGGGGAGGATGTTTTTATGTTGTTAAATTCTTTAATGTTGTGTCTTATCTCTATTCGTGTGCTGCATTGGCAAATGTAGTCAAATTTCACTACACCTATTTGGTGTATGTGATAATAAATGTCCGTTGTATCCTTGTATCCTTCTCCTTGGTGGCATTGCAATGATTGTTCTACTGGTCTGTCGCTGTTACTCCTGTTGCTCTTTATTACTGTCGGACGGTTGGTTTCAAATTGCACAAGGAACTTGTGGGCAGATTACATCGGGGGGTTGGGTGTTTCAAAGCTTCTCCGGCGACGTCTGATGACGTCTTTAAACAAAGTTTAAACAATGCTTTACTGCAGCTCAAACGAATGGGAATCTGGCCCTCGACGGGATTATTAACGGATTTTGTCGACAATACTGAGAGGGCAGGATATTGTTTGAGTTGCTGGGTTGCACCTAAAGGAGGAAGAATCAATTTGGAGCTTTAAAAAATAAATAAAACACAAACTTGGCTTTGAGTCAGAACTGCCTGTAGTGTTGATAATGACGTCAAATGACAGAAGTAGACATTTTGCGCCCTTATCTCCGGTGGCCACGTTTTGCAAACCAAGAATTGCTGAGGTATTTACCAGAATGTGAGCAAACACGACACGGAACTGCAAGTAGTGAGTATAGACATAAAATGCTGGAGTAACTCAGCGGGACAGGCAGCATATCTGGATAGAACGAATGAGTGACGTTTTGGGTCGAGACCCTTCTTCAGACTGAGAGTCAGGGGAGAGGGGGATACAGAGATATGGATGGGTGAGGTGTGAAAACGAGAGATCAGAGGGGATGCAGATCAAGATTAGATAATTGTGTTAAAGAAGGAACTGCAGATGCTGGAGAATCGAGGGTTACACAAAAAGCTGGAGAAACTCAGCGGGTGCAGCAGCATCTAAGGAGCGAAGGAGATAGGCGACGTTTCGGGTCGAGACCCTTCTTCAGACTGGTCAGGGATCAGGGAAACGAGAGATATAGACGTGATGTGGAGAGATAAAGAACAATGAATGAAAGATATGCAAAAAAGTATCGATGATGAAGGAAACAGGCCATTGTAAGCTGTTTGTGGTGTGAAAATGAGAAGCTAGTGCGACTTGGGTGGGGGAGAGATAGAGAGAGAAGGAATGCCAGGGCACGAGGGCTGAGGGAGAGGTGGGAAGGGGAGGAGGCAGCCAGAGTTAACAGAATTGAGAAAATTCAATGTTTAAGCCCAGAGGATGCAGACTCCCCAAGCGGAATATGAGGTGCTGTTCCTCCAACTTGCTTAGATTAGATAATTGCTAGCTGAGGGGAAGGTGACAACAAGGCGTACAAAGATGACATTTAATCAGGAGGACAGTTAGACTGGTCGGAAAACCTGGGGGGGTGGGGGGGTGGAAGAGGAAAAGCAAGGGTTAAGTTAGAGTCAATATTCATGCTGCTGGGTTGCAAGCCGCCCGAGCAAAATATGAGTTCTGGGACAGCAGTTGCCAAACTGCGGCACTGTCTTTTCATGTCGTGCATGGATCCAACCTGTTGTTTCTTGTGCCCCAGGCAAACCAACTCATTTGGGTTACATCAGAGCTTCACTATTGGCATGTTTAGTTTAGTTTGGCGTATTGTCACGTGTACAGTGTACGCTGTTCCTTGCGTGCTATCCAGTCAGCGGAAAGACAATACATGATTACAGTCAAGCTGTCCACAGTGTACAGAGACAGGATAATGGGAATAACATTTAGTGCAAGGTAAAGTCCGATTAAAGATAGTCCGAGGGTCCCCAATGAGGTAGATGATAGTTCAGGACCGCTCTCTAGTTGGTGGTTGGATTGGTTGCCTGATAACAGCTGGGGAAAAAACTGTCCCCGAGTCTGGAGGTGTTTTTTAACACTCTGTACCTCTTGCCCAATGGGAGAGGGGAGTGTCCGGGTTGAAACTGGTCTTTGATTATGTTGGTGGCCTTGCTGAGGCAGTGTGAGGTGTAGATGGTAGCTCTCCTTGAATCTCCTGATTTCCAGCAAGCGAGGAAGTGCACAGTTCTTGCAGTGATTCGCGATCAGTTGCTTAGTCATGGTGGACCTACCTGTAAATGTTAAGCAGTGGCAAATTTCCAGTGTGATTTAATTCAAAAGGCAGGTAGACACAATTGCTGGAGAAACTCAGCGGGTGAGGGGCACAGCGTCTATGAAGGAATAGGTGATGTTTCGGGTCAAGACCCTTCTTCAGACTGATGTGGGGGTGGGGCGGGAAGGAGAAAGGAAGAGGCGGAGACAGGCAGTCTTTGTTGAAGTGTAAAGTAAACATTACATGCTCTGCACTGTTTAATACCAAATTTAAAACATGTTGTATAATGTGTGGGGCTTGCAGACATGGACTTTTTTTTAAAAAGCACTGTTATTGTAATCAGTGCATTGCGATGTGTTCTAGTTTTATATAACTTGATTGGATTGAATTGAATAAATAAGTAAGTAGGTGTGGTGGTGATTGGGGAGGAGTAGGTGGGGGAGGGAGGGAGGGAGAGGGTACCAGGGTTATGTTTCTGTCTATCGAACCTGCAGTAGAACTCGTTCAGGTCGTTGGTCAGTTGATGATTTTCTAAGGAGCGGGGGTTTTCCTCTTGTAGCTGGTGATTTCTTACGTCCTTCACACTGAACAAGAGTCATTAGCTGAGAACTTGTTCTTCAACTTCTCAGACAGCTTCAACTGCTGTAAACCAAGGCTTGTCTAAATGGTTAAATGCCTGAGGAAAAAGCTATTATTAACCTGAACCCATGATAAATACTTTGGGAAATTTATTTCTGAAGACTGAATTACTGTGGCACAGTGGCGTAGCGATAAGTTGCTGCCTTACAGCGCCAGTGACCCAGCGCCAGTACGGGTGCTATCTGTGCGGAGCTTGTACGTTCTCCCCGTGACCTGCGTGGGTTTTCCCTGGGATCTCCGGTTACCCCCACACTCCAAAGACCTACAGGTTTGTAGGTTAAGGCTTGGTATCATTGTAAATTGTCCCTAGTGTGTGTAGGATAGTGTTAGTGTGCTTGGTGTATGTGTAACCATATAACCATATAACAATTACAGCACGGAAACAAGCCTTCTCGGCCCTTCTAGTCCGTGCCGACCATTTATTTTCCCCTAGTCCCATCTACCTGCACTCAGACCATACCCCTCCATTCCCTTCCCGTCCATATACCTATCCACTTTACTTTTAAATGTTAAAATCGATCCTGCCTCCACCACTTCTGCAGGAAGATCATTCCACACAGCCACCACTCTCTGAGTAAAGAAGTTCCCCCTCATGTTACCCCTAAACTTCTGTCCCTTAATTCTCATGTCATGCCCTCTTGTTTGAATCTTTCCTACCCTCAATGGGAAAAGCTTATCCACGTCAACTCTGTCTATCCCTTTCATCATTTTAAAGACCTCAATCAAGTCCCCCCTTAACCTTCTGCGCTCCAAAGAATAATATTGTCCCCCGTGTGGGCAGGGTGGTGGGGATCGTTGCTGGTCGGCGCGGACTTGGTGGGCCGAAGGACTTGTTTCTGCACTGTATAAACTAAACAAAAAAATTAAACTATACACTGTTTTGATTTTTAGATTTTTAAACCTGTCCTATCCATGCACCAGGCTAAATGTTTCCTAAAAGCTGCGCTAGTCCCAGCCTCAGCTACCTCCACTGGCAGCTCGTTCCATACACCCACCACCCACCTCGTGAAAAAGTTACCCCTCGGATTCATGTTAATTCTTTCCCCCCTCACATTAAACCTATGTCCTATTGTTCTCGATTCCCCTTCTCTTGCCGTCTACCCGATCTATTGCTCTCATGATTTTATACACTTCGTCCATGTTTTGCTTAATATTACTGGATGATGTGTAGAATATTTGAGATTGTTACATCTCTGTTAATGGTTGGGTAAGGCACAGCAGAACATGTACATGTGCCAAGCCTTGGGTTGGGTATAGATTGGCTGTGGCAAATTAAGGTTGGGTTGGATTCAAGTATTTTTTGAGTTTAGAGATAAAACGTGGAAAAGGGCCCTTTGGCCCACCAAGTCCATGCCAACCATCGATCGCTTGTACACTTGTTCTATCCAACACACTCGGGACAATTTACAAAAGCCAATTAATTAACCCACAAACCTGCATGTCTTTGGAATGTGGGAGGAAACTGGAGCACCCGGAGAAACTACAGGGAGAACGTACAAACTCCGTACAGATAGCACTCGCAGTCAGGATTGAACCCGGGTCTCTGGAGCTGTGAGGCAGCAACGCTACCGCTGTACCATTGATCTCTCGTAGTTGGGTTTTAATTTTAGATATACAGTACCTCGACCTCTAATGAGTCAGAAGCGACCCGGCTTACAGTCAATAGTTAGCACTGGTCAGACCAGCTAATGAATTCCACAAGCTTATATTTCTCACAAAAAGCTGTCTTAATTCTCCATCTATTCCCGCTCTTGCATTGCTTCATCTTTGGTCCTCCATTTTACAATATACTGTGCAGTGTAATCTCATATCTTCAGAATAGAGCACTGGCTTTTAAAATATATATATAATTTTTGCTTTAAATGAGTACTGCCGCGAGATTTACTTAACTTCCATATTTCTTATTGCCTTACAGGAGTGTATCTTTGTAAATTTTCTGACTTCCTTCGCCCTACGCCGTGGAACCATGGGAAACAAGGCTATATTGTTGTATTTAAAATAATTAAGGTAAATAATTAAGAGAAAGCATTGTCATTATATTTTATCCAGAAAATCTCGTTTTCAATCTTTCTTAACCCTGATCCAACTTAATTTAAAGGCAGCCACTCCTTTCTGTCCCAAAAAACCTCATACACAGTTGGATTTTGGGATTTTCTAGGTATCAGTTATGCAGGGCGAGCCAAGTATAATTTGCTGTGCCCAGCTTGTTCTGGGTATAGTATTTTACCCTTCTGGTATCCTGTACAAGCTGGGAATTTTTGGAAGCTATAGGCGTGTTCCATTAACTGATTGAGATGTATCCTCCCTGATCCGTGGAGTATATCTTTTTTAAAATTAATTGAAAGGACATCTCTGACACGGCCTTAGTGACTATGGCCGGGCCACTGAACAAGAGTTCTAAGTTTGCCATGGAGATACCAGGAACTGCAGATGGTAGAATCCTGCGTAGAACAGAAGGTGCTATGTCCCTTCTATTGACTCCATTTATACCTCGCCTTGCCTCGTCAAGGACAGCAGCATAATCAAGGACGAGTTGCACCCTGGCCACTCCCTCTTTTTCCCCCTCTCCCATCGGGCAAAACTTATAGAAGTGTGAAAACGCACACCACCTGATTCAGGGACAGTTTGTTCCCAGCTGTTATCAGGCAACTGAAGCGTCCTTCCACAACCAGAGAGCAGTCCTGAACTATTATCTACCTCTGATGTTCCTCAGACTATCCTTGACCGGACTTTGCTGGCTTTACCTTGCACTAAATGTTATTCCCCTATCATGTATCCACACACTGTAAACGGATTGATTGCAATCATGTATTGTCTTTCTGCTGACTGGTTAACATGCAACAAAAGCTTTTCACTGTACTTCAGTGGGTCAAGCAGCATCTTTGGAGGACATGGGTCGGCGACGTTTCGAGTTGAGACCCTTTTTTGACCCACAGCGTCACCTGTCCATTCCCTCCACAGATGCTGCCTAACCCTGTGTGAGTTCCTCCAGCACCTTGTGTTTCAAATTTGTCATGCTGGCTTAGACTCTGTGATCACACCCATCCCAAATAGAGTGACTTTCCTGTCGCTACTTTGTAATATTTCTCACTAAACTTTCACAATGGATCCTGATTTCTTCACTTATTCCAACATTAAAAATAAGTGTTTCTTTGGTCAGTTTGCACCAAGTGTCATCTCAGTACTGCTCAATGAACCATTTGATTGTAACTGCACGTGCTGCTTCATTGAAACACTTAATACAGTATATCTCCACAGTACTATGGACCAATGGGTGTATACTGAATGAAATGCTGCCATCTTCTAACAAAGGTTCTCAGAAGTTAGAAATGTGAAGATAGACACAAAAAGATGGAGTAACTCAGTGGGACAGGCAGCGTCTCTGGAGAGAAGGAATGGGTGACGTTTCGGGTCGAGATCCTTCTTCAGACTGGAGAAAAAAGGTCTCGACCCGAAACGTCGCCCATTCTTTCCCTCCAGAGATGCTGCCTGTCCCGCTGAGTTACTCCATCTTTTTGGACTTTCTCCAGCTTCTTATGTCTATCTTCGGTTTAAACCAGCATCTGCAGTTCCTTCCTACACAGTTAGAAATGTGAGTCAGGGAGTCATCGAGAGCAACTCTACCAGCTGCACCACCACATTGCAGGTCAAGCAGTAATGTCCATGTTAATGCAAGCAATGTGGCTGATACCTTTCACCTCGATTGGCTGGAGCCTGGTGTGAAATGATATTCAGTCAACAGTTTGAGCCCCCAGTTGATGGACTGATCAACCTGTGAAATTACTAGATGCCCAATTGTGTGATTCCGTGAGGTCGATTTATCTTTACGGGACTTTATATTTCTCTGCTTCTTTGTATTCAAGAGTAAAAGCGTTGCTGTTTTGTTTGTTTAACAGGGTAGAGTGAAGACTGTGACTGAAAATTACACTTCGGATTTCACCAAACCAACCCCTGACTACACTTGCCATGTTTCAACCAACTGTGATAAGGTTTCTTCCAGAAACAGCTGCTTCCAGGCCTTTGAACTGACACAGGTAGAGGCTGTTAAAAACATTTTTGCATTTGCCTGGAGCTCCTCCTTGATGATCATTGCCGATGATGTTTTCTCTGTGGATTTGAGCTTTAATAACTTCACCGGCAATACACTTTTCTTAGGAAGCTGTTTCTCTCGTTTGGCTTCAAAGAATCAAGATCGATCACTTTAAAATAGTAACACAAGGAACTGCAGGTTAAAGGGGCTGTCCCATTGTACGAGCTAATTCAAGAGTTCTCCCGAGTTTCCCCTAATTCGAACTCGGAGAATTACGGTAATAGCCGTTCGTAGGTACTTGGGGCTCTCGTGGACATTTTTTCTACATGTTAAAAAATCTTCATGAGTCTTCCCCAGCTTCCTGCGTTTCCCGAATACCTGCCATTAGCGTTACGAGCCACTAAGAGATGTCCCGATCTCCGACGTACCCGCTACGTACATTCTACGTGCTTACCATGAGTTTGATTTTGTTTTAAGCTTGGGAGAACTCTTGGGTGAACTCGTACAGTGGGACAGGCCCATAAGTGTTTAGTTCAGTTTAGAGATACAGCACTAAGAAAGGCCCATTTGGCCCACCGCGTCTACGCCGACCAGTGATCTTCGTACACTAGCCCTATCCTACACATTAGGGACTATTTATAATATCACCAAGCTGGTTAACCTACTAACTTGTATGCGTTTGGAGTGTGGAAGGAAACCGGAGCACCCGGGGAAAACCCACGCAGGTCACAGGGAGAACGTATGAACTCCGTACAGACAAGCATCCGTAGTCAGTCTGAAGAAGGGTCTCGACCCGAAACGTCACCCATTCCTTCTCTCCGGAGATGCTGCCTGCCCCGCTGAGTTACTCCAGCTTTTTGTGTCTTCCACCTGTCACTTGCCAGGAAGGGGACTGAGGGAAAGGGAAGAGTAGCACGTTAATGGGAGCCAAGGGGAGGGAAGGGGGGAGAGAAGGGAGGAGAGAAGGGGATTAAAAAGGAAGCAAAAGGGAGTGGTTTAGGGAGAAGGGGACGGGGAAGGAACGGCAGAGGGAGGGATATAGGTGAACAGGGGAACAGTGACCCCCTGAGTTCCTCCAGCGCGTTATATATCGCTTTGATGATCTATTACGAATGGTGATCGAAGGAGGAACAGAGAAACTGCTCGCTCTGTCCATGAGTTGATTAGTTTGTGTTTATTCAATATTATTTCAGATCTATTTTGATCTTAATGGGCTTTGCAGGTGAAGCCTGACTTGTATGAGAGAAGAGCTCATATTTAACATGACCCCTCTCGCTCCCCCTGTCTTGCAGTACTACCTGTATGATCCTGACCAGCATGAAGGCCGGCATTGTCCTCGCCAGGTCTGCCCGTTCGCGATTGTGGCATTTCAGTACCGTGACTACAAGTGCAATTCAGCAGAGTCCGGCGAGAATGACATGTGAGTTCTCATCTGTTTGGGGAAAATGCAATTTTAGTTTTACAAATGATCCCCGACAACCGTGTGATTGTTGTTATGATATGTGTAATGTGCCTTTAACGACTTAATAGAGTCCAGGCATACGCGGGGGTTCTAGGCATGCGTAGGAGATTTAATTACTGCAAAAGCTTGGTGCTTGAACATGGTGGCAGCGGTGGTGCCTTAAAGAATCATTTTTCTGCCACAACCTGAAGCTCCCGGCTGGAACAGCAAGCAGAGTCGAGTGCGGTCGATGAGACCGGTGACCAGCGGCCACCTGTAGCACTCCACAACACGCTGCCGGTCCGCCTCCCGTGAGCGGTATACGAACACCGACCCCATTAACCGTCAACCGCGGAGTGATTGAAGGTTGGAAAACATGGCGTTGGATGTGGGGAAACTACAGTGTGGTCGCACAGCTAGACGGCAAACGCCAGCATACCAGACGGCATTGTTTCTCCATACAATTGGCCCGTCAGGACTGGAGATTTACCACAGTTTTTGTGTTTGCCAACAACGAGGAGAACCAAGAACTTGCCGATATAATTCGCGCGTTTGAGAGCTACGCCATTGGCGAGAAGAATGAGACGTCTGAGCGATACCTCTTCGACAAGAGACAGCAAGAAGCAGGTGGGAACTTTGAATCGTTCCTCACTAGCCTGAGAACACTAGCGAAGTCCTGTAATTTCAGCTCCCTGCTTGCTCCGTGACAAGATTGTGTTGGGCATTAGCGACCCGCAGACGAGGAGACGTTTGCTGCAGGAAAGGAAGCTCACTCTCAACGGATGTATCGACATCTGCAAGAGTGGCGAGAATGCTGAGTCACATCTCCCAAGCTTTCACCGGAAGCTGCAGGTCTGCTGCTGCTGTCCACAAAATCAGACAGCCGAGCGGCAAGAGAGGCACGGCTGTGCAATACCCACATAAGCATAGCAAGTGGGCTAAGCCTAAGCACAGCCAAGGCAAGCACAATCAAGAAGGGAAAGTGTGCAAGTATTGTGGCAAAGAGCATGCAATGGACAAACAGCAATGTCCAGCCTACAGACAGACATGCAGGGCATGTGGCAGTTGCAGCCACTTTGCCAAAGTGTGCAGAAAGAAGAACGTGCACAAAATGGACGACCAGGCCGGAAGTGACACGGGCACTGAGTTCATCGATAGTATCTCGCTCAGAATTAACACGATGCGGCCTAAAGGTCTACGGTCTACGCATCGATGCTTGTCAATGGGCAGCGGGTCGACTTCCAAGTGGATAGCGGAGTGAGCGTGAACATCTTGCCACGCAGACATTTACACGGCGTAGACCACACTCTAGCGCCATGTCACAAGAAGCTCATGATGTGGAATAAGACTACGATGGACGCGGAAGGAGTTTGCCGGGTTAAGCTGCTCAACCCCAAGACAAACCGCAAATATTCTGTGGAGTTCATTGTGGTCAGTGATGGCTTCACACCACTGCTAGGAAGCAAAGCTAGTTCGTGAATGACGACAGCTTTCACCGTGTACACACATCGACGGTCGTGAAAGAGAAAGCGGGTAAGACTGAAAAACGCTATGCAGAGGTGTTCAACGGTAAACCAGGTGAGCCGCCTGGTGAAGCACACCTGGAAGTGCAACCCACAGTCTTGCCGCCACGACGTTTACCTCGTACTATAAAGCAGAAGGTGAAGAAGGAGCTCGAGCGCATGGTGTAGCGTGTCACGTGATCGCACCAGTTCACGAGGCGACGAGTTGGGTCAGCCAGCTCGTGGTCGCGGAGAAAAAGAATGCCGATCTCTGGGTGTGCATCGATCCACGACCGCTAAACAAAGCGCTGAAGTGAGCACACTATCCGCTCCCAGTTATTGAGGACATCTTGCCAGATCTCGACCTAGCGAAGATCTTCAGTAAGCTAGACATGAGCTCAGCTTTCTGGCAGGTTTAACCTGACGATGAATCATGCAATCTGACGATGTTCAACGCACCTTTCGGGCATTACTGGTGGGGCCAATTGCCATTCGGCTTAAGTGTATCGGTTGAAATCTACCAGTGAAGATTACATCAAGCGCTCGAAGGGCTACCTGGAGAGATCTGCGTTGCAGATGACATCCTCATCTATGGTAAGGGAGAGGTGATGGAAGACTCGAAGGTGGACTCGGAGCTCGAGCAGTTGCTTCAGCGATGTGTACAGCAACACATCAAACTTAACAAGGACAAGTCTGTCTTCAGAGCAACTGAGATACCCTTTTTAGGACACGTGATCACTGGCACAGGACTGCAACCCGACCCCAAAAAGGTCGCCGATGTTGTCAATTTACCAGCACCCTCAGATGTACAGGGTGTGCAGAGGCTAGTTGGATTTGTCAACTACCTGAGCCGTTTTCTACTCAGCCTGTCTGATACGCTTGAGCCCATCAGACAGCTGACGAGACCAGACATCGCATGGGAGTGGTCTGCTGAGCAGGACAAAGCGATGTCCAAGATCAGACAGATGGTATCTGAAGCACTGATCCCAAGGAGGAGCTGACGATTCAGTGTGACACGAGCAACAAGGGACTGGGGGCAGCCTTGCTCCAAAAGTGACGTCCCATTGCGTATGTGAGCAGAGCAATAACTGACACCGAATCGCGATATGCCTCGATTGAGAAGGAGATGCTCGCCGTGGTATTTGCAATGGAGCGTTTCCATCGGTATACATTTGGTCGTTTCATCAGTGTGATCAGCGATCACAAGCCTTATAGCAATGATAGCAAAGAAGCCGCTAGTGAAAGCGCTGACGCGTCTTCAAGGAATGCTACCCCGCAACAGAGCTATGATTTCGACATCAGCTATTGTCGGGAAGCTCATGTACCTTGCCGATATACTGTCGCGTGCAGTTAGCGGCACTACGAGCAGAGAGCAAGCATTCGAGGAGGTAAACATGGTATAACACTCGCCAGTTCGAGATGAGCGTCTCGAGCAAATTTGCGATGAAACAGCGAAGGAAGACACACTACAGATGCTGAAACGTGTCATCATCAGTGGTTGGCCTAGTGAACGAGATAGGCTACCAGAGCAGCTCCCGCCTTATTACAGCTAGAGGGATGGGCTCACTGTCCAAGATGGTTTGATCTTCAATGGCGAGCGCATGTTCATACCGATAAGCTTAAGAAGAGACAAGGAAGAAAAGATACACTCTTCACATCTAGGCGTCGAAGGCTGCTTGCGACGAACACACGAATGCCTATACTGGCCTGGCATGTGTAGTGACATCAAGCAGTATATTGCTACATGTGATGTGTGCCGCACCTATGAGGTGAGCCAGCAAAAAGAGACACTCATGAGTCATGAACTACCGACAAGGCCATGGGAGTATGTCGGCACAGATCTTTATACATAGGACGGGAAAGATTATCTCATCACCGTAGACTACCATAGCAACTTTGTCGAAGTAGACCCGCTGAGAGACACGAGCAGTCCAACCGTGATTCGCACGTGGAAAGCTAATTTCGCGAGATACTGCAGCCCGACACGAGTTGTGAGCGATAACGGGCCGCAGTACACATCTGTCGCATTTCGCCAGTTGGCGAGGGGATGGGATTTTGAGCATCTGTGCAGCGGTTCCGGTAATAGCAAAGAGAACGGGAAGGCGGAATCTGCCGTCAAAACAGCGAAGCGAATCATGACGAAGAGCAACAAATCACGATCCGACCCCAACCTAGCGATGCTGGATCAGCGTAATACGCCTTCACAGGGGCTGAGCACAAGTCCCGCTCAGCGCCTCATGAATCGTCACAGGCGTACACTTCTGCCGACCACAGCGAGACTACTCGAACCCAGAGTTGTGTACGAGCATGAACTCATGAAGCATCGCGTTCAGCAGCAAGCTGACAATTACAATGTCAGCTAAAGACCTTTCCACACTTCATGAAAGCGACACAGTGCGAATGCATCCCCTCGTACAAGGAAAG
Source organism: Raja brachyura (assembly GCA_963514005.1). The sequence continues at coordinate 6,716,025 of OY740799.1, forward strand.
AAGAGTTGGGAGAGAGCCATCGTTTCTCGCCAGCTTGACGAGCGTTCGTACGTGGTTCAGAGCCCATCGGGCATATACCGTCGCAATCGAGTACATCTCCGCAAAACCTGCGAAAATGCACCAGACGAGCTAGTCGCACGTCAACACGTGAAGCACAGCCAGACCATCAAAGACCAGGGCGAATCTACTACACCGACCACAACTAACGCGACACAGGCGTTGGAACAGCAGCCAGCGCCTACAGAAAAGCAATAGCTACTGAGCGAACAGGCAGAAACAAGCACATTGACATAAACGAAACAGTGAGAACTCACTCAGGTCGAGCTGTGAGACCGCCTAAGTATTTCGGAGACTATGTGACCCATTGATTTAGTTCTTATCAATTGTTATATCTGTATTGGGTTGCAAGTATGATAAAAAAACAAGTTTATGTAAATAAGATAATGAGAAGGAAAGGACATTTTACTTTAGAAAAAGTGTTCTTTTCTCACTTGGACACTTATATACATTGTACAGCTGTATGTTTTTCTCTTTTGGACAAAGAGGGGATGTTACGATATGTGTAATGTGCCTTTGACGACTTGATAAAGACCACGCATGCGCAGGAGTCCCAGGCATGCGTAGACGTTTTACTTACTGGAAAAGCTTGTCCTTGAACAAATGTAACTAATTATCCTGTTTATGTCGCTTTTCTCCTTACCAGAGATGCTGCAAAAATTCAAGGTACTTTTCATTTTCTTTTAAATTCTAGCTTATTTATTGCTTGTTTATATGACTCGTGAACATAGCTATTGTATCTGATTCCATGGCCAACAGAAATAGAGAGAAGCCCAATATGTTAAGGAAGTGCTTTCTGTCTATCAGTACCACTTAACTTTTAAGAGTAGAAAGAAGGGAGAGGGGAGATTTAATAATAACCCGAGGGGGCAGCTTTTTTTGGGGGGAGTGCGGCACAGTGGTGTGGCGGTATAGTCGGCATCAGACCGGGATACGATTCTAACTACGGATGCTGTCTGTACGGAGTTTGTATGTTCTCCTATGTGACTGTCGTGGGTTTTCCCCGGGTGCTCCGGTTTCCTCACGTACTCCAAAGACGTACAGGTTTGTAGGTTAATTGGCTTGGAATAATTGTAAATTGTCGCTAGTGTGTGTAGGATAGTGTTAGTGTGCAGGAATCGCTGGACGGTGCGGACTCGGCGGGCCGAAGGGCCTTTTTCGGCGCTGTATCTCTAAGCATGGATTTGACATGGTCTGCCCGATTAGGTAACTGGGGCAGGTACTATCACATTGTTTTGAGAAACATTTGGACAGGTACATGGATCGGCAAGGTCTGGGGGGATATGAGCCAAATGGATATGGGGCAGGCAGGTGGGACTTGTGTAGATGGAGCATGTTGGTTACAGAATTTGCAGAAGCCAATTAACCTACAAACCTGTATGTCTTCGGAGTGTGGGAGATCCTCGAGAAAAGCCACGCAGGTCACTGGGAGAATGTACAAACACCATACAGATAAACACCTGTAGTCCGGATCGAACCCGGGTCTCTGGCGCTGTGAGGCAGCAACTCTACCTGTGAGTCACTCCGCCACAGTCCAGTTCAGTTTATTGTCACGTGTACCGAGGTACAGTGAAAAGCTTTTGTTGCGTGCTAACCAGTCAGCGGAAAGACAATACATGATTACAATCAATCCATTCACAGTGTATAGATGACATGATAAGGAAATAACATTCAGTGCAAGGTAAAGCCAGCAAAGTCCGATCAAGGATAGTCCGAGGGTCACCAGTGAGGTAGATAGTAGTTCGGCACTGCTCTCTGGTTGTGGTAGTATGATTCAATTGCCTGATAACAGCTGAAAAAGGGAAAATGCAATAGAGATATTGGATGGGCTAAAAATTGATAAAGGTAAAGAATCTGTATTTAACATTGAAACACAGGGAAATAGGTGAAGAAGTAGGCCATTCAGCCCTTTGAGGCAATATCATTCATAAAATCAATACCCACCTGGTTTTCCTGCTTTTCCCCCATATACTTTGATTCCTTTAGCTCTAATAGCTAAATCTAACTGTGTTGAAAACATCAAGTGAATTGGCCTCCACTGCCTTCTGTGACAGAATTGGTGCAGCACGGTGGCGCAGCGGCAAAGTTGCTGCCTTACAGCGCTTGCAGCGCCGGAGGCCCGGGTTCGATCCCGACTACGGGTGCTGTCTGTACGGAGTTTGTACGTTCTCCCCGTGACCGTGTGGGTTTTCTCCGAGATGTTTGGTTTCCTCCCACACTCGAAAGACGTGCAGGTTTGTAGGTTAATTGGCTTGGTGTATGTGTAAATTGTCCCGAGTAGTAGGATAGTGTTAATGTGTGGTGATCGCTGGTCAGTGCGGACTCGGTGGGCCGAAGGGCCTGTTTCTGCTCTGTATCTCTAAACTAAAATTCCGCTCTGGATGGATTAACATGGATGACAATGCATTAACAATGGATGATGACTCGGCCCTGGTGGATTGTGTCCTGGGTGGATTGCTGCGGCTCTGGCTGAAACCTCCCAGACATTTGTTGAGGCGGAAAAAACGAATTTGTGAGTTGCTGGGAACAGACCGCGTACCTCTTTAGATTTTAGTTTTAGAGTTACAGGCCACGGTGAGAACATACAGACAGCACCCATAGTCGGAATCGAACCTGGGTCTCTGGCGCTGAAAGCGCTGGTAAAGCAGCAACTCTACCGCTGCGCCACGGTGCCGACCTTGTGTTCTCCAAACTTCTCTTGGATTGGAGAACACAAGGTTTGGCTGAGCATCAGTGCTGGCACTAGGGACAGTTAATGTGTGATATGCATGTGCAGCCGTGCTTGCAGGCTTGTTAAAACCTCAACCCTTTGTGTTTAGCAGTGCAGTACTACCCATGGAGAGGAAAGCTCGTCAGCAAATCCAACGAGATCAGTGTGGCTCTAAAGTCGAACGGCAGTGCATTGATGCCGGTTGCTTTGTAAGTGTTCCCATTTTGCTCTTTGACTGTCTGGTCACTCTCCTTTCCTTTAAGTCACTGATCTGAATATCTTCTTGCTCAAAGGTTCAAAGGTTCTTTATTAGTCATATACACCAATTGGTGTAGTGAAATGCGGATTGCCATTGCAGCACATTAAAAAGAATACAACATACAATAATAAAGAAATTTAAACATAAAAACATCCCCCACAATGGTTCCCCATTATGAGGGAAAGCACAATGTTCAGTCCCCATCCCCATGTCCACCTACAGTCGGGCCTATTGAGGCATCCGCAGTCGCCTTTATGGAGGCCCGATGTTCCAGGCCGTTCTCGCCGGATGATGGTGCTCCGGCGTCGGGAGAATCCTCTCAGCGGCTTGGGATACCTGGAACGGCCGCTTCCTTACTCGAGACCACGGCTCGAGGAAGGCGCCCCCTACCCGTGACACCGTTCACTTTTGTGTGACCCCGTTTAAATTTTAATGCCCCTGTGAATAACCTTTGGGTGTCTTCACGCAAGCCCGTGGGGATTTGACTTTTGAAAGCAGAGCAGAGGTGCGACCATGATTTTCAATGTATCTGTACCTCACCATGAAGGACACACAGTGCTGGAGGGACTCAGCGGGTCAGGCACCATTTCTGGAGAACGTGGATTGGTGACGTTTCGGGTCGCGACCCTTCTTCAGAAGTTTGAAGTCTGAAGAATTACTCAAGTCCGAAGAAGGGTCGTGACTCATATCGCCACCTGTCCATGTTCTCCAGAGATGCCATCTGACCCGCTGAGTTACTCCAGCACTTTGCGTCCTTTTGTGTAAACCAACAACTGCAGTTCCTTGTGTCTGTGTCTCATTGCACTCGTGCATATGACAATAAACCTGACTAGCTTTGAGCTAAAGTGTACCATGTATAGTGCAGTCATCACCATCGGCGGTCACTCGAAACGAGTATGACTGTCCTCTCATGGAGGACGCCTGTGCATGACTTTGATTAACGTGGGGAAACTGGTGCACAGACAGCCAACACACGGTCCTTGACAGATCTGGGTCAGGATCCAGTGGCATGGAGTCCAAGACGACCAGAGACCCTGCTGCAGCCTTCATCCGCCTTCCCATCCGTTGTGACGCTCCACTAAGGTCAGCCATCGTCCTCCGCCTGTTCCACCGTTGAGGTCTTGGTTGGATTGCTCTTTGTCAGAGACCTCCCCCCTCGACTCAATAACTAAAGGTCTGTTGCCTCCTTTTGCTCTGGTATTTTATGTCATTCGCATGTTTAAACCATAATGTTTTAATGTTTTATGTTTTATTCTTAATGGTTTACTGTATGTCGTGTTGTTGTTTGTGAGCGGAGCACCAAGGCAAATTCCTTGTATGTGTACATACTTGGCCAATAAACCTATTCAATGTAATTGTATCAGTTCCCATCCAGTGTGCAGAGTGCTGGAGTAACTCAGCGGGTCAGGCAGCATCTCAGTCTGAAGAAGGGTACCGACTTGAAACATCGCCCATCCTTTTACTCCAGAGATGCTGCCCGACCCGCTGATTTATTCCAGCACTGTGTAGCTATCTAAAGGATTATTGCTTCCAGAGAGATGGTGTTATTGGCTCCAATAGTTCTCTCGGCAATTAACTATTAGACAAAAGCTGGAGAAGGGGAGCGGCAGGACAAAGCATGGCAGGTTTTGGCACGTTTCAGTTTAGAAGTAAACCCTGGATGCAATCCGTAGCTTACAGTTACCCGTTCACCTGCAAAGCGTATTCATTCCTGGTCTGTAGGAAGGATGCTGGTTTACACCAAAGAAAGACACAAAATGCTGGAGTAGCTCAACAGGTCAGGCAGCATTGCTGGAGAAAAGGGTAGGCGACGTTTCTGGTCGTTCTAATGAAGGATCTTGATCCAAAAAGTCACCCCTTCCTTTTCTCCAGAGATACTGCCTGACCCGCCAAGTTGCTCCAGTATTTTGTGCCTTAATTCTTTGTGTGCTGTGCCCCAGACTGGGTAAAGAAGATTTTCATTACTGTTAAAGGATGTGAAAACGTCTTGCCATTTTGTGTGCGTGTGCGCGGGTGCGCGCGTGTGTTATGTTGACTGAAAACTGGCCACATTCTACCAATGGGCGTCAATGACCTCGCATTGCCAACAGGTGGCGCAAAGTCTCCATCACATCGTTAACACATGGAGTCAAAGAGAGGCCCAAGGAACTGCAGGTGCTGGACTGTTGAGCAAAACACAAAGTGCTGGAGTAACTCAGCAGGGAAGGAGGGAGGGGGGCAGGCAACATCTGTGATGCGAATGGATAAGGCAACGTTTCGGGTCGGGACTCTTCTTTAGACGTCAGAGTCACGGAGAGAGACACAGAGTTGTTGCTATCTGGCACCACCCATTAAGCTCTGCTTATATTCTTTCTTGGACCCTTTGTGCACTGTCATCCTCGGTTCATAAGTACCTGTTTACATGTTCTAGGAGAAGAATTAGGCGATTCGGCCAAACAAGTCGACACCACCATTCAATCATTGCTGATGAATCTTTCCCTCTTAACCCCATTCTCCTGCCTGGTCCCCATAACCGCTGACGCCCATACTAATGACCCTGACTGTTGTTCACATTGATGTTCCAGTTCAAGATTCAGTTTAATTGTCTTGCCATTTTGTGTGTGTGTGCGCATGTGCGCGTGTGTGTGACCTGGGTGTCATGGTACACCAGTCATTAAAAGTAGGCATGCAGGTGCAGCAGGCAGTGAAGAAAGTGAATGGTATGTTAGCATTCATAGCAAAACGATTTGAGTATAGAAGCAGGGAGGTTCTACTGCAGTTGTACAGGGCCTTGGTGAGGCCACACCTGGAGTATTGCGTACAGTTTTGGTCTCCAAATCTGAGGAATGACATTCTTGCCATAGATGGAGCACAGAGAAGGTTCACCAGACTGATTCCTGGGATGTCAGGACTTTCATATGAAGAAAGACTGGATAGACTCGGCTAGTACTCGCTAGAATTTAGAAGATTGAGGGGGGCTGTTATAGAAACTTACAACATTCTTAAGGGGTTGGACAGGCTAGACGCAGGAAGATTGTTCCCGATGTTGGGGAAGTCCAGAACAAGGGGTCACAGTTTAAGGATAAGGGGGAAATCTTTTAGGACCAAGATGAGAAAAACATTTTTCACACAGAGAGTGGTGAGTCTCTGGAATTCTCTACCACAGAAGGTAGTTGAGGCCAGTTCATTGGCTATATTTAAGAGGGAGTTAGATGTGGCCCTTGTGGCTAAAGGGATCATAGAAACATAGAAACATAGAAAATAGGTGCAGGAGTAGGCCATTCGGCCCTTCGAGCCTGCACCGCCATTCAATGTGATCATGGCTGATTATCCAACTCAGTATCCTGTACCTGCCTTCTCTCCATACCCCCTGATCCCTTTAGCCACAAGTGCCACATCTAACGCCCTCTTAAATATAGCCAATGAACTGGCCTCAACTACCTTCTGTGGCAGAGAATTCCAGAGACTCACCACTCTCTGTGTAAAGAATGTTTTCCTAATTTCGGTCCTAAAGAAATTCCCCCTTATCCTTAGACTGTGACCCCCTGTTCCGGACTCCCCCAACATCGGGATCAGGGGGTATGGAGAGAAGGAAGGTACAGGATACTGAGTTTGGATGATCAGCCATGATCATATTGAATGGTGGTGCAGGCTCGAAGGGCCGAATGGCCTACTCCTGCACCTATTTTGTATGTTTCTATGTGTGTGTGTTATGTTGACTGAAAACTGGCCACATTCTCACATAGGGCGTCAAGTACCTCGCATTACCAACAGGTGGCGCAAGGTCCCCATCACTGCCATGTGCTAAGAATTATATCCTTAACACATGGAGTCAAAGAGAGGCACAAGGAACTGCAGGTGCTGGACTGTTGAGCAAAACTCAAAGTGCTGGAGTAACTCAGCAGGGAGGGAGGGAGGGGGGCAGGCAACATCTGTGGTACGAATGGATAAGGCAACGTTTCGGGTCGGGACTCTTCTTCAGACCTCAGAGTCACGGAGAGATACACAGAGTTGCTGCTAACTGTCAACCACCCATTAAGCTCTGCTTATATTCCCTTCTTGGACCCTTTGTGCACTGTCATCCTCGGTTCATAAGTACCTGTTTATATGTTCTAGGAGAAGAATTAGGCGATTCGGCCAAACAAGTCGACACCACCATTCAATCATTGCTGATCTATCTTTCCCTCTTAACCCCATTCTCCTGCCTGGTCCCCATAACCGCTGACGCCCGTACTAATGACCCTGACCGTTGTTCACATTGATGCTCCAGTTCAAGATTCAGTTTAATTGTCACATGTAACAATTAAGTTACAGCAAAGTTTGAGTTCACCCCTGAACTCTGGACCCCCAGTCCAAACGCTAAGTATTGCACTGTTGAGTGTTTTAATGTCACTGAGGGCCTTGCGACTTGTGATTGGCACAACATTGGTTTGTGCTAGATTGCAAAATCCTCCTGCTTCAACATGGATGACTCCGGCTAAATATTAACGTCTTTCAGCGTCTGAAGAAGGGTCTCGCCCCGTGACCCTTTGTGATCACCGATTCCTTTTCTCCAGAGATGCTCTCTGAGCTGCTGAGTTGCTTTAGTATTTTGTGTCTTCATTCTTGTGTGCCTATCCCAGACTGTCTTGCCATTTTGTGTGCGTGCGCGCATGTGTGACCTGGGTGTCATGGTATACCAGTCATTGAAAGTAGGCATGCAGGTGCAGCAGGCAGTGAAGAAAGCGAATGGTATGTTAGCATTCATAGCAAAACGATTTGAGTATAGAAGCAGGGAGGTTCTACTGCAGTTGTACAAGGTATTGGTGAGGCCACACCTGGAATACTGCGTACAGTTTTGGTCTCCTAATCTGAGGAAAGACATTCTTGCCATAGAGGGAGTACAGAAAAGGTTCACCAGACTGATTCCTGTGATGTCAGGACTTTCATATGAAGAAAGACTGGATAGACTCGGCTTGTACTCGCTAGAATTTAGAGGATTGAGGGGGGATCTTATAGAAACTTATAAAATTCTTAAGGAGTTGGACAGGCTAGATGCAGGAAGATTGTTCCCGATGTTGGGGAAGTCCAGAACAAGGGGTCACAGTTTAAGGATAAGGGGAAAATCTTTTAGGACCGAGATGAGAAAAACATTTTTCACACAGAGAGTGGTGAATCGCTGGAATTCTCTGCCACAGAAGGTAGTTGAGGCCACTTCATTGGCTATATTTAAGAGGGAGTTAGATGTGGCCCTTGTGGCTAAAGGGATCAGGAGGTATGGAGAGAAGGCAGGTACAGGATACTGAGTTGGATGATCAGCCATGATCATATTGAATGGTGGTGCAGGCTTGAAGGGCCGAATGGCCTACTCCTGCAACTATTTTCTATGTGTGTGTGTTATGTTGACTGAAAACTAGCCACATTCTCCCAATGGGCGTCAATTACCTCGCATTGCCAACAGGTGGCGCAAGGCCCCCATCACTGCCATGTGCCAAGAATTATATCCTTAACACATGGAGTCAAAGAGAGGCACAAGGAACTGCAGGTGCTGGACTGTTGAGCAAAACTCAAAGTGCTGGAGTAACTCAGCAGGGAGGGAGGGAGGGGGGCAGGATACATCTGTGATGCGAATGGATAAGGCAACGTTTCGGGTCGGGACTCTTCTTCAGACCTCAGAGTCACGGAGAGATATACAGAGTTGCTGCTAACTGTCAACCACCCATTAAGCTCTGCTTATATTCCCTTCTTGGACCCTTTGTGCACTGTCATCCTCGGTTCATAAGTACCTGTTTATATGTTCTAGGAGAAGAATTAGGCGATTCGGCCAAACAAGTCGACACCACCATTCAATCATTGCTGATCTATCTTTCCCTCTTAACCCCATTCTCCTGCCTGGTCCCCGTAACCGCTGACGCCCGTACTAATGACCCTGACTGTTGTTCACATTGATGCTCCAGTTCAAGATTCAGTTTAATTGTCACATGTAACAATTAAGTTACAGCAAAGTTTGAGTTCACCCCTGAACTCTGGACCCCCAGTCCAAACGCTAAGTATTGCACTGTTGAGTGTTTTAATGTCACTGAGGGCCTTGCGACTCGTTATTGGCACAACATTGGTTTGTGCTGGATTGCAAATTCCTCCTCCTTCAACATGGATGACTCCAGCTAAATATTAACTTCTTTCAGCGTCTGAAGAAGGGTCTCGCCCCGTGACCCTCTGTGATCACTGATTCTTTTTCTCCAGAGATGCTCTCTGAGCCGCTGAGTTGCTTCAGTATTTTGTGTCTTCATTCTTGTGTGCTTGCCCCAGACTGTCTTGCCATTTTGTGTGCGTGCGCGTGTGTGTGACCTGGGTGTCATGGTACACCAGTCATTGAAAGTAGACATGCAGGTGCAGCAGGCAGTGAAGAAAGCGAATGGTATGTTAGCATTCATAGCAAAACGATTTGAGTATAGAAGCAGGGAGGTTCTATTGCAGTTGTATAAGGTCTTGGTTAAACAACACCTGGAGTATTGCGTACAGTTTTGGTCTCCAAATCTGAGGAAAGACATTCTTGCCGTAGAGGGAGTACAGGGAAGGTTCACCAGACTGATTCCTGGGATGTCAGGACTTTCATATGAAGAAAGACTGGATAGACTCGGCTTGTACTCGCTAGAATTTAGAAGATTGAGGGGGGATCTTATAGAAACTTACAAAATTCTTAAGGGGTTGGACAGGCTAGATGCAGGAAGATTATTCCCGATGTTGGGGAAGTCCAGAACAAGGGATCACAGTTTAAGGATAAGGGGAAAATCCTTTAGGACTGAGATGAGAAAAACATTTTTCACACAGAGAGTGGTGAATCTCTGGAATTCTCTGCCACAGAAGGTAGTTGAGGCCAGTTCATTGGCTATATTTAAGAGGGAGTTAGATGTGGCCCTTGTGGCTAAAGGGATCAAGGGGTATGGAGAGAAGGCAGGTGCAGGATACTGAGTTGGATGATCATATTGAATGGTGGTGCAGGCTCGAAGGGCCGAATGGCCTACTCCTGCAACTATTTTCTATGTTTGTGTGTGTGTGTGTGTGTGTGTGTGTGTGTGTGTGTGTGTGTGTTATGTTGACTGAAAATTGGCCACATTCTCCCAATGGGCGTCAATTACCTCGCACTGCCAACAGGTGGCGCAAGGCCCCCATCACTGCCAAGAATTATATCCTTAACACATGGAGTCAAAGAGAGGCACAAGGAACTGCAGGTGCTGGACTGTTGAGCAAAACACAAAGTGCTGGAGTAACTCAGCAGGGAGGGAGGGAGGGGGGCAGGCAACATCTGTGGTGCGAATGGATAAGGCAACGTTTCGGGTCGGGACTCTTCTTCAGACCTCAGAGTCACGGAGAGATACACAGAGTTGCTGCTAACTGTCAACCACCCATTAAGCTCTGCTTATATTCCCTTCTTGGACCCTTTGTGCACTGTCATCCTCGGTTCATAAGTACCTGTTTATATGTTCTAGGAGAAGAATTAGACGATTCGGCCAAACAAGTCGACACCACCATTCAATCATTGCTGATCTATCTTTCCCTCTTAACCCCATTCTCCTGCCTGGTCCCCGTAACCCCTGACGCCCGTGCTAATGACCCTGACTGTTGTTCACATTGATGCTCCAGTTCAAGATTCAGTTTAATTGTCACATGTAACAATTAAGGTACAGTGAAGTTTGAGTTCACCCCTGAACTCTGGACCTCCTGTTCAAACGCTAAGTATTGCACTGTTGAGTGTTTTAATGTCACTGAGGGTCTTGCGACTTGTGATTGGCACAACAGTGGTTTGTGCAAAATCCTCCTCCTCCAACATGGATGACTCCAGCTAAATATTAACATCTCAGGGTCTGAAGAAGGGTCTCGCCGCGTGACGTCACCGATTCCTTTTCTCCAGAGATGCTGCCTGACCTGCTCAGTTTCTCTTGCATTTTGTTTATCTTTAACGCCTTTCAACTGCGTGTACATTTTCTATTTTCAGACCGACTGATCTTGAAATTGAACGCATGATCAAGATTGAGGAACTAAAACTCAAACTGCCCCAAGCTGTTTTCGCACCAGAAAACTACACACGGAAAGAAGGTATTTAAATTTGATTTGCTCCATTTTGTTAACCTACAACATGCTCTGCTGAATCACTAATCCATTGTGTTTGTCACAGTCTGTTTGGAAGGATTATACTGCAGTTGGTATGAGCTGGTGGAATCCCTGGAAGGAGGCAACTCCTCTCAACTGGGCACTCTCTTGGCTGAATTGGAAGAGAAGAACTTGGTAAGAAATGCTTTGGTTATAAAGTTTAGTGGTCCACCCTAGTTCAAAAAGGATGCGAGGATAAACTGAGTAGTTTAGACAATAGACAATAGGTGCAGGAGTAGGCCATTTGGCCCTTCGAGCCAGCACCGCTGTATCTTTAGCACAGCTGTATCTTTAGTTTAGAGATACAGCATGGAAACAGGCCCTTCGGCCCACCGAGTCCGCACCGACCAGCGATCCCCGCACATGAACACCACCCTGCACACACTAGGGACAATTTACACATACACCAAGCCAATTGGTCTACATACCTGTACACCTTTGGAGTGTTGGAGGAAACCGAAGAGCTCAGAGAAAACCCACATGGTCACGGGAAGAACGTACAAACTCCGTACAGACGGCACCCAAGGTGAGGATTGAACCAGGGTCTCTGGTGCTGTGAGGCAGCGGCTCAACCAGCTGTGCCACCCAAAAGCCTCGCCATCACAATTGAAAGCCATGGGGTCATGGTCATATGGTTGGAAAAAATCAGCTCGTGCAGAAGAAATTTATCCAAGGGTTGTGGGCTGAAGAAAAAGTCGATAGAAATAAAGCGTTCTCATTGGTGACAATGTCAAGATCCAGGGACATGGGGGACTGGCAAAAGAACCTGAGGTAACTATAGGACTTTAACCTATCCATATCCTCCAGAGATGTTACCTGATCTGCTGAGTTACTCCAGCACTTTGTGTCCTTTTGTGATTTTTAAGGGAGCTCTTTATAGAAAGGAGGCGAGGAGGAACTTCTTTAGCCAGAGGGTGGTTAGTTAATCTGTGGAACTCATTGCCACAGAGGGCTGTGGAGGCCAAGTCAGTGGATATTCACGAGGTAGCGATAGACAAATTCTTGATTAGAGCTGGTGTCAGGGTTTATGGGGAGAAGGCAAGAAAATGGGATTGGGAGGCAGAGATCAGCCATGGTTGGATGACGGAGTGGACTCGGTGGGCCGTATGGCCTAATTCTGCTCCTGTAACCTGTGAAAAGATACATATCATGCAATAGGATATCATGGATATCAAGTAATTTGGTCGGAAATGCACTGCCAGGTGTGATGGCACTGACAAGTGTCTGAAAGATTTTACAAATCGCTCCAGATGCAGGGATATCTTTGGGGATCAAGTGCAGGCAGAGATTGGTTTCACTTGGCATCACGTTTGTCAGAGTCATCGTGGGCCGAGAGGCCTGTTCTTCCTGCGCTGTGCTTTTCTTTGTTTTAGTGCAAGATCGTGGGGTAGGGGCAGGCTTCTCGCCTAGAGTCAGTAGGGTCTCCCTCTGTGCTCTGACCCTGGCTATCAGATTCAGACGGAAGGTGGTCTCGGTCACTGTTTCCCTAGCGTCATGCAGCATGGAAACAGGCCCTTCGGCCCAACGAAGCCCAACATGTCCCATCTACACTAGTCCCACCAGCCTGTGTTTGGCCCATATCCCTCTGAACCCGTCCTATCCATGTACCTGTTCAAGAAAGAACTGCAGATGCTGGAAAATGCTATGAGGCTATCCATGTACCTGTCTTAACTGTTCTTAAACATTGCTCTAGTCCCTGCTTCAACTAACTCCTCTGGCAGCTCGTACCATACACCCACCACCCTATTGTGTGAAAAAGGTTACCCCCCAGATTCCGATTAAATCTTTTCCCCTTCACCTCAATTCCCCAACTCTGGGCACGAGACTCTGTGCATCTACCCAATCTATTCTTCTCGTGATTTTGTGACCCCTCTACCAGATCACCCCTCACCCTCCTGTGCTCCGAGGTATAGAGTCCCAAGCTGCCCAACCTCTCTCTATAGGTTAGACACTCAAGTCCTGGCAAATCTTCACTGCACTCTTTCCAGCTCCAGTCCAGCCCTTCTCTGCGGCCAGCACTGAATAGACCACTCCTTCCAGCACGATGTTGGCCGATCTTTGTGGGCTGAATTTGAATTCGAAATTAGAAATAATCCAAGGGTTTTGCCTGCTCCGATGCCGACCTCGGCCGAGCTCTCCTGCATCCTTTGCCCACCTCTTTGCTCTCGTGCACCACTCTGTGCTCTGTTCTTTCACCAGGTTTCGAGCCTCACCTGCTCCGCCTGCCTGTGGCTGTGCAAATGCATGCGTCGTCCCACTCTTGGCCAATGGCAGCTGGTTGTTTGTCCCCTTGTGATGCAACAATTGAAAGGTTATCCCAAAGGCCAACAGTGCCGCCGGCCGTTATCTCAACTGATTTTAGAATGAGCTGCCATTCAGGTCGAATTGTACTGGGATATTGATCCTAGGTGGAAGAAGATCAATGAGCTGTAATAGGACACTCCACGGAAAGGTCGTAAGGGAAAGGAGTAGAATTAGGCCATTCGGCTCATCAATTCTACCCCGCCATTCAACCATGGCTGATCTATCTCTCCCTCCTAACCCCATTCTCCTGCCTACTCCCCATAACCTGTGAAGTAAGTAGAGAGAGAAAGATACAGTGCAGACACAGGCCCTTCAGCCCACCGAGTCCGTGCCCACCAGCGATCACCCCGTACACTAACACTCTCCTACACACACTGGGGACAATTTACAATTTTAGCTAATTACCCGAACAACCATGCATGCCTTTGGGATGTGGGAGGAAACCGGAGCACCCGGAGAAAATCCACGCAGGTCTATGGGAGAACGGACAACTTCCGTTCAGACGGCACCCATAGCCAGGATCGAACCTGGGTCTCTGGCGCTGTGAGGCAGCGGCTCTACCAGCTGCGCCACCGTGCCGCCCCTGCGGTGTTGAAAGTGACCACAGTACACCCAGTTCCGTGAGCTGCCAGCGTCCTGTGGTCTTCTACACGCAGTTGGAGTTTAGACATCGGTGGTGGGGAAGATGCTGGAGTCAATTATTAAAGAGGTAATAGTGGCGCATTGCGATAGCAGGAACAGGTCCAAGTCAGCATGGATTAACGAAGGCGAAATCTTGCTTGACTAATCTTCCGGAATTTTTTGAGGATGTAACAAGTAAAATGGATAAGGGAGAGCCAGTGGATGTAGTAAACCTGGACTTTCAGAAAGCCTTTGATAGGTCCCACACAGGAGATTAGTGGGCAAAATTAGAGCACATGGTATTGGTGGGTAGGGTATGGATAGAAAATTGGTTGGCAGACAGGAAACAGTAGAAATTAACTGGTCCCTTTAAGAATGGCAATCAGTGACTAATGGGGTGCCGCAAGGGTCGGTGCTGGGATCCCAGTTATTTACAATATATATTAACGATTTAGATGAGGGAATTGAATGTGACATCTCCAAGTTTGCGGATGACACAAAGCTGGGTGGAAGTGTGAGCTGCGATGAGGATGCTATGAGGCTGCAGGGTGACTTGGATAGGTTGGGTGAGTGGGCTGATGCATGGCAGATGCAGTATAATGTGAATAATGTGAGGTCATCCACTTTGGTAGCAAGAACAGGAAGGCAGATTATTATCTGAATGGTGTCAGATTAGGAAAAGGGGAGGTGCAACGAGACCTGGGTGTTCTTGTACATCAGTCAATGAAAGTTTGCATGCATGTACAGCAGGCAGTGAAGAAAGCTAATGGCATATTGGCCTTTATTGCAAGAGGATTTAAGTTTAGGAGCAAGGAGGTCCTACTGCAGTTGTACAGGGCACTGGTGAGACCACACCTGGTTCATTGTGTTCAATTTTGGTCTCCTAATTTGAGGAAGGACATTCTTGCCATTGAGGGAGTGCAGCGTAGGTTCACAAGGTTAATTCCTGGGATGGCGGGACTGTCATATGATGCAAGAATGGAACGACTGTGCTTGTATTCACTGGAATTTAGAAGGATGAGAGCCTGAAAACTGTAATGTCCAGGTTCAGGAGCAGCTTCTTCCCGACAAACATCAGGCTATTACTCACCACAACCTCAAATAGGCTCCAAACTACACAGAATTGGGGCATTGGTTTTATCTTATTTCTCTATTATGTTTTGCGTGCAAGCATGCGTCTATGCTATTGTGGCCAAAGATCATAGAGCGGAGCAAGATGGTCCACTCTGCGAAAAAGCCGTAGTAGCTGATGGGTAATGTTCAGCGCCATTTCCGTAACCGGCTTCTGTCATGGCGGCGTTCACATCTACAAGCGGAGCGTATTGCTCGAATCGCCAATGTAGGCGACCCGTTTCTTCAGGTTCTTTGCTTTGAACTGCAGGCATATTTGATTGTGACCTCCTGTCCTGGGTAATGTGATCACTTGTTAATATGTCAGTGAAGCGGTGATGCAGAAACTTCTTGTCACCTACCCGTAATCCCCTAGAAAATTGGAAATATTCCATAATTCACCTGCGATGTAGAAGATAAAATAGGTTAATTCCTTGGATTTCGTGGTGCAAGTGAAATTATCCATTAGAGTTGTTTATGTGGGTGAAAGTTCGGTAATATCCATCATACACTTGTTCGCAGCGAACTTTTAATTCAAACGAGGATCCAATCCAAACACCACATCCGCATAGTTTTATTATGCAACTAATTTTACGACAAATCAGTACCGTTGTTACAATGTGAAAAAGGGCCCTCTGACAGAAACAAATTTATCCAATCATTCAAGCTATGGCAGGTTAACTCCGAGAAATATATCAATATTATATTTCCAATCAATAAGGCGTGTTGGGTTGCCGCGATTTCTAATTCATTTCTAATTCATCCTGATTTAATTTATTCTCTTCCAAACTTCCACCATTCCACCAAAATTCCCCCCAATTGGTCCCTTGAACAAGTGTTGTCATTCTATGAGATGACAACTGAGTCAAGTTTTCCCTGTGCTCCCGTTGCTCCCACCATCTCTCCACCTGCCATCACCCTTCACCCCCACCTCCACCCCCACCCATTCAGTAATTCAGAATAAAGGAGACTAGGAAGCCTTGGGCAAATTGAATTGTTACTGTTTTTATTTTTATTTTTTTATTTTTACGGAGAGAACGATCTGCGCATGCGCGGTTTATTTATTTATTTTTAAATCCGACTGACTGCCTACCCAGAGTAATTACCCACGGCACATGCCTGAAAAGTACATACCTACTATTTATTAATGACTTGTCCTTAGGAACAGAATTGCTTCTGCCAGATCCTCTTTCATTGAAGCCCTTAAATCCGATTTAATTACTTTCAGTGCGGAGAACAAGTCTCTCCACGCTGACCTGAGTAGGTGTATGGCTGTTACTATCATAGCTGCAAATTTTATTATTTCTGGATAAGCAGGGATGACTTATTGTATTATAAGTTTAGGTGAGCGATCATATTTCTCTACTTCTTTTAAAGCACCAAGAAAAATCTTGCTTAAATTCCATTAGTTTAACATCAAAAGGCTGCCTTTGCACGTTTAAATGGGAACTATTTGCTCTTGACTGTTCAATGTTATCTAAATATTTTGCTACTCGAAGGGCCAAATGGCCTACTCCTGCACTTATTGTCTATTGTCTTCATCATTTGAAGAGGAATGGAAGGATTTGCTACTCCCATCTTCATTTTGTGGTTCTGACTTTTTAGGTAGTAGCCCTTTTATCTAAACTGCAACATCACAGGGCCTCGTTTGCTTCAGCAATTTGATCTTCGCTCAACAAGATTCGGTTCATTAGATCTACGTGGACAGCAGCTAACAATATCTGATTTTCAAGTAGCAGACATCTCTTTTCATCATTGATGATACAATTCCTTCAGCAATTAATCCTCCAGCTTTGGATAAGTGAAATATTATTTTTTTCCACTCCCATAGGAATGTACCAGGAGTTAAATCCTCTGCTTGCAGCTTTTTGGTGACTGCATACGGGTGAACAAGCAGAGCTTCTAATTGTGAGACCAACCTCATTTGACTTTCAGTCAGTAAAGACACTGGGATTATCAATGTCTTCTAGAAAGGGTTTTAGGTCAAGCAAATGCTTAACCATCATATATGTGTTGCCGCAGCGAGTTGCTTGGTCCAAAATAGCTCCCTTTCCTGCACGTCTCTGGAGGATAGCATCAATTTTCGAGATCCTGGCTGCTGTGGGTAATTGCCTCTCCTTACCTATCAGAGCAGCTGCATGGCGTTCTTTCAATACATCTCTTATTGCTAGTTGCAATGTATGTACAGCACAACACATATGTTGGATTAGATAGAGCTGAGACAGCTCCTCAACAATCTCATCTAAAGTTTCATCTTTCTGTTCTATTTCTGCTGTTTCAGTTTCAGGTTCGGCATCAGAGATCTCCATTTTTCAGTAGTGACTTTTTCTTCTTCAACTTTATTAATCTTTTCTATTGTGCTCGGCATAGTTGAAGCATTATCAGTGACGATGCATAGAATCTGGTCTATCTTGATTTCAAAATCTTTCAACATTTCTTCCACTAAGTTCCGGAGATAAATGCTCTCATGATGTGCCTTGGTGTCCTTTACTCCTAATGTCCGAGACTATTTTATTGTTTTCACCACAAATCTATCATTGATGGCAAAATAGTTAACTTTGTGTCGAGTGATGGGCATCCATTTTAATGACCATGTACCGCCCCTTAAGAGTTTTTCGAAGCTTTTTCTTTTAATTCTTGGCTTCAAGTAGAAGTTTTCTGATACTCTCCCTTGCCAGAGACACTGCTAGTTTCTTAGCTATTTCTCCATTTAGGCTTCGAAAAGCTAGTTGTGAAATGGCCTGTCCCACTTGGGAGACCTCTACCACGAGTTCTGGCGAGTTTGCCCTCGACTCATACTCGCAGTATGGTCGACGCGAGGTTGTAGGAGGTCATCGTAACTCTCCTTCATGCTCGAGAGTGGTCTCCGCGTACTCGAGGCCTCATCTAGGTCGCAGCTTTTTTTTCAATATGTTAAAAAATGCCCGCGAGTAAAAAAAGGTCGCCATGGAAAGAATCGATACTTTTTTTACTTGTAGGTTTAGTCGTAGTAGGTCGACATGTTAGTCGTAGGTAATCGAGGGTAGTCGAAGATACTCGTAGTCTTCATCATAGTCGAAGGAGATCGAAGGAGGTCGTCCTCACTCTCCACTATTCGGTGCCCTAATTTCCCAAAGTTAGTCGTAGCTAGTCGAAGCTGGTCCTCAACATGGTCGAAGGAGGTCTTCAACATGTCAATTTTTCAAACTCTTCTAAACTCGCCAATTAGGTCGCCCAGGTGGGACACCTTTGAAGGCTACACCATTTCTTACAATTTCGACATGGTGTTTCTTAAACATTTCTGTGGTCATTGTTACAATTACTTTGTAGTAATGAACCTTGTAAGTGATGCTTGCCCGGGATGTCCCTCAGGAGATTTATTTTTTTGCTGACTTTAATGTAGTTAGTTGTAAGATTTTTATTGGTTCTTGTATCTTTCCCATTTACAACTTTAAAAATTTTTCGGGTGGAAACACTGCAAATGTCTTTTCAAATTTGAAGCTCTTGTTGGAGCATTTTTTATCAGGGCCAGAGGCACAACTGAGTTTTGTTTCACACAATCTTTCACCATCATCATCTTCTATCATTCACTGATCATGACAGAAGCCTCCTGGTGGCGATCCCAGGAAATGACGACACGATGCACTCTGTGGCGCGTCGGGCGACGAACTCTGTCAACATGTTGGACCACGACAGAAGCCATACGTCGTCTGACACACGATGTTTTTCATCTGTAGTTATTGTAAAATTATTGTAAAATATTCAAAAACCGCAGATCTGGTTGGAGTTTTCTTTGCCATTTCAAACTTTCTAACTTGGGAAATTTTTGCTCCTGAAAAATAAAATAATTAATGACATTAGTGAATGAATAGTGCCTGAAATGGAATTATTAACATCTTTTATCTATCACAAAATTTCGGAGTTAAAGTACAGTAGATGGAAGAACTGACATACTTTTACTTACCTTTACTAACTCACTTTAGTAGTCTCTATTCATTGGTAATAATTAAATAATTTGAGGAAACTTGTTTTAAGGGATTAAGGGGGTCAACGGAACACAAAGCACAGCTCGGACCCACAGTCCCTCAACATTGGAGCACCACAAGGCTGCGTACTCTCCCCTCTCCTTTACTCTCCCTACACCAACGACTGCACCTCCACAGACAGCTCTGTCAAGCTTCTCAAGTTTGGGGGCAACACAACCCTGATTGGACTGATCCAGGCTGGGGAGGAATCTGCCTACAGACAGGAAGTGACACAGCTGGCAACGTGGTGCCATCGCAACAACCTGGAGCTCAATCCTCTTAAGACGGTGGAATTGATTGTAGACTTTAGGAGAGCTCACCGTCAACAACACCACTGTCACATCTGTGGAGTCCTTCAAGTTCCTTGGAACCATCATCTCCAAGGACCTTAAATGGGGGGAGGGAGGGAGGGGGGGGGGGGGGCAGCATCGACTCCACAGGCAAACAGGCCCAACAGAGGATGTACTTCCTGCGGCAGCCGAGGAAACACAAGGCGACTGTCAAAGCCGCCTCAGCCAGACATAAAAACAGCTTATTTCCACGAGCAGTAACCAAAAGTCTGTAGCCTCCTTTTGCTCTGGTATTTTATTGCATTCGTTTAAACTGTAATGTTTTATTCTTAATGTTTTATGTTTTATTCTAAATGGTTTACTGTATGTCGTGCTGTTACTTGCGAGCGGAGCACCAAGGCAAATTCCTTGTATGTTTACATACTTGGCCAATAAACCATATAACCATATAACAATTACAACACGGAAACATGCCCTCTCGGCCCTTCCAGTCCGTGCCGACCATTTATTTTCCCCTAGTCCCATCTACCTGCACTCAGACCATACCCCTCCATTCCCTTCCCGTCCATATACCTATCCACTTTACTTTTAAATGTTAAAATCGATCCTGCCTCCACCACTTCTGCTGGAAGCTCATTCCACACAGCCACCACTCTCTAAGTAAAGAAGCTCCCCCTCATGTTACCCCTAAACTTCTGTCCCTTAATTCTCATGTCATGCCCTCTTGTTTGAATTTTCCCTACCCTCAATGGGAAAATGTATTCATTCATTCATTCTGATGATTTCTTATGCAGTAAATCATGAAAATTCGTAACCTGTATTAATTTATAATATATTTCCCCATAAATAAATGACTAAATTTTCCTTTTGAATTCAGAAATTATCCAGACATGTTCACTCAGTAGCAGGTGATGCCGTCAGTTTACGTTTTGTTTCTCGTCGTTCTGCCGCCAGGTGGCAGCACCGATGTGATTTCTCACTCTCTCGGGTGGGAATATAGTATGCGGTATGTTTTAATGAGATGCACAATTGCGAAAGGCAATTTATTACGAAACGGATCCGGGTGGCCTAGTGTGTGAATCACGAAAGTTTACTCTACAGCAAATGATTAGGAAAACTAGCAACGTTCTGGTTTATGGCACTGGGAATTCAATACAAAAGTTGGGAGGTCATGTTAGAGTTCAATTTTAGGCGGAACTGGTAAGTCACCTGGAGTACTGTGTGCACTCGATCTCCTGATTTAACAAAAGATGTTCGCGTGTGGGAATACGTTCAGAGAAGGTTTAACTGGGTAATACCTGGGTTGTCTTCTGAGGAAAGATTGGACAGGCTAGACTTGTTTCCACTGGAATTTAGAAGAACGCGAGGTGACTCGATTGAAACAGATTAAGATCCCGTGGAGTATTGAGACGGAAGTCTGAAAGTGCACAGCTCCAGATTCAGAGGACGTCATTGGAGACCCTTGGACTCTCAATAATTGGACTTTACTGGGACTTTATCTTGCACCGACTGCTGTACCCTTTATCCTGTATCTGTACACAATGGACAGCTGAGTCTCTTCTTTGACTGGATAGTACGCAACAATAGTAAGCAAAAAAAGTATCTGTACCTCAATGCATGAGAGCATAATAAACAAAACTAAACTAAACCAAAAGGATACTTCCTTGCACTGGGAGGATCACCACAATTTCACACGTGTATTTTTATTTATTTCCAGGCAATTGTAAAATGCTTACAGGACCAGGGGCTCCTTATATTGTTCGGCCATCCTGTTTCCAGCACGACGGGAGGTAAGTATACACAGAAAAAGGGCATTGTAAATGTTCAAGCTATTGTACTGAGGAGACTCTTCATAACAGTCGGTATTTTGTTATATTGCAGAAAGCAGCAAGACCACCCCGTGCACAATACAGGCTGTCTTCATTTTTAAAGCGCCAAGAATATCTCATCTTAAAGGTATTAACTTTATTTCTATTCTTGACTTGTAACTTCATTTTCTCATCTAAACGGGCGTCCAAAGATGTTGGGTAGTTCCAGGCTCCTTAAATGCGATGTTTAAAATGGTCTGGAAAACCTGACCTTTCATCAATTTCTAAACGGTAGATGGTTGACTCTTGGCTCTTGTATTTCCCCATCTCATGGAAATTTCTGCATATTAAAGATAGGCACAAAGGGCTGGAGTGGGTTGGAGTAGACTTGATGATCCAAACAGCCTAATTCTGCTCCTCGAACCTACGAACTTATGGGGTTGGGCAGAATCTCTGGAGAAAAAGGATGGGTGACGCTTCTTGAGACATTTCTGTATATTGTTCTGTATATTCAGCTTCCTGCACATTGATGGCTTCGACATGTAACACCCACCTTGGCCGTGAATAAAGTGAGCAACATTTGGTTCGATTGGAAAAACAAAATCATCTTAATGGATCACCTTTTTTTCCCCTCCCAGGGTGGAAATGTCAAAGATAGCGGGAATAGCTATAAGGTGAGAGGAGGCAAAGTTTAGAGGAGATGTGTGGGCCAAAGGGTGGTGAATGCCCAGAACATGCTGCCAGGGATGGTGGTGGAGACAGATGTGATAGGAGGCATCATAGGAGGCTTTATAGATGGATATGCAGTGAATGCATGGACATGGTTTACGTGCAGACAGATGAGATAAGTTTAACTTGGCGCTGTGTTTGGCGCAGATATTGTGGGCTGTTCCTGTACTGGGCTTTTCTATGTTCTATAGTGAAATGGATTGCACAGAAGTTAAGCTTGGAGCGGCACACTGGCGCAGCCCTAGAGTTGCTGCCTCACAGCGCCAGAGACCCGGGTTCGACCCTGACTATGGCTGTTGTCTGTGTGGAGTTCGCACGTTCTCCATGTGACAGCATGGGGTTTTTTTCCAGGCGCTCCGGTTTCCTCCCACATTCCAAAGACGTGTGGCTTTGCTGGTCAATTAGCTTCAGTTCAGTTCAGTTTAATATATTCTCACGTGTACCGAGGTACAGTGAAAAGCTTCTGTAAATTGTCCCCTGTGTGTAGGATAGAACTTGTGTGTAGGTGATTGTTGGTCGGTGTCGACACTGTATCTGAACTGATGAGGATTTTTCCCTGGCCCCCTCTCTTTCCAAGATGTGTTGATAACAATTTAGTGGGTGCCATGAATTGCCCAGTATTATTTTTAGTCTGAGGAACTCAGTAGTGAACAGTCACCCACTGGGAAAGCTGACAGGCCTGATGTTTGGCATTGCTCTTGGTCTTATCTTCTGAATCCTCGTGGCAAACTGTTTGGCATCGGTAAGGACCGTTGGGTGGTATCTCTTCGTATAGCTCCTTCCTTGGCAAGTCCAAACGTAGAGAATGATCAAACCTCGATGGTTTTCTCTGCAGTCTAGCCTTATCCTACGTTCCCAGTTACCCAGCGGGTTCAATTGTGAGCTCTTTCCTCGTCAGCTTTGGTCAAATTCGGTCCAGATGTCTCGCTAAAGGGCGGCAGGGTGGCACAGCCGTAGAGCCACTGCCGTACAGCGCCAGAGATCCGGCTTCGGACTCAACTACGTTGATTGTCCGTACGGAGTTTGTACGTTCTCCCCGTGACCTGTGTGGGATTTTCGCCGAGATCTTCGGCTTCCTCCCACACTCCAAAGGCGTATAGGTTTGTAGGTTAATTGGCTTGGTATGAAAGTGTAAATTGTCCCAAGGATAGTGTTAGTGTGCAGGGATCGCTGGTCAGTGTGCACTCAGTGGGCCAAAGGGCCTGTTTCCACGCTGCATCTAAACTAAACTAAGGCATAGATAAGGGTAGACAGTCAGAACCTTTTTCCCAGGGTGAAAATGTCCAACATCAGAGGGCATGATTAGTCCGGGGAACTTTTTTAATCGGAGTCTTGTTGGGGGCCTGGTTTTCTCCGAGATCTTCTGTTTCCTCCCACGCTCCAAAGGCGTACAGGTTTGTAGGTTAACTGGCTTTGGTATAAATGTTTTTATACATTGTTTTATAACATTGTTTTTATTGTTTTTTTGCCTAGCAGATGCTGGCCTGCAAACTCGCCCTCGACAGCGCTCTCCTTTCTCGGCTAAGATAACGCCGCTCCTGCCGGCTGTTGACTACGCGCTGGCGGCAGGCCAGGGACTGGCACGGGGCCAGGAGACTCCGCGCAACAAGTCGGTCGAGGACCGCCTGGGCGAATACTTCGAAATGTCGTCGGAGATGCCGCGGAATTCCCGCCAGGTGTGCCGGAGCGCGGGCGGCGTCCCACCGCTCGCGGAAGGAGACTCGGCGGCCGAGGGGGGGTCAGCCAGTCCCGGAGACTGCCAGGGATCGGCAACCTCCCAGCTCTCCCCCTACCTGGCCGACCCCGCCAGCTACATACTCCCCGTGGCCACTGTTTTGAAACTGCGGGCAAACTACCTCAAGTTGTGCCAGAGCTCCGGCGACAAGCACAAGGTCCCGCGCTCTTCGAGAGCGGCGTCCGCCATGCCCCGGGCGCAAGACAGCAGTAACCCAGGGCAGGTTCGCGGTAGAAGCCCCAGGGCTCGGTGCCGACCGGCAGACGGTGACACCGCCAGGTCTGGGGCAAAGGTGAGGGCGAAGGCACAGGAGCCGGCAAACGGAGACCTGGGCGCCGACACGGGAAGAGCAAACCCAACCGGCAAACCCCTGGCGGGCAGAGCCGTCGGCAAGGGTGCCGGCAAGGTGAGGAAAAAAGCCAGTGCCGCGGCAACCCGGTCGGTTAGCCAACGGCCCGCCAAAGTGGCAAAGTCGGCAACCCTGGCCGCCGGTGATGGTGGTACCGGCAATCCCGCTCCCCCCAGTCTGGGCCGAACGACCAGGTCTCTATCTGCCCGTGCTCGGAGGGCAGCGGCGGAAGAGCTGGCCAAGGACAGCACGGAAGGGCAGCCTGCCCCCGCGGAGGTCAACGGAGAGGAGCCAAAGGAGACCGGGAAAGGAGGCAAAGGAGACCGAAAGCCTCCTAAACCCGGCCCGGCATCCACCGCCAAGGCAAGGAAGATGGTGACAAGGAAGGCCAAGGCGACAAAACAGAGACCACAGACAGGTAGGGAGAACTTCAGTGCCGACCCAAAACGTCGAATGCCCTTCCCTCCCTCACCCCACCCCCATCCCCCACCGTGTCCTCCAGAGATGCTGCCTCATCCATTGACTTACTCCATTATTTAGTTTAGTTTAGTTTAAAGATGGAGCATCGAAACGGGCCCTTTTGGGAAAAGAAGGAAAATCAAGTGACATCAGAAACGTAGAAAAATAGGCAGACAAAAAGATGGAGAAACTCAGCCGGTGAGGCAGCATCTATGGAGCGAAGGAATGGGTGACATTTCCTATTTCCTTCGCTCCATAGATGCTGCCTCACCCGCTGAGTTTCTCCATCTTTTTGTCTACCGTAGAAATATAAGTGCAGTAGGCCATTCGGCCCCTGAAGCCAGTACCGCCGTTCAATACGACAA
Source organism: Raja brachyura (assembly GCA_963514005.1). Next base: position 6,740,934 of record OY740799.1, read on the forward strand.
TGGCTGATCATTTAAAATCAGCTCTTGCTTTTTTCCCCCATATGCCTTGATTCCTTTAGCGCTAAGAGCCAAATCTGACTCCCTCTTGAAATCAAAAATATGCTGCTTCAATTAAACTCACATGCTGACTTTTACTTTTAGAGATGCAATGTTGAAATGGGCCCTCCGAGTCCTCGCCGACCAACGATAGCCCGTACACTAGTTCTATCTTATACACAAGGGACAATTTACAGAGGGTCAATTAACCGACAAACCTGCACGTCTTTGGAATGTGGGATGAAACCGGATCATTCAGAGAAAACCCACGCAGTCACAGGGAGAACGTACAAACTCAGTACAGACAGTACCCGTAGTCAGGATCGAACCCGGGTCTCTGGCGCTGTGAGGCAGCAACTCTACCAGCTTGCCACTGCAATCACAAAAAATCTAACTGACACTACAGTGTAGAACAGGAGATGCTGTCCCACAAGTGAGGTGTTAATCCAATGGGCCTGCTCTCTGTCACACTGTTGGGGGTTCACAAGTGACAGTAGAATTAGGCCATTCAGCCCATCGAATCTCCTCCGCCATTCGATCATGGCTGATCTCTGCCGCCTCATCCCATTCTCCTGCCTTCTCCCCATAACCCTTGACACCCGTTCTAATCAAGAATTTGTCTGCCTCTGCCTTAAAAATATCCATTGACTTGACCTCGACAGCCCTCTGTGGCAATGAGTTCCACTGATTAACTATCCCCTAGACTAAACAAATTTCCACCTCACTTCCTTTCTAAAATAGCGGCCTTTAACCTAATTCGGTTGCTACAGTGAACTACACCCCAAACACCAAAATAGCCAGGTGTTCCAGCCCTGAACATCTTCCAAAGTAGTGGAAAGTCTGTTTGTGGTATGAAGAAAGTAGTCCTCTCTGATAGTTTCGTGCTCTCTTTGGCTGAAGGATGGGAAGTATGAGATGTATTCCCCATGGCGTGAAAGATACACTAGTGTTGTTTAAGAGACTTTTGGATGGGGCACATGGCGATGCAGGGAGTGGAGGGATATGGATAGGGAGTGGAGGGATATGGGTAATATGTATGCAGGTAAGAGTCGGTCTTAAACTACTTCCCCTCACCCAAAGTGCTGGAGTAACTCAGCGGGTCAGGCAGCAGCCCTGGAGAACATGGTTAGGTGACGTTCCGGGTGACATTCCGGGTCCATTCTTCAGACAGGTTTTAGCTGGGGGTGGGAGATTGAAGAAAGCTGGATAAGGGGATAGGCAGGGACATTGTGGCAGGTAATAGGTCAGCACAGGCGAGTGGGGGGGGGGGGTGTTGATCGGCAGCTGGTCGAAACAAAGGCCAAAGATGATACAGGAAGGGCAGAAAGGTGAAGAGTAGCGGATTGTTCAGCCAGAGGGAGGAAATTGTTTGGGTGAGATGAGGATTCGGTTGAGGGGAGCAATAGGTGGGAGTCCAGATTAGGCACGGGGGGAGATGGGTGGGGAGGATGTTGGGGGAGAAAGGGGGGGGAAGGGTGCTCTGCCATATTGTTTTTGATATACCTGCTATGGGGGGGGGGGGGGGGGGGGGGGGGGGGGGGGGGGGGGGGTAGAGAAGAGAAGATTTTGATTCTATGGGAATCGAGAGCCGGCATAGGTTTAAGGTGAAGGGGGGAAGATTTTGAAGGAATCTGAGGGGTAACCTTTTTGATGGTGAGTGTATGGAACGAGGTTCTGAAGGAGGTAGTTGAAGCTGGGACAATCGCAACATGTAAGAGGTACATGGATAGGACAGGTTTAGAGGGATATGGGTCAAATGCAAGCAGGTGGGACTAGTGTAGAGGGTGCATGTTGGTCGGTGTGGGCAAGTTGGGTCGTGGGGGCAGTTTCCGCGCTGTACCACTCTACGATTTTGTTTCACGAATTCTGTTGCTTAAAGGCAGTAGTTGTCTAATTGTGGATGACCTTGTAAACATGTCTGCTTGTGCTGCAGGGTTGAACACTGAGCAGAATTCAAGGTATGGTGTCTGTACCTGGAGCTTTGTCGAGGGCCAGTCTGGTGACAGCCCGTCCGCCTCCCTGCATCCCTTCACCTTGGCCGTCAGCCAGAACGAGTCCGAGTCGAAGAACGGTGCGGAGGTGGGGAACTGGCAACCGGAAAAGGGCATGGAAACGGACGCGCTGAGCATTCTCGCAGACCTTGCGATTAGTTCCTCCATCGCGTCGCTGCCAGCATCCCAGCAGGAAGACGCCTTGTCCTTGCACCTTGCGTCTGACCCGAGCACGCCCAACATTGGGGGCGATAGGCAGTTGGACTGCCCTCCCAATCCGCCCGCTGACACGCAGTTAAACGCGGCCGAGGGCAGCCAAGCAGCGGGCGGGGAAGGCTCTGCGATGATCGGGGGCACGCCAGGCGTCACTGCCGCCTCTGCCTGCACGGAAACGTCGCGGGTTCCCAGCCCCAGGGCCCAGGCTGGGGTTCGGGCGCGGAAGGAGGTGGCGCGCAAGATCCCGGCCGCTCGACGCTGCACCCTATTAGCGGCGGACCACTCGTACAGCCGGCCGCCCGGGGCGAGGGAGGCCGTGCGTTTGGCCGTGGCCAAGCTCGTGCAGGCGGATGACGACGCCGCCATCGGTCAATCCACGTCGACGGTGACGCAGGTCAGGAGAAGGCGGAGACGGACCCGCCCCAAGACGGCCTCCAAGGCGGCCTCCAAGGGGGCCTCCAAGGGCGAGGAGCGGAGCTACGAGGAAGGGACGTTGGTGGGGAGGGTTTTGCCCTTCAGGCGAGAAGACAGCAGTGGGATAAATATCCCTGTCCCAGACCCGCAGAAGGAGGGTGATGCCATCTCAAAACATGCCTGGGCTCCTGATCACAACCTGACAGACGAGGGGCAGAGCAGGTTCGATGAAACCTTCAAGCAGTCTCGCTGCGTGCGGGAGGAGAAGAACACCGTGAAGGTGACGTTTGAGTGGAAAGGACCTTATCTGTACCAGTGGGACAGCAAGTATACCAATGATCCCAAGGAGAAGTCTGTCAATCGGGCATTGCATGGGTAAGAGTGCAGTGATCAGCGCACATTAACATTATCCTACGCACACACACACACAAACACACTCTAAGGACAATTTACACATACACCAAGCCAATTGACCTACAGTACAAACCTGTACGTCTTTGGAGTGTGGGGGTAAACAAAAGATCTCAGGGAAAACCCACACAGGTCACGGGGAGAACGTACAAACTCTGTACAGACAGCACACATAGTCTGGATAGGAACCCGGGTCTCTGGCGCTGTAAGGCAGCAAATCTACCGCTGCGCCACCGTGACACACATTCTGATCTTCTAATCACAATGCCTTGTGTCTTAACGATCGTGCCAGCACTTGCGCTTGTGTTGTGATTTAAATTCCCGTTCCTCTTTGCGACAGGCTTTGGGATCCAGCCATCCAGGAGACAATGAGAGACGTGAAGCTTATTCTGCACATGTGGATGGGTCTGTTCTACACCAAGTCCAGCGCGGTGCTGCGGACCTCAGTGCGCATGGTGCAGAATTGCACGGGGCCCGCCGGGGAGCCGACTGCGGTGCTGGACCTCGGCACGAGTGAGAGCGAGGCCGAGCGTGAGCGCGAGCGCGAGGCCGATCCAGCCACGTCCTCTGTGATCAGGAGAGTGGAGAAGCGCTTGGACCTCGTCGCATGGTCCGGCGGAGAGGCACCAGCATCCTGGGAGGAACCGGCCCCGGGGCGAGACGTCGGGGAGGGTGACGGCAATAAAACGGCGGCGGCTGCAGCAGCTCACACGCCCAGCCCTGACCTTGAACCAACCACGAGGACCTCGGCCGAGGAAGTAAGTATTACCACCGTTGACCGGAGAAATTCTAGAGCTAATCTCCAAACTAACTGGAAGTTCTTGGGGAGAAAAGGGACTGCAGATGCTGGTTTACCTAAAACCGAAGCAAAGTGCTGGAGTAACTCAGCGGGTCAGGCAGCATCTCTGGAGGACATGGGTGGCCTTGATGCTGATGCAAATCCAGTAGTTTGGTGATAGTTGACAGCCTGTGGGGTGGTGGCGACAGACAGTGGGTTGGCTTGTGAGGGTGGCTGGTGCTTGATACTGAGGCACAGGGGCTCTGGGCATTGACGGGGCGGGCAGAACATGGCTGCTCCATGTGTTAACAGGCCTCCCGCACCCCGTGGGCCTCTTTGTCACTTCCTTTTGTTGAGGTGGAAGCGGCGGAGGTAGGAGGGGAAGGGGGGGGAGAGGAGAGGGGAGGTGAGCGCGAGGAGGGGGTGGGAGGAGGAGAGGGGAGGTGAGTGCGGGGGGGGCGCAGGAGAAGGGGGAGGTGAGCACGAGGGGGAGGGGGGAGGTGGGAGGGGGGAAGCAATGGAGGAGGAGAGATGGATGAGAGCAAGAGAGGGGTAGGTGAGGGGGGAGGGGAGGTGGGAGCGAGGGAGGGGATGTGAGGGGGAGGGACAGGAGGGGAGAGATTGGGAAGGACTGCAAATTGTCATAGAGGGGCGTGGGGGAAGGGAGAAGACAGGGTTTGGGCTGGACAATGTTATAGAAAGGGAGGAAGGATATACAGAGTTGGGAGAGGCGGGGTGTTTTTAACAGAGGGGGGAGGGAGGAATGAAATCAGTTTTTTCCACAGACCTTTGATCTTCTGTATGTAGATTAAAACATGATGCAAGTATTTGTAGGCAGTAGAAAACCAGTATAACCACTAGTGTAAATATCCATGGGATGATAGTTCTTGAGAATTTGCATAAGGCATGGCAATGGCAACTCCCAAACTTTAATATGCACCTTTCTTTGAACTGACATAGAACTATTCTACTTGAAGCTAAGTGCAGCAGTTTTGTTTAGCAGCCATATTTATCATGTTTTACTTGGTTTTGCTTCAAGTGTTGTCATATTTTACAAGATATTCGTATATTGCTGGAAATACCAGCACTCGTATAGTTTAGTTTTAGAGATACAGCGTGGAAACAGGCCCTTCGGCCCGCCGTGTCCGCGCCGACCAGCAATCCCCATGCACTAACACTATCCTACATATACTAGGGACAATTTACAATGTTACCAAAACCAGTTAACTTTGGTGTGTGGGAGGAAACCGGAGCAACCGGAGAAAACCCACGCAAGTCACGGGGAGAAGGTAGAAACTCTATACGAGCAGCACCCGTAGTCAGGAACGAACCCGGGGTGCCTGGAGCTGTGAGGCAGTGACTCTCCCGCTGCACCACCGCACCGTCATCCTTGTTCTTCCCCAATTGCCTTGAGCTGAGGAGTAGGCTAAGTCAACTACATTAATGTAGGTCTACGATCAGGACAAACTGGAGTACAATAAGGTGGAGCAAAGGGGAAGGAACAGAGTGCAGAATACATTTCTCAGCATTGTAGTGCATCAGTTCCATGGACAAAGTCCAATGTGCGCAATGGGGTCGAGGTGAATTGGAAAATAGCCTTGCCAATGGATGGACCGTTCAGAAGCCTGATTACCAAGTTGGGTAAAGATGACAGATTTAGTTTCCAGAAGATGGTGAAACGGAATGTTTTCCCAATAATCTGCTAACTCTAATTCCAAAATTATTTATTTTACCTGAACTTTAATTTCCCATAGTGGGATTTGAACCCGGTGCCTTGCTCCCGTCGGGCTGAAGCTTGAAAGGCTGTGACATCAGGAAACCTCGGAAACAGCTTCTTCTCCCTCTGTTCTCAGGCATCTGTACTGCCCTTCCGCAAGCTAGGGCACTGTCCAATTTACCTCTGCCCCATTGAGGACATTGGACTTTGTCTCTGGAACTGATGCGCTACAATGCTGGGAACTACAGTATATTCTGTACTCTGAATGGAAGGCATTGATAGAGTGGATGTGGGTGGAAAGGATGTTTCCATTGGTGAGAAAGTCTAGGACCAGAGGTCACAGCCTCAGAATTAAAGGGCACTCTTTTAAAAAGGGGGTGAGGAGGAACTTCCTTAGTCAGAGGGTGGTGAATTTGTGGAACTCATTTCTACAGGGTGCTGTGGAGGCCATGTCAGTGGATATATTTAAGGCAGAGATAGACAAATTATCGATTAGAATGGGTGTCAAGGGTTATGGGGAGAAGGCAGGAAAATGGGATTAGGTGGCAGAGATCAGCCATGATTGAATGGCGGAGTAGAGTTGATGGGCCGAATGGTCTAATTCTTATTTCTATAACTTGTGAACCATCCCCTTGAGGTTGACTTGATTGTATACATGTATGGTATAATCTGATTTGATTGGGACAGCATGCAAAACATAGCTTTTCGCTGTACTTCAGTACACGTGACAATAATATATCTAAAACTGCAAACTATTAGGTCAAAGATTCAGAATTTAGACAACTTGTCCGGAAATATGATTGCGATCTTATTGTGCAGTGAATTGCAACGTGTGCTATTTTATGTGGTATTCTAAATAATACCCTTTTTATTTAGGAACAATGCAGCAACCAGGAGCCTTCAGATGATGTGACCGGTGCAAGGTCTGAAAGTGAACCTCGGGAGCAGAGTTTGGATCAGGGATCAACTCCTATAACAGGTTTGAGATTTGACATGCTATAAATGTCCTGATTGTTTACATCTGCAATGGACGGGTGTAAGAGGGAGACCTATAATTATTTTACTTTAGAGTCTCTTTCAAGAGAGAGCTAGAATAGGACTCCTAAAGATAGCAGAGTCTGGGGATATGGGGAGAAGGCTGCAGTAATTACATTATAAATGAAGATACTTTAACAAGATCATTGTGATGTGCTTTATGGAACTTGCTGTGTTGTTTTGGCAGATCCACAGGCAATGAATAGGTCTCTGGTGTGTAGGTGTCTGAGCCTGATAGTGCTGTGTTCCAGTCCCACTCCTGAGTGTTTAATCCAGTCTGAACGAGTGCTGCACTTCGTACAAGCTGCGAAGTAAGGCGGCGCAGCGGTGGAACTGCTGCCTCACAGCGCCAGAGGCCCAGGTTCAATCCTGACCTCGGCTGCTGTCTGCACGGAGGTTTGCACCTTCTCCCCATGACCTGCAAAGGTTTGCCCGGGGTTCGCCAGTTTCCGCCCACATCTCAAAGACGCTCGAGCTTGGAGGTTAATTGGCTCTCTGTAAATGTCCCCGAGAATGTAGGTCACGAAAGTGAGATAACATGAAACTGATGTACGGGTGATCGATGGCCGGCGTGGGCTCGGTGGGCCAAAGAGCCTGTTTTCACGCTGTATCTCTAAACTTTAAAAAAAACACGAAACAAAACTAAATTCAAGTTGCCTTTATGGTCTTAGGACATAAAAGATCCTGTGTAACACTTTTGTAAACAGTGTGTGGGAGGGGTTATCTCTATTGTATTGTCTAACGCTTGGCCAACGTAAAAAACAGATTAACTGATCATTATCACACTACTGCGTGTGGAGATGGCTGTGTACGTAATGGCTGCTCCATCTATGCACCGTGACTGCATGGCAAACGTGTTTAATTGGCTGTAAAACATTTTGGCTTTTTCTGGAATAGATAAGATGGAAAGCTATAACGCAACAGTACACTCATTGGTGACCCTTGATCAGACTTTGCTGGCTTTACCTTGCACTAAACGTTACTCCCTTATGTATCTGCACACTGTGGATGACTCGATTGTAATCATGCATTGTCTTTCACTTGACTGGTTAGCACACAACAAAAGCTTTTCACTGCATCGCGGTACACGTGACAATAAACTAACGAACTGAACTACAGTAAAATGGGATCAGCACTAGAGCATTTGACCCTTTGAACCTGGTCTGCTGTTCAGTACAGGCTTGCTTAATCCTCTGCCTCGATACCATATCCCCACTCTCTCCACACGCACGCACACCATATGCAATCACACACAGACACACACACGCGAGCGCACTCGCGCACGGACGCACACACTACCATGTCCCTGCTCTCACTCCTCACGCACACCACAGAGATATCCACAACTCCTTTCTGGTTGTGGGTTTTAACAACATTTAGATTTTGAGGTTAAATTTTTTTGACTAATACTTTTAAAATCATATGTAGCTCTGACATGTTTAGGTTTATTATTGTCACGTGTACCGAGGTTCGGTGAAAATCTTTTCTGGTGAAAATACCACATGAATACAATCAAGCCAAACACAAGGTCTAAAGGGAGAGAGAAGAGCAAGATGCCAGTGTGAAGAGGTGGAAACAAAGAACCGCAAATTCTGGGTAATGCACCAAAGGACACCAAGTGCTGGAGTAACTCAGCAGGTCTTGCAGCATCTCTGGAGAACATGGATAGGTGACGTGTCAGGTGGAGACCCTTCTTCAGACTGAAGAAGGGAGCTGATGTGAAATGTTTCCTTTCCATCTTCTCCAGAGTGGCATGGTGGCGCAGTGGTAGAGTTCCTGCCTCACAGCACCAGAGACCCTGGTTTGATCCTGACTACGGGTGTTGTCTGTACGGGGTTTGCACGTTCTCCCCGTGACCTGCATGGGTTTTCTCTGAGATCTTCGGCTTCCTTCCGCACTCCTAAGATGTACAGGTTAGTAGGTTAATTGGCTTGGTGTGAATGTAAACTGTCCCTAGTGTGTGTGGTGGGATATTGTTAATGTGCGGAGATCGCTGGTCGGCACGAACTTAGTGGGCCGAATGACCTGTTTCCATGCCGTACCTCTAAACTAAAAGATGCTGCCAGACCTGCTGAGTTACTCCAGCACTTTGTGTCCCAGAGTGAAGAGTATAGTCTTCAGCATTGCAGTGTAAATTGTTTGCCCATTAGTCTCCTGAAGTAGCAACTGTGCTTCAGAATTGGCTGGGAAGTACTTTTGGGTGTCCTGAGATTGTCAAAAGTGTTCTAATAGTGTAAACTCTTTTCTGTATTCAACAGATGAAAGTCGTGCAGCTGAAATGAAACAATGCGACAATGTCCCAGATAACACAGATGATACCGTTGGAAATTTGGCAGAAAGCAATTTCATTGAAACGGGTGCGGACATGGAAGAAGCAGAAATTATTCGGCAAGATTCACAGGACGAGCCTGAAGGTAATCAGACAACTAAAAACCACGGTTAATCTCTTACAAACAGTCTCAACCGTGATCGCCAGAATTGTGTGTTGGATCCGTGGACTCCTCTGATAATTTGTAAATGTCATTTTTGAGTTGTGTTATAAAATGTTGAAATTTAGCATAGTTCGTTGTCACGTACACTGAGGTACAGTGAAATGCTTTTTATTTGCAAGGCATCATCTCTGGAGAAAAAGATTAGGTGACGCTTTGGTAGTTCCTTCCGAAATACCAACCCGAAACGTCTTTTTCTCCAGAGATGCTGCCTGACTCCTTGAGTTACTCCAACAATTTGTGCCATCTTTGATATAACCAGCATCTGCAGTTCCTTCCTGCACAGCAGATTTTGGCCATTCAACCCATCGTGTCAGCTCTGCCATTTGATCGTGGATTATCTATATTTTCCTTTCAACCTCGTTCATCCCGTAACCTTTGACGCCCTTACTAATCAAGAACCTATTAATCTCCACTTTAAAAACACCAAATGACTTGGCCTCCACCGCTGCCTGTGGCAATAAATTGGGGATAATGTACGGAGTTGATGTGCTTCCACTTGTCAGCTGCAGAGAGGATGAAGAATATCTATTATTATATATTTATATATATTACTAAATCTATAATCTTCATCCTTTCTGCAGCTCACGAGTCGAAACACATCAACTCCGTACAACCATTTCCGACACGTCCCTACCATTTCTTGACCTCACTATCTCCATCGCAGCTGATAGACGTCTAACCGACATCCACTACAAACCCACTGACTCCCATGGCTATCTAGACTACTCTTCTTCCCACCCTGCTTCCTGTAAGGACTCCATCCCCTACTCCCAATACCTCCGTCTACGCCGCATCTGCTCCCAGGATGAGGTGTTCCACACCAGGGCATCGGAAATGTCCTAATTCTTCAGGGAACGGTGGTTCCCCTCCCCTACTATAGATGAGGCTCGCACCAGGGTCTCTTTCATACCCCGTAACACTGCTCTCTCTCCCCATCCCCCCACTCGCAACAAGGGCAGAGTCCCCCTAGTCCTCACCTTGCACCCGACTAGCCGTCACATACAACAAATAGTCCTCTGTCAGTTTCGCCACTTCAAACGTGACCCCACCACTCGCCACATCTTCCCATATCCCCCCCCCCCCCCGTCTGCTTTCCGCAAAGACCGCTCCCTCCGTAACTCCCTTGTCAATTCTTCCCTTCCCTCCCGCACCATCCCCTCCCCGGGCATGTTCCTTTGCAACTGCAAGAGATGCTACACTTGTCGCTTTACCTTCCCCCTCGACTCCATTCAAGGACCCAAGCAGTCATTCCAGGTGCGACAGAGGTTCACCTGCAACTCCTCCAACCTCATCTATTACATCCGCTGCTCTAGATGTCAGCTGATCTACATCGGTGAGACCAAGCGTAGGTTGGGCGATCGTTTCGCCGAACACCTCCGCTGAGACCGCATTAACCAACCTGACCTCCCGGTGGCTCAGCACTTCAACTCCCCCTCAACTCGTATCCGACCTCTCGGTCCTGGGCCTCCTCCACGGCCAGAGTGAGCAACACTGGAAATTGGAGGAACAGCACCTCATATTCCGCTTGGGCAGTCTGTATCCCGGTGGCCTGAACATTGAATTCTCCCAATTTCGTTAGCCCTTGCTGTTTCCTCCCCTTCCTAGCACTCCCTCAGCCATCGGGCTCCTCCTCCTTTTTCCTTTTTTCTCCCCGCCCCCACCCTCCATCAGTCTAAAGAAGGGTTTCGGCCCGAAACGTTGCCTATTTCCTTCGCTCCATAGATGCTGCTGCACCCGCTGAGTTTCTCCAGCACTTTTGTCTAACTCCATTCATTATCCCGTGTATATATACACACACACACACATATATATATATATATATGTACCGCTACAATTTTGACCAACCTTACCATTGTCCTGTGATGTGCTGCAGCAAGTTTCGTTCAGATTGATGTTATATTTCACATGTTATTGACATTTTAACCTTTACAAAAAACACATTTCCATTTGCCCTGCCAGTCAGCCACGTTCGATATCACAATGACGACACAATGGGGTCCCGAATTTCATTCAAAAAAAAAATTGGCATTTTCCTTTCCGCATGTACTTGCCTGGCTTCACAATGGGGTCCCAACGGCTCCATGGGTAAGTTTCCTTCTATTTTACAAATGCCAGTCAGCGTGGGCTGAAGGGCCTGTTTCCATGCCCTATCTCTAAACTTAAAGATCTCCTGAAATAGCAGCTGTGCTATAATAGTGTAAACTCTTTTCTGTATTCAACAGATGAAGGTCGTGCCGCTGAAATAATGCAACACCACAATGTCCCAGAAAACACAGATGATACCGTTGGAAATTTGGCAGAAAGCAGTTTAATTGAAACGGGTCCGGCCATGGAACAAACTGAAATAATTCTGCATGATTCACAGAACGAGCCCAAAGGTAATCAGACAACGAAAAGCCACGGTTAATCTCTTACAAACAGTCTCAACTGTGATTGTCAGAATTGTGTGTTGGATCCGTGGACTCTTCTGATAATTTGTAAATGTCATTTTTGAGTTGTGTTATAAAATGTTGAAATTTAGCGTAGTTCGTTGTCACGTACACTGAGGTACAGTGAAATGCTTTTTATTTGCAAGGCAGCTTAACTGGAAAAAAAGATTAGGTGATGCTTCGGCAGTTCCTTCCGCTGTTCCAAACCGAAACGTCACCTCCAGAGATGCTGCCTGACTAGGCAGCACCTCCATTCTAGAGCACTAGTATGGGTGTAGTGGGACAAAGGGACTGGTTTCCAGTGAACTAGTATGGACATTGTGGTCTAAATGGATTTTTCGGCTGGCAGCTCAGTCACTCGGGCCTGGTAGGCTGGCAGCTCAGTCACGCAGGCCTGGTGGGCTGGCAGCTCAGTCACTGAGGGCCCGTGGGCTGGCAGCTCAGTCACTCGGGGCTGGTGGGCTGGCAGCTCAGTCACTCAGGGTTGGTGGGCTGGCAGCTGAGTTATTCAGGGCAGGTGGGCTGACAGATCAGTCACTCAGGGCTGGTGGGCTTGCAGCTCACTCACGGCAATTCCTTGAAATTGCATTTCAAGCAGAGTGCAGGCAACCAAATTCAATTTTATAGCATTTCGAGCCGAGTGCAGGCCACCAAATTCAATTTAATAGCATTTCAAGGAGAGTGCAGGCCACCAAATTCAATTTCTTCGCATTTCAAGCAGAGTGCAGGCCACCAAATTCAATTTCATAGCATTTCAAGGAGAGTGCAGGCCACCAAATTCAATTTCATCGCATTTCAAGCGGAGTGCAGGCCACCCAATTCAATTTCATCGCATTTCAAACAGAGTGCAGGCAATGAAATTCAATTTCATTGCATTTCAAACAGAGTGCAGGCCACCCAATTCAATTTCATTGCATTTCAAGCATAGTGCAGCCCACCAAATTCATTTTCATAGCATTTCAAGGAGAGTGCAGGCCACCAAATTTAATTTCATAGCATTTCAAGGCGAGTGCAGGCCACCAAATTCAATTTCATAGCATTTCAAGGAGAGTGCAGGCAACCAAATTCACTTTCATAGCATTTCAAGGAGAGTGCAGGCCACCAAATTCAATTTCATAGCATTTCAAGGAGAGTGCAGGCCACCAAATTCAATTTTATAGCATTTCAAGCAGAGTGTAGGCCACCCAATTCGATTTCATCGCATTTCAAGCAGCGTGCAGACCACCAAATTCAATTTCATAGCATTTCACGGAGAGTGCAGGCCACCAAATTCAATTTAATCGCATTTCAAGTGGAGTGCAGGCCACCAAATTCAATTTCATAGCATTTCAAGGAGAGTGCAGGCCACCAAATTCAATTTCATCGCATTTCAAACAGAGTACAGGCCATGAAATTCAATTTCATTGCATTTCAAACAGAGTGCAGGCCACCAAATTCAATTTCATAGCATTTCAAACCGAGTGCAGGCCACCAAATTCAATTTCATAGCAATTCAAGCAGAGTTCAGTCCACCAAATTCAATTCCATAGCATTTCAAGCATAGTGCAGGCCACGAAATTCAATTTCATAGCATTTCAAGGAGAGTGCAGGCTACCAAATTTAATTTCATAGCATTTGAAGCAGAGTGCAGGCCACCAAATTCAATTTCATAGCATTTCAAACCAAGTGCAGGCCACCCAATTCCATTTCATAGCATTTCAAGGAGAGTGCAGGCCACCAAATCCAATTTATTTGCATTTCAAGCGGTGTGCAGGCCACCCAATTCAATTTCATAGCATTTCAAGGAGAGTGCAGGCCACCAAATCCAATTTAATCGCATTTCAAGCGGTGTGCAGGCCACCAAATTCAATTTCATTGCATTTCAATCAGAGTGCAGGCCACCAAATTCAATTTCATAACATTTCAAGCAGCGTGCAGGCCACCAAATTCAATTTCATAGCATTTCAAGGAGAGTGCTGGGCACCAAATTGAATTTCATCGCATTTCAAACGGAGTGCAGGCCACCAAATTCAATTTCATTGCATTTCATGCATAGTGCAGGCCCACAAATTCAATTTTATAGCATTTCAAGCAGTGCAGGCCACCCAATTCAATTTCATAGCATTTCAAGGAGAGTGCAGGCCACCAAATTCAATTTCATTGCATTTCAAGCAGAGTGCAGGCCACCAAATTCAATTTCATAGCATTTCAAACCGAGTGCAGGCCACCAAATTCAATTTAATCGCATTTCAAGCGGTGTGCAGGCCACCCAATTCAATTTCATGGCAGTTCAAGGAGAGTGCAGGCCATGAAATTCAATTTCATTGCATTTCAAACAGAGTGCAGGCCACCAAATTCAATTTCATAACATTTCAAGCAGAGTGCAGGCCACCCAATTCAATTTCATAGCATTTCAAGGAGAGTGCAGGCCACCAAATTTGATTTCATCGCATTTCAAGCAGAGTGCAGGCCACCAATTTCAATTTCATAGCATTTCAATCAGAGTGCAGGCCACCAAATTCAATTTCATAACATTTCAAGCAGAGTGCAGGCCACCCAATTCAATTTCATAGCATTTCAAGGAGAGTGCAGGCCACCAAATTTGATTTCATCGCATTTCAAGCAGAGTGCAGGCCACCAATTTCAATTTCATAGCATTTCAAGCACAGTGCAGGCCCACAAATATAATTTTATAGCATTTCAAGCAGTGCAGGCCACCAAATTTAATTTCATAGCATTTTAAGCAGAGTGAAGGCCACCAAATTCAATTTCATAACATTTCAAGCGGAGTGCAGGCCACCAAATTCAATTTTATAGCATTTCAAGCAGAGTGCAGGCCACCCAATTCGATTTCATAGCATTTCAAGGAGAGTGCAAGCCACCAAATTCAATTTCATCGCATTTCAAGTGGAGTGCAGGCCAAGAAATTCAATTTCATCGCATTTCAAGCAGAGTGCAGGCCACCAAATTCAATCTCATAGCATTTCAAGGAGAGTGCAGGCCACCAAATTTGATTTCATCGCATTTAAAGCAGAATGCAGGCCACCAAATTCAATTTCATAGCATTCCAAGGAGAGTGCAGGGCACCAAATTGAATTTCATCGCATTTCAAGCGGCGTGCAGGCCACCAAATTCAATTTCATTGCATTTCATGCATAGTGCAGGCCCACAAATTCAATTTTATAGCATTTCAAGGAGAGTGCAGGCCACCAAATTCAATTTCATCGCATTTCAAATGGAATGCAGGCCACCAAATTCAATTTCATTGCATTTCAAGCAGAGTGCAGGCCACCAAATTCAATTTCATAGCATTTCAAACCGAGTGCAGGCCACCAAATTCAATGTAATCGCATTTCTAGCGGTGTGCAGGCCACCCAATTCAATTTCATAGCAGTTCAAGGAGAGTGCAGGCCATGAAATTCAATTTCATAGCATTTCAAGTGGAGTGCAGGCCACCAAATTCAATTTTATAGCATTTCAAGCAGAGTGCAGGCCACCCAATTCGATTTCATAGCATTTCAAGGAGAGTGCAAGCCACCAAATTCAATTTCATCGCATTTCAAGTGGAGTGCAGGCCATTAAATTCAATTTCATCGCATTTCAAGCAGAGTGCAGGCCACCAAATTCAATGTTATAGCATTTCGAGCAGAATGCAGGCCACCAAATTCAATTTAATCCCATTTCAAGCGGAGTGCAGGGCACCAATTTATTTGCATTTCAAGCAGAGTGCAGGCCACCAAATTCAATTTCATAGCATTTCAAGCAGAGTGCAGGCCACCCAATTCAATTTCATAGCATTTCAAGGAGAGTGCATATCACCAAACTTGATTTAATCGTATTTCAAGCAGAGTGCAGGCCACCAAATTCAATTTCATAGCATTTCAAACCGAGTGCAGGCCACCAAATTCAATTTCATAGCATTTAAAGAGAAGTGCAGACCACCAAATTCAATTTCATAGCATTTCAAGGAGAGTGCAGGCCACCAAATTCAATTTCATAGTATTTCAAGCAGAGTGCAGGCCATCCAATTCAATTTCATCGCATTTCAAGCAGAGTGCAGGCCACCAAATTTGATTTTATTACAATTCAAGTAGAGTGCAGGCCACCCAATTCGATTTCATTGCATTTGAAGCAGTGCAGGCCACCAAATTCTATTTTATAGCATTTCGAGCAGAGTGCAGGCCACCAAATTCAATTTCATAGCATTTCAAGCAGAGTGCAGGCCACCAAATTCAATTTAATCGCATTTCAAGCGGAGTGCAGGCCACCAAATTCAATTTCTTAGCATTTCAAGCAGAGTGCAGGCCACCAAATTCAATTTCATAGCATTTGAAGGAGCGTGCAGGCCACCAAATTCAATTTCATAGCATTTCAAGCAGAGTTCAGTCCACCAAATTCATTTTCATAGCATTTCAAGCAGAGTGCAGGCCACCAAATTCAATTTAATTGCATTTCAAGCGGAGTGCAGGCCACCAAATTCAATTTCTTAGCATTTCAAGCGGAATGCAGGCCAGCAAATTCAATTTCATAGCATTTTTGATGGGGAGTGCAGGCCACCAAATTCAGTTTCATTGCATTTCAAGGAGAGTGCAGGCCACCAAATTCAATGTCATAGCATTTCAAGCAGATTGCAGGCCACCCAATTCAATTTCATCGCATTTCAAGCAGAGTGCAGGCCACCAAATTCGATTTCATCGCATTTCAAGTAGAGTGCAGGCCACCCAATTTGATTTAATTGCATTTCAAGCCGTGCAGGCCACCAAATTCAATTTGATAGCATTTCAAGCAGAGTGCAGGCCACCAAATTCAATTTGATAGCATTTCATGCGAGTGCAGGCCACCAAATTCAATTTGATAGCATTTCAAGGAGAGTGCAGGCCACCAAATTCAATTTCATCGCATTTCAAATGGAATGCAGGCCACCAAATTCAATTTCATAGCATTTCAAGCAGAGTGCAGGCCACCAAATTCAATTTCATAGCATTTCAAGGATAGTGCAGGCCACCAAATTAAATTTAATCGCATTTCAAGCGGAGTGCAGGCCACCAAATTCAGTTTCATTGCATTTCAAGCAGATTGCAGGCCACCAAATTCAACGTCATAGCATTTCTAGCAGATTGCAGGCCACCAAATTTAATTTCATAGCATTTTAAGCAGTGCAGGCCACCAAATTCAATTTTATTGCATTTCAAAGCGAGTGCAGGCCACCAAATTCAATTTGATAGTATTTCATGCAGAGTGCAGGCCACCCAATTCGATTTCATCGCATTTCAAGCAGAGTGCAGGCCACCAAATTCAATTTGATAGCATTTCGAGCGGAGTGCAGGCCACCAAATTCAATTTCTTAGCATTTCAAGCAGAGTGCAGGCCACCCAATTCAATTTCATAGCATTTTATGGAGAGTGCAGGCCACCCAATTTGATTTCATCGTATTTCAACCTGAGTGCAGGCCACCAAATTCAATTTCATTGCATTTCATGCAGAGTGCAGTCCACCAAATTCAATTTCATAGCATTTCAAGCAGAGTGCAGGCCACCCAACTCAATTTCATAGCATTTCAAGCAGAGTTCAGTCCACGAAATTATATTTCAGAGCATTTCAAGCGGCGTGCAGGCCACCAAATTCAATTTCACTGCATTTCAAGCAGAGTGCAGGCCACCAAATTCAATTTCATAGCATTTAAATGGGAGTACAAGCCACCACATTCGATTTCATAGCATTTCAAGCAGAGTGCAGGCCATGAAATTTAATTTCATTGCATTTCAAACAGAATGCAAGCCACTAAATTCAATTTCATAGCATTTGAAGGAGAATGCAGGCTACCAAATTCAATTTCATAGCATTTTAAGGAGCGTGCAGGCCACCAAATTCAATTTCATAGCATTTCAAGCAGATTGCAGGCCACCAAATTCAATTTCATAGCAATTCAAGGAGAGTGCAGGCCACCAAATTCAATTTCATTGCATTTCAAGCAGAGTGCAGGCCACCAAATTCAATTTCATGGCATTTCAAGTAGAGTGCAGGCCACCCAATTTGATTTAATTGCATTTCAAGCCGTGCAGGCCACCAAATTCAATTTGATAGCATTTCAAGCAGAGTGCAGGCCACCAAATTCAATTTGATAGCATTTCATGCGAGTGCAGGCCACCAAATTCAATTTGATAGCATTTCAAGGAGAGTGCAGGCCACGAAATTCAATTTCATCGCATTTCAAATGGAATGCAGGCCACCAAATTCAATTTCATAGCATTTCAAGCAGAGTGCAGGCCACCAAATTCAATTTCATAGCATTTCAAGGATAGTGCAGGCCACCAAATTCGATTTAATCGCATTTCAAGCGGAGTGCAGGCCACCAAATTCAGTTTCATTGCATTTCAAGCAGATTGCAGGCCACCAAATTCAACGTCATAGCATTTCTAGCAGATTGCAGGCCACCAAATTTAATTTCATAGCATTTTAAGCAGTGCAGGCCACCAAATTCAATTTTATTGCATTTCAAAGCGAGTGCAGGCCACCAAATTCAATTTGATAGTATTTCATGCAGAGTGCAGGCCACCCAATTCGATTTCATCGCATTTCAAGCAGAGTGCAGGCCACCAAATTCAATTTGATAGCATTTCGAGCGGAGTGCAGGCCACCAAATTCAATTTCTTAGCATTTCAAGCAGAGTGCAGGCCACCCAATTCAATTTCATAGCATTTTATGGAGAGTGCAGGCCACCCAATTTGATTTCATCGTATTTCAACCTGAGTGCAGGCCACCAAATTCAATTTCATTGCATTTCATGCAGAGTGCAGTCCACCAAATTCAATTTCATAGCATTTCAAGCAGAGTGCAGGCCACCCAACTCAATTTCATAGCATTTCAAGCAGAGTTCAGTCCACGAAATTATATTTCAGAGCATTTCAAGCGGCGTGCAGGCCACCAAATTCAATTTCACTGCATTTCAAGCAGAGTGCAGGCCACCAAATTCAATTTCATAGCATTTAAATGGGAGTACAAGCCACCACATTCGATTTCATAGCATTTCAAGCAGAGTGCAGGCCATGAAATTTAATTTCATTGCATTTCAAACAGAATGCAAGCCACTAAATTCAATTTCATAGCATTTGAAGGAGAATGCAGGCTACCAAATTCAATTTCATAGCATTTTAAGGAGCGTGCAGGCCACCAAATTCAATTTCATAGCATTTCAAGCAGATTGCAGGCCACCAAATTCAATTTCATAGCAATTCAAGGAGAGTGCAGGCCACCAAATTCAATTTCATTGCATTTCAAGCAGAGTGCAGGCCACCAAATTCAATTTCATGGCATTTCAAACATAGTGCAGGCCATGAAATTCAATTTCATTGCATTTCAAGCAGAGTGCAGGCTACCAAATTCAATTTCATAGTATTTCAAATCGAGTGCAGGCCTCCAAATTCAATTTCATAGCATTTCAAGCAGAGTTCAGGCCACCAAATTAAATTTAATCGCATTTCAAGCGGAGTGCAGGCCACCAAATTCAGTTTCATTGCATTTCAAGGAGATTGCAGGCCACCAAATTCAACGTCATAGCATTTCAAGCAGATTGCAGGCCACCAAATTTAATTTCATAGCATTTTAAGCAGAGTGCAGGCCACCAAATTCAATTTCATAGCATTTCAAGCGGAATGCAGGCCACCAAATTCAATTTCATAGCATTTTTGAAGGGGAGTGCATTCCACCAAATTCAGTTTCATTGCATTTCAAGGAGAATGCAGGCCACCAAATTCAATTTCATCGCATTTCAAGCAGAGTGCAGGCCACCCAATTCAATTTCATCGCATTTCAAGCAGAGTGCAGGCCACCAAATTCAATTTTATTGCATTTCAAAGCGAGTGCAGGCCACCAAATTCAATTTGATAGTATTTCATGCAGAGTGCAGGCCACCCAATTCGATTTCATCGCATTTCAAGCAGAGTGCAGGCCACCAAATTCAATTTGATAGCATTTCGAGCGGAGTGCAGGCCACCAAATTCAATTTCTTAGCATTTCAAGCAGAGTGCAGGCCACCCAATTCAATTTCATAGCATTTTATGGAGAGTGCAGGCCACCCAATTTGATTTCATCGTATTTCAACCTGAGTGCAGGCCACCAAATTCAATTTCATTGCATTTCATGCAGAGTGCAGTCCACCAAATTCAATTTCATAGCATTTCAAGCAGAGTGCAGGCCACCCAACTCAATTTCATAGCATTTCAAGCAGAGTTCAGTCCACGAAATTATATTTCAGAACATTTCAAGCGGCGTGCAGGCCACCAAATTCAATTTCACTGCATTTCAAGCAGAGTGCAGGCCACCAAATTCAATTTCATAGCATTTAAATGGGAGTACAAGCCACCAAATTCGATTTCATAGCATTTCAAGCAGAGTGCAGGCCATGAAATTTAATTTCATTGCATTTCAAACAGAATGCAAGCCACTAAATTCAATTTCATAGCATTTGAAGGAGAATGCAGGCTACCAAATTCAATTTCATAGCATTTTAAGGAGCGTGCAGGCCACCAAATTCAATTTCATAGCATTTCAAGCAGATTGCAGGCCACCAAATTCAATTTCATAGCAATTCAAGGAGAGTGCAGGCCACCAAATTCAATTTCATTGCATTTCAAGCAGAGTGCAGGCCACCAAATTCAATTTCATGGCATTTCAAACATAGTGCAGGCCATGAAATTCAATTTCATTGCATTTCAAGCAGAGTGCAGGCTACCAAATTCAATTTCATAGTATTTCAAATCGAGTGCAGGCCTCCAAATTCAATTTCATAGCATTTCAAGCAGAGTTCAGGCCACCAAATTAAATTTAATCGCATTTCAAGCGGAGTGCAGGCCACCAAATTCAGTTTCATTGCATTTCAAGGAGAATGCAGGCCACCAAATTCAATTTCATCGCATTTCAAGCAGAGTGCAGGCCACCCAATTCAATTTCATCGCATTTCAAGCAGAGTGCAGGCCACCAAATTCGATTTCATCGCATTTCAAGTAGAGTGCAGGCCACCCAATTCGATTTCATTGCATTTCAAGCCGTGCAGGCCACCAAATTCAATTTGATAGCATTTCAATCTGAGTGCAGGCCACCAAATTCAATTTGATAGTATTTCATGCAGAGTGCAGGCCACCCAATTCGATTTCATCGCATTTCAAGCAGAGTGCAGGCCACCAAATTCAATTTGATAGCATTTCGAGCGGAGTGCAGGCCACCAAATTCAATTCCTTAGCATTTCAAGCAGAGTGCAGGCCACCCAATTCAATTTCATAGCATTTCATGGAGAGTGCAGGCCACCCAATTTGATTTAATCGTATTTCAACCTGAGTGCAGGCCACCAAATTCAATTTCATTGCATTTCATGCAGAGTGCGGTCCACCAAATTCAATTTCATAGCATTTCAAGCAGAGTGCAGGCCACCCAACTCAATTTCATAGCATTTCAAGCAGAGTTCAGTCTACCAAATTCAATTTCACAGCATTTCAAGCAGAGTGCAGGCCACCAAATTCAATTTCATAGCATTTAAATGGGAGTACAAGCCACCAAATTCGATTTCATGGCATTTCAAACATAGTGCAGGCCATGAAATTCAATTTCATTGCATTTCAAGGAGAGTGCAGGCCACCAAATTCAATTTCATAGTATTTCAAATCGAGTGCAGGCCTCCAAATTCAATTTCATAGCATTTCAAGCAGAGTTCAGTCCACCAAATTCAATTTCATGGCATTTCAACCATAGTGCAGGCCATGAAATTCAATTTCATTGCATTTCAAGCAGAGTGCAGGCTACCAAAGTCAATTTCATAGTATTTCAAACCGAGTGCAGGCCACCAAATTCAATTTTATAGCATTTAAAGGGGTGTGCAGGCCACCAAATTCAATTTCATAGCATTTCAAGCAGAGTGCAGGCCATAAAAAGTCAATTTCATAGCATTTCAAGCAGAGTTCAGTCCACCAAATTCAATTTCATAGCATTTCAATGAGACTGTAGGCCACCAAATTCAATTTCATAGCATTTAAAGGGGTGTGCAGGCCACCAAATCCAATTTCATAGCATTTCAAGCGGGGTGCAGGCCACCAAAGTCAATTTCATAGCATTTAAAGGGGAGTGCAAGCCACTAAATTCAATTTCAGAGCATTTCAAGCAGAGTGCAGGCCACCAAATTCAATTTTATCGCATTTCAAGCAGTGCAGGCCACCAAATGCGATTTCATTGCATTTCAAGCAGAGTGCAGGCCACCAAATTCAATTTCATGGCATTTCAAACATAGTGCAGGCCATGAAATTCAATTTCATTGCATTTCAAGTAGAGTGCAGGCTACCAAATTCAATTTCATAGTATTTCAAACCGGGTGCAGGCCACCAAATTCAATTTCATAGCATTTCAAGCAGAGTTCGGTCCACCAAATTCAATTTCATAGCATTTCAAGCAGAGTGCAGGCCACCAAATTCAATTTCATAGCATTTAAAGCGGAGTGCAGGCCACCAAATTCAATTTTGTTGCATTTCAAGCAGACTGCAGGGCACCAAATTCAATTTCATAGCATTTCAAGCAGAGTGGGGGCCACCAAATTCAATTTTATCGCATTTCAAGCAGTGCAGGCCACCAACTGCGATTTCATTGCATTTCAAGCAGAGTGCAGACCACCAAATTCAATTTCATGGCATTTCAAACATTTTGCAGGCCACCAAATTCAATTTCATTGCATTTCAAGCAGAGTGCAGGCTACCAAATTCAATTTCATAGTATTTCAAACCGAGTGCAGGCCACCAAATTCAATTTCAAAGCATTTCAAGCAGAGTTCAGTCCACCAAATTCAATTTCATAGCATTTCTAGCAGAGTGCAGGCCACCAAATTTCATTTCATAGCATTTTAAGCAGAGTGCAGGCCACCAAATTCAATTTCATAGCATTTCAAGTGGAGTGCAGGCCACCAAATTCAATTTCATAGCATTTAAAGCGGAGTGCAGGCCACCAAATTCAATGTCATAGCTTTTCAAGCAGACTGCAGGCCACCAAATTTAATTTCATAGCATTTCAAGCAGAGTGCAGGCCACCAAATTCAATTTCATAGCATTTAAAGGGGAGTGTAGGCCACCAAATTCAATTTCATTGCATTTCAAGCAGACTGCTGGCCACCAAATTCAATATCATAGCATTTCAATGAGACTGTAGGCCACCAAATTCAATTTCATAGCATTTAAAGGGTTGTGCAGGCCACCAAATTCAATTTCATAGCATTTCAAGCGGGGAGCAGGCCACCAAAGTCAATTTCATAGCATTTAAAGGGGAGTGCAGGCCACCAAATTCAATTTCGTAGCATTTCAAGCAGAGTGCAGGCCACTAAATTTAATTTCATAGCATTTTAAGCAGAGTGCAGGCCACCAAATTCAATTTCATACTATTTCAATGAGACTGCAGGCCACCAAGTTCAATTTCATAGCATTTCAAGCAGAGTGCAGGCCACCAAAGTCAATTTCATAGCATTTCAAGTAGTGCAGGACACCAAATTTCAATTTCGTAGCATTTCAAGCAGATTGCAGGCCACCAAATTCAATTTCATATCATTGCACACAGGGTGCAGTCTTAGAATAAAAGGGAGGTCATTTAATACTGAGCTGAGAAAAAACTTTTTTACCCAGAGAGTTGTAAATTGATGGAATTCCCTGCCACATAGGGCAGTGGAGGCCTAATCACTGGATTGATTTAAGAGAGAGTTGGATAGAGCTCTGAGGGCTAGTGGAGTCAAGTGTTATGGGGAGAAGGCAGGCACAGGTTATTGATAGCGGACGATCAGCTATGATCACAATGAATGGCGGTGCTGGCTGAATGCCTCCTCCTGCACCTAATTTCTATGTTTCTATGTGCATGCCACAAAATTCAATTTCATACCATTTGAAGGAGAGTGCAGGCAACAAAATTTAATTACATCGCATTTCAATCTGAGTGCAGGCCACCAACTTCAATTTCATAGCATTTCAAGCAGAGGCAGGCCGCTAAATTCAATTTCACAGCATTTCAAGGAGAGTGCAGGCCACCAAATTCAATTTCATAGCATTTCAAGCAGGGTGCAGGTCACCACATTCAATTTCGTAGCATTTCAAGCAAAGTGCAGCCCACCAAATTCAATTCCATAGCATTTCAAGCAGAGTGCAGGCCACCAAATTTAATTCCATAGCATTTCAAGCAGAGTGCAGGCCACCAAATTCAATTTCATAGCACTTCAAGCAGTGCAGGCCACCAAATTCAATTTCATACTATTTCAATGAGACTGCAGGCCACCAAGTTCAATTTCATAGCATTTAAAGGGGTGTGCAGGCCACCAAATTCTATTTCATAGCATTTCAAGCAGAGTGCAGGCCACCAAAGTCAATTTCATAGCATTTCAAGCAGAGTGCAGGACACCAAATTCAATTTCGTAGCATTTCAAGCAAATTGCAGGCCACCAAATTCAATTTCATATCATTGCACACAGGGTGCAGTCTTAGAATAAAGGGGAGGTCATTTAATACTGAGCTGAGAAAAAACTTTTTTACCCAGAGAGTTGTAAATTGATGGAATTCCCTGCCACATAGGGCAGTGGAGGCCTAATCACTGGATTGATTTAAGAGAGAGTTGGATAGAGCTCTGAGGGCTAGTGGAGTCAAGTGTTATGGGGAGAAGGCAGGCACGGGTTATTGATAGCGGACGATCAGCTATGATCACAATGAATGGCGGTGCTGGCTGAATGCCTCCTCCTGCACCTAATTTCTATGTTTCTATGTGCATGCCACAAAATTCAATTTCATACCATTTGAAGGAGAGTGCAGGCAACAAAATTTAATTACATCGCATTTCAATCTGAGTGCAGGCCACCAACTTCAATTTCATAGCATTTCAAGCAGAGGCAGGCCGCTAAATTCAATTTCACAGCATTTCAAGGAGAGTGCAGGCCACCAAATTCAATTTCATAGCATTTCAAGCAGGGTGCAGGTCACCACATTCAATTTCGTAGCATTTCAAGCAAAGTGCAGCCCACCAAATTCAATTCCATAGCATTTCAAGCAGAGTGCAGGCCACCAAATTTAATTCCATAGCATTTCAAGCAGAGTGCAGGCCACCAAATTTAATTCCATAGCATTTCAAGCAGAGTGCAGGCCACCAAATTCAATTTCATAGCACTTCAAGCAGTGCAGGCCACCAAATTCAATTTCATACTATTTCAATGAGACTTCAGGCCACCAAGTTCAATTTCATAGCATTTAAAGGGGTGTGCAGGCCACCAAATTCTATTTCATAGCATTTCAAGCAGAGTGCAGGCCACCAAAGTCAATTTCATAGCATTTCAAGCAGAGTGCAGGACACCAAATTCAATTTCGTAGCATTTCAAGCAAATTGCAGGCCACCAAATTCAATTTCATATCATTGCATACAGGGTGCAGTCTTAGAATAAAGGGGAGGTCATTTAATACTGAGCTGAGAAAAAACTTTTTTACCCAGAGAGTTGTAAATTGATGGAATTCCCTGCCACATAGGGCAGTGGAGGCCTAATCACTGGATTGATTTAAGAGAGAGTTGGATAGAGCTCTGAGGGCTAGTGGAGTCAAGTGTTATGGGGAGAAGGCAGGCACGGGTTATTGATAGCGGACGATCAGCTATGATCACAATGAATGGCGGTGCTGGCTGAATGCCTCCTCCTGCACCTAATTTCTATGTTTCTATGTGCATGCCACAAAATTCAATTTCATACCATTTGAAGGAGAGTGCAGGCAACAAAATTTAATTACATCGCATTTCAATCTGAGTGCAGGCCACCAACTTCAATTTCATAGCATTTCAAGCAGAGGCAGGCCGCTAAATTCAATTTCACAGCATTTCAAGGAGAGTGCAGGCCACCAAATTCAATTTCATAGCATTTCAAGCAGGGTGCAGGTCACCACATTCAATTTCGTAGCATTCCAAGCAAAGTGCAGCCCACCAAATTCAATTCCATAGCATTTCAAGCAGAGTGCAGGCCACCAAATTTAATTCCATAGCATTTCAAGCAGAGTGCAGGCCACCAAATTCAATTTCATAGCACTTCAAGCAGTGCAGGCCACCAAATTCAATTTCATAGCATTTCAAGCAGAGTGCAGGCCACCAAATTCAATTTCATAGCATTTCAAGCAGAGTGCAGGCCACCAAATTCAATTTCGTAGCATTTCAAGCGGAGTGCAGGCCACCAAATTCAATTTCATAGCATTTAAAGGGGAGTGCAGGCCACCAAATTCAATTTCAGAGCATTTCAAGCAGAGTGCAGGCCACCAAATTCAATTTCATAGCATTTCAAGCAGAGTGCAGGTCACCAAATTGAATTTCATAGCATTAAAAGGGGAGTGCAGGCCACCAAATTCAATTTCATCGCATTGCAAGCAGAGTGCAGGCCACCAAATTCAATTTCATTGCATTTCAAGCAGAGTGCAGGCCACCAAATTC
This sequence comes from Raja brachyura, assembly GCA_963514005.1. The sequence goes on from OY740799.1 coordinate 6,766,892, forward strand.
AATTTCATAGCATTTCAAGCGGAGTACAGGCCACCCAATTCAATTTCATAGCATTTCATTGAGACTGCAGGCCACCAAATTCAATTTCATCGCATTGCAAGCAGAGTGCAGACCACCAAATTCAATTTCATAGCATTTCAAGCGGAGTGCAGGCCACCAAATTCAATTTCATAGCATTTAAAGCGGAGTGCAGGTCACCAAATTCAATTTTGTTGCATTTCAAGCGGACTGCAGGGCACCAAATTCAATTTCATAGCATTCCAAGCAGAGTGCAGGCCACCCAATTCAATTTCATGGCATTTCAATGAGACTGCAGGCCACCAAATTCAATTTCATAGCATTTCAATGAGACTGCAGGCCACCAAATTCAATTTCATAGCATTTAAAGGGGTGTGCAGGCCACCAAATTCAATTTCATAGCATTTCAAGCAGAGTGCAGGCCACCAAAGTCAATTTTGTAGCATTTCAAGCAGATTGCAGGCCACCAAATTCAATTTCATATCATTTCACACAGGGGGCAGTCTTAGAATAAAGGGGAGGTCATTTAATATTGAGCTGAGAAAAAACTTTTTTACCCAGAGAGTTGTAAATTGATGGAATTCCCTGCCACATAGGGCAGTGGAGGCCTAATCACTGGATTGATTTAAGTGAGAGTTGGATAGAGCTCTGAGGGCTAGTGGAGTCAAGGGTTATGGGGATAAGGCAGGCACGGGTTATTGATAGCGGACGATCAGCTATGATCACAATGAATGGCGGTGCTGGCTGAATGCCTCCTCCTGCACCTAATGTCTATGTTTCTATGTGCATGCCACCAAATTCAATTTCATACCATTTGAAGGAGAGTGCAGGCAACAAAATTTAATTACATCGCATTTCAATCTGAGTGCAGGCCACCAACTTCAATTTCATAGCATTTCAAGCAGAGGCAGGCCGCTAAATTCAATTTCACAGCATTTCAAGGGGAGTGCAGGCCACCAAATTCAATTTCAGAGCATTTCAAGCAGAGTGCAGGCCACCAAATTCAATTTCATAGCATTTCAAGCAGAGTGCAGGTCACCAAATTGAATTTCATAGCATTTAAATGGGAGTGCAGGCCACCAAATTCGATTTCATCGCATTTCAAGCAGAGTGCAGGCCACCAAATTCAATTTCATTGCATTTCAAGCAGAGTGCAGGCCACCAAATTCAATTTCATAGCATTTCAAGCAGAGTGCAGGCCACCCAATTGAATTTCATAGCATTTCATTCAGACTGCAGGTCACCAAATTCAATTTCATCGCATTGCAAGCAGAGTGCAGGCCACCAAATTCAATTTCATAGCATTTCAAACAGAGTGCAGGCCATGAAATTTAATTTCACAGCATTTCAAACAGAATGCAAGCCACTAAATTCAATTTCATAGTATTTGAAGGAGAATGCAGGCCACCGAATTCTATTTCACAGCATTTGAAGGAGAGTGCAGGCCACCAAATTCAATTTCAGAGCATTTCAAGTGGAGTGCAGCCCAGGAAATTTAATTTTAATTGCATTTAACACAGAGTGCAGGCCACCAAATTCAATTTCATAGCATTTCAAGCAGAGTGCAGGCTACGAAATTCAATTTTATTGTATTTCAAACCGAGTGCAGGCCACCAAATTTAATTTCATAGCATTTCAAGCAGAGTTCAGTCCACCAAATTCAATTTCATAGCATTTCAAGCAGAGTGCAGGCCACCAAATTCAATTTTATAGCATTTCAAGGAGAGTGCAGGCCATCAAATTTAATTTCATAGCATTTTAAGCAGAGTGCAGGCCACCAAATTCAATTTCGTAGCATTTCAAGTGGAGTGCAGGCCACCAAATTCAATTTCATAGCATTTCAAGCAGAGTGCAGGCCACCAAATTCAATTTCATAGCATTTCAAGCAGTGTACAGTCCACCAAATTCAATTTCATAGCATTTCAAACGAGTGCAGGCCACCAAATTCAATTTCATAGCATTTCAAGGCGAGTGCAGGCCACCAAATTTAATTTCATAGCATTTTAAGCAGAGTGCAGGCCACCAAATTCAATTTCATAGCATTTCAAGTGGAGTGCAGGCCACCAAATTCAATTTCATAGCATTTCAAGCAGAGTGCAGGCCACCAAATTCAATTTCACAGCATTTCAAGCAGTGTGCAGTCCACCAAATTCAATTTCATAGCATTTCAAACGAGTGCAGGCCACCAAATTCAATTTCATAGCATTTCAAGGCGAGTGCAGGCCACCAAATTTAATTTCATAGCATTTTAAGCAGAGTGCAGCCCACCGAATTCAATTTCATAGCATTTCAAGCGGAGTGCAGGCCACCAAATTCAATTTCATAGCATTTAAAGCGGAGTGCAGGCCACCCAATTCAATTTCATAGCATTTCAATGAGACTGCAGGCCACCAAATTCAATTTCATAGCATTTCAAGCAGAGTGCAGGCCACCCAATTCAATTTCATAGCATTTCAAACAGAGTGCAGGCCATGAAATTTAATTTCATAGCATTTCAAACAGAATGCAAGCCACTAAATTCAATTTCATAGCATTTGAAGGAGAATGCAGGCCACCAAATTCTATTTCATAGCAATTGAAGGAGAGTGCAGGCCACCACATTCAATTTCAGAGCATTTCAAGTGGAGTGCAGCCCAGGAAATTTAATTTTAATTGCATTTAACACAGAGTGCAGGCCACCAAATTCAATTTCATAGCATTTAAAGCGTAGTGCAGGCCACAAAATTCAATTTCACAGCATTTCGAGCAGTGTGCAGGACACCAAATTCAATTTCATAGCATTTCAATGAGACTGCAGGCTACCAAATTCAATTTCATAGCATTTAAAGCGGAGTGCAGGCCACGAATTTCAATTTCATAGCATTTCGAGCAGTGTGCAGGCCACCAAATTCAATTTAATGGCATTGCAAGCAGAGTGCAGGCCACCAAATTCAATTTCATAGCATTTCAAACAGAGTGCAGGCCATGAAATTCAATTTCATAGCATTTCAAGGGGAGGTCATTTAAGACTGAGCTGAGAAAAAACTTTTTTACCCAGAGAGTTGTAAATTTATGGAATTCCCTGCCACATAGGGCAGTGGAGGCCAAATCACTGGATCGATTTAAGAGAGAGTTGGATAGAGCTCTAAGGCCTAGTGGAGTCAAGGGTGATGGGGAGAAGGCAGGCACGGCTGTGTGAAAGATACATCTTCTAGATGCGCTGGGACACATCCTCAGTGATGTGACCTGGGGTCATCGGGTGTTTCGGGTCTCACAACATCAGACACCCTTGCCCAGGCGACCCAGCCGGGGTTGATCAAGCCCTGACTTGCGTCCCAGCAGCAACCGCCCACGGATCAGCCCTCTTAATCCAAAGCCACCTAATGGCTTTCTCTGCGGCTTCACTTGCGGATTGAATGGCCCTCTTCTTTGCCAGCCCCGTAAAGCCCAACTGGTTGAGGACTTTGCAGAGTGAGCGTCCTGCAAAGCCTCTACAGCCCACCTCTATCGGCTCATAGTATGTCTTCCAGCCTCTGTCGTGGCACATCTCCACCAGTGATAGCGGACGATCAGCCATGATCACAATGAATGGCGGTGTTGGCTTGAAAGCCGAATGGCCTCCTCCTGCACCTAATTTCTATGTTTCTATGTGCAGGCCATCAAATTCAATTTCATAGCATTTCAAGCAGAGTGCATGCAACGAAATTTAATTGCATCGCATATCAAGCAGAGTGCAGGCCACCAACCTCAATTTCATAGCATTTCAAACAGAGTGCAGGCCACCAAATTCAATTTCATATCATTTCAAACAGAGTGCAGGCCACCAAATTCAATTTCATATCATTTCAAACAGAGTGCCGGCCACAAAATTCAATTTCATAGCATTTCAAGCAGAGTGTAGGCCACCAAATTCAATTTAATAGCATTTCAAACCGAGTGCAGGCCACCAAATTCAATGTCATGGCATTTCAAACAGAGTGCAGGCCATGAAATTCAATTTCATAGCATTTCAAGCAGAGTGCAGACCTCCAAATTCAATTTCATAGCGTTTCAAACCGACTGTAGGCCACCAAATTCAATTTCATAGCATTTCAAGCAGAGTGCAGGCCACCAAATTTAATTTCATATCATTTCAAACATAGTGCCTGCCATGAAATTCAATTTCATAGCATTTCAAGCAGAGTGCAGGCCACCAAATTCAATTTAATAGCATTTCAAACCGAGTTCAGGCCACCAAATTCTATTTCATAGCTATTCAAGCAGAGTGCAGGCCACCAAATTCAATTTCATAGCATTTGATGGGGAGTGCAGGCCACCAAATGCAATTTCATAGCATTTCAAGCAGAGTGCAGGCCACCAAATTCAATTTGATCACATTTCAAGCAGAGTGCAGGCCACCAAATTCAATTTCATCGCATTTCGAGCAGAGTGCTGGTCACCAAGTTCTATTTCATCACATTTCAAGCAGTGCAGGCCACCAAATTCAATTTCATCGCATTTGAAGTAGAGTGCAGGCCACCAAATTCAATTTCATAGCATTTCAAGCAGAGTGCAGGCCGCCAAATTCAATTTCATAGCATTTAAAGCGGAGTGCAGGCCACCAAATTCAATTTCATTGCATTTCAAGCAGAGTGCAGGCCACCAAATACAATTTCATAGCATTTCTAGCAGAGTGCAGGCCACCCAATTCAATATCATAGCATTTCAATGAGACTGCAGGCCACCAAATTCAATTACATAGCATTTCAAGCAGAGTGCAGGCCACCCAATTCAATTTCATAGCATTTCAAGCAGAGTGCAGGCCACCAAATGCAATTTAATCGCATTGCAAGCAGAGTGCAGGCCACCAAATTCAATTTCATAGCATTTCAAACAGAGTGCAGGCCATGAAATTTAATTTCATAGCATTTCAAACAGAATTCAAGCCACTAAATTCAATTTCATAGCTTTTGAAGGAGAATGCAGGCCACCGAATTCTATTTCATAGCAATTGAAGGAGAGTGCAGGCCACCAAATTCAATTTGATAGTATTTCAAGCAGAGTGCAGGCTACCAAATTCAATTTCATAGCATTTAAAGCGGAGTGCAGGCCACGAATTTCAATTTCATATCATTTCAAACAGAGTGCCGGCCACAAAATTCAATTTCAGAGCATTTCAAGTGGAGTGCAGCCCAGGAAATTTAATTTTAATTGCATTTAACACAGAGTGCAGGCCACCAAATTCAATTTCATAGCATTTCAAGCAGATTGCAGGCCACAAAATTCAATTTCATAGCAATTCAAGGAGAGTGCAGGCCACTAAATTCAATTTCATAGCATTTCAAGCAGAGTGCAGGCTACCAAATTCAATTTCATAGCATTTAAAGCGGAGTGCAGGCCACGAATTTCAATTTCATAGCATTTCGAGCAGTGTGCAGGCCACCAAATTTTATTTCATAGCATTTCAAGCAGAGTTCAGTCCACCAAATTCAATTTCATAGCATTTCAAGCAGAGTGCAGGCCACCAAATTCAATTTCATAGCATTTCAAGGGGAGGTCATTTAAGACTGAGCTGAGAAAAAACTTTTTTACCCAGAGAGTTGTAAATTTATGGAATTCCCTGCCACATAGGGCAGTGGAGGCCAAATCACTGGATGGATTTAAGAGAGAGTTGGATAGAGCTCTAAGGGCTAGTGGAGTCAAGGGTGATGGGGAGAAGGCAGGCACGGCTGTGTGAAAGATACATCTTCTAGATGCGCTGGGACACATCCTCAGTGATGTGACCTGGGGTCATCGGGTGTTTCGGGTCTCACAACATCAGACACCCTTGCCCAGGCGACCCAGCCGGGGTTGATCAAGCCCTGACTTGAGTCCCAGCAGCAACCGACCACGGATCAGCCCTCTTAATCCAAAGCCACCTAAAGGCTTTCACTGCGGCTTCACTTGCGGATTGAATGGCCCTCTTCTTTGCCAGCCCCGTAAAGCCCAACTGGTTGAGGACTTTGCAGAGTGAGCGTCCTGCAAAGCCTCTACAGCCCACCTCTATCGGCTCATAGTATGTCTTCCAGCCTCTGTCGTGGCACACCTCCACCAGTGATTGCGGACGATCAGCCATGATCACAATGAATGGCGGTGTTGGCTTGAAAGCCGAATGGCCTCCTCCTGCACCTAATTTCTTTGCTTCTATGTGCAGGCCATCAAATTCAATTTTATAGCATTTCAAGCAGAGTGCATGCAACGAAATTTAATTGCATCGCATATCAAGCAGAGTGCAGGCCACCAACCTCAATTTCATAGCATTTCAAACAGAGTGCAGGCCACCAAATTCAATTTCATATCATTTCAAACAGAGTGCCGGCCACAAAATTCAATTTCATAGCATTTCAAGCAGAGTGCAGGCCACCAAATTCAATTTAATAGCATTTCAAACCGAGTGCAGGTCACCAAATTCAATGTCATGGCATTTCAAACAGAGTGCAGGCCATGAAATTCAATTTCATAGCATTTCAAGCAGAGTGCAGACCTCCAAATTCAATTTCATAGCGTTTCACACCGACTGTAGGCCACCAAATTCAATTTGATCGCATTTCAAGCAGAGTGCAGGCCACCAAATTCAATTTCATATCATTTCAAACATAGTGCCTGCCATGAAATTCAATTTCATAGCATTTCAAGCAGAGTGCAGGCCACCAAATTCAATTTAATAGCATTTCAAACCGAGTTCAGGCCACCAAATTCTATTTCATAGCATTTCAAGCAGAGTGCAGGCCACCAAATTCAACTTCATAGCATTTGATGGGGAGTGCAGGCCACCAAATGCAATTTCATAGCATTTCAAGTAGAGTGCTGGTCACCAAGTTCTATTTCATCGCATTTCAAGCAGTGCAGGCCACCAAATTCAATTTCATCGCATTTCAAAGAGTGTGCAGGCCACCAAATTCAATTTCATAGCATTTCAAGGAGAGTGCAGGCCACCAAATTCAATTTCATAGCATTTGAAGTAGAGTGCAGGCCACCAAATTCAATGTCATGGCATTTCAAACAGAGTGCAGGCCATGAAATTCAATTTCATAGCATTTCAAGCAGAGTGCAGACCTCCAAATTCAATTTCATAGCGTTTCAAACCGACTGTAGGCCACCAAATTCAATTTCATAGCATTTCAAGCAGAGTGCAGGCCACCAAATTCAATTTCATATCATTTCAAACATAGTGCCTGCCATGAAATTCAATTTCATAGCATTTCAAGCAGAGTGCAGGCCACCAAATTCAATTTAATGGCATTTCAAACCGAGTGCAGGCCACCAAATTCTATTTCATAGCATTTCCAGCAGAGTGCAGGCCACCAAATTCAATTTCATAGCTATTCAAGCAGAGTGCAGGCCGCCAAATTCAATTTCATAGCATTTGATGATGAGTGCAGGCCACCAAATGCATTTTCATAGCATTTCAAGCAGAGTGCAGGCCACCAAATTCAATTTGATCACATTTCAAGCAGAGTGCAGGCCACCAAATTCAATTTCATCGCATTTCGAGCAGAGTGCTGGTCACCAAATTCTATTTCATCGCATTTCAAGCAGTGCAGGCCACCAAATTCAATTTCATCGCATTTCAAAGAGTGTGCAGGCCACCAAATTCAACTTCATAGCATTTCAAGGAGAGTGCAGGCCACCAAATTCAATTTCATAGCATTTCAAGCAGAGTGCAGGCCGCCAAATTCAATTTCATAGCATTTCAAGCAGAGTGCAGGCCACCAAATTCAATTTCATAGCATTTCAAGCAGACTGCAGGCCACCAAATGCAATTTCATAGCATTTCAAGCAGAGTGCAGGCGACCAAATTCAATTTAATAGCATTTCAAACCGAGTGCAGGCCACTAAATTCAATGTCATAGAATTTCAAACAGAGTGCAGGCCATGAAATTCAATTTCATAGCATTTCAAGGAGAGTTCAGGCCTCCAAATTCAATTTCATAGTGTTTCAAACCGACTGTAGGCCACCAAATTCAATTTCATCGCATTTCAAGCATAGTGCAGGCCACCAAATTCAATTTGATCACATTTCAAGCAGAGTGCAGGCCACCAAATTCAATTTCATCGCATTTCGAGCAGAGTGCTGGTCACCAAATTCAATTTCATCGCATTTCAAGCAGTGCAGGCCACCAAATTCAATTTCATCGCATTTCAAGCAGAGTGCAGGCTACCAAATTCATTTTCATAGCATTTCAAGGAGAGTGCAGGCCACCAAATTCAATTTCATAGCATTCGAAGTAGAGTGCAGGCCACCAAGTTCAATTTCATAGCATTTCAAGCACAGTGCAGGCCACCAAATTCAATTTCATAGCACTTCTAGCAGAGTTCAATCCACCAAATTCAATTTCATATCATTTCACACAGAGTGCAGTCTTAGAATAAAGGGGAGGTCATTTAAGACTGAGCTGAGAAAAAACTTTTTTACCCAGAGAGTTGTAAATTTATGGAATTCCCTGCCACATAGGGCAGTGGAGGCCAAATCACTGGATCGATTTAAGAGAGAGTTGGATAGAGCTCTAAGGGCTAGTGGAGTCAAGGGTGATGGGGAGAAGGCAGGCACGGCTGTGTGAAAGATACATCTTCTAGATGCGCTGGGACACATCCTCAGTGATGTGACCTGGGGTAATCGGGTGTTTCGGGTCTCACAACATCAGACACCCTTGCCCAGGCGACCCAGCCGGGGTTGATCAAGCCCGGACTTGCGTCCCAGCAGCAACCGCCCACGGATCAGCCCTCTTAATCCAAAGCCACCTAATGGCTTTCTCTGCGGCTTCACTTGCGGATTGAATGGCCCTCTTCTTTGCCAGCCCCGTAAAGCCCAACTGGTTGAGGACTTTGCAGAGTGAGCGTCCTGCAAAGCCTCTACAGCCCACCTCTATCGGCTCATAGTATGTCTTCCAGCCTCTGTCGTGGCACATCTCCACCAGTGATAGCGGACGATCAGCCATGATCACAATGAATGGCGGTGTTGGCTTGAAAGCCGAATGGCCTCCTCCTGCACCTAATTTCTATGTTTCTATGTGCAGGCCATCAAATTCAATTTCATAGCATTTCAAGCAGAGTGCATGCAACAAAATTTAATTGCATCGCATATCAAGCAGAGTGCAGGCCACCAACCTCAATTTCATAGCATTTCAAGCAGAGTGCAGGCCACCAAATTCAATTTCATAGCATTTCAAGCAGAGTGTAGGCCACCAAATTCAATTTAATAGCATTTCAAACCGAGTGCAGGCCACCAAATTCAATGTCATGACATTTCAAACAGAGTGCAGGCCATGAAATTCAATTTCATAGCATTTCAAGCAGAGTGCAGACCTCCAAATTCAATTTCATAGCGTTTCAAACCGACTGTAGGCCACCAAATTCAATTTCATAGCATTTCAAGCAGAGTGCAGGCCACCAAATTCAATTTCATATCATTTCAAACATCGTGCCTGCCATGAAATTCAATTTCATAGCATTTCAAGCAGAGTGCAGGCCACCAAATTCAAGTTAATAGCATTTCAAACCGAGTTCAGGGCACCAAATTCTATTTCATATCATTTCAAGCAGAGTGCAGGCCACCAAATTCAATTGCATAGCTATTCAAGCAGAGTGCAGGCCACCAAATTCAATTTCATAGCATTTGATGGGGAGTGCAGGCCACCAAATGCAATTTCATAGCATTTCAAGCAGAGTGCAGGCCACCAAATTCAATTTGATCACATTTCAAGCAGAGTGCAGGCCACCAAATTCAATTTCATCGCATTTCGAGCAGAGTGCTGGTCACCAAATTCTATTTCATCGCATTTCAAGCAGTGCAGGCCACCAAATTCAATTTCATCGCATTTCAAAGAGTGTGCAGCCCACCAAATTCAATTTCATAGCATTTCAAGTAGAGTGCAGGCCACCAAATTCAATTTCATAGCATTTGAAGTAGAGTGCAGGCCACCAAATTCAATGTCATGGCATTTCAAACAGAGTGCAGGCCATGAAATTCAATTTCATAGCATTTCAAGCAGAGTGCAGACCTCCAAATTCAATTTCATAGCGTTTCAAACCGACTGTAGGCCACCAAATTCAATTTCATAGCATTTCAAGCAGAGTGCAGGCCACCAAATTCAATTTCATATCATTTCAAACATAGTGCCTGCCATGAAATTCAATTTCATAGCATTTCAAGCAGAGTGCAGGCCGCCAAATTCAATTTCATAGCATTTCAAGCAGAGTGCAGGCCACCAAATTCAATTTCATAGCATTTCAAGCAGACTGCAGGTCAACAAATGCAATTTCATCGCATTTCGAGCAGAGTGCTGGTCACCAAATTCAATTTCATCGCATTTCAAGCAGTGCAGGCCACCAAATTCAATTTCATCGCATTTCAAGCAGAGTGCAGGCCACCAAATTCAATTGCATAGCTATTCAAGCAGAGTGCAGGCCACCAAATTCAATTTCATAGCATTTGATGGGGAGTGCAGGCCACCAAATGCAATTTCATAGCATTTCAAGCAGAGTGCAGGCCACCAAATTCAATTTGATCACATTTCAAGCAGAGTGCAGGCCACCAAATTCAATTTCATCGCATTTCGAGCAGAGTGCTGGTCACCAAATTCTATTTCATCGCATTTCAAGCAGTGCAGGCCACCAAATTCAATTTCATCGCATTTCAAAGAGTGTGCAGCCCACCAAATTCAATTTCATAGCATTTCAAGTAGAGTGCAGGCCACCAAATTCAATTTCATAGCATTTGAAGTAGAGTGCAGGCCACCAAATTCAATGTCATGGCATTTCAAACAGAGTGCAGGCCATGAAATTCAATTTCATAGCATTTCAAGCAGAGTGCAGACCTCCAAATTCAATTTCATAGCGTTTCAAACCGACTGTAGGCCACCAAATTCAATTTCATAGCATTTCAAGCAGAGTGCAGGCCACCAAATTCAATTTCATATCATTTCAAACATAGTGCCTGCCATGAAATTCAATTTCATAGCATTTCAAGCAGAGTGCAGGCCGCCAAATTCAATTTCATAGCATTTCAAGCAGAGTGCAGGCCACCAAATTCAATTTCATAGCATTTCAAGCAGACTGCAGGTCAACAAATGCAATTTCATCGCATTTCGAGCAGAGTGCTGGTCACCAAATTCAATTTCATCGCATTTCAAGCAGTGCAGGCCACCAAATTCAATTTCATCGCATTTCAAGCAGAGTGCAGGCTACCAAATTCATTTTCATAGCATTTCAAGGAGAGTGCAGGCCACCAAATTCAATTTCATAGCATTCGAAGTAGAGTGCAGGCCACCAAGTTCAATTTCATAGCATTTCAAACAGAGTGCAGGCCGCCAAATTCAATTTCATAGCATTTCAAGCACAGTTCAGTCCACCAAATTCAATTTCATAGCATTTCAAGCGGAGTGCAGGCCACCAAATTCAATTTCACAGCATTTAGAGGGGAGTGCAGGCCACCGAATTCAATTTCATAGCATTTTATCCAGAGTGCAGGCCATCAAATTCAATTTCATCGCATTTCAAGCAGAGTGCAGGCCACCAAATTCAATTTCATAGCATTTCAAGTAGTGCAGGACACCAAATTCAATTTTGTAGCATTTCAAGCAGAGTGCAGGCCACCAAATTCAATTTGATCACATTTCGAGCAGAGTGCAGGCCACCAAATTCAATTTCATCGCATTTCGAGCAGAGTGCTGGTCACCAAATTCAATTTCATCGCATTTCAAGCAGTGCAGGCCACCAAATTCAATTTCATCGCATTTCAAGCAGAGTGCAGGCTACCAAATTCATTTTCATAGCATTTCAAGGAGAGTGCAGGCCACCAAATTCAATTTCATAGCATTCGAAGTAGAGTGCAGGCGACCAAGTTCAATTTCATAGCATTTCAAGCAGAGTGATAGCCGCCAAATTCAATTTCATAGTATTTCAAGCACAGTTCAGTCCACCAAATTCAATTTCATAGCATTTCAAGCGGAGTGCAGGCCACCAAATTCAATTTCATAGCATTTAAAGGGGAGTGCAGGCCACCGAATTCAATTTCATAGCATTTTATCCAGAGTGCAGGCCACCAAATTCAATTTCATCGCATTTCAAGCAGAGTGCAGGCCACCAAATTCAATTTCATAGCATTTCAAGTAGTGCAGGACACCAAATTCAATTTTGTAGCATTTCAAGCAGAGTGCAGGCCACCAAATTCAATTTCATATCATTTCACACAGAGGGCAGTCTTAGAATTAAGGGGAGGTCATTTAAGACTGAGCTGAGAAAAAACTTTTTTACCCAGAGAGTTGTAAATTTATGGAATTCCCTGCCACATAGGGCAGTGGAGGCCAAATCACTGGATGGATTTAAGAGAGAGTTGGTTAGAGCTCTAAGGGCTAGTGGAGTCAAGGGTGATGGGGAGAAGGCAGGCACGGCTGTGTGAAAGATACATCTTCTAGATGCGCTGGGACACATCCTCAGTGATGTGACCTTGGGTCATCGGGTTTTTCGGGTCTCACAACATCAGACACCCTTGCCCAGGCGACCCAGCCGGGGTTGATCAAGCCCCGACTTGCGTCCCAGCAGCAACCGCCCACGGATCAGCCCTCTTAATCCAAAGCCACCTAGTGGCTTTCTCTGCGGCTTCACTTGCGGATTGAATGGCCCTCTTCTTTGCCAGCCCCGTAAAGCCCAACTGGTTGAGGACTTTGCAGAGTGAGCATCCTGCAAAGCCTCTACAGCCCACCTCTATCGGCTCATAGTATGTCTTCCAGCCTCTGTCTGGCACATCTCCACCAGTGATAGCGGACGATCAGCCATGATCACGATGAATGGCGGTGTTCGCTTGAAAGCCGAACGGCCTCCTCCTGCACCTAATTTCTATGTTTCAATGTGCAGGCCATCAAATTCAATTTCGTAGCATTTGAAGCAGAGTGCAGGCAACAAAATTTAATTGCATCGCATTTCAAGCAGAGTGCAGGCCACCAAATTCTATTTCATAGCATTTCAAGGGGAGTGCAGGCCACCAAATTCAATTTCATAGCTATTCAAGGAGAGTGCAGGCCACTAAATTCAATTTCATATCATTTCAAACAGAGCGCAGGCAACAAAATTTAATTGCATCGCATATCAAGCAGAGTGCAGGCCACCAAATTCAATTTCATAGCATTTCAAGCAGAGTGCAGGCCACCAAATTAAATTTCATAGCTATTCAAGCAGAGTGCAGGCCACCAAATTCAATTTCATAGCATTTGAAGGAGAGTGCAGGCCATCAAATTCAATTTCATTGCATTTCAAGCGGAGTGCAGGCCACCAAATTCAATTTCATATCATTTCAAACAGAGTGCCGGCCACGAAATTCAATTTAATAGCATTTCAAGCAGATTGCAGGCCACCAAATTCAATTTAATAGCACTTCAAACCGAGTGCAGGCGACCAAATTCAATGTCATAGCATTTCAAACAGAGTGCAGGCCATGAAATTCAATTTCATAGCATTTCAAGCAGAGTGCAGGCCTCCAAATTCAATTTAATAGCATTTGAAGTAGAGTGCAAGCCACCAAGTTCTATTTCATAGCATTTCAAGCAGAGTGCAGGCCGCCAAATTTAATTTCATAGCATTTCAAGCAGAGTGCAGGCCACCAAATTCAATTTCATAGCATTTCAAGCGGAGTGCAGGCCACCAAATTCATTTTCATTGCATTTCAAGGAGAGTTCCAGGCCACCAAATTCAATTTCATAGCATTTGAAGTAGAGTGCAAGCCACCAAGTTCTATTTCATGGCATTTCAAGCAGAGTGCAGGCCGCCAAATTCAATTTCATAGCATTTCAAGCAGAGTGCAGGCCACCAAATTCAATTTCATAGCATTTCAAGCGGAGTGCAGGCCACCAAAATGCAATTTCATAGCATTTCATGCAGAGTGCATGCCACGAGATTGAATTTCATAGAATTTCAAACAGATTGCAGGCCACCAAATTCAATTTCAGGGCATTTGAAGGAGAGTGCTGGCCACCAAATTCAATTTCATCGCATTTCAAGCAGAGTGCAGGCCTCCAAATTGAATTTCATAGCGTTTCAAACTGACTGCAGGCCACCAAGTTAAATTTCATAGCATTTTAAGCAGTGCAGGCCACCAAGTTAAATTTCATAGCATTTCAAGCAGAGTGCAGGCCACCAAATTCAATTTCATAGCATTTCAAGCGGAGTGCAGGCCACCAAAATGCAATTTCATAGCATTTCATGCAGAGCGCATGCCACGAGATTGAATTTCATAGAATTTCAAACAGATTGCAGGCCACCAAATTCAATTTCAGGGCATTTGAAGGAGAGTGCTGGCCACCAAATTCAATTTCATCGCATTTCAAGCAGAGTGCAGGCCTCCAAATTGAATTTCATAGCGTTTCAAACTGACTGCAGGCCACCAAGTTAAATTTCATAGCATTTTAAGCAGTGCAGGCCACCAAGTTAAATTTCATAGCATTTTAAGCAGAGTGCAGGCCACCAAATTCAATTTCATAGCATTTCAAACAGAGTGCAGGCCACCAAACTCAATTTCATCGCATTTCAAGCACAGTGCAGGCCACCGAATTCAAATTAATCGCATTTCAAGTAGCATGCAGGCCACCACATTCAATTTCGTAGCATTTTAAGCAGAGTGCAGGCCACCAAATTCAATTTTATAGCATTTCAAACAGAGTGAAGTCACTAAATTCAATTTCATATCATTTCAAACAGAGTGCAGGCCACAAAATTCAATTTCATAGGATTTCAAGCAGAGTGCAGGCCACCAAATTCAATTTCATAGGATTTCAAGCAGAGTGTAAGCCACCAAATTCAATTTCATAGCATTTAAAGGGGAGTGCAGGCCACCAAATTCAATTTCATAGCATTTCAAGGGGAGGTCATTTAAGACTGAGCTTAGAAAAAACTTTTTTACCCAGAGAGTTGTAAATTTATGGAATTCCCTGCCACATAGGGCAGTGGAGGCTGAATCACTGGATGGATTTAAGAGAGAGTTGGATAGGCTAGTGGAGTTAAGGGTGATGGGGAGAAGGCAGGCACGGCTGTGTGAAAGATACATCTTCTAGATGCGCTGGGACACATCCTCAGTGATGTGACCTGGGGTCATCGGGTGTTTCGGGTCTTGCCCAGGCGACCCAGCCGGGGTTGATCAAGCCCCGACTTGCGTCCCAGCAGCAACCGCCCACGGATCAGCCCTCTTAATCCAAAGCCACCTAGTGGCTTTCTCTGCGGCTTCACTTGCGGATTGAATGGCCCTCTTCTTTGCCAGCCCCGTAAAGCCCAACTGGTTGAGGACTTTGCAGAGTGAGCGTCCTGCAAAGCCTCTACAGCCCACCTCTATCGGCTCATAGTATGTCTTCCAGCCTCTGTCGTGGCACATCTCCACCAGTGATAGTGGACGATCAGCCATGATCACAATGAATAGCGGTGTTGGCTTGAAAGCCAAATGGCCTCCTCCTGCACCTAATTTCTATGTTTCTATGTGCAGGCCATCAAATTCAATTTCATAGCATTTCAAGCAGAGTTCAGGCAACAAAATTTAATTGCATCGCATATCAAGCAGAGTGCAGGCCACCAAATTCAATTTCATAGCATTTCAAGTGGAGTGCAGGCCACCAAATTCAATTTCATAGCATTTCAAGCAGAGTGCAGGCCACCAAATTCAATTTCATAGCATTTCAAGCAGTGTGCAGTCCACCAAATTCAATTTCATAGCATTTCAAACGAGTGCAGGCCACCAAATTCAATTTCATAGCATTTCAAGGCGAGTGCAGGCCACCAAATTTAATTTCATAGCATTTTAAGCAGAGTGCAGGCCACCAAATTCAATTTCATAGCATTTCAAGTGGAGTGCAGGCCACCAAATTCAATTTCATAGCATTTCAAGCAGAGTGCAGGCCACCAAATTCAATTTCACAGCATTTCAAGCAGTGTGCAGTCCACCAAATTCAATTTCATAGCATTTCAAACGAGTGCAGGCCACCAAATTCAATTTCATAGCATTTCAAGGCGAGTGCAGGCCACCAAATTTAATTTCATAGCATTTTAAGCAGAGTGCAGCCCACCGAATTCAATTTCATAGCATTTCAAGCGGAGTGCAGGCCACCAAATTCAATTTCATAGCATTTAAAGCGGAGTGCAGGCCACCCAATTCAATTTCATAGCATTTCAATGAGACTGCAGGCCACCAAATTCAATTTCATAGCATTTCAAGCAGAGTGCAGGCCACCCAATTCAATTTCATAGCATTTCAAACAGAGTGCAGGCCATGAAATTTAATTTCATAGCATTTCAAACAGAATGCAAGCCACTAAATTCAATTTCATAGCATTTGAAGGAGAATGCAGGCCACCAAATTCTATTTCATAGCAATTGAAGGAGAGTGCAGGCCACCACATTCAATTTCAGAGCATTTCAAGTGGAGTGCAGCCCAGGAAATTTAATTTTAATTGCATTTAACACAGAGTGCAGGCCACCAAATTCAATTTCATAGCATTTAAAGCGTAGTGCAGGCCACGAAATTCAATTTCACAGCATTTCGAGCAGTGTGCAGGCCACCAAATTCAATTTCATAGCATTTCAATGAGACTGCAGGCTACCAAATTCAATTTCATAGCATTTAAAGCGGAGTGCAGGCCACAAATTTCAATTTCATAGCATTTCGAGCAGTGTGCAGGCCACCAAATTCAATTTAATGGCATTGCAAGCAGAGTGCAGGCCACCAAATTCAATTTCATAGCATTTCAAACAGAGTGCAGGCCATGAAATTCAATTTCATAGCATTTCAAGGGGAGGTCATTTAAGACTGAGCTGAGAAAAAACTTTTTTACCCAGAGAGTTGTAAATTTATGGAATTCCCTGCCACATAGGGCAGTGGAGGCCAAATCACTGGATCGATTTAAGAGAGAGTTGGATAGAGCTCTAAGGCCTAGTGGAGTCAAGGGTGATGGGGAGAAGGCAGGCACGGCTGTGTGAAAGATACATCTTCTAGATGCACTGGGACACATCCTCAGTGATGTGACCTGGGGTCATCGGGTGTTTCGGGTCTCACAACATCAGACACCCTTGCCCAGGCGACCCAGCCGGGGTTGATCAAGCCCTGACTTGCGTCCCAGCAGCAACCGCCCACGGATCAGCCCTCTTAATCCAAAGCCACCTAATGGCTTTCTCTGCGGCTTCACTTGCGGATTGAATGGCCCTCTTCTTTGCCAGCCCCGTAAAGCCCAACTGGTTGAGGACTTTGCAGAGTGAGCGTCCTGCAAAGCCTCTACAGCCCACCTCTATCGGCTCATAATATGTCTTCCAGCCTCTGTCGTGGCACATCTCCACCAGTGATAGCGGACGATCAGCCATGATCACAATGAATGGCGGTGTTGGCTTGAAAGCCGAATGGCCTCCTCCTGCACCTAATTTCTATGTTTCTATGTGCAGGCCATCAAATTCAATTTCATAGCATTTCAAGCAGAGTGCATGCAACGAAATTTAATTGCATCGCATATCAAGCAGAGTGCAGGCCACCAACCTCAATTTCATAGCATTTCAAACAGAGTGCAGGCCACCAAATTCAATTTCATATCATTTCAAACAGAGTGCCGGCCACAAAATTCAATTTCATAGCATTTCAAGCAGAGTGTAGGCCACCAAATTCAATTTAATAGCATTTCAAACCGAGTGCAGGCCACCAAATTCAATGTCATGGCATTTCAAACAGAGTGCAGGCCATGAAATTCAATTTCATAGCATTTCAAGCAGAGTGCAGACCTCCAAATTCAATTTCATAGCATTTGAAGTAGAGTGCAAGCCACCAAGTTCTATTTCATGGCATTTCAAGCAGAGTGCAGGCCGCCAAATTCAATTTCATAGCATTTCAAGCAGAGTGCAGGCCACCAAATTCAATTTCATAGCATTTCAAGCGGAGTGCAGGCCACCAAAATGAAATTTCATAGCATTTCATGCAGAGTGCATGCCACGAGATTGAATTTCATAGAATTTCAAACAGATTGCAGGCCACCAAATTCAATTTCAGGGCATTTGAAGGAGAGTGCTGGCCACCAAATTCAATTTCATCGCATTTCAAGCAGAGTGCAGGCCTCCAAATTGAATTTCATAGCGTTTCAAACTGACTGCAGGCCACCAAGTTAAATTTCATAGCATTTTAAGCAGTGCAGGCCACCAAGTTAAATTTCATAGCATTTTAAGCAGAGTGCAGGCCACCAAATTCAATTTCATAGCATTTCAAACAGAGTGCAGGCCACCAAACTCAATTTCATCGCATTTCAAGCACAGTGCAGGCCACCGAATTCAAATTAATCGCATTTCAAGTAGCATGCAGGCCACCACATTCAATTTCGTAGCATTTTAAGCAGAGTGCAGGCCACCAAATTCAATTTTATAGCATTTCAAACAGAGTGAAGTCACTAAATTCAATTTCATATCATTTCAAACAGAGTGCAGGCCACAAAATTCAATTTCATAGGATTTCAAGCAGAGTGCAGGCCACCAAATTCAATTTCATAGGATTTCAAGCAGAGTGTAAGCCACCAAATTCAATTTCATAGCATTTAAAGGGGAGTGCAGGCCACCAAATTCAATTTCATAGCATTTCAAGGGGAGGTCATTTAAGACTGAGCTTAGAAAAAACTTTTTTACCCAGAGAGTTGTAAATTTATGGAATTCCCTGCCACATAGGGCAGTGGAGGCTGAATCACTGGATGGATTTAAGAGAGAGTTGGATAGGCTAGTGGAGTTAAGGGTGATGGGGAGAAGGCAGGCACGGCTGTGTGAAAGATACATCTTCTAGATGCGCTGGGACACATCCTCAGTGATGTGACCTGGGGTCATCGGGTGTTTCGGGTCTTGCCCAGGCGACCCAGCCGGGGTTGATCAAGCCCCGACTTGCGTCCCAGCAGCAACCGCCCACGGATCAGCCCTCTTAATCCAAAGCCACCTAGTGGCTTTCTCTGCGGCTTCACTTGCGGATTGAATGGCCCTCTTCTTTGCCAGCCCCGTAAAGCCCAACTGGTTGAGGACTTTGCAGAGTGAGCGTCCTGCAAAGCCTCTACAGCCCACCTCTATCGGCTCATAGTATGTCTTCCAGCCTCTGTCGTGGCACATCTCCACCAGTGATAGTGGACGATCAGCCATGATCACAATGAATAGCGGTGTTGGCTTGAAAGCCAAATGGCCTCCTCCTGCACCTAATTTCTATGTTTCTATGTGCAGGCCATCAAATTCAATTTCATAGCATTTCAAGCAGAGTTCAGGCAACAAAATTTAATTGCATCGCATATCAAGCAGAGTGCAGGCCACCAAATTCAATTTCATAGCATTTCAAGTGGAGTGCAGGCCACCAAATTCAATTTCATAGCATTTCAAGCAGAGTGCAGGCCACCAAATTCAATTTCATAGCATTTCAAGCAGTGTGCAGTCCACCAAATTCAATTTCATAGCATTTCAAACGAGTGCAGGCCACCAAATTCAATTTCATAGCATTTCAAGGCGAGTGCAGGCCACCAAATTTAATTTCATAGCATTTTAAGCAGAGTGCAGGCCACCAAATTCAATTTCATAGCATTTCAAGTGGAGTGCAGGCCACCAAATTCAATTTCATAGCATTTCAAGCAGAGTGCAGGCCACCAAATTCAATTTCACAGCATTTCAAGCAGTGTGCAGTCCACCAAATTCAATTTCATAGCATTTCAAACGAGTGCAGGCCACCAAATTCAATTTCATAGCATTTCAAGGCGAGTGCAGGCCACCAAATTTAATTTCATAGCATTTTAAGCAGAGTGCAGCC
This sequence comes from Raja brachyura, assembly GCA_963514005.1. The sequence goes on from OY740799.1 coordinate 6,786,681, forward strand.
CACCGAATTCAATTTCATAGCATTTCAAGCGGAGTGCAGGCCACCAAATTCAATTTCATAGCATTTAAAGCGGAGTGCAGGCCACCCAATTCAATTTCATAGCATTTCAATGAGACTGCAGGCCACCAAATTCAATTTCATAGCATTTCAAGCAGAGTGCAGGCCACCCAATTCAATTTCATAGCATTTCAAACAGAGTGCAGGCCATGAAATTTAATTTCATAGCATTTCAAACAGAATGCAAGCCACTAAATTCAATTTCATAGCATTTGAAGGAGAATGCAGGCCACCAAATTCTATTTCATAGCAATTGAAGGAGAGTGCAGGCCACCACATTCAATTTCAGAGCATTTCAAGTGGAGTGCAGCCCAGGAAATTTAATTTTAATTGCATTTAACACAGAGTGCAGGCCACCAAATTCAATTTCATAGCATTTAAAGCGTAGTGCAGGCCACCAAATTCAATTTCACAGCATTTCGAGCAGTGTGCAGGCCACCAAATTCAATTTCATAGCATTTCAATGAGACTGCAGGCTACCAAATTCAATTTCATAGCATTTAAAGCGGAGTGCAGGCCACAAATTTCAATTTCATAGCATTTCGAGCAGTGTGCAGGCCACCAAATTCAATTTAATGGCATTGCAAGCAGAGTGCAGGCCACCAAATTCAATTTCATAGCATTTCAAACAGAGTGCAGGCCATGAAATTCAATTTCATAGCATTTCAAGGGGAGGTCATTTAAGACTGAGCTGAGAAAAAACTTTTTTACCCAGAGAGTTGTAAATTTATGGAATTCCCTGCCACATAGGGCAGTGGAGGCCAAATCACTGGATCGATTTAAGAGAGAGTTGGATAGAGCTCTAAGGCCTAGTGGAGTCAAGGGTGATGGGGAGAAGGCAGGCACGGCTGTGTGAAAGATACATCTTCTAGATGCACTGGGACACATCCTCAGTGATGTGACCTGGGGTCATCGGGTGTTTCGGGTCTCACAACATCAGACACCCTTGCCCAGGCGACCCAGCCGGGGTTGATCAAGCCCTGACTTGCGTCCCAGCAGCAACCGCCCACGGATCAGCCCTCTTAATCCAAAGCCACCTAATGGCTTTCTCTGCGGCTTCACTTGCGGATTGAATGGCCCTCTTCTTTGCCAGCCCCGTAAAGCCCAACTGGTTGAGGACTTTGCAGAGTGAGCGTCCTGCAAAGCCTCTACAGCCCACCTCTATCGGCTCATAATATGTCTTCCAGCCTCTGTCGTGGCACATCTCCACCAGTGATAGCGGACGATCAGCCATGATCACAATGAATGGCGGTGTTGGCTTGAAAGCCGAATGGCCTCCTCCTGCACCTAATTTCTATGTTTCTATGTGCAGGCCATCAAATTCAATTTCATAGCATTTCAAGCAGAGTGCATGCAACGAAATTTAATTGCATCGCATATCAAGCAGAGTGCAGGCCACCAACCTCAATTTCATAGCATTTCAAACAGAGTGCAGGCCACCAAATTCAATTTCATATCATTTCAAACAGAGTGCCGGCCACAAAATTCAATTTCATAGCATTTCAAGCAGAGTGTAGGCCACCAAATTCAATTTAATAGCATTTCAAACCGAGTGCAGGCCACCAAATTCAATGTCATGGCATTTCAAACAGAGTGCAGGCCATGAAATTCAATTTCATAGCATTTCAAGCAGAGTGCAGACCTCCAAATTCAATTTCATAGCGTTTCAAACCGACTGTAGGCCACCAAATTCAATTTCATAGCATTTCAAGCAGAGTGCAGGCCACCAAATTCAATTTCATATCATTTCAAACATAGTGCCTGCCATGAAATTCAATTTCATAGCATTTCAAGCAGAGTGCAGGCCACCAAATTCAATTTAATAGCATTTCAAACCGAGTTCAGGCCACCAAATTCTATTTCATAGCATTTCAAGCAGAGTGCAGGCCACCAAATTCAATTTCATAGCTATTCAAGCAGAGTGCAGGCCACCAAATTCAATTTCATAGCATTTGATGGGGAGTGCAGGCCACCAAATGCAATTTCATAGCATTTCAAGCAGAGTGCAGGCCACCAAATTCAATTTGATCACATTTCAAGCAGAGTGCAGGCCACCAAATTCAATTTCATCGCATTTCGAGCAGAGTGCTGGTCACCAAGTTCTATTTCATCACATTTCAAGCAGTGCAGGCCACCAAATTCAATTTCATCGCATTTGAAGTAGAGTGCAGGCCACCAAATTCAATTTCATAGCATTTCAAGCAGAGTGCAGGCCGCCAAATTCAATTTCATAGCATTTAAAGCGGAGTGCAGGCCACCAAATTCAATTTCATTGCATTTCAAGCAGAGTGCAGGCCACCAAATACAATTTCATAGCATTTCAAGCAGAGTGCAGGCCTCCCAATTCAATATCATAGCATTTCAATGAGACTGCAGGCCACCAAATTCAATTACATAGCATTTCAAGCAGAGTGCAGGCCACCCAATTCAATTTCATAGCATTTCATTGAGACTGCAGGCCACCAAATGCAATTTAATCGCATTGCAAGCAGAGTGCAGGCCACCAAATTCAATTTCATAGCATTTCAAACAGAGTGCAGGCCATGAAATTTAATTTCATAGCATTTCAAACAGAATGCAAGCCACTAAATTCAATTTCATAGCTTTTGAAGGAGAGTGCAGGCCACCAAATTCAATTTGATAGTATTTCAAGCAGAGTGCAGGCTACCAAATTCAATTTCATAGCATTTAAAGCGGAGTGCAGGCCACGAATTTCAATTTCATATCATTTCAAACAGAGTGCCGGCCACAAAATTCAATTTCAGAGCATTTCAAGTGGAGTGCAGCCCAGGAAATTTAATTTTAATTGCATTTAACACAGAGTGCAGGCCACCAAATTCAATTTCATAGCATTTCAAGCAGATTGCAGGCCACAAAATTCAATTTCATAGCAATTCAAGGAGAGTGCAGGCCACTAAATTCAATTTCATAGCATTTCAAGCAGAGTGCAGGCTACCAAATTCAATTTCATAGCATTTAAAGCGGAGTGCAGGCCACGAATTTCAATTTCATAGCATTTCGAGCAGTGTGCAGGCCACCAAATTTTATTTCATAGCATTTCAAGCAGAGTTCAGTCCACCAAATTCAATTTCATAGCATTTCAAGCAGAGTGCAGGCCACCAAATTCAATTTCATAGCATTTCAAGGGGAGGTCATTTAAGACTGAGCTGAGAAAAAACTTTTTTACCCAGAGAGTTGTAAATTTATGGAATTCCCTGCCACATAGGGCAGTGGAGGCCAAATCACTGGATGGATTTAAGAGAGAGTTGGATAGAGCTCTAAGGGCTAGTGGAGTCAAGGGTGATGGGGAGAAGGCAGGCACGGCTGTGTGAAAGATACATCTTCTAGATGCGCTGGGACACATCCTCAGTGATGTGACCTGGGGTCATCGGGTGTTTCGGGTCTCACAACATCAGACACCCTTGCCCAGGCGACCCAGCCGGGGTTGATCAAGCCCTGACTTGAGTCCCAGCAGCAACCGCCCACGGATCAGCCCTCTTAATCCAAAGCCACCTAAAGGCTTTCACTGCGGCTTCACTTGCGGATTGAATGGCCCTCTTCTTTGCCAGCCCCGTAAAGCCCAACTGGTTGAGGACTTTGCAGAGTGAGCGTCCTGCAAAGCCTCTACAGCCCACCTCTATCGGCTCATAGTATGTCTTCCAGCCTCTGTCGTGGCACATCTCCACCAGTGATAGCGGACGATCAGCCATGATCACAATGAATGGCGGTGTTGGCTTGAAAGCCGAATGGCCTCCTCCTGCACCTAATTTCTTTGTTTCTATGTGCAGGCCATCAAATTCAATTTTATAGCATTTCAAGCAGAGTGCATGCAACGAAATTTAATTGCATCGCATATCAAGCAGAGTGCAGGCCACCAACCTCAATTTCATAGCATTTCAAACAGAGTGCAGGCCACCAAATTCAATTTCATATCATTTCAAACAGAGTGCCGGCCACAAAATTCAATTTCATAGCATTTCAAGCAGAGTGCAGGCCACCAAATTCAATTTAATAGCATTTCAAACCGAGTGCAGGTCACCAAATTCAATGTCATGGCATTTCAAACAGAGTGCAGGCCATGAAATTCAATTTCATAGCATTTCAAGCAGAGTGCAGACCTCCAAATTCAATTTCATAGCGTTTCACACCGACTGTAGGCCACCAAATTCAATTTGATCGCATTTCAAGCAGAGTGCAGGCCACCAAATTCAATTTCATATCATTTCAAACATAGTGCCTGCCATGAAATTCAATTTCATAGCATTTCAAGCAGAGTGCAGGCCACCAAATTCAATTTAATAGCATTTCAAACCGAGTTCAGGCCACCAAATTCTATTTCATAGCATTTCAAGCAGAGTGCAGGCCACCAAATTCAACTTCATAGCTATTCAAGCAGAGTGCAGGCCACCAAATTCAATTTCATAGCATTTGATGGGGAGTGCAGGCCACCAAATGCAATTTCATAGCATTTCAAGTAGAGTGCAGGCCACCAAATTCAATTTGATCACATTTCAAGCAGAGTGCAGGCCACCAAATTCAATTTCATCGCATTTCGAGCAGAGTGCTGGTCACCAAGTTCTATTTCATCGCATTTCAAGCAGTGCAGGCCACCAAATTCAATTTCATCGCATTTCAAAGAGTGTGCAGGCCACCAAATTCAATTTCATAGCATTTCAAGGAGAGTGCAGGCCACCAAATTCAATTTCATAGCATTTGAAGTAGAGTGCAGGCCACCAAATTCAATGTCATGGCATTTCAAACAGAGTGCAGGCCATGAAATTCAATTTCATAGCATTTCAAGCAGAGTGCAGACCTCCAAATTCAATTTCATAGCGTTTCAAACCGACTGTAGGCCACCAAATTCAATTTCATAGCATTTCAAGCAGAGTGCAGGCCACCAAATTCAATTTCATATCATTTCAAACATAGTGCCTGCCATGAAATTCAATTTCATAGCATTTCAAGCAGAGTGCAGGCCACCAAATTCAATTTAATGGCATTTCAAACCGAGTGCAGGCCACCAAATTCTATTTCATAGCATTTCCAGCACAGTGCAGGCCACCAAATTCAATTTCATAGCTATTCAAGCAGAGTGCAGGCCACCAAATTCAATTTCATAGCATTTGATGAGGAGTGCAGGCCACCAAATGCAATTTCATAGCATTTCAAGCAGAGTGCAGGCCACCAAATTCAATTTGATCACATTTCAAGCAGAGTGCAGGCCACCAAATTCAATTTCATCGCATTTCGAGCAGAGTGCTGGTCACCAAATTCTATTTCATCGCATTTCAAGCAGTGCAGGCCACCAAATTCAATTTCATCGCATTTCAAAGAGTGTGCAGGCCACCAAATTCAATTTCATAGCATTTCAAGGAGAGTGCAGGCCACCAAATTCAATTTAATAGCATTTCAAACCGAGTTCAGGCCACCAAATTCTATTTCATAGCATTTCAAGCAGAGTGCAGGCCACCAAATTCAATTTCATAGCTATTCAAGCAGAGTGCAGGCCACCAAATTCAATTTCATAGCATTTGATGGGGAGTGCAGGCCACCAAATGCAATTTCATAGCATTTCAAGCAGAGTGCAGGCCACCAAATTCAATTTGATCACATTTCAAGCAGAGTGCAGGCCACCAAATTCAATTTCATCGCATTTCGAGCAGAGTGCTGGTCACCAAGTTCTATTTCATCACATTTCAAGCAGTGCAGGCCACCAAATTCAATTTCATCGCATTTGAAGTAGAGTGCAGGCCACCAAATTCAATTTCATAGCATTTCAAGCAGAGTGCAGGCCGCCAAATTCAATTTCATAGCATTTAAAGCGGAGTGCAGGCCACCAAATTCAATTTCATTGCATTTCAAGCAGAGTGCAGGCCACCAAATTCAATTTCATAGCATTTCAAGCAGAGTGCAGGCCGCCAAATTCAATTTCATAGCATTTAAAGCGGAGTGCAGGCCACCAAATTCAATTTCATTGCATTTCAAGCAGAGTGCAGGCCACCAAATTCAATTTCATAGCATTTCAAACAGAGTGCAGGCCATGAAATTCAATTTCATAGCATTTCAAGGGGAGGTCATTTAAGACTGAGCTGAGAAAAAACTTTTTTACCCAGAGAGTTGTAAATTTATGGAATTCCCTGCCACATAGGGCAGTGGAGGCCAAATCACTGGATCGATTTAAGAGAGAGTTGGATAGAGCTCTAAGGCCTAGTGGAGTCAAGGGTGATGGGGAGAAGGCAGGCACGGCTGTGTGAAAGATACATCTTCTAGATGCACTGGGACACATCCTCAGTGATGTGACCTGGGGTCATCGGGTGTTTCGGGTCTCACAACATCAGACACCCTTGCCCAGGCGACCCAGCCGGGGTTGATCAAGCCCTGACTTGCGTCCCAGCAGCAACCGCCCACGGATCAGCCCTCTTAATCCAAAGCCACCTAATGGCTTTCTCTGCGGCTTCACTTGCGGATTGAATGGCCCTCTTCTTTGCCAGCCCCGTAAAGCCCAACTGGTTGAGGACTTTGCAGAGTGAGCGTCCTGCAAAGCCTCTACAGCCCACCTCTATCGGCTCATAATATGTCTTCCAGCCTCTGTCGTGGCACATCTCCACCAGTGATAGCGGACGATCAGCCATGATCACAATGAATGGCGGTGTTGGCTTGAAAGCCGAATGGCCTCCTCCTGCACCTAATTTCTATGTTTCTATGTGCAGGCCATCAAATTCAATTTCATAGCATTTCAAGCAGAGTGCATGCAACGAAATTTAATTGCATCGCATATCAAGCAGAGTGCAGGCCACCAACCTCAATTTCATAGCATTTCAAACAGAGTGCAGGCCACCAAATTCAATTTCATATCATTTCAAACAGAGTGCCGGCCACAAAATTCAATTTCATAGCATTTCAAGCAGAGTGTAGGCCACCAAATTCAATTTAATAGCATTTCAAACCGAGTGCAGGCCACCAAATTCAATGTCATGGCATTTCAAACAGAGTGCAGGCCATGAAATTCAATTTCATAGCATTTCAAGCAGAGTGCAGACCTCCAAATTCAATTTCATAGCGTTTCAAACCGACTGTAGGCCACCAAATTCAATTTCATAGCATTTCAAGCAGAGTGCAGGCCACCAAATTCAATTTCATATCATTTCAAACATAGTGCCTGCCATGAAATTCAATTTCATAGCATTTCAAGCAGAGTGCAGGCCACCAAATTCAATTTAATAGCATTTCAAACCGAGTTCAGGCCACCAAATTCTATTTCATAGCATTTCAAGCAGAGTGCAGGCCACCAAATTCAATTTCATAGCTATTCAAGCAGAGTGCAGGCCACCAAATTCAATTTCATAGCATTTGATGGGGAGTGCAGGCCACCAAATGCAATTTCATAGCATTTCAAGCAGAGTGCAGGCCACCAAATTCAATTTGATCACATTTCAAGCAGAGTGCAGGCCACCAAATTCAATTTCATCGCATTTCGAGCAGAGTGCTGGTCACCAAGTTCTATTTCATCACATTTCAAGCAGTGCAGGCCACCAAATTCAATTTCATCGCATTTGAAGTAGAGTGCAGGCCACCAAATTCAATTTCATAGCATTTCAAGCAGAGTGCAGGCCGCCAAATTCAATTTCATAGCATTTAAAGCGGAGTGCAGGCCACCAAATTCAATTTCATTGCATTTCAAGCAGAGTGCAGGCCACCAAATACAATTTCATAGCATTTCAAGCAGAGTGCAGGCCTCCCAATTCAATATCATAGCATTTCAATGAGACTGCAGGCCACCAAATTCAATTACATAGCATTTCAAGCAGAGTGCAGGCCACCCAATTCAATTTCATAGCATTTCATTGAGACTGCAGGCCACCAAATGCAATTTAATCGCATTGCAAGCAGAGTGCAGGCCACCAAATTCAATTTCATAGCATTTCAAACAGAGTGCAGGCCATGAAATTTAATTTCATAGCATTTCAAACAGAATGCAAGCCACTAAATTCAATTTCATAGCTTTTGAAGGAGAGTGCAGGCCACCAAATTCAATTTGATAGTATTTCAAGCAGAGTGCAGGCTACCAAATTCAATTTCATAGCATTTAAAGCGGAGTGCAGGCCACGAATTTCAATTTCATATCATTTCAAACAGAGTGCCGGCCACAAAATTCAATTTCAGAGCATTTCAAGTGGAGTGCAGCCCAGGAAATTTAATTTTAATTGCATTTAACACAGAGTGCAGGCCACCAAATTCAATTTCATAGCATTTCAAGCAGATTGCAGGCCACAAAATTCAATTTCATAGCAATTCAAGGAGAGTGCAGGCCACTAAATTCAATTTCATAGCATTTCAAGCAGAGTGCAGGCTACCAAATTCAATTTCATAGCATTTAAAGCGGAGTGCAGGCCACGAATTTCAATTTCATAGCATTTCGAGCAGTGTGCAGGCCACCAAATTTTATTTCATAGCATTTCAAGCAGAGTTCAGTCCACCAAATTCAATTTCATAGCATTTCAAGCAGAGTGCAGGCCACCAAATTCAATTTCATAGCATTTCAAGGGGAGGTCATTTAAGACTGAGCTGAGAAAAAACTTTTTTACCCAGAGAGTTGTAAATTTATGGAATTCCCTGCCACATAGGGCAGTGGAGGCCAAATCACTGGATGGATTTAAGAGAGAGTTGGATAGAGCTCTAAGGGCTAGTGGAGTCAAGGGTGATGGGGAGAAGGCAGGCACGGCTGTGTGAAAGATACATCTTCTAGATGCGCTGGGACACATCCTCAGTGATGTGACCTGGGGTCATCGGGTGTTTCGGGTCTCACAACATCAGACACCCTTGCCCAGGCGACCCAGCCGGGGTTGATCAAGCCCTGACTTGAGTCCCAGCAGCAACCGCCCACGGATCAGCCCTCTTAATCCAAAGCCACCTAAAGGCTTTCACTGCGGCTTCACTTGCGGATTGAATGGCCCTCTTCTTTGCCAGCCCCGTAAAGCCCAACTGGTTGAGGACTTTGCAGAGTGAGCGTCCTGCAAAGCCTCTACAGCCCACCTCTATCGGCTCATAGTATGTCTTCCAGCCTCTGTCGTGGCACATCTCCACCAGTGATAGCGGACGATCAGCCATGATCACAATGAATGGCGGTGTTGGCTTGAAAGCCGAATGGCCTCCTCCTGCACCTAATTTCTTTGTTTCTATGTGCAGGCCATCAAATTCAATTTTATAGCATTTCAAGCAGAGTGCATGCAACGAAATTTAATTGCATCGCATATCAAGCAGAGTGCAGGCCACCAACCTCAATTTCATAGCATTTCAAACAGAGTGCAGGCCACCAAATTCAATTTAATAGCATTTCAAACCGAGTGCAGGTCACCAAATTCAATGTCATGGCATTTCAAACAGAGTGCAGGCCATGAAATTCAATTTCATAGCATTTCAAGCAGAGTGCAGACCTCCAAATTCAATTTCATAGCGTTTCACACCGACTGTAGGCCACCAAATTCAATTTGATCGCATTTCAAGCAGAGTGCAGGCCACCAAATTCAATTTCATATCATTTCAAACATAGTGCCTGCCATGAAATTCAATTTCATAGCATTTCAAGCAGAGTGCAGGCCACCAAATTCAATTTAATAGCATTTCAAACCGAGTTCAGGCCACCAAATTCTATTTCATAGCATTTCAAGCAGAGTGCAGGCCACCAAATTCAACTTCATAGCTATTCAAGCAGAGTGCAGGCCACCAAATTCAATTTCATAGCATTTGATGGGGAGTGCAGGCCACCAAATGCAATTTCATAGCATTTCAAGTAGAGTGCAGGCCACCAAATTCAATTTGATCACATTTCAAGCAGAGTGCAGGCCACCAAATTCAATTTCATCGCATTTCGAGCAGAGTGCTGGTCACCAAGTTCTATTTCATCGCATTTCAAGCAGTGCAGGCCACCAAATTCAATTTCATCGCATTTCAAAGAGTGTGCAGGCCACCAAATTCAATTTCATAGCATTTCAAGGAGAGTGCAGGCCACCAAATTCAATTTCATAGCATTTGAAGTAGAGTGCAGGCCACCAAATTCAATGTCATGGCATTTCAAACAGAGTGCAGGCCATGAAATTCAATTTCATAGCATTTCAAGCAGAGTGCAGACCTCCAAATTCAATTTCATAGCGTTTCAAACCGACTGTAGGCCACCAAATTCAATTTCATAGCATTTCAAGCAGAGTGCAGGCCACCAAATTCAATTTCATATCATTTCAAACATAGTGCCTGCCATGAAATTCAATTTCATAGCATTTCAAGCAGAGTGCAGGCCACCAAATTCAATTTAATGGCATTTCAAACCGAGTGCAGGCCACCAAATTCTATTTCATAGCATTTCCAGCACAGTGCAGGCCACCAAATTCAATTTCATAGCTATTCAAGCAGAGTGCAGGCCACCAAATTCAATTTCATAGCATTTGATGAGGAGTGCAGGCCACCAAATGCAATTTCATAGCATTTCAAGCAGAGTGCAGGCCACCAAATTCAATTTGATCACATTTCAAGCAGAGTGCAGGCCACCAAATTCAATTTCATCGCATTTCGAGCAGAGTGCTGGTCACCAAATTCTATTTCATCGCATTTCAAGCAGTGCAGGCCACCAAATTCAATTTCATCGCATTTCAAAGAGTGTGCAGGCCACCAAATTCAATTTCATAGCATTTCAAGGAGAGTGCAGGCCACCAAATTCAATTTCATAGCATTTGAAGTAGAGTGCAGGCCACCAAGTTCAATTTCATAGCATTTCAAGCAGAGTGCAGGCCGCCAAATTCAATTTCATAGCATTTCAAGCAGAGTGCAGGCCACCAAATTCAATTTCATAGCATTTCAAGCAGACTGCAGGCAACCAAATGCAATTTCATAGCATTTCAAGCAGAGTGCAGGCGACCAAATTCAATTTAATAGCATTTCAAACCGAGTGCAGGCCACTAAATTCAATGTCATAGAATTTCAAACAGAGTGCAGGCCATGAAATTCAATTTCATAGCATTTCAAGGAGAGTTCAGGCCTCCAAATTCAATTTCATAGCGTTTCAAACCGACTGTAGGCCACCAAATTCAATTTCATCGCATTTCAAGCATAGTGCAGGCCACCGAATTCAATTTCATAGCATTTTATCCAGAGTGCAGGCCACCAAATTCAATTTCATCGCATTTCAAGCAGAGTGCAGGCCACCAAATTCAATTTCATAGCATTTCAAGTAGTGCAGGACACCAAATTCAATTTTGTAGCATTTCAAGCAGAGTGCAGGCCACCAAATTCAATTTGATCACATTTCAAGCAGAGTGCAGGCCACCAAATTCAATTTCATCGCATTTCGACCAGAGTGCTGGTCACCAAATTCAATTTCATCGCATTTCAAGCAGTGCAGGCCACCAAATTCAATTTCATCGCATTTCAAGCAGAGTGCAGGCTACCAAATTCATTTTCATAGCATTTCAAGGAGAGTGCAGGCCACCAAATTCAATTTCATAGCATTCGAAGTAGAGTGCAGGCGACCAAGTTCAATTTCATAGCATTTCAAGCAGAGTGATAGCCGCCAAATTCAATTTCATAGTATTTCAAGCACAGTGCAGGCCACCAAATTCAATTTCATAGCATTTCTAGTAGAGTTCAGTCCACCAAATTCAATTTCATAGCATTTCAAGCGGAGTGCAGGCCACCAAATTCAATTTCATAGCATTTAAAGGGGAGTGCAGGCCACCGAATTCAATTTCATAGCATTTTATCCAGAGTGCAGGCCACCAAATTCAATTTCATCGCATTTCAAGCAGAGTGCAGGCCACCAAATTCAATTTCATAGCATTTCAAGTAGTGCAGGACACCAAATTCAATTTTGTAGCATTTCAAGCAGAGTGCAGGCCACCAAATTCAATTTCATATCATTTCACACAGAGGGCAGTCTTAGAATTAAGGGGAGGTCATTTAAGACTGAGCTGAGAAAAAACTTTTTTACCCAGAGAGTTGTAAATTTATGGAATTCCCTGCCACATAGCGCAGTGGAGGCCAAATCACTGGATGGATTTAAGAGAGAGTTGGTTAGAGCTCTAAGGGCTAGTGGAGTCAAGGGTGATGGGGAGAAGGCAGGCACGGCTGTGTGAAAGATACATCTTCTAGATGCGCTGGGACACATCCTCAGTGATGTGACCTTGGGTCATCGGGTTTTTCGGGTCTCACAACATCAGACACCCTTGCCCAGGCGACCCAGCCGGGGTTGATCAAGCCCCGACTTGCGTCCCAGCAGCAACCGCCCACGGATCAGCCCTCTTAATCCAAAGCCACCTAGTGGCTTTCTCTGCGGCTTCACTTGCGGATTGAATGGCCCTCTTCTTTGCCAGCCCCGTAAAGCCCAACTGGTTGAGGACTTTGCAGAGTGAGCATCCTGCAAAGCCTCTACAGCCCACCTCTATCGGCTCATAGTATGTCTTCCAGCCTCTGTCTGGCACATCTCCACCAGTGATAGCGGACGATCAGCCATGATCACGATGAATGGCGGTGTTCGCTTGAAAGCCGAACGGCCTCCTCCTGCACCTAATTTCTATGTTTCAATGTGCAGGCCATCAAATTCAATTTCGTAGCATTTGAAGCAGAGTGCAGGCAACAAAATTTAATTGCATCGCATTTCAAGCAGAGTGCAGGCCACCAAATTCTATTTCATAGCATTTCAAGGGGAGTGCAGGCCACCAAATTCAATTTCATAGCTATTCAAGGAGAGTGCAGGCCACTAAATTCAATTTCATATCATTTCAAACAGAGCGCAGGCAACAAAATTTAATTGCATCGCATATCAAGCAGAGTGCAGGCCACCAAATTCAATTTCATAGCATTTCAAGCAGAGTGCAGGCCACCAAATTAAATTTCATAGCTATTCAAGCAGAGTGCAGGCCACCAAATTCAATTTCATAGCATTTGAAGGAGAGTGCAGGCCATCAAATTCAATTTCATTGCATTTCAAGCGGAGTGCAGGCCACCAAATTCAATTTCATATCATTTCAAACAGAGTGCCGGCCACGAAATTCAATTTAATAGCATTTCAAGCAGATTGCAGGCCACCAAATTCAATTTAATAGCACTTCAAACCGAGTGCAGGCGACCAAATTCAATGTCATAGCATTTCAAACAGAGTGCAGGCCATGAAATTCAATTTCATAGCATTTCAAGCAGAGTGCAGGCCTCCAAATTCAATTTAATAGCATTTGAAGTAGAGTGCAAGCCACCAAGTTCTATTTCATAGCATTTCAAGCAGAGTGCAGGCCGCCAAATTTAATTTCATAGCATTTCAAGCAGAGTGCAGGCCACCAAATTCATTTTCATTGCATTTCAAGGAGAGTTCCAGGCCACCAAATTCAATTTCATAGCATTTGAAGTAGAGTGCAAGCCACCAAGTTCTATTTCATGGCATTTCAAGCAGAGTGCAGGCCGCCAAATTCAATTTCATAGCATTTCAAGCAGAGTGCAGGCCACCAAATTCAATTTCATAGCATTTCAAGCGGAGTGCAGGCCACCAAAATGCAATTTCATAGCATTTCATGCAGAGTGCAGGCCACCAAATTCAATTTCATAGCATTTCAAGGCGAGTGCAGGCCACCAAATTTAATTTCATAGCATTTTAAGCAGAGTGCAGCCCACCGAATTCAATTTCATAGCATTTCAAGCGGAGTGCAGGCCACCAAATTCAATTTCATAGCATTTAAAGCGGAGTGCAGGCCACCCAATTCAATTTCATAGCATTTCAATGAGACTGCAGGCCACCAAATTCAATTTCATAGCATTTCAAGCAGAGTGCAGGCCACCCAATTCAATTTCATAGCATTTCAAACAGAATGCAAGCCACTAAATTCAATTTCATAGCATTTGAAGGAGAATGCAGGCCACCAAATTCTATTTCATAGCAATTGAAGGAGAGTGCAGGCCACCACATTCAATTTCAGAGCATTTCAAGTGGAGTGCAGCCCAGGAAATTTAATTTTAATTGCATTTAACACAGAGTGCAGGCCACCAAATTCAATTTCATAGCATTTAAAGCGTAGTGCAGGCCACGAAATTCAATTTCACAGCATTTCGAGCAGTGTGCAGGCCACCAAATTCAATTTCATAGCATTTCAATGAGACTGCAGGCTACCAAATTCAATTTCATAGCATTTAAAGCGGAGTGCAGGCCACAAATTTCAATTTCATAGCATTTCGAGCAGTGTGCAGGCCACCAAATTCAATTTAATGGCATTGCAAGCAGAGTGCAGGCCACCAAATTCAATTTCATAGCATTTCAAACAGAGTGCAGGCCATGAAATTCAATTTCATAGCATTTCAAGGGGAGGTCATTTAAGACTGAGCTGAGAAAAAACTTTTTTACCCAGAGAGTTGTAAATTTATGGAATTCCCTGCCACATAGGGCAGTGGAGGCCAAATCACTGGATCGATTTAAGAGAGAGTTGGATAGAGCTCTAAGGCCTAGTGGAGTCAAGGGTGATGGGGAGAAGGCAGGCACGGCTGTGTGAAAGATACATCTTCTAGATGCACTGGGACACATCCTCAGTGATGTGACCTGGGGTCATCGGGTGTTTCGGGTCTCACAACATCAGACACCCTTGCCCAGGCGACCCAGCCGGGGTTGATCAAGCCCTGACTTGCGTCCCAGCAGCAACCGCCCACGGATCAGCCCTCTTAATCCAAAGCCACCTAATGGCTTTCTCTGCGGCTTCACTTGCGGATTGAATGGCCCTCTTCTTTGCCAGCCCCGTAAAGCCCAACTGGTTGAGGACTTTGCAGAGTGAGCGTCCTGCAAAGCCTCTACAGCCCACCTCTATCGGCTCATAATATGTCTTCCAGCCTCTGTCGTGGCACATCTCCACCAGTGATAGCGGACGATCAGCCATGATCACAATGAATGGCGGTGTTGGCTTGAAAGCCGAATGGCCTCCTCCTGCACCTAATTTCTATGTTTCTATGTGCAGGCCATCAAATTCAATTTCATAGCATTTCAAGCAGAGTGCATGCAACGAAATTTAATTGCATCGCATATCAAGCAGAGTGCAGGCCACCAACCTCAATTTCATAGCATTTCAAACAGAGTGCAGGCCACCAAATTCAATTTCATATCATTTCAAACAGAGTGCCGGCCACAAAATTCAATTTCATAGCATTTCAAGCAGAGTGTAGGCCACCAAATTCAATTTAATAGCATTTCAAACCGAGTGCAGGCCACCAAATTCAATGTCATGGCATTTCAAACAGAGTGCAGGCCATGAAATTCAATTTCATAGCATTTCAAGCAGAGTGCAGACCTCCAAATTCAATTTCATAGCGTTTCAAACCGACTGTAGGCCACCAAATTCAATTTCATAGCATTTCAAGCAGAGTGCAGGCCACCAAATTCAATTTCATATCATTTCAAACATAGTGCCTGCCATGAAATTCAATTTCATAGCATTTCAAGCAGAGTGCAGGCCACCAAATTCAATTTAATAGCATTTCAAACCGAGTTCAGGCCACCAAATTCTATTTCATAGCATTTCAAGCAGAGTGCAGGCCACCAAATTCAATTTCATAGCTATTCAAGCAGAGTGCAGGCCACCAAATTCAATTTCATAGCATTTGATGGGGAGTGCAGGCCACCAAATGCAATTTCATAGCATTTCAAGCAGAGTGCAGGCCACCAAATTCAATTTGATCACATTTCAAGCAGAGTGCAGGCCACCAAATTCAATTTCATCGCATTTCGAGCAGAGTGCTGGTCACCAAGTTCTATTTCATCACATTTCAAGCAGTGCAGGCCACCAAATTCAATTTCATCGCATTTGAAGTAGAGTGCAGGCCACCAAATTCAATTTCATATCATTTCACACAGAGTGCAGGCCACGAAATTCAATTTCATAGCATTTCAAGCGGAGTGCAGGCCACCAAAATGCAATTTCATAGCATTTCATGCAGAGTGCATGCCACGAGATTCAATTTCATAGAATTTCAAACAGATTGCAGGCCACCAAATTCAATTTCATAGCATTTCAAGCAGAGTGCAGGCCACCAAATTCAATTTCATAGCTATTCAAGCAGAGTGCAGGCCACCAAATTCAATTTCATAGCATTTGAAGGAGAGTGCAGGCCATCAAATTCAATTTCATCGCATTTCAAGCAGAGTGCAGGCCACCAAATTCAATTTCATAGCATTTCAAACAAAGTGCAGGCCATGAAATTCAATGTCATAGCATTTCAAGCAGAGTGCAGGCCTCCAAATTCAATTTCATAGCGTTTCAAACCGACTGTAGGCCACCAAATTCAATTTCATCGCATTTCAAGCAGAGTGCAGGCCACCAAATTCAATTTCATATCACTTCAAACAGAGTGCCAGCCACAAAATTCAATTTCATAGCATTTCAAGCAGAGTGCAGGCCACCAAATTCAATTTAATAGCATTTGAAGTAGAGTGCAAGCCACCAAGTTCTATTTCATAGCATTTCAAGCAGAGTGCAGGCCGCAAAATTTAATTTCATAGCATTTCAAGCAGAGTGCAGGCCACCAAATTCAATTTCATAGCATTTCAAGCGGAGTGCAGGCCACCAAATTCATTTTCATTGCATTTCAAGGAGAGTTCCAGGCCACCAAATTCAATTTCATAGCATTTGAAGTAGAGTGCAAGCCACCAAGTTCTATTTCATGGCATTTCAAGCAGAGTGCAGGCCGCCAAATTCAATTTCATAGCATTTCAAGCGGAGTGCAGGCCACCAAAATGCAATTTCATAGCATTTCATGCAGAGTGCATGCCACGAGATTGAATTTCATAGAATTTCAAACAGATTGCAGGCCACCAAATTCAATTTCAGGGCATTTGAAGGAGAGTGCTGGCCACCAAATTCAATTTCATCGCATTTCAAGCAGAGTGCAGGCCTCCAAATTGAATTTCATAGCGTTTCAAACTGACTGCAGGCCACCAAGTTAAATTTCATAGCATTTTAAGCAGTGCAGGCCACCAAGTTAAATTTCATAGCATTTTAAGCAGAGTGCAGGCCACCAAATTCAATTTCATAGCATTTCAAACAGAGTGCAGGCCACCAAATTCAATTTCATCGCATTTCAAGCACAGTGCAGGCCACCAAATTCAATTTTATAGCATTTCAAACAGAGTGAAGTCACTAAATTCAATTTCATATCATTTCAAACAGAGTGCAGGCCACAAAATTCAATTTCATAGGATTTCAAGCAGAGTGCAGGCCACCAAATTCAATTTCATAGGATTTCAAGCAGAGTGTAAGCCACCAAATTCAATTTCATAGCATTTAAAGGGGAGTGCAGGCCACCAAATTCAATTTCATAGCATTTCAAGGGGAGGTCATTTAAGACTGAGCTTAGAAAAAACTTTTTTACCCAGAGAGTTGTAAATGTATGGAATTCCCTGCCACATAGGGCAGTGGAGGCTGAATCACTGGATGGATTTAAGAGAGAGTTGGATAGGCTAGTGGAGTTAAGGGTGATGGGGAGAAGGCAGGCACGGCTGTGTGAAAGATACATCTTCTAGATGCGCTGGGACACATCCTCAGTGATGTGACCTGGGGTCATCGGGTGTTTCAGGTCTTGCCCAGGCGACCCAGCCGGGGTTGATCAAGCCCCGACTTGCGTCCCAGCAGCAACCGCCCACGGATCAGCCCTCTTAATCCAAAGCCACCTAGTGGCTTTCTCTGCGGCTTCACTTGCGGATTGAATGGCCCTCTTCTTTGCCAGCCCCGTAAAGCCCAACTGGTTGAGGACTTTGCAGAGTGAGCGTCCTGCAAAGCCTCTACAGCCCACCTCTATCGGCTCATAGTATGTCTTCCAGCCTCTGTCGTGGCACATCTCCACCAGTGATAGTGGACGATCAGCCATGATCACAATGAATAGCGGTGTTGGCTTGAAAGCCAAATGGCCTCCTCCTGCACCTAATTTCTATGTTTCTATGTGCAGGCCATCAAATTCAATTTCGTAGCATTTCAAGCAGAGTGCAGGCAACACAATTTAATTGCACCGCATATCAAGCAGAGTGCAGGCCACCAACCTCAATTTCATAGCATTTCAAGCAGAGTGCAGTCCACCAAATTCAATTTCATAGCATTTCAAGCAGAGTGCAGGCCGCCAAATTCAATTTCATAGCATTTCAAGCACAGTGCAGGCCACCAAATTCAATTTCATAGCATTTCAAGCAGAGTTCAGTCCACCAAATTCAATTTCATACCATTTCAAGCGGAATGCAGGCCACCAAATTCAATTTCATAGCATTTAAAGGGGAGTGCAGGCCACCAAATTCAATTTCATAGCATTTTAAGCAGAGTGCAGGCCACCAAATTCAATTTCATTGCATTTCAAGCAGAGTGCAGGCCACCAAATTCATTTTCATAGCATTTCAAGCAAAGTGCATGCCACAAGATTAAATTTCATAGAATTTCAAACAGATTGCAGGCCACCAAATTCAATTTCATTGCATTTCAAGCTGAGTTCAGTCCTCCAAATTCAATTTCGTAGCATTTCAAGCGGAGTGCAGGCCACCAAATTCAATTTCATAGCATTTCAAGCAGAGTTCAGTCCACCAAATTCAATTTCATAGCATCTCAAGCGGAGTGCAGGCCACCAAATTCAATTTCATAGCATTTCAAGCAGAGTTCAGTCCACCAAATTCAATTTCATAGCATTTCAAGTGGAGTGCAGGCCACCAAATTCAATTTCATAGCATTTAAAGGGGAGTGCAGGCCAACAAATTCAATTTCATAGCATTTTAAGCAGAGTGCAGGCCACCAAATTCAATTTCATCGCATTTCAAGCAGAGTGCAGGCCACCAAATTCATTTTCATAGCATTTCAAGCAAAGTGCATGCCACAAGATTAAATTTCATAGAATTTCAAACAGATTGCAGGCCACCAAATTCAATTTCATTGCATTTCAAGCTGAGTTCAGTCCTCCAAATTTAATTTCGTAGCATTTCAAGCGGAGTGCAGGCCACCCAATTCAAATTCATAGCATTTATAGGAGTGCAGGGCACCAAATTCAATTTCATAGCATTTCAAGCAGAGTGCAGGCCTCCAAATTGAATTTCATAGCGTTTCAAACTGACTGCAGGCCACCAAGTTAAATTTCATAGCATTTTAAGCAGTGCAGGCCACCAAGTTAAATTTCATAGCATTTTAAGCAGAGTGCAGGCCACCAAATTCAATTTCATAGCATTTCAAACAGAGTGCAGGCCACCAAATTCAATTTCATCGCATTTCAAGCACAGTGCAGGCCACCAAATTCAATTTTATAGCATTTCAAACAGAGTGAAGTCACTAAATTCAATTTCATATCATTTCAAACAGAGTGCAGGCCACAAAATTCAATTTCATAGGATTTCAAGCAGAGTGCAGGCCACCAAATTCAATTTCATAGGATTTCAAGCAGAGTGTAAGCCACCAAATTCAATTTCATAGCATTTAAAGGGGAGTGCAGGCCACCAAATTCAATTTCATAGCATTTCAAGGGGAGGTCATTTAAGACTGAGCTTAGAAAAAACTTTTTTACCCAGAGAGTTGTAAATTTATGGAATTCCCTGCCACATAGGGCAGTGGAGGCTGAATCACTGGATGGATTTAAGAGAGAGTTGGATAGGCTAGTGGAGTTAAGGGTGATGGGGAGAAGGCAGGCACGGCTGTGTGAAAGATACATCTTCTAGATGCGCTGGGACACATCCTCAGTGATGTGACCTGGGGTCATCGGGTGTTTCAGGTCTTGCCCAGGCGACCCAGCCGGGGTTGATCAAGCCCCGACTTGCGTCCCAGCAGCAACCGCCCACGGATCAGCCCTCTTAATCCAAAGCCACCTAGTGGCTTTCTCTGCGGCTTCACTTGCGGATTGAATGGCCCTCTTCTTTGCCAGCCCCGTAAAGCCCAACTGGTTGAGGACTTTGCAGAGTGAGCGTCCTGCAAAGCCTCTGCAGCCCACCTCTATCGGCTCATAGTATGTCTTCCAGCCTCTGTCGTGGCACATCTCCACCAGTGATAGTGGACGATCAGCCATGATCACAATGAATAGCGGTGTTGGCTTGAAAGCCAAATGGCCTCCTCCTGCACCTAATTTCTATGTTTCTATGTGCAGGCCATCAAATTCAATTTCATAGCATTTCAAGCAGAGTTCAGGCAACAAAATTTAATTGCATCGCATATCAAGCAGAGTGCAGGCCACCAAATTCAATTTCATAGCATTTCGAAGAGGGTGCAGGCCACCAAATTCAATTTCATTGCATTTCAAGTAGAGTGCAGGCCACCAAATTCAATTTCATATCATTTCACACAGAGTGCAGTCTTAGAATAAAGGGGAGGTCATTTAAGACTGAGCTGAGAAAAAAACTTTTTTACCCAGAGAATTGTAAATTTATGGAATTCCCTGCCACATCGGGCAGTGGAGGCTAAATGACTGGATGGATTTAAGAGAGAGTTGGATAGAGCTCTAAGGGCTAGTGGAGTCAAGGGTGATGGGGAGAACGCAGGCACGGCTTATTGATAGCGGACGATCAGCCATGATCACAATGAATGGCTGTTTTGGCTTGAAAGCCGAATGGCCTCCTTCTGCACCTAATTTCTATGTTTCTATGTGCAGGCCATCAAATTCAATTTCGTAGCATTTCAAGCAGAGTGCAGGCAACAAAATTTAATTGCACCGCATATCAAGCAGAGTGCAGGCCACCAACCTCAATTTCATAGCATTTCAAGCAGAGTGCAGGCCACCAAATTCAATTTCATAGCATTTCAAGCAGAGTGCAGGCCGCCAAATTCAATTTCATAGCATTTCAAGCACAGTGCAGGCCACCAAATTCAATTTCATAGCATTTCAAGCAGAGTTCAGTCCACCAAATTCAATTTCATACCATTTCAAGCGGAATGCAGGCCACCAAATTCAATTTCATAGCATTTAAAGGGGAGTGCAGGCCACCAAATTCAATTTCATAGCATTTTAAGCAGAGTGCAGGCCACCAAATTCAATTTCATTGCATTTCAAGCAGAGTGCAGGCCACCAAATTCATTTTCATAGCATTTCAAGCAAAGTGCATGCCACAAGATTAAATTTCATAGAATTTCAAACAGATTGCAGGCCACCAAATTCAATTTCATTGCATTTCAAGCTGAGTTCAGTCCTCCAAATTCAATTTCGTAGCATTTCAAGCGGAGTGCAGGCCACCAAATTCAATTTCATAGCATTTCAAGCAGAGTTCAGTCCACCAAATTCAATTTCACAGCATCTCAAGCGGAGTGCAGGCCACCAAATTCAATTTCATAGCATTTCAAGCAGAGTTCAGTCCACCAAATTCAATTTCATAGCATTTCAAGTGGAGTGCAGGCCACCAAATTCAATTTCATAGCATTTAAAGGGGAGTGCAGGCCAACAAATTCAATTTCATAGCATTTTAAGCAGAGTGCAGGCCACCAAATTCAATTTCATCGCATTTCAAGCAGAGTGCAGGCCACCAAATTCATTTTCATAGCATTTCAAGCAAAGTGCATGCCACAAGATTAAATTTCATAGAATTTCAAACAGATTGCAGGCCACCAAATTCAATTTCATTGCATTTCAAGCTGAGTTCAGTCCTCCAAATTTAATTTCGTAGCATTTCAAGCGGAGTGCAGGCCACCCAATTCAAATTCATAGCATTTAAAGGAGTGCAGGGCACCAAATTCAATTTCATAGCATTTCAAGCAGAGTACAGGCCACCAAATTCAATTTCATAGCATTTCATGCAGAGTGCATGCCACGAGATTCAATTTCATAGAATTTCAAACAGATTGCAGGCCACCAAATTCACTTTCATGGCATTTCTAGCAGAGTGCAGGGCAACAAATTCAATTTCATATCATTTGAAGGAGAGTGCAGGCCACCAAATTCAATTTCATAGCATGTCAAACTGACTGCAGGCCACCAAATTCAATTTCATAGCATTTGAAGGAGAGTGCTGGCCACCAAATTCAATTTCATCGCATTTCGAGCAGAGTGTTGGTCACCAAATTCTATTTCATCACATTTCAAGCAGTGCAGGCCACCAAATTCAATTTCATCGCATTTTAAGCAGAGTGCAGGCCACCAAATTCATTTTCATATCATTTCAAGCAGAGTGCAGGTCACCAAGTTCAATTTCATAGCATTTCAAGCAGTGTGCTTGTCATGAGATTCAATTTCATAGAATTTCAAACAGATTGCTGTCCACCAAATTCAATTTCATAGCATTTCAAGGAGAGTGCAGGCCACCATATTCAATTTCATAGCATTTGAAGTAGAGTGCAGGCCGCCAAATTCAATTTCATAGCATTTCAAGCACAGTGCAGGCCACCAAATTCAATTTCATAGCGTTTCAAGCAGAGTTCAGTCCACCAAATTCAATTTCATAGCATTTCAAGCGGAGTGCAGGCCACCAAATTCAATTTCATAGCATTTAAAGGGGAGTGCAGGCCACCAAATTCAATTTCATAGCATTTTAAGCAGAGTGCAGGCCACCAAATTCAATTTCATCGCATTTCAAGCAGAGTGCAGGCCACCAAATTCATTTTCATAGCATTTCAAGCAAAGTGCATGCCACAAGATTAAATTTCATAGAATTTCAAACAGATTGCAGGCCACCAAATTCAATTTCATTGCATTTCAAGCTGAGTTCAGTCCTCCAAATTCAATTTCGTAGCATTTCAAGGAGAGTGCAGGCCACCAAATTCAAATTCATAGCATTTAAAGGAGTACAGGCCACCGAATTCAATTTCATAGCATTTCAAGCAGAATCCAGGCCACCAAATTCAATTTCATAGCATTTCATGCAGAGTGCATGCCACGAGATTCAATTTCATAGAATTTCAAACAGATTCCAGGCCACCAAATTTACTTTCATAGCATTTCTAGCAGAGTACAGGACAACAAACTCAATTTCATAGCATTTGAAGGAGAGTGCAGGCCACCAAACTCAATTTCATAGCATGTCAAACTGACTGCAGGCCACCAAATTCAATTTAATCGCATTTCAAGCAGAGTGCAGGCCACCAAATACATTTTCATAGCATTTCAAGCAGAGTGCAGGCCACCAAATTCAATTTCATAGCATTTCAAGCAGAGTTCAGTCCACCAAATTCAATTTCATAGCATCTCAAGCGGAGTGCAGGCCACCAAATTCAATTTCATAGCATTTCAAGCAGAGTTCAGTCCACCAAATTCAATTTCATAGCATTTCAAGTGGAGTGCAGGCCACCAAATTCAATTTCATAGCATTTAAAGGGGAGTGCAGGCCAACAAATTCAATTTCATAGCATTTTAAGCAGAGTGCAGGCCACCAAATTCAATTTCATCGCATTTCAAGCAGAGTGCAGGCCACCAAATTCATTTTCATAGCATTTCAAGCAAAGTGCATGCCACAAGATTAAATTTCATAGAATTTCAAACAGATTGCAGGCCACCAAATTCAATTTCATTGCATTTCAAGCTGAGTTCAGTCCTCCAAATTTAATTTCGTAGCATTTCAAGCGGAGTGCAGGCCACCCAATTCAAATTCATAGCATTTAAAGGAGTGCAGGGCACCAAATTCAATTTCATAGCATTTCAAGCAGAGTGCAGGCCTCCAAATTGAATTTCATAGCGTTTCAAACTGACTGCAGGCCACCAAGTTAAATTTCATAGCATTTTAAGCAGTGCAGGCCACCAAGTTAAATTTCATAGCATTTTAAGCAGAGTGCAGGCCACCAAATTCAATTTCATAGCATTTCAAACAGAGTGCAGGCCACCAAATTCAATTTCATCGCATTTCAAGCACAGTGCAGGCCACCAAATTCAATTTTATAGCATTTCAAACAGAGTGAAGTCACTAAATTCAATTTCATATCATTTCAAACAGAGTGCAGGCCACAAAATTCAATTTCATAGGATTTCAAGCAGAGTGCAGGCCACCAAATTCAATTTCATAGGATTTCAAGCAGAGTGTAAGCCACCAAATTCAATTTCATAGCATTTAAAGGGGAGTGCAGGCCACCAAATTCAATTTCATAGCATTTCAAGGGGAGGTCATTTAAGACTGAGCTTAGAAAAAACTTTTTTACCCAGAGAGTTGTAAATTTATGGAATTCCCTGCCACATAGGGCAGTGGAGGCTGAATCACTGGATGGATTTAAGAGAGAGTTGGATAGGCTAGTGGAGTTAAGGGTGATGGGGAGAAGGCAGGCACGGCTGTGTGAAAGATACATCTTCTAGATGCGCTGGGACACATCCTCAGTGATGTGACCTGGGGTCATCGGGTGTTTCAGGTCTTGCCCAGGCGACCCAGCCGGGGTTGATCAAGCCCCGACTTGCGTCCCAGCAGCAACCGCCCACGGATCAGCCCTCTTAATCCAAAGCCACCTAGTGGCTTTCTCTGCGGCTTCACTTGCGGATTGAATGGCCCTCTTCTTTGCCAGCCCCGTAAAGCCCAACTGGTTGAGGACTTTGCAGAGTGAGCGTCCTGCAAAGCCTCTACAGCCCACCTCTATCGGCTCATAGTATGTCTTCCAGCCTCTGTCGTGGCACATCTCCACCAGTGATAGTGGACGATCAGCCATGATCACAATGAATAGCGGTGTTGGCTTGAAAGCCAAATGGCCTCCTCCTGCACCTAATTTCTATGTTTCTATGTGCAGGCCATCAAATTCAATTTCATAGCATTTCAAGCAGAGTTCAGGCAACAAAATTTAATTGCATCGCATATCAAGCAGAGTGCAGGCCACCAAATTCAATTTCATAGCATTTCGAAGAGGGTGCAGGCCACCAAATTCAATTTCATTGCATTTCAAGTAGAGTGCAGGCCACCAAATTCAATTTCATATCATTTCACACAGAGTGCAGTCTTAGAATAAAGGGGAGGTCATTTAAGACTGAGCTGAGAAAAAACTTTTTTACCCAGAGAATTGTAAATTTATGGAATTCCCTGCCACATCGGGCAGTGGAGGCTAAATGACTGGATGGATTTAAGAGAGAGTTGGATAGAGCTCTAAGGGCTAGTGGAGTCAAGGGTGATGGGGAGAACGCAGGCACGGCTTATTGATAGCGGACGATCAGCCATGATCACAATGAATGGCTGTTTTGGCTTGAAAGCCGAATGGCCTCCTTCTGCACCTAATTTCTATGTTTCTATGTGCAGGCCATCAAATTCAATTTCGTAGCATTTCAAGCAGAGTGCAGGCAACAAAATTTAATTGCACCGCATATCAAGCAGAGTGCAGGCCACCAACCTCAATTTCATAGCATTTCAAGCAGAGTGCAGGCCACCAAATTCAATTTCATAGCATTTCAAGCAGAGTGCAGGCCGCCAAATTCAATTTCATAGCATTTCAAGCACAGTGCAGGCCACCAAATTCAATTTCATAGCATTTCAAGCAGAGTTCAGTCCACCAAATTCAATTTCATACCATTTCAAGCGGAATGCAGGCCACCAAATTCAATTTCATAGCATTTAAAGGGGAGTGCAGGCCACCAAATTCAATTTCATAGCATTTTAAGCAGAGTGCAGGCCACCAAATTCAATTTCATTGCATTTCAAGCAGAGTGCAGGCCACCAAATTCATTTTCATAGCATTTCAAGCAAAGTGCATGCCACAAGATTAAATTTCATAGAATTTCAAACAGATTGCAGGCCACCAAATTCAATTTCATTGCATTTCAAGCTGAGTTCAGTCCTCCAAATTCAATTTCGTAGCATTTCAAGCGGAGTGCAGGCCACCAAATTCAATTTCATAGCATTTCAAGCAGAGTTCAGTCCACCAAATTCAATTTCATAGCATCTCAAGCGGAGTGCAGGCCACCAAATTCAATTTCATAGCATTTCAAGCAGAGTTCAGTCCACCAAATTCAATTTCATAGCATTTCAAGTGGAGTGCAGGCCACCAAATTCAATTTCATAGCATTTAAAGGGGAGTGCAGGCCAACAAATTCAATTTCATAGCATTTTAAGCAGAATGCAGGCCACCAAATTCAATTTCATCGCATTTCAAGCAGAGTGCAGGCCACCAAATTCATTTTCATAGCATTTCAAGCAAAGTGCATGCCACAAGATTAAATTTCATAGAATTTCAAACAGATTGCAGGCCACCAAATTCAATTTCATTGCATTTCAAGCTGAGTTCAGTCCTCCAAATTTAATTTCGTAGCATTTCAAGCGGAGTGCAGGCCACCCAATTCAAATTCATAGCATTTAAAGGAGTGCAGGGCACCAAATTCAATTTCATAGCATTTCAAGCAGAGTACAGGCCACCAAATTCAATTTCATAGCATTTCATGCAGAGTGCATGCCACGAGATTCAATTTCATAGAATTTCAAACAGATTGCAGGCCACCAAATTCACTTTCATGGCATTTCTAGCAGAGTGCAGGGCAACAAATTCAATTTCATATCATTTGAAGGAGAGTGCAGGCCACCAAATTCAATTTCATAGCATGTCAAACTGACTGCAGGCCACCAAATTCAATTTCATAGCATTTGAAGGAGGGTGCTGGCCACCAAATTCAATTTCATCGCATTTCGAGCAGAGTGTTGGTCACCAAATTCTATTTCATCACATTTCAAGCAGTGCAGGCCACCAAATTCAATTTCATCGCATTTTAAGCAGAGTGCAGGCCACCAAATTCATTTTCATATCATTTCAAGCAGAGTGCAGGTCACCAAGTTCAATTTCATAGCATTTCAAGCAGTGTGCTTGTCATGAGATTCAATTTCATAGAATTTCAAACAGATTGCTGTCCACCAAATTCAATTTCATAGCATTTCAAGGAGAGTGCAGGCCACCATATTCAATTTCATAGCATTTGAAGTAGAGTGCAGGCCACCAAGTTCAATTTCATAGCATTTCAAGCAGAGTGCAGGCCGCCAAATTCAATTTCATAGCATTTCAAGCACAGTGCAGGCCACCAAATTCAATTTCATAGCGTTTCAAGCAGAGTTCAGTCCACCAAATTCAATTTCATAGCATTTCAAGCGGAGTGCAGGCCACCAAATTCAATTTCATAGCATTTAAAGGGGAGTGCAGGCCACCAAATTCAATTTCATAGCATTTTAAGCAGAGTGCAGGCCACCAAATTCAATTTCATCGCATTTCAAGCAGAGTGCAGGCCACCAAATTCATTTTCATAGCATTTCAAGCAAAGTGCATGCCACAAGATTAAATTTCATAGAATTTCAAACAGATTGCAGGCCTCCAAATTCAATTTCATTGCATTTCAAGCTGAGTTCAGTCCTCCAAATTCAATTTCGTAGCATTTCAAGGAGAGTGCAGGCCACC
The DNA here is from genome assembly GCA_963514005.1 of Raja brachyura. The sequence goes on from OY740799.1 coordinate 6,814,022, forward strand.
AAATTCAAATTCATAGCATTTAAAGGAGTACAGGCCACCGAATTCAATTTCATAGCATTTCAAGCAGAATCCAGGCCACCAAATTCAATTTCATAGCATTTCATGCAGAGTGCATGCCACGAGATTCAATTTCATAGAATTTCAAACAGATTCCAGGCCACCAAATTTACTTTCATAGCATTTCTAGCAGAGTACAGGACAACAAACTCAATTTCATAGCATTTGAAGGAGAGTGCAGGCCACCAAACTCAATTTCATAGCATGTCAAACTGACTGCAGGCCACCAAATTCAATTTCATCGCATTTCAAGCAGAGTGCAGGCCACCAAATACATTTTCATAGCATTTCAAGCAGAGTGCAGGTCACCAAGTTCAATTTCATAGCATTTCAAGCAGAGTGCATGTCATGAGATTCAATTTCATAGAATTTCAAACAGATTGCTGTCCACCAAATTCAATTTCATAGCATTTCAAGCAGAGTGCAGGCCACCAAATTCAATTTCATGGCATTTCAAACCATGTGCAGGCCACCAAATTCAATTTCATAGCATTTCAAACAGAGTGCAGGCCTCCAAATTCAATTTCATAGCATTTGATGGAGAGTGCAGGCCACCAAATTCAATTTCATAGCATGTCAAACCGAGTGCAGGCCACCAAGTTCAATTTCTTGGCATTTGAAGGAGAGTGCAGGCCACCAAATTGAATTTCATCGCATTTCAAGCAGAGTGCCGGCCTCCAAATGGAATTTCATAGCGTTCAAACTGACTGCAGGCCACCAAGTTAAATTTCATAGCATTTTAAGCAGTGCAGGCCACCAAATTAAATTTCATAGCATGTGAAAGAGTGCAGGCCACCAAATTCAATTTAATCGCATTTCAAGCAGAGTAGCAGGCCACCAAATTCATTTTCATAGCATTTTAAGCAGAGTGCAGGCCACCAAGTTCAATTTCATACCATTTCAAGCAGAGTGCATGCCACAAGATTCAATTTCAGTGCATTTCAAACAGAGTGCAGGCCACGAAATTGAATTTCATAGCATTTCAAGCAGAGTGCAGGCCACCAAATTCAATTTCATGGCATTTCAAACCGAGTGCAGGCCACCAAATTCAATTTCATAGCATTTCAAACTGACTGCAGGCCACCAAGTTAAATTTCATAGCATTTTAAGCACGGCAGGCCACCAAATTCATTTTCATAGCATTTCAAACAGAGTGCATGCCACGAGATTCAATTTCAGAGTATTTCAAGCAGAGTGCAGGCCACCAAATTCAATTTCATAGCATTTCAAACCGAGGGCAGGCCTCCAAATTCAATTTCATAGCATTTGAAGGAGAGTGCAGGCCACCAAATCCAATTTCATATCATTTCAAGCAGAGTGCAGGCCACCAAATTCAATTTCATAGCATTTCAAGCAGAGTTCAGCCACCAAATCCAATTTCATAGCATTTCAAGCAGAGTGCAGGCCACCAAATTGCCAAACAACTCATTGCATTGTCATTAAGAACTAACAAATCATTTATTGCAAGTACATTGCAGACTCACAGTTCTATTGATTCAAAGCGTAGAATCACATTTGTGGACTCTCCCTTGCGATCCTCCAGAGTGACTGACTCACGTCCAGGCATCCCGAGATTTATAGTCCTGCCCACCACCCGGAAGGGGTGTTACCTTCATCGTGGTGATTGACAGGCGAGAGGACCAATCAGCTGATCACAAGATTTTTAAAACTTTTTTAAAAATCAAAATGAAAAATCCTTGGGGCTGCCTTAGCAGAGGAGGACTGTGTGAGTAAGATGGCCACAAATCATAGCGATATATGGTAGCATTTTCTTCTAAAATCAATATACAGGAAGTGATCAAGATGAGACTTTTAGTTATATTGATATGTAATCCGCTGCGTGATACCTACTCATATGAGACCTATATCATCTGCTGCGTGAGGCCTAAAGCTGAAGGTGCAGGGTGAACAGAATGCGAGCCAACCCACCTTCCCCCTTCCCCCCCCACCCACTTCCCTACCCCCTTTCCCCACAACCCCCCCTTTCCCCACCCCCACCCCTTTCCCCACACCCCCCCTTTCCCACCCCCCTTTCCCCACACCCACGCCAATGGGTCCCACTTAGTCTAGTATATTACTAAAACCCTCATTTGTTTGTTTGCGTGTATGCATCTGTGTTAGTTCTGGAAACTACGGCAAAATGGTACTACAATTTTTGGCCCACCTTACCATTATTTTGTGATGTGCGGCAGCAGGTTTCATTCAGAATGATGTAATATTTTAAACTTTACAAAAAACACTTTTCCACTTGACCAGCCCATCAGCCGCGTTCGATGTCACAATGACGTCAAAATGGGGTCCCAAATTTTTTTATTTTTTTTAATCGGCTTTTTTTTTTCTGCGTATACTTGCCTGGCCTCACAACAGGGACCCAACGGCTCCACGGGTAAGTTTCCTTCTATTTTACAAATACCGGTTGGCGTGGACTTGCTTGGCTGAAGGGCCTGTTTCCCTGTCGTATTTCTAAGCTAAAAGATATGAAATAGCAACTGCACTTCAAAATTGGCCGGGAAGTACTTTTAGGTGTCCTGAGCTATAATAGTGTAAACTCTTTTCTGTATTCTACAGATAAAAGTCATGCAGCTGAAATAAAGCAATGCGACAATGTCCCAGATAACACAGATGATACAGTTGGAAATTTGGCAGAAAGCAATTTCATTGAAACGGGTCCGGCCATGGAACAAACAGAAATTTTTCGGCAAGATTCACAGGCCGAGCCCGAAGGTAATCAGTCAACTAAAAACCACAGTTAATTTCTTACAAACAGTCTCAACCGTGATCGCCAGAATTGTGTGTTGTATCAGTGGACTCTTCTAATAATTTGCAAATGTAATTTGTGTGTAGTGTTAGAAAATGTTGAAATTTAACTTAGTTTGTTGTCGCGTGTATTGAGGTACAGTGAAAAGCTTTTGTTTTTGCAAGGCAGCATCTCTGGAGAAAAAGATTAGGTGACGCTTCGGCAATGCCTTCCGCTGTCCCAATCCAAAACGTCACTTTTTTTTCCAGAGATGCTGCCTGATTCCTTGAGTTACTCTATCAATCTCCGCTTTAAAAACACCAAATGACTTGGCCTGCACAGCCGTCTATGGCAATGAATTGGGGATAATGTACAGAGTTGATGTGTCTCCACTCGTGAGCTGCAGAAAGGATGAAGAATATCTATATATCTATATATATATTACTAAAACTGTCATCATGTTTGCGTGTGTGTGGAAACTACGGCAAAACGGTACACAATAGCGCTACAAATTTGGCCCACCTTACTTACCATTGTCCTGTGATGTGCTGCAACAAGTTTCGTTCAGATTGATATTATATTTTACAAGTTCTTGACATTTTAAACTTTACAAAAAACACATTTCCACTTGCCCTGCCCGTCAGCCACATTCGATGTCACAATCACATCACAATGGGGTACCGAATTTCTTTTTTTTTAAATCGGCATTTTTTTCCCGCGTGTACTTGCCTGGCCTCACAACGTGGTCTCAACGGCTACGTTTCCTTATATTTTACAAACGCCGGTCAGCGTGGACTTGGTGGGCCGAAGAGCCTGTTTCCATTCCGTATGTCTAAACTAAAAGATCTCCTGAAATAGCAACTGCGCTTCATAATTGGCTCTGAAGTACTTTTGGGTGTCCTGAGATTGTCAAAAGTACAATAATAGTGTAAACTATTGTTCCTGTATTCAACAGATGAAAGTCATGCAGCTGAAATAATGCAACACCACAATGTCCCGGAAAACACAGATGATACCGTTGGAAATTTGGCAGAAAGCAATTTCATTGAAACGGGTGCGGCCATGGAACAAGCTGAAATTATTCGGCAAGATGCAGAGGGGGAGCCCGAAGGTAATCAGACAACTAATAAACACTGTTAATCTCTTACAGTCTCAACCACGATCGACTGAATTGTCTGTTGTATCCGTGGACTCTTCTGATAATATGTAAATGTCATTTTTGTGTTGTGCTATAAAATGTTGACATTTAGCTTAGTTTGTTGTCACGTGTACTGTGGTACAATGAAAAGCTTTTTTTTGCAAGGCAGTACCTCTGGAGAAAAATATTAGGTGACGGTTCGGCAATTCCTTCCGCAGTTCCAACGTGAAACGTCACTTTTTTTCCAGAGATGCTGCCTGACTCCTTGAATTACTCTATCAATCTCCGCTTTAAAAACACCAAAAACACTTGGCTTCCACCGCCGTCTGTGCCAATGAATTGAGGATAATGTATGGCGTTGATGTGTTTCCACTCGAACTACAGAAAGCATAAACAAAAAAATAAATAAATAAATAAATATATATACGTACACACACATTACTAAAACTGTAATCTTGTTTGCGTGTGTGTGAGTTCTGGAAACTATGGATAAACGGTACGCGGTAGCGCTACAACTTTTGACCCACCTTGTTCACCATTATCCAGTGATGTGCTGCAGCAAGTTTTGTTCAGATTGATGTTATATTTTACAAGTTATTGATATTTTAAACTTTACAAAAAACACTTCCACTTGTCCAGCCCAAAATGGGGTCCCGAATTTCATTTTTTTTAAATAGGCTTTTTTTTTTCCCGCGTGTACTTGCCTTGCTTCACAACGGGGACCCAACTGCTCCAGTTTCCTATTTTACAAACGTCGGTCGGCACGGACTTGGTGGGCCGAAGGGCCTGTTTCCATGCAGTATCTCTAAACTAAAGGTTCTGAAATAGCAACTGTGCTTCAAAATTGGCTGGGAAGTACATTTGGGTGTGCTGAGATTGTCAAAAGTGCTGTAATAGTGTAAACTATTTACTGTATTCAACATATGAAATAACGCAATACCATAATGTCCCAGATAACACAGATGATACAGCTGGAAATTTGGCAGAAAGGACTTCCATTGAAAGCGGTCCGGCCATGAAACAAGCTGAAATTATTCGGCAAGATTCACAGGACGTGCCCGAAGGTAATCAGTCAATTAAAAAACACTATCAATCTCTTACAAACAGTCTCAACCGTGATTGCCAGAATTGTGTTGTATCGTTGACTCATCTGATAATTCGTAAATGTCATTTTTGTGTTGTGTTATAAAATGTTGAAATTTAGCTTAGTTTGTTGTCACGTGTACTGAGGTACAGTGAAAAACTTTTTTTTGCAAGGCAGCATCTCTGGAGAAAAAGATTAGGTGATGCTTCCACAGTTCCTTCTGCAGTGCCTTTCGCAGTTCCAACCCGAAATGTCACCTTGTTCTTTTCCAGCGATGCTGCCTGACTCCTTGACTTACTCCAGCATTTTGTGTCCATCTTTGGTATAACCAGCATCTGCAGTTCATACCTGCACTGCAGATTTTGGCCATTCGACCCATCGTGCCAGCTCTGCCATTTGATCATGGGCGATCTATATTTCCCTTTCAAACACGTTCTGCATTCACCCCGTAACCTTTGCTGCTCTTACTAATCAAAAGCCTATCAATCTTCGCTTTAAGAACACCAAATGAATTTGTAAATATCATTGTTGTGTTGCGTTATAAAATGTTGACATTTAGCTCAGTTTGTTGTCATGTGTACTGAGGTACAGTGAAAAGCTTTTTTTTGCAGCAGGGCAGCATCTCTGGAGAAAAACGCTTCGGCAGTTCCTTCCGCAGTTCCAACCCGAAACTTCACTTTTTTTTCCAGAGATGCTGCCTGACTCCTTGAGTAACTCGATCAATCTAAGCTTTAAAAACACCAAATGACTTGGCCTCCACTGCCGTCTGTGGCAAAGAATTGGGGATTGTAATGTATTCATACATGTTCATGTATATGTTAATGAGTGGGTGTTCAATATAAGCAGGGAATGTTGGGTAATAAATCTCTCTCTCGTGATCCAGGCAACCTGCGTATAAATTGTTATTCATTCTGCCGTCAGGAATATAGCAAAATTGGCGACGAGGATGGGACAGAGTTTGTGAACTCATCCTTTAAATACAGTGCAGGACTGTTTTGCAACATGCAGTATTGTTTAACATTTTAAACATTAAATACGGAGTTGTGTTGCAGTTGTTTGAGAGCTGGACATGATAGGCCGCAGATCCTTCTATGCAGGGGACTGTAGTTTAAAACAGCAGCAGGACAAATCGTCGAGAGTTTGTCAGGCTATCTCTGTATTGTGTCTACGAGGCACGACGCCGTCCTTGTAATAGTATAAGATTTTTTTTGTCGTGTTCTTCAAGCTGAATAGCCTTTGTACAGCTAAGCTTTAGATGAATTGTTACACCAGAACAGAAAGGAAATCGAGGCTTTTGAACGGACTTTAAAAAAAAAAGAGAAAGACACGATGGCAGCGTCCACCGGCTACATCAGAAATCTTGGCACTTTTCACAAGATTAGCGAGCCGTACAGCTCCTATATGGAGAGAGCGAACATGTTTTTCACGGCAAACAACGTAATGGAGATTAGTGGTGAAGGAGAGATGGTGAAGGACTGAAACAAATAAGGCCGTTTGCGACCGCATGAAAGCGATTCTGCTCACGTAGATTGGTCCTGAAATGCGTCTCCTTGCGCCCATAAAGGCAAAAGACGTGCCATTCAATGACATTATGAAGAAGTTGGAGGAGCATTTCAACCCAAAACCTCTGGAAATTGTAGAAAGCTATAAATTGGGCACTAGAAACCAGAAGCAAAATGAGACAATCAATGAGTACATTGTTGCCTTGAAAAACTTAACTTTGTCCTGCAACTTTGGAACCTTTCTCGGACGCGCTCTACGCGACAGATTTGTTTGTGGTCTAGTGGATGAACAAATTCAGTCCAAACTCATGAACACTCCAGACCTTACATTCGAGAAAGCATGCAAGATTGCTACCACAATGGAGATGGCATCAAAGAATGCTCACGTGTTTCGTCCACCACGGACTGCAGTCACAAGGCAGTGCCTATGGCCAAATCACGAGGCGCTAAACCAAAAAGTATGGCGGGGAGCCGAGTTCAGCCAGTTGTTATCGTTGCAACGGTAATCACTCATCCCAATTTTCTCAGTTCCAAAATGGGCTAGTGCTGTAACTGCCAGAAGAAAGGCCATATCGCCTCAGCATATCAGGCCAAGCTTAAAGCATGAAACCAACAATCTGCAGGAATCAAGCGACAACACCAGAGAGGAGTTCATAACTTGGAGATGAACCCAGATGGAAATGAACTTGGGTTGTACACCATTTACGCAACCATCGTCAATAAGCCTACAACCAGCCAGGGCAAGGACTTTCAAACTTAACTGTTGATTAATGAACAGTTAATCGATATGTGTATTGACACGGCAGCAGATTGTTCAGTCATGAGCAAAAACCTGTACGAAACAAAGTTTCCACAGATACCATTGTTTGAGAGTAAGGTCAAGCTGAGAACCTACTCGGGCGAAGTTTTGGAGACATGTGGACAAATGAACTGTAAAGTTCAGCATAATGGTCAGTCAGTAACACTGCCCATCATAGTGGCCAGCTACAGAAATGAACCAACCCTCCTCGGAAAGGATTGGCTGAGTAGAATAGAGTTAGACTGGAAGAACATTTTCAGCGTTAATTAGTCCAAATCACGTCTTGAAAACGTCATAAGCAAACAAGCAAACATTTTTCCTGACAGCTCCACGGGATTAACAGGGTACTCAGCACACAATCGACTTAAGCAAGATGTGAGACCTGTGTATTGTCGACCAAGACCTGTACCATATGCACTAAAGCAACAAGTGGAGGAAGAACTCGACAGGTTGGAGTGGAACGGAGTACTCGTGAAGGCAGACCAGAGTAACTGGGCAACACCAATTGTGGCCGTACCCAAGGCCGACAAAACTGTTCGACTATGCGGTGACTACAAAGTCACAATCAACCAAGTCGTTGATGACGAACAATATCCGTTACCAACCTCGCAAGATCTGTACGCAGAACTTAGCGGAGCAAGAGTCTTCACTAAACTGGATTTGTCTCATGCTTACGCCCAACTCAATGTCGACAAGGAAAGTCAGCAGTACTCGACTATCAACACACATAATAAGCGCTTGTATTCATATACAAAGCTGCCCCATAGTGTGAAATCCTCCCCGAAATGTTTTCAGTCTGCCATGGACAAAATGTTACACGGCATTCCGCACTGTGTGTGCAACCAGGATGACCTACTGATATTCACAGAGGGCATGGAAGAACATCTGGAAATCCTTGAGCAAGTTCTCACACAACTGAACTGCCACAATGTCAAACAAAGTAATTGTGCATTTGCGCAGTCTTGGACTCAAAGTAGATGCCAACGGACTTCGCCCTGTGAAGGCGAAAGTTGAAGCAGTAGTGAATGCTCCAAAACCCAACAATGTGTCAGAGCTACGATCATTCCTTGGGATGATGCAAAAATATGTGACATGGACGTGGGGATATGACATCTGCAAGGAAAACTTGAAAGCGACAAACTCCTTGTTAACGACGATACAACACACGAGATGAAACTTGCTTGTGATGCTTCAAGTTATGGTGTAGGTGCAGTGATCTCCCATGTAATGAATGACGGACAGGAAAAGCTTATTGCTTTTGCATCCTGCACCCTATCACCGAGTGAATGCAATTATGCACAGACAGAAAAGGAAGCACTCTGCATTGTGTTCGGTATCAAGAAATTCCATCAGTTTCTTCTCGGCGGACCATTCACCCTAGTGACTGATCACACGCCACTACTAGTGATACTTGGTCCCAAATCAGCTATACCTTCCATGGCGGCATCAAGGGTGCAGCGCTGGGCAATGTTGCTGTCCCAGTATGACTACAAGGTTAAGTACAGAAGCTCCAAGTGCAACACAGTTGCAGATGCGTTGTCACGGTTGCCCCATGAGAACTCTGACGTGGGAAGTCGGAACTCAATCTACACACTGCAAGTTTTAGATGAAGACTTTCCAGTGGCTGCAACATAAATTGCAGCAGAAACAGAGAAAGACACTGTGCTGAAATGGGTCTATGAACAGACATTGAATGGTTGGACTGTAATCGATAGTGGATTGAACTCAGTTCTGAACTCAGAGCTGAAGCCTTTCCATAATTGACGCCCTGAATTATCATGTGTGCAGGGATGCATTAAGTGGGGTTACAGAGTGGTTGTACCAGAGTCTTTGAGAAACAAAATTATGAATGAACTTCATGCCGAACATCCTGGCAGAGTAAGCTTGAAGTCAATTGCCAGAAGTGTTGCGTATTGGCCTGGTATTGACAGTGACATCGAGTCACTGGTGAGCAAATGTAGCGTCTGCCAAAATTGCTGGAGTAAACCACCAAAAACACCACTGCAACCCTGGTCATGGTCAAGTAGACCTTTCCAGAGACTTCATGTAGATTTTTTGTGAAAAGAGTAATGATCACTTTCTGGCACTAGTAGATAGTCATTCCAAATGGATTGAGGTTGAGCATATGGAGTCAAGCACTACTACTGAGTGTACCATAGATGAGTTGAGATCCAGTTTTGCATGCCATGGTTTACCGGAAGAACTTGTTTCTGATAACGGGCCACAGTTTCGTTCAGAACGGTTCAAAGAGTTCATGCTGCGGAATGGTGTAAAACACACACTTGTTCCCCCATACCATCCAGCCCCCAACGGGGTGATGGAAAGGTCTGTTAGAGTTGTCAAAGATGCTCTCAAGGAACAGGTTTTGCAGGGCAGTTCAAAGCAGCATGAAACATCGTTTGGCTAGTTTCTTGCTGAAGTACAGAACCACACAACACACAACACACAACAACAGGTTACTCACCTGCAGAACTGTTGATGAAGAGAAGGCTAAGAATACGCCTAAGTCCAGTTCAACCCAATTTGGCCTTGAGCGTTGAGCAAAAACAGTTAAGTCAAAAACGCCATTTTGACTCCCACACAAAGGAGAGGAACTTCAAGCCAGATGAGCAGGTTCGTGTTCTCAGTCCCTCCCAACAAGTCCAGTCGAGACAAATGGGATGTTGGGAAAATAGTGGAAGTGTGTGGAACAAAAAGATACTTAGTTGAAGTTGGAGATAGGATCAAAAGTGATCATGTTGATCAAATGATTCCAGCCAAAGATGAACCAAAAACTGAGCATGAAGTCCTGATCCCTGAGCTTTTATCTGAAAGTGACCACTGGAAGAGACCACTGTGATTGAAACACAAAGTTCAGTTAGTACAGACAAAGAAACAGATTCCTCTGGTCAAAATTGTGATTCTAAAACAGAGCCAAACAAGCCAACCGTTGAGTCAACACCTAAACCTGTTACATCTGTTACTATTAGACGATCAGCCGGGATCCGTAAACCAGTAGTCAGATTAGGTTTGTAAGTCAAGTAACTCACTGTACAAGTAAAATGAAAATGTGAAGATATCTAAAATAAATATATTATGTTTATCATTTGGTATTTCATAAATAATGGCTTAAATCAAGTATCACAACAACAAAATTGTAACTGAGTACTTAGATTTAATACTTTAAAAAAGGAGAGCAGTGTAATGTATTCATACATATTCATGTATATGTTAATGAGTTGGTGTTCAATATAAGCAGGGAATATTGGGTAATAAATCTCTCTCTCGTGATCCAGGCAACCTGCGTGTAAGTTATTATTAATTCTGCTGTCCTAAATATAACAGGGATAATATACGGAGTTGATGTGTTTCCACTCATGAGCTACAGAAAGGATGAATATATATATATATATATACAGATTTAACTAAACTCTCATTTTGTTTGTTTGCGTGTGTTTCAGTTCTAGAAACTACGACAAAATGGTACAGGATAGCGCTAAAACATTTGGCCCACCTTACTCACCATTATCCTGTGCTACGCTGCGCTGCAGCAAGTTTTGTTCAGATTGATGTTATATTTAACAAGTTATTGACATTTTAAACATTACAAAAAACACTTTTCCACTTGCCCTGCCCATCAGCTGCGTTCGATGTCACAATGACGTCACAGTGGGGTCCCGAATTTCATTTTTTTTAAATCGGCTTTATTTTCGTGTATGCTTGCCTGGCCTCACAACAGGGACCAAATGACTCCGCGAGTAAGTTTCCTTCTATTTTACAAACGCCAGTTGTCGCGGACTTGGTGGGCCTGTTTCCATGCCGTATCTTTAAATTAAAAGATCTGAAATAGCAACTGTGCTTCAAAATTGGCTGGGAAGTACATTTAGGTGTCCTGAGATTGTCAAAAGTGCTCTAATAGTGTAAACTCTTTTCTGTATTCAACAGATGAACGTCGTGCAGCTGAAATAATGCAAGACGACAATGTCCCAGATAACACAGATGATACCGTTGGAAATTTGGCAGAAAGCAATTTCATTGAAACGGGTGCGGACATGGAACAAGCTGAAATTATTCGGCAAGATTCACAGGACAAGCCCGAAGGTAATCAGACAAATAAAAACCTCTTAATCTCTTACAAACAGCCTGAACCGTGATCGCCAGAATCGTGTGTTGTATCCGTGGACTCTTCTGATAATTTGTAAATGTCATTTTTGTGTTGTGTTATAAAATGTTGAAATTTAGCTTAGTTTGTTGTCACGTGTACTGAGGTACAGTGAAAAGCTTTTTTAGCAAGGCAGCATCTCTGGAGAAAAAGATTAGGTGACGCTTCGGCAATTCCTTCCACAGTTCCAACGCGAAACGTCACTTTTTTTCCAGAGATGCTGCCTGACTCCTTGAATTACTCTATCAATCTCCGCTTTAAAAACACCAAATGACTTGGCCTCCACCGCCGTCTGTGGCAAGGAATTGTTGCTAATGTATGGAGTTGATGTGTTCTACTCGTGAGCTACAGAGAGGATGAAATATATCTATTTATATTACTAAAACTACATCTTGTTTGTTTGCGTTTATGCATGTGTGTGAGTTCTGGAAACTACGGCAAAACGGTACACAATAGCGCTACAATTTATGGCCCACCTTTCTTACCATTGTCTTGTGATGTGCTGCAGCACGTTTCCTTCAGATTGATGTTATATTTTGTAAGATATTGACATTTTAAACTTTACAAAAACCACCTTTCCACCTTTTCGCGTGTACCTGCCTGGCCTCACAATGGGGACTCAACGGCTCCACGGGTACGTTTCCTTCTATTTTACAAATGCTGGTCAGTGCGGACTTTGTGGGCTGAAGTGTTTCCATGCCGTATCTCCAAACGAAAAGATCTCCTGAAATAGCAACAGCTCTTCAAAATGGGCTGGGAAGTACTTTTGGGTGTCCTGAGATTGTCAATAGTGCTCTAGTAGTGTAAACTCTTTTCTGTATTCAACAGATGAAAGTTGTGCAGCTGAAATAATGCAAGACGACAATGTCCCAGATAACACAGATGATACAGTTGGAAATTTGGCAGAAAGCAATTTCATTGAAACGGGTCCGGCCATGGAACAAACTGAAATTAATCGGCAAGATTCACAGGACGAGCACGAAGGTAATTAGTCAACTAAAAACCACTGTTAATCTCTTACAAACAGTCTCAACCGTGATCGCCAGCATTGTGTGTTGTATCCGTGGACTCTTCGGATAACTTGTAAATGTCATTTTTGTGCTGTGTTATAAAATGTAGACATTTAGCTTAGTTTGTTGTTACGTGTACTGAAGAACAGTGAAACGATTTTTTTTGCAAGGCAGCTTCTCTGGAGAAAAAGATTAGGTGACGCTTCGGCAATTCCTTCCGCAGTTCCAACCCGAAACGTCACCTTTTTTCCAGAGATGCTGCCTGACTCCTTGAGTTACTCAATCAATCTCCGCTTTAAAAATACCATATGACTTGGCCTTCACCACCGTCTGTGGCAATGAATTGGGGATAATGTATGGAGTTGATGTGTTTCCACTCGTGAGCTACAGAAAGGATGAAGAATATCTATATATCTATATATATCTATATATATATAGATATATATTACTAAAACTCTCATCTTGTTTGTTTGCGAGTATGCGTGTGTGTGGAAACTACGGCAAAACGGTATATAATAGCGCTACAATTTTTGGCCCACCTTACTTACCATTGTCCTGTGATGTGCTGCAGATAGTTTAGTTCAGATTGATGTTATATTTTGCAAGTTATTGACATTTTAAACTTTACAAAAAATACTTTTCCACTTGCCCTGCCCGTCAGCCGCGTTAGATGTCACAATGACGTCACAATGGGGTCCCGAATTTCAATTTTTAAAAATAGCCATTTTTTTTCGCCTGTACTTGCCTGGCCTCACAATGGGGATGCACGGCTCCACGGGTAAGTTTACTTCTATTTTACAAATGCCGGTCGGCGCAAACTTGGTGGGCCGAAGGGCCTGTTTCCATGCCGTATCTCTAAACTAAAAGATCTGAAATAGCAACAGCGCTTCAAAATGGGCTGGGAAGTACTTTTAGATGTCCTGAGATTGTCAAAAGTGCTGTAATAGTGTAAACTCTTTTCTGTATTCTACAGATGAAAGTCGTGCAGCTGAAATAACGCAAGACGACAATGTCCCAGATAACACAGATAATACAGTTGGAAATTTGGCAGAAAGCAATTTCATTGAAACGGGTCCGGCCATGGAACAAACTGAAATTATTCGGCCAGATTCACAGGTCGAGCCCAAAGGTAATCAGTCAAATAAAAACCACGGTTAATCTCTTACAAACAGTCTCAACCGTGATCGCCCAAATCGTGCGTTGTATCCGTGGACTCTTCTGATAATATGTAAATGTCATTTTTGTGTTGTGTTATAAAATGTTGAAATTTAGCTTAGTTTGTTGCCACGTGTACTGAGTTACAGTGAAAAGCATTTTGCAAGGCAGCTTCTCTGGAGAAAAAGATTAGGTGACGCTTCGGCAATTCCTTCCGCAGTTCCAACCCAAAATGTCACTTTTTTTCCAGAGATGCTGCCTGACTCCTTGAGTTAATCAATCTCCGCTTTAAAAATACCATATGACTTGGCCTCCACCGCCGTCTGTGGCAATGAATTGGGGATAATGTACTGAGTTAATGTGTTTCCACTCGTGAGCTACAGAAAGGATGACGTATATCTATATATATTACTAAAACTCTCATCTTGTTTGTTTGCGCGTATGCGTGTGTGAGTTCTGGAAACTACGGCAAAATGGTACACAATAGCGCTACAATATTTGGCACACCTTACCACTGTCCTGTGATGTGCTGCAGCAAGTTTCATTCAGATTGAATTTATATTTTACAAGTTATTGACTTTTTAAACTTTAGAAAAAACACTTTTCCAATTGCCCTGCCCGTCAGCCGCGTTCGATGTCACAATAGGGTCCCGAATTTCTTTTTTTTTTAAATCACCATTTATTTTTTTTGCCTGTACTTACCTGGCCTCACAATAGAGATGCAACGGCTCCATGGGTAAGTTTCTTTCTCTTTTACAAACACCGGTCGGTGCAGACTTGTTGGGCTGAAGGGCCTGTTTCCGTGCCGTATCTCTAAACTAAAAGATCTGAAATAGCAACTGCACTTCAAAATTGGCTGGGAAGTACTTTTAGATGTCCTGAGATTGTCAGTAGTGCTCTAACAGTGTAAACTCTTTCCTGTATTCAACAGATGAAAGTCGTGCAGCTGAAATAACGCAAGACGACAATGTCCCAGATAACACAGATGATACAGTTGAAAATTTGGCAGAAAGGAATTTCATTGAAACGGGTGCGGACATGGAACAAGCTGAAATTAATCGGCAAGATTCACAGGACGAGCCCGAAGGTAATCGGACAACTAAAAACTACTGTTAATCTCTTGCAAACAGTCTCAACTGTGATTGTCAGAATTGCGTTGTATCCGTGGATTCTACTGCTAATTTGTAAATGTCATAGAAACATGGAAACAGGTGCAGGAGTAGGCCATTCGGCCCTTCGAGCCTGCACCGCCATTCAATATGATCATGGCTGATCATCCAACTCAGTATCCCGTACCTGCCTTCTCTCCATACCCTCTGATCCCCTTAGCCACAAGGGCCACATCTAACTCCCTCTTAAATATAGCAAACGTTCAATTGCCATACCGGGAGTCGAACCCGGGCCGCCTGGGTGAAAACCAGGAATCCTAACCGCTAGGCCATATGGGAGATTGATTTTTGTGTTGTTTTATAAAATGTTGACATTTTGCTTAGTTTGTTGTCACGTGTACTGAGGTACAGTGAAAAGATTTTTTTTTGCAAGGCAGCAAGTTTAGTTCAGATTTATGTCATATTTTACAAGTTATTGACATTTTAAACTTTACAAAAAACACTTTTCCACTTGACCTGCCGTCAACCGCGTTCAATGTCACAATGACATCACAATGGGCATTTTTTTTGCATGTAGTTGTCTGTCCTCACGATGGGGACCCAATGGCTCCACGGGTAAGTTTCCTTCTATTTTACAAACACCGGTCGGTGCAGACTTGTTGGGCTGAAGGGCCTGTTTCCATGCCGTATCTCTAAACTAAAAGATCTGAAATAGCAACTTTGCTTCAAAATGGGCTGGGAAGTACTTTTAGGTGTCCTGAGATTGTCAAGTGCTCTAATAGTGTAAACTCTTTTCTGGATTCAACAGATGAAAGTTGTGCAGCTGAAATAAAGCAACACCACAATGTCCCAGATAACACAGATGATACCGTTGGAAATTTGGCAGAAAGCAATTTCATTGAAACGGGTGCGGCCATGGAACAAACAGAAATTATTCGGCAAGATTCACAGGACGAGCCTGAAGGTAATCAGACAACTAAAACACACTATTAATCTCTTACAGACAGTCTCAACCGCGATCGCCAGAATGGTGTGTTGTATCCGTGAACTCTTCTGATAATTTGTAAATGTCATTTTTGTGTTGTGTTATAAAATGTTGAAATTTACCTTTGCTTTTTTTGCAAGCCAGCATCTCTGGAGAAAAAGAACAGGTGACGCTTCGGCAATTCCTTCCGCAGTTCCAATCCGAAACGTCACTTTGTTTTTCCAGAGATGCTGCCCGACTCCTTGAGTTCCTCTACCAATCTCCACTTTAAAAACACCAAATGACTTGGCCTCCACTGCCGTCAATGGCAATGAATTGGGGATAATGTACGGAGTTGATGTGTTTCCACTCGTGAGCTACAGAAAGGATGAAGAATATCTATATATCTATAGACTATTAAAACTCTGTGTGTGTGTCTGCCGACCGACCGGCCAGATTTGCCCTTTTTACAGTTTGCCAAAACCACACTTTCAAACCCCGAGATATTTTCCATTTTGCCACACATTACCCTTTTACATTCACAAATGCACTCCTCGTTACATTTAGACATTTTTATGTACACTTTTTATCATAAAATCCTTCACGCCTCCCCCCCCCACACACAAACTCACTCATTTTGCGGCCTCCTGCTGGCCAGGCACCATAACTGCAGCTGCTGCAGCTCGCTCTCCTCCAAACATGCCGCCATTTTCTTTCCCCGCGGCCGATTATTCCTGCCGATTCGGCTCCCGATTTCATTTCCTCCACTCCTCCCCTCCCCCTCCCCCCTTTCCCCCCCACTCCTCCCCTCCCCCCCTCCTTCCGCCCCCTCCCCACCCCCTCCTCCCCCCTTCCCCCCACCTCCCCGCCCCCTTCCTCCTCCCCCTCCTCCTCCCCCCGGCCGATTTCCCCTGCCGATTCGGTTCCCGATTTCACTTCCTCCACTCCCATTGCCCTGCCCGTCAGCTGCGTTCGATGTCACAATGACGTCAAAGTGGGGTCCCGAATTTCATTTTTTTTAAATCGGCATTTTTTTAACGCGTGTACTTGACTGGCCTCACAATGGGGACCTAACCGCTCCACGGGTTAGTGTCCTTCTATTTAACAAACGCCAGTCGGCGCGGACTTGGTGGGCCGAAGGGCCTGTTTCCATGCCGTATCTCCAAATGAAAAGGTCTCCTGAAATAGCAACAGCTCTTCAAAATGGGCTGGGAAGTACTTTTGGGTGTCCTGAGATTGTCAATAGTGCTCTAATAGTGTAAACTCTTTTCTGTATTCAACAGATGAAAATCGTGCAGCTGAAATAATGCAAGACGACAAAGTCCCAGATAACACAGATGATACAGTTGGAAATTTGGCAGAAAGCAATTTCATTGAAACGGGTGCGGCCATGGAACAAGCTGAAATTATTCGGCAAGATTCACAGGACGAGCCCGAAGGTAATCAGACAACTAAAAACCACTGTTAATCTCTTACAAACAGTCTCAACTGTGATTGTCAGAATTGCGTTGTATCCGTGGATTCTACTGCTTATTTGTAAATGTCATTTTTGTGTTGTTTTGTAAAATGTTGCTTAGTTTGTTGTCACATGTACTGAGGTACAGTGAAAGATTTTTTTTTTGCAAGGCAGCAAGTTTAGTTCAGATTGATGTCATATTTTACAAGTTATTGACATTTTAAACTTTACAAAACTTTTCCATTTGACCTGCCGTCAGCCGCGTTCAATGTCACAATGACATCACAATGGGCATTTTTTTTCGTGGGTAGTTGTCTGGCCTCACGATGGGACCCAATGGCTCCACGGGTAAGTTTCCTTCTATTTTACAAACACCGGTCGGTGCAGACTTGTTGGGCTGAAGGGCCTGTTTCCATGCCGTATCTCTAAACTAAAAGATCTGAAATAGCAACTGTGCTTCAAAATGGGCTCAACCGTGATCGCCAGAATTGTGCGTTGTATCCGCGGACTCTTCTGATAATTTGTAAATGGCATTTTTGTGTTGTGTTATAAAATGTTGAACTTTAGCTTACTTTGTTGTCACGTGTACTGAGGTACAGTGAAAAGCTTTTTTTTGGAAGGCAGCATCTCTGGAGAAAAAGATTAGGTGACGCTTCAGCAGTTCCAACCCGAAACGTCAACTTTTTTTCCAGAGATGCTGCCTGACTCCTTGAGTTACTCTGGCAATTCGTGTCCATCTTTGGTATAACCAGCATCCACAGTTCCTTCCTGCACAGCAGATTTTGGCCAGATCGTGTCAGCTCTGCCATTTGATCATGAACGATCTATTTTTCCCTTTCAACCTCGTTCTTCCGCGTTCACCCCGTAACCTTTGACTCCCTTACTAATCAAGAACCTATCAATCTCCGCTTTAAAAACACCAAATGACTTGGCCTCCACCGCCGTCTGTGGCAATAAATTGGGGATAATGTACGAAGTTGATGTGTTTCCACTCGTGAGTTACAGAAAGGATGAAGAATATCTATCATTATTTATTTATATATATATTACTAAACCTCTCATCTTGTTTGTTTGTGTGTATGTGTGTGTGTGGTTTCTGGAAACTACGATAGCGCTACAATTTTTGGCCCACCTTACTCACCATTGTCCTGTGATGCGCTGTAGTAAGTTTCGTTCAGATTGATGCAATATTTTACAAGTTATTAGAAACATAGAAACATAGAAAATAGGTGCAGGAGTCAACCATTCGGCCCTTTGAGCCTGCACTGCCATTCGATATGATCATGGCTGATCATCCAACTCAGTATCCTGTACCTGCCTTCTCTCCATACCCCCTGATCCCCTTAGCCACAAGGGCCACATCTAACTCCCTCTTAAATATAGCCAATGAACTGGCCTCAACTACCTTCTGTGGCAGAGAATTCCAGAGATTCAGCACTCTCTGTGTGAAAAATGTTTTTCTCATCTCGGTCCTAAAAGACTTCCCCCTTATCCTTAGACGGTGACCCCTTGTTCTGGATTTCCCCAACATCGGGAACAATCTTCCTGCACCTAGCCTGTCCACCCCCTTAAGAATTTTGTAAGTTTCTATAAGATCCCCCCTCAATCTTCTAAATTCTAACGAGTACAAGCCGAGTCTATCCAGTCTTTCTTCATATGGAAGTCCTGACATCCCAGGAATCAGTCTAGTGAACCTTCTCTGTACTCCCTCTATGGCAAGAATGTCTTTCCTCAGATTAGAAGCCCAAAACTGTCAACAACTAGATTGAATAAATTCTATCCAAATACTTCCCCCATTTGTGATAAACATCTATCCCAAAATGCAACTATAACATACTCTTTTGTCTCCTGCTATAAAAACTTTATAAATTCTGGAGTGATATTTTTGAAATATTTACAAAATTATTTAAGATAAACATGGAACCTAATACTGAAATGATTATATTTGGAGTAATGGCAGATGGGAATAAATTGAAATCATCTCAAAATTTATTTTTAAATTATGGGTTAATAACAGCAAAAAAACGTATACTTTTGGAAAAATACAGCCATACCAACGCTTAAAATGTGGATTTCAAACATGTTGGACACTGCTCCTAATAGATAAATCAGACCATTTTTTAACGAGTTGGTCTCGATTTGTCGAATTTTTGGAAGCATATGGTGCAACAAAACCGTAGAAGCTAACTTTCAGGATTGGGTGAGGGATGGTCAAGAATATAGATAACGATCTCCTTAATCTTTTACTTGCTACTCTTTTTCTTTCTTTTTTCTTTTTCTTTCTCAACTTTCTTCTTTCACAATTTTTTCTTTCTCACACACTATATATCACATGTTTCTCTATCTTTTATTATCCATTCTCTCTTTTTCATTATTTAAAAAAAAAGCTGTACATAAAATGTAATATGTCAATATATATTGGGCACCTCGGTGCCATATTCTTGTACTTACTTCTAATAAAATAAAATTTAAATTTAAATGTTTTTAAAAAGGAGCCCAAAACTGTACGCAATACTCCAGGTGTGGTCTCACTGAGGCCCTGTACAACTGCAGTAGAACCTCCCTGCTCCTATACTCAAATCCTTTTGCTATGAATGCTAACGTACCATTCGCTCTCTTCACTGCCTGCTGCACCTGCATGCCTACTTTCAATGACTGGTGTACCATGACACCCAGGTCTCGTTGCATCTCCCCCTTTTCCTAGTCGGCCACCATTTAGATAATAGTCTACTTTCCTGTTTTTGCCACCAAAGTGGATAACTTCACATTTTATTGACATTTTAAACTTTACAAAAAACACTTTTCCACTTGCCCTGCCCGTCAACCGCCTTCGACATCACAATGACGTCACAATGGGGTCCCGAATTTTATTTTTCAAACACCATCAACGGCACAACTGTGAACGCGGCAGCCGCACATGCGCAGTTTAGTGGTATATTGCGTCGGGGGAGCGGGCCTGACGGGTCAGCACTTGGTCTAGTTAATATTAAAAAATATGACGCACATCTGAGTAGATAATTGAATCCGTATAGACGGTGATGCAGAGATATAGCTTCAAAGTCGTCTTGTTGAGTGCCATTGTCTGTACTCATTCTCACCGAGCACACAACAATGGCCTATCTCCTTTATCACCGTTAATTTTTTACATAATCTTTCATTTATTCTATATCTCTCTACAACACCATCTATATGTCTTGTTTCCCTTTCCCCTGACTCTCAGTCTGAAGCAGGGTCTCAACCCGAAACGTCACCTATTTGCTTTCTCCACCAGATTCAGGGACAGTTTCTTCCCAGCTGTTATCAGGCAACTGAATCATCCTACCCCAACTCGAGAGCAGTGCTGGACTACTATCTACCTTATTGATGACCTTCAGACTAACCTTGATTAGACGCTGCTGGCTTTACCTTGCACTGAGCATGACCTTATCTTGTATCTACACACTGTAAATGGCTCGATTGTAATCATGTATTGTCTTTCTGCTGACTGGTCAGCATGCAACTAAAGCTTTTCACTGTACCTCGGTACACGTTACAGTAAACTAAACCAAACTAAAATGCTGCCTGACCCGCAGTTACTCCAGTTTTTTGTGCCTATCCTCGGTTTAAACCAGCATCTGCAGTTCCTTCCTACACACTGAATCCGTATGTTTTTTTCTCTTTAAGCCGCAGAGAACCAGAGTCCATCGGCGTCTTCCTGTCCGAATTCGATCGTGGAGAAGCCCAGAAGTGTGGACAGCGGTGGTGGGCTTGCGATTGAGTGTGGCCAGAGGGGTATCATTCGGCAGTCTTCGGTGATCAGAGAGCTGCTGTGGAGTAAGCCCCAAGCACACCTGCCGCTTCCCAGCACCATCCCCAGCGGTGCGGTCCCTCCAGCGAGCCACCCTCGCTCGCACGAACCAGGTGAAAGCAGACTTCACGGCCAAGGCTACGATCATCTCGGCAGCAGGGAGAAGAGAACTCGCTGGGATGAAGGCGCGAGCCCGCCTGGGAGAGGTCTGCAGGGGGATGAATCTGACTGCGATTCCGCTACATCGGAAAGCCCTGCTCCTACAAGGGACGCGCAAAGTCGTCCCGAGACGCCAGACATGAGCGGCCACGGCGGCAGCAGCGGTGCGGACTCCTGCAGTCCCGTGCATGTCGCAGGGCGGGCTCTAGGGAATGAGGCTGATGACTACTGGGTTGGGAATGGTGCTGGCGATCGGCAAAGCGGAGATGATGCAGAAACGTGCCGCAAGAGGACTGCTTTGGGAGCGGCTCGCCAACTTCAGGACCGCTTGAAGTTTTTCGCCACCAATGAGGGTCACAGACACCTGTTAAAACACACCTCCCACTCAAACCTCCTATCCAGAGCAGATACACCTCCCATCCTCAGACACATCCCCCACCTACACCTCTCGCCCCGAGCAGATACACCCCCCTTTCACATCTTCCATCAACATCTCCCGTCCAGAGCAGATAGACCTCCCATCCACAAATGCACCTCTTCCCACCCACACCGATCCACAGACACGCCCGCCATCCACAAACGCACCTCTTCCCACCCACACCCATCCAGAGCAGATAGACCTCCCATCCCCAGACACACCTCCTCCCACCCACAGCAGAGCTTGCAGCAGGCTGATGGGTTTGAAACTGTGGACCACCACGCCAACTTTGACAACGAGCTTGAACGAGCGGTTCGTGGCCGCGGTGCGTCCAAGCGAAATCTGGTGGCCGGCGAAGGTTTCTTGGAAGGTCCATGCGGTGAAGTCCAGCCGGGCGGCGGGTCCTTTGTAGAAGAGGACAGGGTCGGTCACACAACACACAGCCGGCCGGCCAGGATGAAAGTTTCAACGGGAAAAGAGAGGTCCCGCTGCGCCAGGGGCGCGGGGCAACGTGGGGATCTGGCGGAGAGGGGGCGAGCGCTGACCAGGAGGGGGGTTGAGGAATGGGATTATCTACCCAGCGGATTGGCAGAAGATGACCCCCTTATCCAGCCACAGCCGCCGGAATTCATTAAGATCCCCGACTCCGCCACAGAAGGCTACAAAGTCTTCCAAAATGTTCGCGTCACCACCAGAGTTCCCCAAACTCACAGTAGGACATATCGGTGTGAAAGGGAGGCCAGGACGTCTGGTGGCAGGTTGGAGCAGCAGAGGTCCCAGGCCGGCGGATCCCTGCCCTGGGGAGCGTTGGACGGAGAAACGTGCCGCCGGCGGCGTAAAGGCAGCCCCATTCGCAGGACGCTCGACCTGGAGTTCATCCACTTCTCCCGCAATCTCCAGCGGCTGCTGGAGGTCAGCAGGTCGGACGCACCACCCCGGCACCCGGACATGTTCCCCCGCGGCTCCAGGGGTGCGACAGCCCGGCGGAGGAAGGGCTGCACAAACGGGCTGGGATGGGACGAGAGCGAACCCCCGCTGGCTGTGACGATATCTTGCCCAGTCACCGCCGGCGGCGTGAGACGCCCGGGCAGTAATAATAACAACGACTCCAGCACCGCCGGCCCTCAGCAGCAGCTGGGCAGCGGGGAGGGGTGTAGTAGGGACTGGCTGTGCGAAGGGGCTACTGCTGCAGCTGCACCCTTCCGCCAGCCCAAAGACCACCACAGCCGCTGCAAGCGGCGCTGGAGAGCCCCTCATTCCCAAGTACCGAGCCGCGGGGGAGGAGGAGGAGGAGGAGGAGGAGAAGGCGGGGAGCAAGCTGAGAGATGGTCAAAGAAGCGGCGCACCGCCCGGGAGAGGGCTCCCCGGCCCGAGGAGAGGCGGAGAGAGGGGGGTCTGGGACAGAAGAGGAACTGGCAGGATCCCACCCTGTGCCCGATGACCAATGTCAACCACCGCGACCTTCACCGCAGCTCACTCGCACCGCAAAAGGAAACGCCGAAAGCCAGCTACAAGTTTTATGTCTACCAGACAAACTCTGACCCATTCTTTCAGGAAGTTAAGGTAATTGTTCATTTAATGTATGTATATGTGCGTGTGTGTGTGTCGAAACATAGAAAATAGGTGCAGGAGTAGGCCATTGGGCCCTTCGAGCCCGCACCACTATTCACTGTGATCATGGCTGATCATCCATAATCAGTACCCCGTTCTTGGTTCTTGGTTACTTGGTCCTCCAAAATATTCCAACTGGAATTTAAACTGGAGGTGGTGAAGGGAGGGGTTTAGCAAGAGAGGGTTATTGGGAAGAAAGTGCCACTTTAAATGTAGTTGCATCTGGCTGGGCAACCGTGGCTTGGTGGAGATTATTCCATGCTTTAATAGTGCGTGGGAAGAACAAATTGCTGTACACATCTGTCTTTGAGGCTGGGACCACAAAATGGATCGAATGCCCTCGTCTGCTCCTAATTGGTTTGGAGTTGGTGTAGGTCTTGTGATCTATGTCTCGCTGACCCGTTCCTGCCTTCTCCCCATATCCCCTTGATTCCGTTAGCCCAAAGAGCTAAATCTAACCTTCTCTTGAATACATCCAGTGAATTGGCCTCCACTGCCTTCTGAGTGTTCCTCTGGCAGCTAGTTCCATATCAGAAGCAGCAGAGCCTGGGCAGAAGGTGGAGCAGACTTAGCAGCAAGAGAGAATGTTGCTTAACTTAGCAGCAAGAGAGGAAAGAAGGGTCTCGACCCAAAACGTCACCCATTCCCTCTCTCCAGAGATGCTGCCAGTCCTGCTGAGTCACTCCATGTCTTATCTAAGGCAGTAGGTGGGTTTGTTGCAGAAGAACTAGTGGGTGTTGGGTGCAGAAAGGAAATGTGTAACGTGCGTTATGTGTGTTCCTTTGTACGTGTGTTCTGTGCAAGCGTATCTCGACTTTATGCGAGGTTGATATTTGTGGAGCTACGAGCTTAATTATGGGTCAGGATAAGTGGAAGACAGTTTGTGAGTGTTTAGTATTTGTTAAGAGTGAAGTGATCAGTAGTTTCCTTTATTTAGTAGATACTGGTAGCACAGGTGGTGAGACTCGCTGGAGTTTAGAAGGTTGAGTGGGGACCTCATTGAAACTTACAGAATAATGAAAGGCATGGATAGAGTGGATGTGGAGAGGATGTTTCCACTGGTGGGAGAGTCTAGGACCAGAGATCCTCGCCTCAGAATTAAAGGGCGCTCTTTTAAAAAGTAAGTGAGGAGGAACTTCTTTAGTCAGAGGGTAGTTAATCTATGGAACTCATTGCCACTGAGGGCTGTGGAGTCCAAGTCAGTGGATATTTCTAATGCAGAGATAGACGAGTTCTTGAATAGAACAGGTGTCGAGGGTTATGGGAAAAACTAGGAAAATGGGATTAGGAGGCAGAGATCAGCCATGATTGAATGGCGGAGTAGACCTGACGGGTTGAATGGCCTAATTCTTCTATAACTTGTGACAGCAGGTATTGAGGGAGGTTGTTCCGGGACTCGAGAGGCAACTGTAGAGCCTTCCCGAGATGTCGTGGCCGGACTCAACGAAACACCAGTGAAGGGGCAGGTGCCCACTTGATAACCCCAATGATATACTTGCATCTACACAATCAGTTGAAAAAAATGTGCTTGTTAACATGTTGGTAGCTAATTATTGCGTATGGAGTTAGTTATTGTCCTTAGCATAAGTTGGTATAATCAGTTTAGATAGTGCTTTGGGCTTGGTTGGCCGATTATCCTGCCGTTATAGCACAAGTGCTTTGTGTTTTAATTGCAATTTAAACAATGCCCTCTATTAACATTTTCCCTTCTCACTTCAAACTGTAAAATAATTCGAGTGTGTAGGGAGTGGATGCAAAGGTGGCCTTCATAACAAGAGGATTTCAGTACAGGAGTAAAGTGGTTCTTCTGCAGTTGTATAGGGCTCTGCTGAGACCACATCTGGAGTATTGTGTACAGTTTTCGTCTCCTAATTTGAGGAAGGACAACCTTGTGATTGAGGCAGTGCAGCGTAGGTTCACGAGATTGATCCCTGGGATGGCGGGACTGTCATATGAGGAAAGATTGAAAAGACTAGGCTTGTATTCACTGGAGTTTAGAAGGATGACGGGGGATCTTATAGAAACATATAAAATTATAAAAGGAGTGGACAAGATAGATGCAGGAAAAATGTTCCCAATGTTACGCGAGTCGAGAACCAGGGGCCACAGCCTTAGAATAAAGGGGAGGTCATTTAAGACTAAGGTGGAAAAAAACCTTTTTCACCCAGAGAGTTGTGAATTTGTGGAATTCCCTGCCGCAGAGGGCAGTGGAGGCCAAGTCACTGGATGGATTTAAGAGAGAGTTAGATACAGCTCTAGGGGCTAGTGGAGTCAAGGGATATGGGGAGAAGGCAGGCACGGGTTATTGATTGGGGACGATCAGACATGATCACAATGAATGGCGGTGCTGGCTCGAAGGGCCGAATGGCCTCCTCCTGCACCTATTTTCTATGTCCTATATTCTATAACCACAAGTATTCTGAATGAGTGTTGCATGGTTGTTGTGTACTGCTTCAATGCTGCATCTATAAAACCTTAAAAAAAACTTTGAATAATTGATTTGGATGACAAACAACAATGGGGCCAGCCATGAGGCAAACATTAGTCATGCGCCTCTAGTCTGAAAACAAAGCTTCCAGCATCACCCTCTGCTTCCTACGATCAAACCCATTCTGTATCCAGTTAGCTACAGTAGCTCCCCCTGGACTAACTGTCCAGAGTAACTAGTCAAGCAGAACCTTGTCCACACGCCTTGCTAATAACGTCCATCCTAGTGTAGAAACAAGGAACTGCCAATGCTAGTTTATCTCCTATTTTCGATATCTTATTTCTGCGGTTAACAGTGTAGCACAGGAACACGTGCAGGAGGGAACTGCAGCTGCTGGTTTGTACCGAAGATAGGCCCAAAGTGCAGGAGTAACTCAGCGGGCCAGGCAGCGTATCTGGAGAAAAGAATGAGGTGACGTTTCGGGTCTGAAAGAAGAGTGACAACCCGCAAAGTCACCCGCAAAGAGATGCTGCCTGCCTCCAGTTACAACGGTGTATTGTGTTCTATATTCTGAGCAGGGGAACAAATGTGTTCAAATCTCTCTCGTTTCTGCTTTTGACATGTTAGCTCAGGCCATGTGTAGGGTAAGCCATTAACTTTAGTTTAGGTTAGATATATAGCGCGGAAACAGGCCCTTTGGCCCACTGAGTCCGCTCCGACCAGCGATACCCGCACACCGACGCTAACCCACACGCACCGGGGACAATTTTGCATTCGTACCAAGTCAATTAACCTACACACCTGTACGTCTTTGGAGTGTGGGAGGAAACCAAAGATCTCGGAGAAAACCATCGCAGGTCACAGGGAGAACGTGCAAACTCCGTACAGACAGCACCCGTAGCAAGGAATGAACCCGGGTGTCTGGCGCTGTGAGGCAGCGACCCTGCCACCGTGCTGCCCTCTTGTGCTCACTTCCCACTTTCGCTAAAACTGAAACTAAAAGCTAAAACCTATGCATTGGCATCATTAACATTGGATTGAATGACTGAGAGAGGCCAAAGAAAATACAGGTTCTTCTAGTTTATCCACACATGAAATCTGATCGCTACTAATGATCACGGGAGGCAATGTACCAGGATCCTCTAGGAAAGTTAATTAAAGCAGGCGTTTATTTTTTAACAGGTTGGCACTTATACTTTGTTCCTGGAGTGAGTGCAGTGTCATTTCCTTCTCTTCGAAGTCAGAATGAGTCATAAAATGATACCGTGTTGAAACAGGCCCTTCGGCCCAACTTGCCCACACCGTCCAACATGTCCCAGCTACACTAGGACCATCTGCCCGAGTTTGGTCCATATCCCTACAAACCTGTCCTATCCATGTACCTGTCTAACTGTTTCTTAAATGTTGGGATAGCCCCAGCCTCAACTACCTCCTCTTGGCAGCTCGTTCCATACACCCATCGCCCCTTTGTGTGGAAAAGTTACCCCTCGGATTCCTATTAAATCTATTCCCGTCACTTTGAACTTATGTCCTAAAAGTTAAAAGCTAAAAGCTAGACACATTTTCTCTATCCACCATTAAGGTTATCATTTTCATGTGGGAATCCCTCGGATACATCCACTGCCTCAGGCTGGGCTGTGGAACGTCATTCAAAGACCTTAACATAGAACAGTACAGCACAGGAACAGGCCCTTCGGCCCACAATGTTTGTGCCGAACATGATGCCAAGTGAAACTGATCTCATCTGCCTGAACGGGATGGGACATCCTGTTGGACGCAGACAAGTTGGGCCGAAGGGCCTGTTCCATGCTGTATCACTCTTTAAAAATATAATTGAAACAGGAACCAAAGTTGTTTTCATTTTTTGCATAGAAATCAGTACAATGCTGTATAGTGTACTGATTCTATTAATTTTCAGTGATTCAGCCTTCTGTTGCTTGGTGGGAACAGATGAATGATCCATTTGATGAAAGTAAGCAATTTCAGAGAGAGATTCAAATGAAGCAACTGAATAAAGCATTCTTGAGTTTGTCGACCACACTAAAATGGTCTGCTGCCAGATATTTTTGGAATTCACAGAGGAATAATATTGATAATTTGCATTAAAGTCCATGACAACGTTAATATTGGAGCATTAGTTAGAATACAGGAGGATGAGGGGTGATCTTATAGAGGTGTATTAGGTCATGGGAGGAATAGATCGGGTAGAAGCACAGGGTAGAGTCTCTTGCCAAGAGTTGGGGAATCATAGGTTTAAAATGATGGGGGAAAGATTTAATAGGAACCCGAGGGGCAACTTTTTTTGCACAAAGGGTGGTAGGTGTATGGAACAAGTTGCCAGAGGAGGTAGTTGAAACAGGCACTATTGCAACGTTTAAAGTGGTCACGGGGAGAATGTGCAAACTCCACACAGGCAGCACCCGAGGTCGGGATCAAACCCGGGTCTCTGGTGCGGTGAGGCAGCAACTCTACCAGCTGCGCCTGTGTCTTTGTCTTCTGGTGTTTAATGGTTCCCCAAATGGACATGGTTTGGGTCCGCTTCCTATATGAGACACCCATACAGCATCTCCATTTGACCTCTTTTAGCCTGAGACAAATGTGTAAAGATGTTCCGTTGCCATTCAGAGGACAAATATTAAGCCACGCGTGTCCGCAGCTCTGTGCCTTTGCTGTGTTGCGTACTAATTTGAAGGCCGTCTTGTGCTTCATTGATTTAATGACTCCTCCAATGTTTCAGGACTTTCTGAAGAAGGAAGGCCACAGGGAGATAAGTTTTATGCATCTCTCGGCGATACACGCTCACCAACCTGGCAAAGTGCTTGTTATTATCCAGAACAAAGACGTCGAAACACACCTGCATCAGGTGAGGGGAAGCTGCAGGCTCCGAAATAACCAAGGCTTTACTTCTGAACCCCGTGTCCCTGACAGCTCTCTTATTAGACCTATATTATAAACAAGTGTAATAACTCAGGAACCACCCCCAACTGGAGGCGTGGGTTCGTATCCCACTTCTGACACCATGTAATAACTCAGGATCCGTACATAAGTACAATTTGTGTATTATAGTAAACACACAGAACTCAAATACATAGGTGTTGTAAGCTCAAGCTCAGCAACGAATCTAACTAGAGTCTGGACCAACAGGCTGGATAATATGAGGCTGTTTGAGTACCCGGCGGTCGGTATGCAGTAAAACATGACATGGATCAGGTCAACTAATACTGACTGACCTACATATATAAGCTCTCCTAATAGCTCCCACATTTCCCCCGGACCCCTGCAAATTAGTTTCTTCAGACTGGTTGTCGTAGAGGTGGGGGTGAGACAAAGCCCGGCAAGTAATTGGTGGATATAGGAGGGTTTGTTTGGCAGATGAGTGGGCAAAGCTAGAGATGACAAGGAGACAAAGAGGTGCTAGATGAGGGGAGAAGTGGAGCGATATGTAAAGGCAATGCAAGGGATATGTGGGGGGGCGGGGGGAGGGAGATAGTGGGAGAAAGGGGTGGTGGGTGGGGCACAGGAAATAGAGCGGGATGGGGGTTGGGGGGGAAATTGATTAGTGATTTTGTACCACATCCATTGTGTTTGCACTGGGATACGCATCAGGCATTGTGTCAAATCTTGCCTGTGTCCTTTTGGGTAAATTGGGCTAAAATTATCTCCTGCCTGTCCTTCGGCAACGTGCTTGAACAGGTTTACCGTCCCGTCGATGCTTAGTTGTGCCTTGTGTAGGGGGGAACTGCAGATGCTGGTTCGCTCCCAAGAAAGGCACAAAATGCTGGAGTAACGCAGGGTTAATGGGCAGCATCTCCGGGTAGAAACAACGTGCGACGTTTCGGGTCGAGACCCTTCTTCGGACTCTCAGTCTGAAGAAGGGTCTTGACCCGAAACGTCGCCATTGCTTCCCTCCGGAGATGCTGCCCGTCCCGCTGAGAGTTACTCCAGCATTTTGCGCGTGTGTCTCTAGTCGTATTAAGTTACCGCGGGCATTGAAATCGTGTGCTCTGTCGCCACCTGCCAGATTCCGTACTTGCTGAAGTTGAAGCGGATGCCGCGAGTTCAGTTTGCGGGGGTGGGTTCCCCCAGGGACCTCAAAGACCAGACCTATCGAGAGTTATTTACCTCAGGAGGCTTCATCGTTTCCGATGGAAACGTGCTGGACAAGATTACTCCAGGTGGGTCTACTGGTTTTACAGGAACAAAAATAGGAACTGTAGATGCTGGTTTACAAAAAATGACACAGAATGGTCCTTCTCCACTAAGGCAGCCGCCTGCTCCTTCCCTTCACTTGCTCTAGAGTTTGGAGATGCAGCGCGGAAACAGGCCCATCGCCCCACCGGGGTCTGCACTGACCAGCGATTGCCCCTTGCACTCGTTCTATCCTACACACTACGGACAATGTATAATTTACCGAAGCGAATTAAGTTATAAATCTGCACATCTTTGGAGTGTGGGAGGAAAGCAGAGCACTCGGAGAAAACCCTTGTGGTCACGGGGAGAGCGTACAAACTCCGTACAGGCAGCACCCGTAGTCAGGATGGAACCCGGGTCTCTGGCGCTCCAGCAATCAAGTCCCAGCCCGATCAATGTCTGTCCACTGCGGTAGCTTAAACGGATCAATGCGTGAAGCAACCCTGCGGCCTTTCTATTTGGAGAATTTGATTGATGGCTTCTTTTATTTTGCACAACCAGAGCAATTGCAGCAGATCTCTGACCTGCTGGAGGAGGTTGGCTCCGAGTCTGAATGGAAGTGGATGGTACATTTCAGGGAGCTCAAAAAGCTGAAGGAGTTGGCAAGGTTAGTTTGCGTCAAGAGTGTTCTATAAGCTTCATAGGTTCTAGGAGCAGAACTCGGTCATTCGGCCCATCAAGTCTACTCCTCCATTCGCTCATGGCTGATCTATCTCTCCCTCTCTACCCCATTCTCCTGCCTTCTCCCCATAACCCCTGCCAATCAAGAATCTTGGACAAATACAGCTCACCCCCTCCATGACACACTGGTCAACCCGAGGAGCACCTTTAGCACCAGACTGGTCCCACCAAGATGCAGCACAGAACGTCACAGGAGATCCTTCTTCCCTGTGGCTATCAAACTGTACAACTCCTCCCATTTCTGTCGTGGGGTAGACTGAGACTGCCGCGCCCACCCCCCCACCCCCCCCCCCCTTCAATATTTGCACATCCCCAACCCTGGATTTTCCACTTGTCACTTTAATTTAACGTTTCATGTATCTTGTGGCGTTTTAAGACTGTTGGCAGACCGATCCCCCCCCGGTGATAAATAAAGTTCTATCATGTTACACAACAGCATTAAGCAAAGTGCAAAACATTGACCTTACTGGCTGCAAAGCGGGTTGTTCTGTTTTACAAATTACAAAATCTTTATCAATGCTTTTTGTCGGGTTTTTTTAAAAATGATGGGTAGTGAAAGCTACTGTTAAAAAAACATCGCAACATATTCTTGAGAAAAGAGTTCCATTCATTGTTAATAAACTCATGCCTCAGACATAATACATCCTCTATGGAGTATGTTTAGTTTAATTCAGAGATGCAGCGTGGAAACAGGCCCTTCGGCCCACCGAGTCCGTACAGACCAACGATCCCCGTTCTATCCTACACACTAGGGACAATTTACATAAGCCAATTAACCTACAAACCTGTACGTCTTTGGAGTGTGGGAGGAACCCGCAGATCCTGGAGAAAAACCCACGCAGGTCACGAGGAGAACGTTCAAACTCTGTACAGAAGCGCCCGAGGTCAGGTTCGACCCCAGGTCTCTGGCGCTATGAGGCAGCAACTCTACCACTGTGCCACCCTAATGACGTATTGTGTCTGAGAGAGGCGTTTGTTAACAATGTTGGGATAGGTACTGAATGAGCGGAGGGCTGTGTGTTCTGAGGGGGTGAGATTGGAGTGGGTAAGGGGGGGGTAGAGAAGTCTACATGGTTGGAAATAATGTCTGACTTAATGAGTGCGTGGTCTTACAAGTAAATAAGTTGTATCTGACACTGAGAACAGCAAGGCTTCTATTTCCAACTTTTTTACAATGGAGGTAATTGTTGTGCATTCTATAGTGGCCCAGAGAGGAATCCTGTTTTCCCCTCTTATCTTTGCTGTTGCCTATTCTCGTGTTCCCATCAGTTTCGGCCCACCCACCCCCTCCCCCAACACAACACATTGGGGGCAAATTACTGCAGCCAATTAACGTACTAACCTGCACGTCTTTGGGATGCGGATGGAAACCGGAACACCTTAGTGAAACAGTTCCACACAGTCACGAGGAACGTGCAAACCCCCCACAGACACCACCTAGTTGGGATTATTGAACCCAGGTCGCTGCAATGGCTCTCTTGACCGCACCACTGCTCCTTGAAGCGAATATTAATGACGAACCAGAGTCACACAGAGTGTAAACAGGCCCTTCGGCCCACCTTGTCCACGGCGCCCAGCATGCCCCATCTATACTTGTTCCACCTGCCTGCATTTGGTCCATATCCCTCCAAACCTATCCAATTCAAATACCTGTCCAAATGTTTCTTAAATGTTTGTGATAGTACCTTCCTCGACTACCTCCTCCGGCAGCCCGTTCCATGCACCCACCACCCTCTGTGTAAAATGAAATGTTGCCCCTCAGGTTCGTATTAAATCTTTCCTTCACCTTCCAATATGAGGCATATGGTGTATCTGCAAATTCTGTAGTGGCACAATTGCTTTGATTACATATAATTCAAGTTTTCATGATTTTCATGGTTGCATTAACTGATCTTTGTTTATGACGATGACATACTGTAATCTATTCATTCAGGGAGGACAGTGCAGCCCGGTGGAAGATTTCCCTACTGAGTCAAAATATCGAAGCAAATATTGTGGAAGTTCTCCCTTTCCACGGGTGTGATTCGAAGTGCCAGACAAAGTACGACTACCTCGATTGCCTCATGAAACTACAGCTTCAGAGAATAAGCTCCAGGTTCGCAGTGTTTCTCTCAGGTAAGGTGTAACGTTACAGCAGGGCGCACGTTTCACTGAACCAGCTTTGCTCAGTCCAGCTCACTTCAACTCCCCCTCCCATTCCCACACTGACCTCTCTGTCCGGGGCCTCCTCCACTGTCAGAGTGAGGCCCAGCGCAAATTGGAGCAACAGCACCTCATATTTTGCTTGGGCAGCTTCCACCCCAGCGATGTGAATCTAGATTTCTCTAACTTCAAGTAACCCCTGCACCCCCTCCCTCTCTGTCCCTCCTCCACCTTAGTTCTCCGACTAGTTTCACTGTCGTCCTGATTAATTTTACTGTTTGTACACCTTGTCACCTTTCCCTCAGCCAACAATGAACCATTCTGCCTTTCCTTTATCACCTTCTCCTTTGATCTATCCTTTTCACACCTTGCATGCTCTTGGTACCCTTCCATATGTCTAGTTTCCCTCTCCGGACCTCTTAGTCTGAAGAAAGGTCTCGACCCGAAACGCCACCCATTCCTTCTCTCCAGAGGTGCTGCCTGTCCCGCTGAGTTACTCCAGCTTTGTGTGTCTATCTTTGGTTTAAACCAGCATCTGCAGTTCCTTCCTACACCTTGTGTGCCTGATTCTGATTATCCATCTGAATTATCACCTCAATATTCAATATACGGCCACTACTCAGCTTCCGTGCACCAGTGAGAATGAACCAGTCTATACAATCTCTCTTTACAATTAAAACCCTCTGACCTGGTGAATCTCTTCTGCACTCTTTCTAATGCTGAAACATCCTTGCTGCAGTGTGGTTTACAGAACTGCCTTCTGACCAATGTTTTGCACAGTTGCAACGTGATGTCTCAACTCCAATCCAGTCCACCCCAACCCCACACTGCAGCAGTTTGGGGAACGGAGATTCACCCTTACAGAATTTGACCTCCCATCTACCGCAGTGTACAGATACATGATGAAGGGAATAACGTTTAGACAATAGACAACAGGTGCAGGAGCAGGCCATTCGAGCCAGCACCGCCATTCAATGTGATCATGGCTGATCGTCTCCAATCAGTACCCCGTTCCTGCCTTCTTCCCATATCCCCTGACTCCGCTATCTTTAAGAGCCCTATCTAGCTCTCTCTTGAAAGTATCCAGGAAACCAGCCTCCACCGATTCCACAGACTCACAACTCTGTGTGAAAAAGTGTTTCCTCATCTCCATTCTAAATGGCTTACCCCTTATTCTTAAACAGTGGCCACTGGTCTTCCCCCAACATCAGGAACATGTTTCCTGCCTCTAGCGTGTTCGAACCCTTAATAATCTTATATGTTTCAATAAGATCCCCTCTCATCCTTCTAAACTCGAGTGTACAAGCCCAGCCGCTACATTCTCTCACCATATGACAGTCCCACCACCCCGGGAATTAACCTTGTAAACCTACGCTGCACTCCCCCAATAGCAAGAATGTCCTTCCTCAAATTAGGGGACCAAGACTGCACACAATACTCCAGGTGTGGTCTCACTGGGGACCTATACAACTGCAGCAGGACCTCTTTGCTCCTATACTCAACTCCACTTGTTATGAAGATGCATGGTAAAGTCCAGTAAAGATAGTCCGAGTGTCTCCAGTGAGGTTGGTAGTAGCTTGAAATAATGGCGCCAAAAAATGGAGTGATATGTGCGACACAGCGGGTAGAGCTGCTGCCTCTCAGCGCCAGAATGCTGTGTTCCATCGTGACGTCCGGTACTGTCTGAGTGGAGTTTGCACGTTCTCCGTGTGAACGCGTGGGTTTCCTCCATTTGGATAAGTAAATTGTTGTTCTCCCTGAGCATTGTTCTTTTTATTATACATAAATCTTTTGGGAGAACTGGTCACGAATTGCTAAATTGCAAACTTCCAAATTTATAATAATTTGCTGTCACTCATCATCTTTCTCTTTTTTGGGGGCAATTTTTCAGCTAAACCCGAGAATGGAGACGTCTTCGCACAAAATGGAATTATTGTTATGGATGTAAATAACTTCGCTAAGGATTTAAGGATCCTAAGTACTCCTTTACAAAGTACCTTGGTCACAGAAAATGGTAAGACTTAATTGTAGTTTATAGTGATAAAGGTCTACAGGGCCATTCTTTGGAAAGTGAACCAAAATGTCACACACATTACCAAATAGCATCACACAAAGTAATACATTAAAACATTCTTGCAAGAGATTAATCTTATTCATTGCCATTTTCCTACTCCTCTGACTCCTGTAAGTCCAGCCCTGGTTTGACATACCAAACAAACTTTGCTTGCTTGTTTATTTACAAATTGCTTATTTATTACCTTTTTATTGTTATAAATGAAGTTCAATGGTACTTTATTGGTGCGTGTACCCAAGTACAGTGGAACTCTTTATTTTGAATACAGTTCAGTGACAATCCAGCGATACATTCAGCACATCATACCAATTATAAGTGTTAAACCAAAATGTTTTTTTGTATGTAGAGGCAATAGTTTATGAATGGCCAATGAGTTATAGCGGGATGAAAGCTGATCAGTCTGAAGCATTAACCCGTTTCTCTCACTGATGCTTGCAGACCTGCTGATTCGACGTTTACCCACGCTCTTCTGCGTTTCCTAGCAAGAGAGACGCTGGAAAGCTGAGAGTTCATCATTTCAGATTTTTTAAAATAAAGACACACCAATTTATGCTGAAATGTTTAAACAAGTCAGAAACTAATGGAAATACTCAGCAGGCTTGGCTGCATTTGGGACAGAGAAAATCGCTGTGTTTGTGAACTTGGGTCAGAAGTGGGAAATACAGCAGATGTGTTTCAATGCAGGAGTTTGGAGAGGAAAATGGTAAGGGGAAGAAAAAGCGACAGAGTGCATGTGGGACGGGGTTAGGCAGGGCGATCCTGAACTCATCCTTTGGCCACAGCCTCCAATGTAAAAACCAAAGGTCCACCTGGCTCTTTCCACCAAACCAATTTAGTATGAATTGGCTAACTCGCTCTGGATCACGGAGATAGGCACAGAAATCTGGAGTAACTCAGCGGGTCACGCAGCATCTCTGGAGAAAATAGGTGACGTTTTGGGTCAAGGCCCTTCTTCAAACTGAAGACTTCATTCTGGAGAAGGGTCTCGACCCGAAATGTCACCTAATCCTGTTCTACAGAGATGCTCCTTGACCCGCTGAGTTACTCCAGCATTATGTGTCTAACTTCGGATTAAACCAGCATCTGTAGTTCCTTGTGTAGGAGAGAACTGCAGATGCTGGTTTAGAGTTTTACTATGATGGGGATATTCAGTAGAATATTGATACGGTCAGATTTCCACAACTGCATGATGTCATAATTAAAATTAGAATTAACACTGACACTAAAAGCAGCTTGATCTACATGCTAATGTTTCAACATGCATAAGAATAATGTGACATAGTACATTGAGGTTGATATTTTTTGCCTTTTCAGCTATTGAGGATGAAGATTATGACTCCACAGCGACGCAGGAAAGCACAGCCACACATACTTCACAAATGGATCCTGACATGTTCTGAGTTGTGATTTTATTTATGAGTGGTATGCCAAAGCTATTGTTGGGGATTGGGGAGTCTTTTCAGTGATTGTGGTGTTTTGGAAAACCAGGGAAAAAAAAATGTTTTGTCCACGATTGTGTATCTGCATTTCCTATCTTTCCCTTGCCAGTTGGTGTGAGCGAATTAATTTTCTGAATCTATGTCTGATCTTGGCAACCGGTTTTAAAAAAAAAAAATTTTTTGCAAAAGCTTGGTTCTGGTATTCTGCCAGCTTTGCAGAAGAATGAGCATTTCGTGGGTAAGAGGATTGCCGTTCTCATTATCCAACTCTGGGCTTCTCGCATTATTAACTGTTGGGGATGCAAGGCCCTCTCCTCTCCCCCCTTTCCCCCCACAGCTGGTTCATGGATATACAAGAATACTTATCTTGCATGCAACACTCTCATTTACACAGCTGCAAACCCATTGGCATAGAGGCCCTACATTTAGTCAGCTGGGGGAGAACCCCTTAAGTCTCGGCAGAGATTTTAACAGGATTAATCTGTAAAGTACCTCCAATTTACCTGGCTGTAATATCTTGATTTATTAATGTTATGGAATATAATTTCCTACTGGCAAATAATCAAATGGGTGGTCATACACCCAGTTTTAAATTGTAATTGATACTGTTGAATAAGGCAATATGTTTTTAGTCAGTGCTTAACACTGCTTTTTGAAAATTATAAGTTATTTTTAATTAGTTATATCCCTGCATCAGGCAGTTCCCCCCCCCCAACTAATAGGTAAGCTCCATGAGTTTGATTGTCCTTCCACATTCCCCTCTGTTAAAAAAGGTTGGATAGAAATAACTTGATACAAACCTTCAGATTTCTCAAGTGTTTGTTGGAAAGTCTTAACAAAGATAGCAATAGAAAAGGAATCCATATTCCTGCTTGGTAGAGCTACCACATTTGATGAATTTAATTTGTTAATGCACCTGGTTAGGTATTTTTAACCTGCATTGGTTCACACTAAAATGACTTAACTAAATGGTGGAATGTATATTTTTATATTTATTTGTAAACTTGTACATATTTAATCAGTGTCAAAATAAAAAATATTTGTATTCCAAAAGTTTGCATTTGTTAGTAAGTTTTATTAAAATAAAATGCTGGATAATAACCTGCTTTGTGGAAGATATTTGTGCGGTTAGGAATTCCATGATAGTTGGATGTGTAGTCAGTGGGAATTGTGTTCTTCATAAATGGATCACAATAACAATCCCAGTTGAAGGAGGGTCCTGACCAGAAATGTTGTCTGTCCATTCCCTCCACGGATGCTGCTTGTCCAGAGTTTAGCATTTGAACAATTCTGTGCAATATTTAAAGTAAAAGTAACACTATGGATTTCTTCCAATACTAGCAAGATTGTAGCAGAACAATCTGAGCATACCAACTGATTTCATTGTACCCTTGGTCCAAAAGAGGCAAGACGCACGTTCTAGTGGTAGTACAAGTGCAGCAACGAGGAGCTTTAATAAACTTAGGTCAATGAAAATTAAGCATAACATTTCATGAACTGTCTGGATCTACATTGTTCTGAAAATCAATTGGTCATTTCAACCCCAGAACTATAAAAGGATATTTTCCCATCTCATTATGGAAAAAAGTAACTGATTACAGACTTATTTAAACTTGCAGAATGACAAGTAGAACACCAACCACAATTATCGAGGCTCAAAGCCCACTCTTCGATTTATGTTTAAGCACTTAGTTCCTCTGACAAATATCTTGATCATGATGTGTAAGAAGGTACTACAGGTTACACCAAAGACAGGCGCAAAATGCTGGAGTGGCTCAGCAGGCTAGGCAGCAACCCTGGAAATAATAAATAGGTGATGTTTCGGGGGCAAGACCCTTCATTAGCCTGATCTTTATCATAATGATAACCTATACCATCTCCAAATGCCGTGCACCAACTAAGCTCTTTTGACATGGCCTGCCAAACCTACCACTTGCTGGAGATTGCATCAAGTGTCACATTTCCAACTTGGAAATGGTTTTGTTTAGAATCCAGGAATTCACTACCACTTTAGCTGGTTCCATTTAGTTGCAACCCAAGGCAAGAGATGCATGTGACCAAATAGGCTTTATTATCCATGTTAGATTTAAAAAGCACAATTTACCCAAGTATGTCAGAGTTAATGAGATTTAAAGCAGCTGCAACAGAGTGCACCCCAAACTATTTGCAACCTAATGAATACAAGTATTAACAATCAAGGTCCTATGATGTTTAGAAATGGCAGGTGGTACATACAACTTTATCGTGAAGTTGCAATTGTACACAATCAACCCATCATAAACAGTTAGTCAATTATGCAATGAAATTTTAAACCTTTAAATGTTCCAGCTGATGTCAAAGCAAATGGCAGTAGATACTTTCACGTACAGTATGGAATATCAATTCAGCATTTTTACATCGTTCCATTTTACAGTAAAGAATTCATCCAAATTTAGTGACTATTTTTCCACCCACAACCCTTCTCCGAAACCTTTGATCAAAACAGGAGACACAAGCAAATTGCTATCTTTGAATAGCACCCCTTAAGATATCAGCAAAAAATTTACACATGATGCCAAAGACAAATAATGGGGTTACCGTCTATAATCAGTGCAATACTTGTCAGGATCTTGAAGATGCAATTTAAAATTAAGCAGCCCCCACATTACATTACAAACTCTCCCCACAGACCTCCTGCACCCGTTGAATCAACCAAGTGGATATCAGGCCTATTTTGTTTCTTTCTGCTCATCTTCTCCAAAGATGTCATTCTGTTTGCGCTTCATTTCTTCAAAGTCTAAATCTATCCCCGTCATCCTCCTGTAAATATCTTTGATATCGTCACAGGTGGTCTCAAAGTGGGTAGTTGCATCGTATGTTCTTGAAATGAAAATCTGTTGAATATCAAAAAGTAATTGTTATGAGACAAGTAATGCCTTGAGACTTAAAAGATTGGCATAGCAGAATCAGTTCCCCACAAAGCAGTGAGCCCACTCAGTTCCGCAGGCTTTCAATTAGTCCTCACTGATCAGAGTCAACAGTGCAACAGTTTGATGGGTTCTCTCCCCTCCAGCCCCCTTCAGCACCAAGACCTGAGGGTATCTGTCCCTAAGAACCTAAACTCTTCCTCATTAGCCACAAACTAGAGGGGGACAAGTGCACAACAGGGTGGCACAGCGATAGAGTTACTGCCTTACCGCACCAGAGACCCAGGAATGACCCTGACTACAGAGTTTGTACATTCTCCACGAGGGTCCACACCCCCCCCCCCCCCACGGTGTCCTCCCACACTCCAAAGACATACAGGTTTGTCGGTTAATTGGCTTGGTTAAATTATAACTTGTCCCTAGCGTGTATAGGATGGTGTTAATGTGTGGGGATCGGTGGGCCGAAGGGCTTGTTTCCATGCTGCATCTTTAAACTAAGCTGCCAAACCATTCCCTCATTTTGACTTTAAGTGAACATTAACTATGCATGGGATCTGGGCATTACTGGCAAATCTCAAATCAATTACTAATCCCCAATTGCCTTAGGTTTAATACTTTTGTGAAGTGCTTTTTTTGCAGTCACTTGCCACTAAGATGCCGTCTCTGATGACATCTCTTTATTGCTCTGCACTCTTCTGGTTTGCTTATAAATGAACAGCTCCCAATAGAGTAATCATTTTCCTTTAAAGTTCAGCCATGCCCAGAAATGTTATAACTTCTAAATTGGCAGTTTTTCATCAGCAATCTTTTTTTTTTTTTTTTTTTTTTAAAATCATTCCATTCATTGTTCACCTCTTGCTCATTGAAATTGCTCAGAAAAGTGTTAAACTGAAATCATGTCGCAAATGTTACAGGGTGATCAATGCTCAAAACAATCTGGCAACTATTTTCAATGGCGGTATAAATTTACAATTCAAATGACAAATTTCACTGACTGGTTTATGACTGATTAATAACACAAAAGTAGACAAAAATGCTGGAGAAAACCAGCGGGTGAGGCAGCATCTATGGAGCGAAGGAAATAGGCGACGTTTCGGGTCCAGACCCGAAACGTCGCCCATTTCCTTCGCTCCATAGATGCTGCCTCACCCACCGAGTTTCTCCAGCATTTTTGTCTACCTTCGATTTTCCAGCATCTGCAGTTCCTTCTTAAAAATACATAGCAATATCCTTCTACCTGTGTTTCAGTTCCCAAGTCAACTGGAAGATACATATCACTGATGCAAACAAACCTAAAAGAAAAAGTTATAATTTTAATTTCTACACATATAAAAGAAAAACACATAATATAGACCACTGCAATTCAATCTGTCAGCTCCCATCGAAATTAAACTGGCAAGGCCGGAAACGTCATGCATCATTTGGTTTTAACTGCATCCATTCTCTTGCAATTGTAAAAATATCTCCTCAGATCATAAAGTCACCAGAATAAAAATGGACTAGTCACATTAGAAATCTCCCAAATCATCCCCACTCTCCAAAATAATGCAGAGGATTGGTTTTGAGAAAAGAAAACTACAACTAAATGAGCGGAAATGAACTGCTGGATGACGGCGGGTCAGGCAGCATCTGTGGAGGGAAATGGAAAACTACATGTCACGTGTCCACTCCCTCCACAGTTGTTGCCAGCCCTACTGAATTCCCTCTGCAGTTTGCTTTTCACTTAAGATTTCAGAGGACATAGACTCAAGGTGAGAGGGGAATGATTTAATAGGAGCACAATGGACAATTTTCACTGAGGGGTAGTGGGTCTACAGAACAAGTTGTCAGGTAGTTGAGACGGTACTGTGACATTTAAAGACAGGTGTGCGGATAGGAAAGTTTGAGAGGGATTGGGTAAACCCAGACACATGGGACTAGCTTACACAGAGCACTTGGACAAGTTGTGAAAGGCCCCGTTTCTGCACTGCCTGACTGTTCCAGCATCTTGCATCTCAACTCAATGGTTTGCCTCATCCGTCTTCCCCATGCTGTACTGACAAACCATCCAACCCCAGCTCCTGAGAAATTATGCAGCACGTGATTACAATGCAAAATGTGCCCTAGTGTTAACGGCTACATCAGGGAACATGCCAGTGCTTCATTTCATGCTTCCGTAAGATACAAGTATTGGTAGCACAGTAAATAAAAATCCCCCCCCCAGCCCAAATTAGCAAGACAATTGATAGGTAGAAAGCTCATTTGGATCAGAAACAATGGTAGATCAGTCGGGCTGAGGAACTAGTTTCAATGATGCCCGTTCTTTCCACTTGTACTTTCAACCGCAACATGGAGGTTAGCAAACTTTTAAAAGATGGGTTGAATGGCCACATTCTGCTATTATGCATTGTGGTCCAAGGTAAAATCAAATATCTGGATGGGTGTTTTATCTAAGGTAGATACAAATGCAGAAGAAACTCAGCGGGCGAGGCAGCATCTATGGAGCGAAGGAAATAGGCAACGTTTCGAGGCAAAACCCTTCTTCAGACTGATGTGAGGGTGGGGGGGGGGGGCGGAAAGAAGAAAGGAAGAGGAGGAACCAGAGGGCTAGAGGGGGAGCTGAGAAGGGGAGGAGACAGTAAGGACTACCTGAAATTAGAGAAGTCAATGTTCATACCGCTGGGGTACAAACTTCCCAAGCGAAATGCCCAAACTGCCAATCATTTTATATAGTGATCTTTTAAAATGACGCTTTTATCTCATCTCTCTGCTCTTCAGCCCTCGTTCCCCCCCCCCCCCCCCCACCCCAAAAAAAAGTTGGGTTTTCATTTGCAATAGTCGATTCATACCACGTGGGACAGTGAAGCTGCTGGCCGTTTATCTTTCATGCCCTCATCAGGACAGCTGGAACAAGTCTGAAGTCTGCTTCATGCAATAGTTTGTTAGTTAGACACACATCCATGATCAACTCTACATAACACCACAGCAGATTTTCTAATGCTTCCTACATAATTCACTGACGGGTCACTTCAACGCCACCATATTTAAAAAGATGGTCTTATTTATTGAACCAGACCATTACAGCACCTTATTTATTGAACCCCAGACCATTATGGACCGCAAAGGGATGGAAGATCTCTCCTAACAGCCCACAATTTTATCAACATCACGCAGCAGATTTTCATGTCTATGAGCAAAATATTAAATCATACTTCTGTTCCACAGGCTCTAGAAGGTCCAATGCTGGTTGAATTTCGCTCTCAGGTTCACTGGTTTCCACTGTAGTGCTAATGATGGCAATGTACTTTCCTTGAGCAGCTACATTGTGAGCATGAGATATCATGCAGATGTAGATGTCTGGGGAATGCATGAAAAGATAATGACACCAAACAATGTAATATTATCTCAAGCTCTTCAATGGATTGCACTATTGACATTATTAACGGACTAGAAATTCCAATGGAAGTTAGACATATCTTAATAATGGCTTCTTTTGCAATCTTAAATTTTCTTGACCTGGTAATGAACACCCTTCATAATACTGCAACCAGGTACGGGGCATGCAATTTCAGGTCCAAGAAAATGGTTAGGAGAGCCATTTGTTGGCTTTGCTGAATCATAAACCAAGCTATGAATTCTGCCCATAAACTGCTTGAGAGGACAATTCTTCCATTGGGCAAGGTATAGAAGTTTGAAACACATAACTCCATCCAGGGACAGTTTCTTCCCAGTTGTTATCAGGCAACTGATTTGTTCTTTCATCAGTTAGAGTGCAGTCTTGACTTCCCATCTATCTCAATGGAGATCTTGAAGCTATATTTAATTAGACTTGCACTAAAAGTTGTACCCTTGATCTGTGCACAGCTTGACAGCTGGAATCATGTATAGTCTTTGGCTGGATAGCACACAAACAATCTCTTCACTGTAGCTTAGCAAACATGACAATAATAAACAAAACACTACCAATGGGCTGCCCTTTGCACTCTTCTCCAGTGCTGTAATGCATGTAGATGTGCGCATACTACTTACCAGATTTTCTGTTGACCTGGTTTTGTGGAATGATGATCTGACAGGAATTGACATCCGCTATGGTCTTAATGGGGTGGCCCAAGATACAGATGACCCTTATCACTTGGCCAACTTTCTGCACACGGTCAGATACGTAACTTGGGTCACAGATCAGCTGCTTACAACGTGCAACCTGCAAACGGAATACACTCAATTCAAATCTGTCACAGCAGCAGATCCGACAGAACCATTTGCAGTCCTGCCAGCAAGCAGCGATTTACGGAAACATTTCAAAAACAAGTTTTTTTTAAAACTCTGATGTCAATGAAAGTGCTGATTTCTCAAAAATCACTCGACAGTTGCCATAAAAGATAAAATGGACTGTTTTTTGTTTTTTTTCGAGCATTGTTCTGATATTTACTGGATGAAGTGGTACCAATCACAGCATCTTAAATAAAGTATGTTGTTATTACACGCATTAATTCAAATTGGCTTTGTTGTTTTGCCACCAGGGTATTTAATCTCAAATACTGACAATTCAGTATCATGCATCAAAATAAGTATTTTTAAAAACTGAAAAGAAACCTATACTAACCTACAAACTAATTTTAACAGAATGTGAGAGTGTAATGATAAAAGTCAATTTCCTCCGAAGACGACATCCAACGTCTGAAATATGCACGGTTGGTAGAAATACAAGCTGTTCAAGCATGTCTCTGAAGAATGGACTCATTTGCAGCCTTCTCTGGTGCACCAAGTAAAAACATCACTGGAGAATTTGTGAACTAATCAGACTGCAAACAATGAAAATATTACACATACTTACCTAAAGTGTTATGCTGTGGCTGCCCGCTGGGAAAACTGGCTCTAAGC
The DNA here is from genome assembly GCA_963514005.1 of Raja brachyura. The sequence goes on from OY740799.1 coordinate 6,857,870, forward strand.
AATTTCACAAGAATGAACAGCAAATTCCCTACAACCTCCATTCAGCAAATGATTTTCAAAAGTTGATAGTTTCCCGATCACCCACAACATCCTAATATGCTTTTTTTTTAAATTTACAATATGCCTACAGCAGATCAAAAATTGTGCTACAAAACAAATCACAATAGTTGGAAAGATTCAGGAGCTCTTTAATAACTGATTTAGACTGGCAAAGTACTTAAGTTCTCACCTCTCCTTCAGACTTTACTCCAACCACACGTCCATTTTCCATTACTATCTCTTCAATAGGCTTGTTTAACATATAGGTCCCACCATATATGGCACTTAACCTACAAAAGGAAAACCTGTTTTTCAACTATATGCTCAACATGCATGTGTCCAGAAGTAGTGTAGCAGATTCCTAGCAGAATTCCTCATGCAAAACTCCTTTAAGAAACAATCAGACAGGTACATGGATAGGGCAAGTTTAGAGGAACACGCCCCACCTGCCTGCCTTCGGCCCAAGTGTAGATGGGACATTTTGGTTGGTGTGGGCAAGTTGGGCCAAAGGACCCATTTCCACACTGTATGACTATGATTCATTCCACAGAGGGAAAGTGCAGATATAAATTGGCCAAACATACATGCTCTATCTGTTCATTTAATGATTAATTAAATTAATAAGTTATGATCATTGTGTTTGCTTGCACCCCAGTTAGGACCCACTCTGAAAGCCACAAATGTGTTTCTATGTTCATACTGCGCGCATTTGGATTCTCAATTCAGTGTAGGATTTCCACCACTTTAAAAAAGATCAGGTACGTGGAATCTGTAACTGGCAGAGGCATCTATAACCAGGAGAGTAAAGCTTGGAACTTCACAATTGAGATCAAAATGTGATGCAGGTTTTATATGCAAACTAATGCCTCAAATGCTTATTTTTAAAAAGACAGGTACAGAATGAACCAAGGGACACTTGGAATAATACCACAATCATGTTACATCTCAACTACATAGGCTATTATTGTTGTTTGTTTTTTATGTGTATGTATGTGTGCGTGTGTGGATATATATGTGTGCGTGTGGGGATATATGTGCGTCTGTATATGCACACAACGTTTTTTTCTCATTTATTATATTGTTCACAGTGTACTATATTCACATATTCTGTTGTGCTGCTGCAAGTAAGAATGACATTGTTCTATCATCTGGGACATATGACAATAAAACACTCTTGACTACTTAACCAGAGTTCCAGAAATTATTTTTCTCAATTCAGTTAACAATTTAGACCATAAATATTGCAATGACATCTCAGGAAGACATTAATAGCTCAACGCATAGTGGGTCCTTCAAATCAATTGATTATAAAGAAATGAAATATCTTTAATTTGTGTGCATCCTAGGAACAATGTTGGCAAGGTCAGCCTATATTGTCCAATTGTAATTCTCTTCTCAGAGTTTGCAGCATCATTTCAGAGGCTGGTTAAAAATAGGATTAGTTGACTGGCTAGACATATGGCAGGAGTTATGCAAACAAAGAGGTTATTAATACAAAATCTTCCAAATTAATAGAGGTTTCACTCATTTGGATATATAGTTTTGTAAATGTTAAGCAACAGTCAAGGGATAAATCCTGCAGCAAGCAAAACTATCTAGAAGGCAGGGAATGGTACCAAAATGTTGTGAACGTGTGATATTTGAAATGGGCAACAAGCCACATGTTGGGCATATGTCACGTTGCAGTATAACAACCATGGATTAGAATATTAGATATAATAAGACTTTCACACAGCGAAAGGACTTTCAGAGCACTTTCTTCAATCAAGTACACATGTTTTACATGGAAATATTACCTGCGGTAGAAAATATTTATAAGGAGGCAAGGAAAAAAACCCCATGGAGTGAGCAAATTGGATAACTCTTCAATGGGGCAATGCTGTACCATTTATGATTTTCAATTTGGAATGAACTAGGGGGTCATATAAAAAATGTACCAAATATAGAACCCTTTAGTCTTGTTCAAAAGATTATCAAATTTATCCATTGAAGCAAATATCTCAAAAGTCACTACAGGCTGATGTGGACATCAATATATACACTAGTGGAGGTATGGTACCTTCCAAGTAACCAAAGGTCTCATAGGAGCTGCTGCATATGGTGCCCGAGAAACCTTGGACAAGTGGGATTTGCTCCAAGGAGTGTACAACTCAATGCCTATCATTACTATATAAACAATTACAACTCTTGTGTTTGCATTTATTACAAGACCTTTCTAGCACAGTATACCGATCGTTTTCCACTGAATGTTCTTTGCTTAAGATAGTTATTTAATTATAATCCACTTATCCATTTCATACAGCAACTACTCACCTGGCAAAGCCCTGAGGCAACTCTCCAAGGCCATAAAGAGGATAAAGGTATGGACTTTTCCCATAACGAGATAGCGATTCACTATAAAGCTTAATCCTGTTTATCGTCTCAAGGCATGGTTGGTCAAGGTAACTGTAAAAAGATCATTTTTTTAAAATGCAAGAAATAATCAGAGTGTCACACTAGAACCAGTGCCACTCATTTCTGACCTCGCTTGTAAGGAGTAGCAGCATGGAAGCCTGCTTCTTCCAAAAGGCACAGATTTTTCACGTGACACACAAACGTTCATATGACAGATGCCTCAAAGTAGTAAACCAAATGATCCATGGAAGAATGAAAGCCAAAGCTCTTTGGCTTTGTTTGGCATCCATAAATGAGAACAAAGTTCAAAGCACTAGGTCAAATTGAGCAGCATATTGTTTAATAAAGGGAACAGTATGTACATACAAATGAGCAAACTCAAATATAAATTAGAAAAACAAATTGTATAGAATCAGATGGGGGAAAAGGAAAAGCACAAATACTGCAAAGCCAACCGCACCCAGTGGAGATGGGCATATTGCCCTGACCATGGCTTTGGTAATGTTCAGGTACAAGATATTTAACCCCTCAGCAGCAACATAAAAGTTAACGAAGGAAATGAAATTGCAAGAAATCCAAAATGAGGCAAATTTAGTGAAACCAAGGGAACAAATTAATCAAAGATTTGAGAGGTCTTTTCAATAACACTTGTGGCCAAGATGCTGAACTTGGACGATAAATAGCTTAAAGTGCCAGAGAGGGAGTGCAAAGATGTTTCACAAGACAGTGGAACTATAGTATTCAAGTCTACGTCAACTGGGCCTGTATTCACAAGAGTTCAAAGATTAAGGGGCGATCTCAATGAAATAGAATTCTGATTGTGCTTAAAATGCAGCTGCCAGGAGGATTTCCTCAGGCCAGAGGGAGATATTAAAAAAAAAACGGGACAGAGTTAAGGAAAGAGAACAAAACATTTAGGGCAGAGAGTGGTGTGTCCATGGAATATTCTACTGCTGAATGCACATTACACAAATGGATGCGTTTCAAGACAAACCACATCAAGGCATTTAAGAAGAGAGCAGGCATTTGGCATTCAGACAGAGGATTAGTCACGATTGTAAAGGCCTCAGATCCAGGGCTGAGTGCATTTTTTGGCTCCTATTTACATATGTTTCCATGTTGAAATGAGAATGTTCAAACAAATTTATTTCAACCCCAATTCAATTAACAGTTTAGAATCTATATGGTGAGTGGTGGCACATAGGGAAAAAATGAAAACACCATCTCAATTCACCCCAACTTAAGCTGTGGAAACACTTTGTCCAATTAAAATGTGATTTAAAAAAATCTATATTGATCAAAATCTAGATGGAGAGGAGTGGGACATATTATCTTCTTGGCATTAAAACAACAAAATTCAACAAGTAATTAAAGTGGTCAGTGCTATATTTCAAGTACAAGGAAGATAGAATCATTTAGCATGAATCACTCACTCATCAGTCCTATACAAGGCGAGGGCATGGCCTGTGAAATCCACGACATCCTTCCCCAAATTACATTTCTCGTACATGTTTCTCATTGTTGTTTTCTTGGGGTCAAAACCATCCCAAGTTGAAGGGTCATTTTCATCGTAGAGAGCCACACGCTGCAGAAGTTTCCTATATCTATTTTTTTCCATAAAGCTCAGCAAGCCTACAAAGAAAATTCACATTTCAACACATTTGCTGCAGAGCTGGAAACTATTAGTTTAATTAGTTCAATGACTTAAGGGCCTGTCACACTAGCGCGCGATTAGACGCGACAAGCGCGACAAATTCGGACGCGGGGATCGCGTGGGGTCGCGTGTGGGTCGGGCGATCCCGGTGCGAGTTTCGTGCGAAGTCCGCGTGAAGGTTGCGCGTGACGTCATTTTGCATCATCCGTTGGAAGAACACGTGGTAAGTATCTTCAAAACGCGCGCGTTTTTTCTGTTGCGGTCATGTGCGTCGCACGACGTCGGGCAGTGACGTCATCACGCACCGCCACGCTGATGACGCACGACGTCAAAATGTCACGACGTTATCCACGTTCTCCATGCGAATCCGGCCGACAGGATTTTGCCGCGCGAAATTTTTAAGCAGTGTCGGTTTTTGCTGGCTCGACGCGATGTCGAGACCAGCTCCACACGAGTCCGCGCAACTCCACGAGACTCCGGCGATCGAAGTGGGACAGGGTCACGCGAGGCCGGACGACTAAAGCGACCACGGTAGGTCGCGCTTGTCGCGTCTAATCGCGCGCTAGTGTGACAGGCCCTTAAGTGTGGTAGGCTGTAAATCTGAGAAACGCAGCTGTTCAGCTTCCTGTGTACATCCCACTCCATTAACACAGCATTTAGACTTATCTCGTAAATTAAAGTCCAAACTTACACCAAAACCCACACCAATGGCTGCGTAATGCACCAGGTGATAGACACCATGAACAGCCATTAACTTTATCAATATATTGCGCTGACAATCCTGAAGTTCAGAAACCCTAACCCCACCACCATTCTTCAAAAGACAAAAGCCACTGGGTGAATTTTTATCAACTCAAAAGTTTATTAATTGATGGAGGACACAAAGTTTGCTGAACAGGAAACAGTGCACAATGCCAAGGACTGAGATCTAGGTTACTGAGATCCTTCAAAGTTAAAGCTTCAGCTATAGTATTATTACTTCAAAGTTGCTAGCACATGGACAAAGTAAAAACAGTGTCTCAATGTAAGGTGCAATGTAAGGTGCAATTTACATTGTCCAATTAAAATGTGCTTAATTTTTGATTTTTGGACTGTAATTATGTGGCACATTGCCAAGATGCAAACCAACAAACAACCTAATCCACAAACAGAAAGTTAACATTGAGGTGGAGCCCATTGCAGGGCCCATTTAGTCTCTTAAGCAATCCCATCGGTGCCATCCCCCTTCTAACCTGTTCCCTCAGCCCATCGATACCCCCACCCCAATTCTCCTACCACCAATAAACATTAAGGGTAAGTATCAGTAACCAAGTAACCCAAGGCACGACTCAATATCATCTGCTCCTAGAAGTTATGAAGGATCTGGGGACACCTTAACATAAATGCACAGTCTCAAAGAGAATGTGTAAAATGCACATAGACAGCATGAGCTGAAAGGCAGCAGCCGTAACTGCTGTGCCACTCTACTGACCCGAGACCACCTTCATTTCTCTTTCCACAGATATTGCCTTATCTATCCAGTCTTTACAAAGTTTTCTTTTGATGTTTAGTTATTTGATTGATCTGAAATTATGGACAAAAGTCCCACAGCTGATTTTCAGAAAAAAATTATTCATGGGAATGCGTGGGAAGGCCAAGTTTCCACATCCTATTTGACAGTTCTTGCCACAAAAACCTCTGAACAAAACGTTTATCAGTTGATAAATTGTTATGCGCAAGTTACAACTTGCCCAATTATTTCTATTGCATACCCGTAAATCCTGGGTCCTTATTAACCCTTTATGTTTTACTCACTGGAAGCCAAGGCTTCTTTCTCAGTTGAGGGGACTTTGTAGATTTTGCCTTTTTTGTAAACATAACTGCCTTCAACAACCTTAAAATCAAGGTAACGGGTGACCTCTGTATATAGAAGCATCTTCACAAGTTGTCCTGCAAAGAAAAACAGGAAAAATGCACATCAGATTTTAAACACAAAGGGTAGAGTAGAAGAAATTTCAAGACATGGAAACAGCATTTACTGTGCCTTCTGGGCTCTTAAAATCTATTGCACACTCAGCCTAGATTTGTTTTTGGTTGTTATTGTAGGAGTTGAACCACGGGTCATCTGAAGAGGGAAGTGAGCAGCCAACATGTCACGATTAATGTGCCAACTATTTAACACTATACCTTCGAGATCACACCATTCCCTTAATTATACAACTAAATACAAGATATGGTCTTGTGTGCACATGATCTTTGGTGCTTTTGTCAAGTACACTGAAGGTACTAAGTGTGCAATCCACTGCTCTATCCTGAAAATAGACACAAAAAGCTGGAGTAACTTAGTGGGACAGGCAGCATCTCTGGAGAGAAGGAACGGGTGACTTTTCGGGTCGAGACCCTTGTTCAGACTGGTTATGGATAAGAGAAACGAGAGATATAGACAGCGATGTGGAGAGATAAAGAACAGTGAATGAAAGATATGCAAAAGTAATGATGATAAAGGAATTACCCCCTCCCCAGTTACCTTCCCCTGCAACGGTAGAACATGCAACAATACCTCCTCCCTCAACTCTGTCCAGGGACCCCGATAGTCCTTTCAGGTCAGACTTGCACCTCCTCCAACCTCATCTACTGTATCCATTGTTCAAGATGTGGACTCGTACATCAACGAGACCAAATGCAGACTGGGCGATCGTTTCTCGAAACACCTTCGCTCAGCCCGCTTAAACCAACCTGATCTCCCAGTTGCTAGACACTTTCATTCTCCTTCCCATTCCTACACAGATCTTTCTGTCCTTGGTCTCCTCCATTGTCTGAGTGAGGCTAAATGCAAATTGGAGGGACAGCAATTATTTCGCCGGGGCAGCTTGCAGCCCAGTGGTATGAACATTGATTTGTCTCACTTCAGGTAGCCCCGGCATTCCCCCTCCTGCTCCCCCCCCCCCCCCGCTGCCTGTACCGTTGAGTTACTCCAGCTCTCTGTGTCTATCTTAGGTTCAAACCAGCATCTGCAGTTTCTTCTTACACACCACTCCAACCTATTCCTTTTTATATAGTTCTGGGATATGACGACGCACCGTGATGTACCGCAACAGAATAATGCAACGGCAACCCAAAAAAAATGTGCCTGTTCCTGGGGAAGCTCCTACATGTTACTGAGCATGGGACAAAGGCTCAATAACATGGAGGTTCCACAAGAGCATCACCTACCATTGTAACAAGGAGAAGCAGAGTCTTCATCCGGCTCTATTGATCCCAAGAACAAAGACAAGCTTCAAAATGACAACTCCCTCTAACTGGTTACTCCACCCAAACCATATCAGTTTACCACAGTGGGACAGTTGATATTTCAAAGGATTCTTCCTACCATTCGCCATGAGAAACTTTGGGATCAGGTCCACGTTCCAATCTCTTCCCCTGCCCATGGATTCCGGTGGTGAACCAGGGAGATTAAATCTTTTATACAGCTGATGAAAAGAGCAGAAATTTATAATAGTACAAGTTGAAAGTATGGAGGTTAAAACATTGTCTTTAAAAAATATGCACAAAATAGAAAAATCAAACTTGTGCATGCATGAACTGCATTACATTTACTGCCAAGGATCAACATTTAAAATCAAAATGGCTTCGTTCAGGTAGAGCAAGGCAATTCCCTGAAAAATTGCAACAAAACAATAAAATTATTACTTGCACTTCGAACATAAAACATTTAGATGTTGATTACTTAAACAATTCTGCCTCGGGTAATGAGTTAAAACCCAGCACATAATTAATTACGTCTTGATACCACATGTCATTCTGGTCAAAGTTCAGCATTCCAAATGATTCAATGCTAGAATAGTGAACCTGATGCAGAGCCCAAACTTGCAACATGAAAATTCTTTTTGATCCAATCCTGCCAAAAAAAACATGTTCCCCATCTCATTGATGGCAAAATAGTGGGCATTGCTCCAAATGCAACCCAATGAAGAAAACTACACATTTACTAGTTCACCAAGTTTGACATTCGACCACGAATTAGAGGAAGGCAAATTTCAGATATTCCACATCATAGAGCATTTCCAACCAAATCTATTTCATTCTTTTAATTTTGAGCAGGCAAATTTCAATTCAATTCAAAATAATTGAAGCCACAATTGAATGGAAATCAAACCACCCATGAAGATGCAATTGAGAACAAGTGTATGAGTTAAAACTATGGTGGGGGGGGGGGGGGGGGGGGGGGGGGGGGGGAAAGAAGACACTGGCAATGTTTTTGGAACAATATAGAAAGAGTCAAGCCTACCGAAAGAGCTGAAGGATACTAAGGCATGGACTGATGTGGCACGTTGAACAAGTCCTTGCTTTACAAAATCTGCCATTGACTCCAAGTCCAACATGTCGGACTTAAAGCAGTTTCTCATCATAATCATAATGAATAGTACACTGCATTCTATACGCAAAATATTTTGACTTGCATTTTTAATATCTGAACTTTAATTTACTGAAACTTCTTCCAACAATTCACACTTTCATTAATGAAGGAATTGTATTACTCACACAAAACGTGCCTTGGTCATTACCATCTACAGGGAGCAAATTAAGCACTTAATTGATATTTAACGAAATTAACATTACAAAGTCCCATTGTCATTGATCAGAAACTTAGAGTAAGCATGCAGGTAAAGCAGGCAGTGAAGAAAGCTAATGTCATTTTGGCCTTCACAAGAGGAGTTGAGTATAGGAGCAAAGAGGTCCTTCTGCAGTTGTACAGGGCCCTGGCGAGACCACACCTGGAGTATTGTGTGTAGTTTTGGTCTCCAAATTTGAGGAAGGACATTCTTGCTGTTGAGGGAGTGCAGCGTGGGTTCATGAGGTTAATTCCTGGGATGGCGAAACTGTCATATGTTAAATGGAGCGACTGGGCTTGTTTCGGGAGGTTGCACGGAGTAGAGGTCACGACCCGTGACCCATACTGTTGCCAACTGGAGTACACGCGATGAACTGCAGGTAAGCATTTACTATGGCTGCGAGCATAGCGGGCCCTTCTTCTGGCCCAGCATCCGGACTGGTTGCACACTCATGGACCCCGGGCCGTCTATCCCCGCGGACTGCGGTGGAGGGGGGTAAGGGGAGGAAGAGGCCGGGGTGTCAGTGCAGCGTGGTCAGTGGGTGGGCAGAGGGAGCAGACCGTCCCCAACTTTGCTGCAGCTGACGTTGCCCAGAGCCGCGACAATGATTGCGGCTATTAGTCGCGGATTGTAAAAGACGCTACACCATGAGACAACACCAGTTTAAACATGATACCTTCCCGCTTTCAATGACACCACCCACAATTATTTACAGCGCAAAAAATGATAATTCAGGCATTTTAACAGGAAAGAAAGTACGTGTTTCGTGTGTTAACAGTGTGTACCGAGGCCGCCATGTCCTCCACATGGATTGAGGTGCTCCGTGTCACGCACTTTGACCCGATTACCTTACGTGCAACCCCCCTATACACTGGAATTTAGACGGATGAGAGGGGATCTTATTGAAACATACAAGATTATTAAGGGATTGGACACGCTAGAGGCAGGAAACATGTTCCTGATTGTTGTGGGAGTAGAACCAGTGGCCACAGTTTAAGAATAAGTGGTCAGCCATGTAGAACGGAGTTGAGGAAAAACTTTTTCAACCAGAGAGTTGTGAATCTGTGGAATTCTCTGCCTCAGAAGGCAGTGAAGGCCAATTCTCTGGATGTTTTAAAGAGAGAGTTAGATAGAGCTCTTAAAGAAAGCAGAGTCAAGGGATAAGGGGAGGGCAGGAATGGGGTACTGATTGTGGATGATCAGCCATGATCACAGTGAATGGCGGTGCTGGCTCGAGGGCCAAATGGCCTACTCCTGCACCTATTGTCTATTGAAACTGGACCAAACATCCAGAATACTTTCTCCAACCACAAGTCGGAAGCTGAGTAGCCTGCAACAAGTTTGTTTTACGACTGATGATAGCAGTATGACAGCACACTATTTAAGTTGAAGGGAACTCCAACAACACAAACAGCTTAATGACACACCATTTGTCACCAGTAGACAAAACATACCACGTTCAAATTTCACATCTGTTTTTTAACAAAGCCACTTTGGCATCATTTTCCAAACTTTTTATCAATTAGAACAGGAGCACCAGACACCATCTGAAAATGTCCACTCAATATTAAAACCATCCCAATTCTAATGGAAACTAACCATCCCTTCCATCTTTTGACCAAACTCTGGAATTTCTTTGGTAACCTAATTTTAAGAGTGCCTTCGTCTTAAGGATTGCAGCAGTTCACCGCTGTCTTCTGACTGGCAATTAGGAGTATACATCAGCTTGGTCAGCCAATCCATATCCTGAAGGTAAGAAGCAACAGGTGCCTGAGCAGAGGAAGAAACCAAGCAATGTTATACTTACATCTTCCAAAGGGGTTATAGATGCACTTTCACCCCCATAGTAGGAGTTGCGATCCATGTGAAGAACTTTCTTGCCTTTCACTGACATTATTCCAGAAAGGATACATTCCTATGAAAAGGTAAAACAAGGCCTGGTTAACGGACTGCTGGATCCAATGAAGAAATAAATAACATTGTTTACGGAATGCATAATTGAATCTTGCATTTCAATAATCCGTATATAATCTATGAACAGTTGTAAACAGAATGAGAAAAGTTTCAGTACAATTTAAATGCAGATTTAAAAATTGATAATATTCGCAATCAAAAAGCAGAGAAAATAAGTGCAATAAAGATATACGGACTGCTTTATTCAGCTGGATCAGGTTTTCAAAATACTCCAATGAGAAAGTTGTATTCTAATGTTTCAAATAATCAAACAAGTCATTCACAAGGGAGAAATTGGCAGAACATAAATTGAAATTACAGAATAGCAATCTAGAGGTGGGGCTAATAATCCAGATATTGACATTCAAATCCCATTATGGTGGCTGTGGAATTTAAAAAGTCCAATAATAACAAGCATAAAAAGAATGGAATTTTGAAAGATGGCATTTGGTTCAATGAAGACACGAGAGACTGAAGATGCTGGATTCTTAAGCAAAAACAAACTGGCGGAAGAATTTGCTGGGTCAAGTAGCATCTGCGGAGAGAAATGAATGCTTGACATTTTGGGTTGTGACCTTTCAGCCTGATAGAGTAGAGATAGGTAGAAGAGGGCAGCAGGGTGCAGATGTGGAATGAGATTGGGGAGGGAAATGGAAATCTTTTGCTTCAATGTAATTCAAGAGAAAAACATTTGATGTGGGCTGTATAAGAGACTCCACTGCAGTTAGCTCTTTCATACCTGCAAGTAGACTTGTTCAAGTGCAATACAGGTGGGCAATAAACGCTAACCAACTCGTTAAAATGAATAAATGTGTTTTGCAATTCAACCGTGAAATATCAGACTTGTGCAGAACATCATACTTGGCATGTGCATTATGTTTGATGGAAAGTTCAGTATCTAGTTTAGACTGGGGCCACAATAGTTTCAGGATGTTAATTCATGCATGCAGTTATGGATAAACCAGCATGACCTACAAAGACATACTGCTGACCAGAGTGTGGCTTTTCATTGGGGCGGCAAATGCGAGGTTACCCTGACACTGATAATGTCAAAGCGAACTTTAATTTTATATAAATAATGCACAGTGAATTTACAAGGAAACCTTCAAATCGCCCAACAAATTGAATTACACAATATAAAATACAATAAAATATAATTGAGATTTACAAATGTAAATACTGTGAATCCAAAATGAAAAACAAAAAGCTGAGATATTCAGCAGACTTGACATTGTCAGTGATGGTGAAGCCATCACCCTGAAACTTTTTTCTAAAGATGATGTCTCACCCATTTTCTCTCACAGTACAACATGTTATAATGTATATGGAAGCTAATTAGGTCTGAGAATAAGAATATTTTTTGTGCATCCCAGATAGGACCAATGTTACTAGTTTTTATTAGCTATAAAATATATGAAGTGCAAACTATAGTTCAATGTACTTAAAGCACTAACACTGGAGTCCAGCAATAAAATTTTCAAGATAACCCAAAGATCAAAACTAGGACAAGTTTAAAATGGCTTCCTCACAGCCCATTTTTTGCAGTGTTCACAAGCCGTTACTCACTTATGCCTGACCTACTTTTTAATCTATAACTAAGACACCAAAGGAAGTCCAGTAATTCAGATAGCAGTAGAATCAAAGCATGCTCGGTCTCTACTCCCGAGGGAGATTGCAGCAGCAGTCATTAAAAAAATTGCTTCAACTCTGCATCCAGTTCTGATGAGTCCAGATTTTTTTTTCCCTATTGCTGCATGGTACCTTGGCTTTCACAAAGACTTTGCAGCTTTGCTTATTTTTTAAAGATTCTCTCAAGCCCTGCATCCAGCGAAGGAAAACATCTCGGCACATTGACCTACACATCAGAATCAGATTTTATTCGCCAAGTATGTTTTGCAGCATACGAGGAATTTATACATTGAAGGGTAGCTGCCTTCCCTCCAGCCAGACCTCTCAGCAAAAGGGCCTTGCAGGACATTTTGCACAGAACCCAATCTTTCATTCACAGAACTGCAGCTGGCTCCATCCCCACCTGATACTTAGTCAATTATTTGGAAATAGTTAATGTTGGTAATTTAAAGCTTCTGCTTGGATTCTACCGCATGTTTTGTATTATGCAAATCAACTGCTACCAATAAAAAATTGCCGCATTTTTCCTCATAATTACCCATGCACCAGCATTTAAGATGCCAAATTGCAATCAACCGTCCTTACAAAATTAGTTAAATTTATAGCGATAACTTGAAATCACTCATGCCTCTCAACAGCAATCTATTAAGGCAAGATTCTCAAAGCCAACAATCATAGAACATTAATAATAAGGAGAGATCTGTCCCATTAGCTGCAGAACCAGCAATTAAACCCAAATGTTTTCACTGTACACATCTTACTTTATCAGTGCACTAGAATTCTAGGCTGTAAGAGATGCTTAATTGGCCCAGGGAACCAAACTCATGCTTAGCAACCAGTCACCAATTTTTAAACACACACTTGCATCCATAAATGCCAAACACAGAGTTGTCAAGATGTCACTGGAAATCCCTTGCACCCAAGTCAAAGTTATAAGCAAATAATTCTAATGTCTTGGAGGACTTAACAACTTGATGGGCCTGTATAAGATTGAAATGTGCACGATGACTGTATATGTTTAGTCATTATCTTGGATAAATATGTCTACACTGCATAAATAAGTCATCTGCAAACATTCTAAAAAACAAATAAGCAAATCCCACTCCATATGCTTCCGAGTGAAGGTTTGGAGACTCAAGATTGAAATGTTGGAATTTTAATAATTTTCCATGGTCTTCCAAATGTTCGGTATCACATGCATCAAGCTTATGAATTGTAATTTGTTAACTCACTCACAGTAAATATTAAATCTATTCATTTTAAAACTTGTAACCGGACAGATGTTTAACTACGTTCAAACCTGTACCTTTTTATCATCAAGATAATGTACAAAAAAAAAGATATCTGCAGAACAATAACATTCAGGAAAAAAGCATTTGACACAGCCACGAGTTCAGCGAAGAAATCTGATTGGAGAAAGTGTGAATCACTGATCTGTTAATTAGGTGCCTTCAGTATCTATATTTAGCAAAATTATATACCCTTAATTAGCTGAACAACATTCAAGTCTTGCAAGCAATGTTTAGGAATCCTGTAATTGCGGGTTGGGGAAAGCAAGGAATAATGGCTTGAAAGGAAACAAAATAGAGCACAATTCCAATAATCTGCTATCCACATATTCGGCAATCTTCTGGATTTGCATCTGCCTTACTCGTTGAAATGCACCCACTTTGGAAACTGTACCAGTTCCCATGATTCCTTAAAACTTATTGATTACTTGGTATTATAACTAATACTGTGAACCATCTTAAGGGGAATTTTAAAAATGTCGGAACGTTAACATAGTTCAGCAGTCTTGAGCGTGTCAGAAATCGAACAAGTACATCAATGTGACCATTGGGCCATACATATTGACAAAGACCAAAAGCAATTTGTGCTAAAAAAATACTGTAAGGGAGTCCCCAGCTCACAAAAAAAAATCAACACGATTGCTGCACAAAAAAAGGACTATTTGCCAATCCAAAACCCCTCCACAATCAAAGATTTTGAAAAAGTGCTGAAACATATGCTTGAGAAAGAAGTTAAAGTTTAATTCCAAAGATTACGTTTAATTTTAATTTAGACTGCATGTTCAATTTGAAAAATAGTATAAAGAAAACTGGATGACCTTTGTCCACCTGTGTTTCAGATTAATGCCATTTTAACCTAAGTGAGTTTAAAGCTAGTAAAGACTGCATTAAGTTGTGACCACTGCCCAGTCCATCACCGGCTCTGACCTCCCCACCATCGAAATGATCTATCGCAACCGCTGCCTCAAAAAGGCTGCCAACATCATCAAAGACTCACACCATCCTGGTCACACAGTCATCTCACAGTTGCCATCAGGAAGGTGGTACAGGAGCCTGAAATCTGTAACATCCAGGTTCAGGAACAGCTACTTCCCCCAGCCACCAGACTATTAAACTCGACATCAAATAAGCTCTGAACAATAACAGTCTATTATTATTATTATTATTATATTATATCTGTTTATTTATTGTGTATATATGGTCTATGGTCTATAGACTCACTGAACTTTTATCTTCCATTTTGTATTATGTTTACATATTCTGTCGCGCTGCAGCAAGTAAGAATTTCATTGCCCTATATGGGGCACATGACAATAAATCTCTTGACTACAGCATGACTTTCCCCAACCAGCACATCTTCGAAAATATTTATACTTCTATACTCATCACTGTAATAATGGTTCAAAAATTAGATTACTTGAACTAAGTGAAGAATCCCGTTTGGAAGTCAAGTTTATTTTTTTGATTTGATATTTCAAATGTTAAACAGTTGGACTTTTGTTTAATGAAACTTTCGATGGGAAATAATAATAATTCAAAAATAACTAAAAAAATCACCTTATGAAATCAGTGCAAACAAGTTTATATCAGCAAAACCATTCGTCTTTCCTCATCCCATAATTCTGCACAGTTTAACATAACAAGAAAGCTGGAGTCTCTATTTCAAAATAAACATGCACGCTTTCCATGTAACCCATTACTTTAACTGATTTGCAATGGATTAACTCAAGTGTCTCAATGAGGATAAAAAACGTTTAAAGCATGCATGGAATGATTTTGCAACAAGTATAAAATGCATTACCTGCTTTCATCTTTCAGTATTCCAAGCATTGTCCCCACTAGCTGGAGTAAACATTTTACCATAGTTCTGTAAAATGCCTTGCAACTGGGCCAATGTGTATTGCACGCCATCCCTCTTCAAATTTATAAAGATTATAAAGTTCAAGTAAGATGTCCTGCTATAGCCAAGAGCATGTTTTACTGCTAGGAAGGGGCAGCTAGAGATTTAGTGGATCCATGAGCTTTAAAACTCAAGCTTCCAACACAGGCCATCTCATCCTGCTTTCTCCAATCTATCTACTTGAGGCTACATTGTGATGCCAAGCTGCACAGCATATACTGCTTCAGTACTCCACAACAAAAATCTGACAACGTGTTATTGCTGCCAACACCCAGATTTCACAATGACAACAGAGGGATTTTTTTTAAACAATACTGAAAATAGCCAATCCATTCTGTAGGCAACAATTAAAACTTGGAAAAGCAATCCATGCACTTGAAAAAGCAATCCATACAAACTGTCAATTAAATAATATCAACACTGTTCTTGTTATTCACCCTGCATGCCCATTATCACTAGGCAGTCACTAAGCCTATTATTTTCCCCATCTCTATTTTCTTGCTACCTTTGGAAAGCAAAGTCCATTATTATTTAAAATTGTAATGCGACAATCAGAGTTTGAGCTTTTATTAATCCCTACCATTTTTAGTACTACAATAATTCATTTTCAAATTCCCATCCAACAACCCACCCATCACATTACCGGCTGTGGGGAAGAAGCTGTTCCTGAACCTGGATGTACGAGATTTCAGGCCCCTGTACCTTCTACCTGATGGTAGCGGAGCGATGAGTGTGTGGCCAGGATGCCTCATCCAAATACAAGGAAAATTTATGCAGATCACTAATAGAATAAGTATGCCTTATCTACCCAAAACATTTCAGACCTTAAAAAAAATAAGAATATATTATTTAAGGACAATACTTGGGACAGCACAGTAGAGTTGCTGCCTCATAGCACCAGAAAGCCGGGCGATTCTGACTACGGGTGCTGCCTGTACAGAGGTTGTATGTTCTCTCTGACCATGTGGGTCTTCTCCGGGTGCTCCAGTTTCCTCACACATTCCAAAGATGTGCAGGTTTGTTTGTAAGTCAATTGGCTTCTGTAAATTGGCCCTGGTGGGTAGGATAGATCTAGTGTACATGGGATCATTAGTCAGTGGGTCAAAGGGCCTGCTTCCATGCTGTTTCACAAAATTTAAACATTCTGCACATAAGTTACACACTCAGCCAACATTCAAAGTGTCGCAGGCATCCAAATTGAGCCTAGCCATGTTGTTTTTATCTCCATTCTTCACGACAGGTAGAACATGTTTTGATGTAGATTTAAGCATTTTGAAATCTTATAATCATAATTTGGTAGCTCTAATGTGTAAGACCTAATGCCTACAAAATATAGCCATGTTTGTCCAACATGCATTTTATTTCTTCAAATCACAAAATATGATTTGTACATTTAATAATCTTCAGAATGAGATACCATCTTTCTAATGTCAATCTTCCCCTTTGCAAACCTGGTCTGCAATTATGATCCATCTAATTGCAATTTCAGATTTCCATAAAGTAGATTAGTTCCATCTACTCAAATGTTAACTTAACTACTGTTGAACGCAATCAACTTAGGTCTTGCATAAGGAGAGCACATTAATCAATTGTCACAATCTGCTAACCTTGTCCCTCTTGAATCATTTCACCTCTCACTGGTTTAAGTAACTTTCTCCCAGCATAATTGTTGAATCTTCAATTCAAAGCAGAATTGAAACTGGGGCCATACACTTCCACATTAAATAATGTACCATCTGTGCCTGTTTCTGATCACATCCTGCTTAATGTAGATTCTTTTGGTTTACATTGATAGCAATGAGATATTATAAAAACACTGAGACAAAGACAAGGACATATAAAATATGCAGCTTAAGCTGTACAATAACCACATTCAAATATGCGGTTGCGGTTCAAGCCTCTAGAATTCAGTATAATTGGAAATTTAAGAATTGGCAACGTGCAGAGAAAGAATAAAATGGTTTCAAGATGACAACGTTCATCAAAATACAACCTGGTTTATAACTGTACAAAGGGATTCCATATTGATTTTTAAATTGACAAGCATCTCATGTTACCATTTTCTTTTCTTTTTTTTAATGTGTAGAACTGCAGATGCTGGTTTACACTAAAGAGACAGCATTTGTGTCTATCTTCATTTTTTTCAAAAGCTTGATTATATAATAATCTCCCCATTAATGTCAAATAGACTAACATTGATTTCTGCCACAATAATGATCCAGTAGCTGCTCCCAAAACAAATGTTAACTTTCCACTGCATGCCATCTCTAATTTTTACATTACATTGAATTTGAAAAATAAATGTACAAAACAGATCTCAATGAAGAATAGGCCCACGATTAGGCCATGCGTTAAAGTTACAGACGTGAAAGGAACCCGTTCAGAGAATCATGTTAGTCTAAACACCAGACCATTCCATCACTTGTGTCTGCCGGTAGGAATGAACGTGGGTGACAGGACTAATAAGGAATCGTATGCTGCAAACACAAGTCTTCTTCTACATCTTTACAGTGAAAGCACAAAACGCTCGTTTATTTTAAAGGGGAGATTAGAAGGATTTATCACCATTGTAACTCAACGGGACGAGAAATTATAACATTGTGCAGACAGCCATTTCCGCAACTGACCTAAACTGACTGGTTTAAAATGCCGGCAGTGAAAGGAATCGACGTCGTAGTGCCACATAAATCATACTTTTAAGGTCGTCATGGGAGATTATACACGAATGCTCAAACGCCTCGCTTACTGGCCAAACCTGCAAGGAAACGTTGTGCCAAAGGATACTATATTTCCAGCCTGAAGAAGGCTAACGACCCCGAAATGTCGGCAGTCCATTCCCTGCACCCCACCCCGAGGAGCAAGACTTTGTGTTTTGCTCTAGATTCCAGCATCCACAGTCCCCTGCGCTTCTTTATTATGTTTCCAGTCGGTGGTCCAGCCCCACCTTCACTATAGCGCAGAGTTCAGGCATTTTCAGAGTCGATGGGGCAGGAAGGTGAAATAGAAACTTAAAACCGGGGCCAGCGGAAAGCGGGACGGGATTGCCGAGAGAGAAAGAAAGCAAGAGAGAAATGGAGGGGATGAGGAGAGGGAGGTTTACACCGGCCTCTCTCCATCACCACATCCCCCTATAAGAGGCAGCACGGTGGCGCAGTGGCAGACTTGCAGCCTCACAGCGCCAGATACACAGGTTCGATCCTGACCACGGGTGCTACCTGTACGGAGTTTGTTCATTCTCCGTGACCGAGTGGGTTTTCTCGGGGTCCACCCACACACACACACACACACACACTCCAAGGACGTGCAGGTTTGTAGGTTAATTGGTTTTGATAAAGATCATAAATTGTCCCTGGTGTGTGTGTGTGTGTGTGGGTGTAGGATAGTGTCCGTGTGCGGGAACTCGGTGGGGCGAAGGGCCTGTTTCTGCGCTGCATCTCTAGACTAAATTAAACTGTACTGAACCTGGCCCGCCCGCTCCAGCCTGACTCAGCGGCCAGGCCCGAGGCCGGGGCGGGCGGGCGCCGGCAACACCCACATCGCCATCACCACACACACACACACACACCGTCAGCCCGGTGCCCAGCACGATCACGTCGTACTCCTCGTCCATGACGGCAACGATTTCCCTCCTCAATCGCTCTGCGACCCGGGCGGCGGCGAAGACAAACTCGAAGCTTCCCTCCGACTGGAACCGTCGCCCGCTCTCCCCGGGACCCGCGCAGGCGCACTAGGCCACACACTCCTCCCCCCTCCCTCCCCGAGGGAAAACCGCTGACTCCAGTGCGCACGCGCCAGCAGCCACGCCCGACCTCCGCATCGGCGCTGGGAGGCTGGCGCGGCTGCCTTCAACGCGCAGGCGCAGCTGGGCCAGAGCTCGGCGGATCCCGGGCGTTGTTGCGCATGCGCGTGCGCGGACGGCCCGATCGGCCGTTGGTCACGTGGAGCGGGAGGGGCACCGGCCGTGCGGGGCAACCTGCGCGCAGGCGCGGTATAGACCACACGCCACGGTCAAAAAAAAAGTCAAAGTCAAAAGAGTTTATTGTCATGTGCCCCTGACAGGGCAATGAAATTCTTGCTTTGCTTCAGCACAACAGAACGTAGTAGGCTTTGACTACAAAAACAGACCAGTGTGACAATATACCATTATATACGTAAATACACACATGAATAAATAAATTGATAAAGTGCAAATAACAGATAAAGGGGTATTAATGTTCAGAGTTTTGTCCGAGGCAAGTTCAATAGCCTGATAGCTGTGGGGCAGTAGTTATTTCTGAACCTGGACGTTGCAGTCTTCAGGCTCCTGTACCTTCTACCTGAAGGTAGCAGGGAGATGAGTGTGTGGCCAGGATGGTATGGGTCCTTGATGATGCTGCCAGCCTTTTTGAGGCAGCGACTCGATGGGAGGTCAGAGCTGATGATGGACTGGGCAGTGTTTACTACTTTTTGTAGTCTTTTCCTCTCCAGGTCGCTCAAGTTGCCGAACCAAGCCACGGTGCAACCGGTCAGCATGCTCTCTGTGCACCTGTAGAAGTTCGATAGAGTCCTCCTTGACAAACCGACTCTCCGTAATCTTGTCAGGAAGTAGAGGTGTCTTCATCATTCAAGCCTGGGCAGGTAAAGAGTTCAACTCACAATGTTAATGAAATCATATTCAATGGGAATAAGCAAATCTTGACAAGTTTAGAGTTCAATTTATTCAATATTATTCACTGGGAATCGGCAAATCCTGTCAAGTGTGTTAAACTAGCACACAATCTTGCCTTTTTATTTTGGTATTTTGTGTCCTCGGGACATCATGGCTCAACCAAAACATGTATATTGTATTTTTCTTTTACATTTCTGCGATTGGTTGTCAATATACATCAAATAAAGGCAAAGCTTGCACTCAGGAATTCAATTGTTATTTTGACCTTTATTCCTCCTCTGAATAGAAATCTGTTCAGTGCTCCAATTTAAGTTTCCCATGAAAAATTATTATTTAAAATGTTTACTGTGCACAAAGTAAATCAATTTGGAAGTACCCCATTTTATTGATTTTCACAAAAATATCAGATAGTTATGGAGTGACACAGTGTGGAAGCAGGCCCTTCGGCCCAACTTGTGCACACTGGCCAACAAGTCCCAGCTACACTAGTCTCACCTGCCCAAAGATACTAGTATCTTTGCACCTGCCTGCGCTTGGTCCATATCCCTCCAAATTGGTCCTACCCATATACCTGTCTAACTGTTTCTTAAACGTTTCTCAATTATCTCCTCTGGTAACTTGTTCCAAACACCCACCATCCTTTGTGTGGAAAAAGTTACCCCTCAGATTCCTATTACATCTTTTCCCCTTCACCTTGAACCTATGTCCTCTGGTCCTTGATTCCCCTACTCTGTGCAAGAGATTCTGTGCACCTACCAGATCTATCCTTTCATGATAAAAAACAAATATAGTGATGCAGCTTAATAAACCATAATTTATTAATTATCATTTATCTTCTTTAACCATTTCCCACCTTTTCCTACTCCCTTCTCAAGCTATTATTGTAAGCGGAACCAAACTGCTCATAATATTCGCCTCCTGTCATCACTTTTAGATTACATGTTAGGTCAACCAGCTACTTTTAGTTTCCAAACATTGGCTTCCTCACATATCATTGACCTCTTTCTTTGCTTCTTACATCTCCAAGCTCACTACTCCAATGCTCTAATTTACAATACTTCCTCATTCTATCCTCCATAACCACTGAAGAAGGATTTCGACCCGAAACGTTCCCCATTCCATCTCTCCAGAGATGCCGCCTGTCCCACCGAGTTACTCCAGCTTTTTGTGTCTATCTCCATAGCCACTAGCTTAGTCAAAGCACTGTCTACATCTTATCTTTCGCACCCTTGATTATACACTCTAAAGACCTGATATTAAAAAATTCTGCTTTGGTATTGACATCCCTTCATATCATCTCTAACGCTGTCCCTGCAACTTTCTCCAACCTGATAACTTTTTTCCTATTCTGTGACAGTTTTACTATTGCACGCCTGCAGCTGGTCAAGTAGAAACTGTAGGAACCTCTGCTGTTGAGACCAAATAACATAAGAACATATAAAATTGTAGCGTGCTCCACCATTTCATGCCTGTTATTCAAGCCTGTTCCACCATTTGTCCATATCAATCTTCATTCTCAACATTTCCCTGCCCTATCCCATATCCATTGATTCTTATCATCCAGACTTAACAACAACTTTGTAATAATACAATAGCTCTTTGTTTAATAGCCGTTGCATTGATGTGTTTGGAGCAGGGTTAAAATTAGTCAATAAGCACCTCCGCTGTTGCATCTAACATCTTTCTGATCACTCTCAGGTGTGAAAAGGTTCCTCCCGTTAATAAGGACAAAGGACATTTATTGTCACATAACCTTATTATATCTCAGCAAGGATCAATCTCTGGATTCTTTGAGCAAATCTTTATTTTTCTCTTCTTGTGGCATGATCACTTTTAGAACAAAGCCTCCATTATTGTTTTATTGCTAAATGGCCAAAAAAAACGAGTGAGGGTTAACATTGGCTGAAGTATAATCAGCTGTCTACCAGTTGCTTCCACATTTTATGCCTATCGTTTCTTCCATATTCACTTCATATTCATTCTTCATTCTAGGCAGTTTCTGGGGATTGGGGATGACTTGCTTCCACTCCATTTACGGATAGGTTTCAGAATCTCAAGACTATCTAAGATAGACACAAAATGCTGGAGTAACTCAGCGGGACAGGTAGCATCTCTGGAGAGAAGGAATGGGCGACATTTCAGGTCGAGACCCTACTTCAGACTCAGGTTTTGGGTCGAGACCCTTCTTCAGACAATCCTCAATATCTATTGGGAGCCCACAGATTCCCAGTGCAAACAGAAGTTGCAAACTACAGAAGTTGACTCATCGTTGGAATAATCCGCATTCTGATATTAGCTTTATTAGCCACCTCATTTCCGACAGAGTGGATAGAAGCAAGACATCCTCAATCCCAAGTGATTGTCTACGAAGATGAAGATGAAACATGATAGTTGAAGTGAATATAAATGACAAGATAGGCATATGTGCAGCCATCTGTTGGCAGCTGATTTCACATCAGCTAATTTAAACCTCACTCATCTAATCTTCTTTGTTTTTGACCATGTAGCAATTAAACAAATACTGGCATGAGGCTTTTATTCTAACAAGTACCATATCACAAGAGGAGAAAAATAAAGATTTGCTCAAAGAACTAAGAGGTTGACCCTCACTGGGATAACGGGAAAGAGCAACAATGAAGGATTTGCTAACTGTTTGTAAGGTCTTATCTCCAATTGAGCTGAGCTTTATTAATCAGGGCTAATCTTTACAGCACTGATTTTTGGTTTGTTGCAGTTTCAATCATAAAAGTTCCAACTTCTATCAGGCTATTGAACTCTACAAACACCAACTAAACTTCGAACTACAAACAGTCTAGGTTGAACTAGGGTCTTTGGGCTTTTATTTTGTTTTGTAATAATATTGGGGTTTATTATTTTTGTGAACTTTTTTGGTTTGCTATCTATGTTATCTATTGAGTATTTTTTACAAACCTGCTGTGCTGCTGCAAGTAAAAATGTCATTCTTCAGTTTCGGCAATGAAACACTCTTGATGTGTAGGAAGGAACTGCAGATTCAGGTTGAGACCTTCCTCAGACTGAAAGTCAGGGGAGAGGGAAAGAAGGGTCTCGACCCAAAATGTCTCCCATTCCTTCTAACTACAAACGCACTTGATGCTTGACTCTATCCCACTTTCTGATCCTCCCCAGGTCTTCTCAATTTCTGGTCTTTTTCCCCCATATGCCCGCCCGCCCACCCACCCCCCTTTATCCATTTTAGTCCACCTCAACTCCCTTTCACCCAAATAGAATTTGGAGGGGAACTTCTGTACCTCCTGCCGGATGGGAGAGGGGAGAAGAGGGAGTGACCAGGTTGAGACTGGTCCTTGATTATGCTTGCAGCCTTGCTGAGGCAGCGTGAAGTGTAGATGGGCCTCTCTCATCCCTGATGCAGGGTCTCGGCCTAAAATAAAATCGACTGTTCCATTCCATCCACAGGTGTTACTCAGCCAACTGAGTTCCTGCTTGTTGCTCCAGATTCCACCATCGACTGCCCCTAGTGTCTCCATGTTGTTGTATTATTAGTTTGCTAACTTCCTGTTTAAATACCACAGGACTCCAAACTCTACCGTTGGATTTGCTCCAACGGAGCTGATTATGCATATCCTTCTCACATGTAATTAAGCTTAGCACGAGCCTTATTTGGAGGTTCCAAGCAGAGAAACGGTAATTGAAATAAAAGGTGAAGAATTAAGAGGAAGGAAATTAATCTTGACTGAGTGAGAGAGTCAGAATCACCAGGCCAGTGAGCAAGCAGAAAACTCAGTGAAAAGTCCAAAAAGATATTTAATTTACATCGGACTTCATGTCAGAAGTATCAAAATGACCACCAGCAAGGGACAGATCTGTGTATGATGACATCTATTGCTGATGTTGATACTGAATCGTGATAGAGTCACACTTTAGTATTGAGTCAAATTGAGAAGCTGCCTGGTTATCAGTTTCAGGAAGCAGTACAACATTTTTGGATTAATGCAACTCCTAGGAAGTCAAGCTGGCCAACTCAGAAGTTCAAATCTGTAATGACTATGTGTAACTGTGTTTAAGAAAGAACTGCAGATGCTGGAAAAATCGAAGGTAGACAAAAATGCTGGAGAAACTCAGCGGGTGAGGCAGCATCTATGGAGCGAATGAATAGGTGACGTTTCCAGTCGAGTCCCTTCTTCAGACTGTGTAACTGTGTGAAGTGTTTACTCATGTTTTGTGTTTAAATACCTAAAACTCTCTTGGAATGTTCATTTGCAGCCTCCATTGTCCAAGAAACAAATTCCTATTTACTCAGAGAACAAGCAGCTTTCACTGAAATATAAACAGAAAATGCTGGAAATATTCAACAGGTCAGGTCTAATGAAGGGTCTTTGACATTGTTTCTCCTTCCACAAATGCTCCCTGGCCTATTTCAGCATGTTCTGCCTTTATCTTAAACCTCCAGCATCTGCAGTGTCATGATTCTAGTGCTAGTACTCTAACTGCATACTTTGTCCTTACAGAGGCATAGATAAGGTAGACTATCAGAACCTTTATCCCAGGGTAGAAATATCAACGATTAGAGGGTATAGCTTTAAGGTGAATGGACAAAGTTTAAATAAGATGTGTGCAATAGGTTTTTAACACAGAGAGTGGTGGGTGCCTGGAACGCGTTGTCAGGTGTGGCAATAGAGGCAGGTACAAGAGTAACCATTAAGATGTGTTTAGATTGGCGCATGGATATGCAGGTTATGGAGGGATATGGATCACATGTAGGCAGAGGATTAGTTTAATTAGGCACCACGTTCAGCATGGGGATTTGAGCCAAAGTGTTTGTTCCTATTCTGTAATGTTCCATGTTCTATCTTCTATCATATCTGTGACTCCTGCAACCTAAGACATAGCCTAGATTATTGATCTATGAAGGTCAATAATGTGCATTCTCTCTGTCAGCAGTAGACTTCTGCTGACCTGTGCCACGTTTCACTATTTGCTGCAA
Organism: Raja brachyura; assembly: GCA_963514005.1. Next base: position 6,882,931 of record OY740799.1, read on the forward strand.
TAGGGATCTCACCCAAGCTTCACACTCAACAGAGAAGACAATTTATTTTTACAGGCAACAGGAACAGGCAGAGTGGGCACAGGGTTGGTCCCATGTAGTAGAATTGCTTATACAATACGATCTTTATTTATCCCTCAAGGGAAATTGGTCTGCCAACAGTCATAAAAACACAACGAGATACATGAAACGTGAAATTTAACTGACGAGTGGAAAGTCCAGGATTGGGGGCTGTGCAAAAATTGGGGATGGGGAAGGGGTTGGTCGAACCAGAAAGGGGAGGAGTTCTACAATTTGATAGCCACAGGGAAAAATGATCTCCTGTGACAATAGACAATAGGTGCAGGAGTAGGCCATTCGGCCCTTCGAGCCAGCACTGTCATTCAATGTGATCATGGCTGTGCTGCATTTTGGTGGAACCAGTCTGTTGTTGAAGGTAGACGCAAAAAGCTGGAGTAGCTCAGCGGTACAGGCAGCATCTCTGGAGAGAAGGAATGGGTGATGTTTCTGGCCTCGACCCGAAACGTCACCTATTCCTTCTCTCCAGAGATGCTGCCCGTCCCGCTGAGTTACTCCAGCTTTTTGTGTCTTTCTTCATTTTAGAAACATAGAAAATAGGTGCAGGAGTAGGCCATAGGTGCAGGAGTAGGCCATTCGGACCTTCGAGCCTGCACCGCCATTCAATATTGATCGTGGCTGATCATCCAACTCGGTATCCTTGATGTTGGTATCCAGTGATAAAAGTATACTCAGTATCCTGTGATTAAATCACAAAATCATGTGATTTAAATCCAGCATCTGCAGTTCCTTCCTACACTGTTGCTGAAGATGCTCCTCAGGTTGATCAGTGTGTCGTGGAGGGGGGTGAGCTGTATTGTCCAAGATGCTCTGCAGCTTGAGGAGCATCCTCCACTCCAAAACCATTGCTGACCTGAGGACAGAGCCAGCCTTCCTGATGAGCTTGTTGACTCTGTTGGCATCCTCGGCCTTCGCCCTGAGGCCCCAGCACACGACAACGAAGATGAGGGCACTATTACTCAAAGAGTAACGTAAGTACTTCTCCATCAACCTCCAGTCTGGGACATCCTGCAAGGTGTGTATGGTTGTCTCAAAAGAAAGTGGCTCATGCTAGTTCTGGTCTGCACCCACTTGTCCGGGTTCCTCTGAGCTACTTGGATTACTCTGACAACCTTCCCCCATCTGTAGCATCCATTCGTCAAGAGACTTTCCCCAGTAGCTGGTAGTGTGTTGCCAGCAGCTGCAAGATCTTGCAATAGATTGGTAAAATAGCGTACATTGGTACATACACAACACAGTGCACAGTGGACCACCGAGTAAATTGTCATGTTCTTGTTTTCTAATTGTGTTGTTAACCAAGGTCTTGTCTTTTTTCACTGTCATGTGGAATTTGTGTGTTATTTTGTGCATAATTTATATTGTGTGTTGTCCAAGTCAGTGAGCCTGTTACACAGTTGCAAGCAGGATTTTCAATCGATGTATACCTCCCTCACCATATTTATGCATTTGACAATAAACTTGACTTGTTTTTTGTCGCTCATCATTACTTGCTGTTTGATAATGTTCTCATGGAGTGCCCTGACCATATATAAAAGCCAGTCGCTGTTGTTTTGCTAAAGCCAAGACGTTTAATACATCATTAGAGGGCGGGCGGGCGCGACTCACGTTGCAGTGGCCCCTACAGCCTGGCTGTCTTTTTTTTATTTTTTGTCTAGTTAAATGTAGTTGTTCGTGTTTTTTTTGTATTGTTTTTCTAGCTGTGTATGTGTGGTGGGTGGTGGGGGGGAGGGGAAACTTTAAAATCTCTTCCCTGCACAGGAGACCCGACTTTTTCCCTGTTGGGTCTCCGTTGTCGTTTGGGCCCCAATACCATGGAGCGGCCTCCGACCGGGACGAGCTGCGGACTTACCATCGTGGAGCTGGCCGGCCTCAAAGCGTGGGGAACGGTGGTGGCTCGCCGCTGCGGCCCGACTCCGGGCTCCGGAGCACCGCGTGGGGAGCGGTGGTGGCTCGCTGCTGCGGCCCGACTTCCGACTCCGGAGCTCCAGCTGCAACTGCAGACTGGTGGACTGTTGGGATATCGGGAGCTCGCGGGTCCGGGTGGGAGACCGGCGCAGCTCTAATGGCCGCAGGACATTCCAGCGCCCGCCGGGGGCTCCAACGTTGTGACTTTTGGTCCTAGAAAGGGGCCATACATCGCCCTGCGCGGCCTCAATGGCCGTGGGACTTAACATCGACCGCCTGGGACTTCGACCTCGGGAGAGAAATGGTGCGGGGGAGAGAGAAGACTTTGCCTTTCATCACAGTGAGGAGGAGATTCACTGTGATGGATGTTTGTGTGAATTGAATTGTTTGTGTGTTTTTTTGTGAATTGTTCTGTTTGTATGGCTTGTAGAAACGGAGTTTCGTTCGAGCCTCTCTGAGGTTCGAATGACAAGTAATAAAATCAAATCAAATCAAATTAGAAACAACGTGCTTGTTAGGTTAAAGCTTTAAATTCATCTGTTTTCTGTTAGTTGGCCAATTTACCATTCATGTTACCCCACAATTTGAGGGGATGGTGGTGAATTTCTTTGAACTGTTAGAGTCCTTTTGAAAGCATTGCCAGAGTATAACTGGATTCCTTATCCGGCTGCTTTGGAGAGCAGACAAAATTCAATGTTGTTGATGATCTGAAGTCATATTTGGCCCTGTGCAGATTTGGGCAGTAGATTTCCTTCGCCGCCAGACATCTGCGACCAGGGCTTTTTTAAAAAAACAAAACCCAGTTGGTTCAAGGTCACTGTAATCAAAACAAATTCCAACAAAAAGTTTTTTTTTTAAAGCAGCGAATTCTTCTCACGTCTGCTCCATGGCTCTATAAATGGAGTGATTTTCTATACATCCATTTTCCTGCTCTCTTCCCTTGATTCCTCTAACATCCAGAAATTTATAAGTCTTTGTTTCGAATGCAATTGATGGCTTAGCCTGCATTGCCCTCCTAGGGAAAAAAATCCAAAGATCCACCAGCTTTTGAGTTAAGAACTTTCTCATAATTTCAGCCAAATCCTTTTTTTGTTGTCTCCTAGATTTATTTTTCTCATTAAGGGAAAACATCCTCTGTGTATCCCCCGAGACACAAGGAACTATGGATGCTGGAGTCGTGATTAAAACACTCGAAGTAACTCAGTGGCTCAGATTCTCTGGAAAACATGGATATGTTTCATGTTTCAGGTTGGGGACCTTCTTCAGGAGAAGTCTGAAGAAAGGTCTTGACCTGAAATGTCCCTTATCCATGTCATATAACCATATAACAATTACAGCACGGAAACAGGCCTTCATGGCCCTTCCAGTCTGTGCCGACCATTTATTTTCCCCTAGTCCCATGTACCTGCACTCAGACCATACCCCTCCATTCCCTTCACGTCCATATACCTATCCACTTTACTTTTCAATGTTAAAATCGATTCTGCCTCCACCACTTCTGCTGGAAGATCATTCCACACAGCCACCACTCTCTGAGTAAAGAAGTTCCCCCTCATGTTACACCTAAACTTCTGTCCCTTAATTCTCATGTCATGCCCTCTTGTTTGAATCTTCCCTACCCTCAATGGGAAAAGCTTATACACATCAACTCTGTCTATCCCTTTCATCATTTTAAAGACCTCAATCAAGTCCTCCCTTAACCTTCTTCGCTCCAAAGAATAAAGACCTAACTTGGTCAACCTTTCTCTGTAACTTAGTTGCTGGAACCCAGGCAACATTCTAGTAAATCTCCTCTCTACTCTCATATATTTTGTTGACATCCTTCCTATAATTAGGCGACCAAAATTGTACACCATACTCCAGAATTGATCTCACCAATGCCTTGTACAATTTTAACATTACTTCCCTACTCCTATATTCAATGCTCTGATTTATAAAGGCCAGCACACCAAAAGCTTTCTTTACCACCCTATCTACATGCGATTCCACCTTCAGGGAACTATGCACAGTTATTCCTAGATCCCTCTGTTCCACAGCATTCCTCAATTCCCTACCATTTACCATGTACTTCCTATTTTGATTTGGCCTGCCAAGATGTAGCATCTCACACTTTTCAGCATTAAACTCCATCTGCCATCTTTCAGCCCACTCTTCCAAATGGCCCAAATCTCTCTGTAGACTTTGAAAATCTACTTCATTATCCACAGCAACACCTATCTTAGTATCATCTGCATACTTATCCAATTTTCCACCCCATCATCTACATGACAAACAACAGTGGACCCAACACAGATCCCTGAGGCACCCCACTGGTCACCGGCTTCCAACCTGACAAACAGCCATCCACCATTACTCTCTGGCATCTCCCATTCAGCCACTGTTGAATCCATCTTGCTACTCCACCATTAACACCCAAAGATTGAACCTTCTTAACCAACCTTCCATGGGGAACCTTGTCAAAGGCCTTACTGAAATCCATATAGACAACATCCACTGCTTTACCCTCATCAATTTCCCTAGTAACCTCTTCAAAAAAATTCAAGGTTTGTCAAACATGACCTTCCAGGCACAAATCCATGTTGACTGTTCTTGATCAGACCCTGTTTATCCAGATGTCCTCCAGCAATGTCCTCCAGAGATGCTGCCTCACCTGCTGAGATACTTCAGCACTATGTATTTCACTATTTATGTATTCCTGTTGAGCCCCATGCCCTCCAGGTAACCCCTGCACCCCCCCCCCCCCCACCTTAGTCGTCTTACTCGTTCCACTGTTCACATCCCTCTCTCCCTTCTTCCCCAGCCAACAGTGGGCCATTATATGCTCCACTCTTCCTTGGTCATCAGTTTCCGGCCCTGATTTGTTCATGCCTTTTCCTACCCCCCTCCCCCCCCCCTCCCCTTTGTTTTCACTGAAGAATGGTTCCGACCCAAAACATCACCCGTCCTTTTTCTCCAGAGTTGCTGCCCGACCCGCTGTGTTACTCCAGCACTTTATGTCTAGCTTTGGTATAAACCAGCATCTGCAGTTCCTTCCTATACCCTCCATGTGCTTTGTATGTTTCAATGTGGGGAAACTATCAAAGAGAAGGCAGCTGGGTAGCTGAGTGGGAGCAGGAAAGTTGGGATTGTTGGGAAATAGCAGGGAGCTCTGTGTTCATAGGCTGAACGGAGTTAAGGAATGTGTCTGGAAATATCCTAGCCCAAGTTGCAGTACCAGGTAGAAAGAAATGACTGCAAATGAGATTGGTTAAATATTGTTTATTTTGTGTCAGTCATAGTACCTTGCAGAACCTTGAGTGCTTCTGCTTTCTTGAGCAGTTGGCTTGCTAGTGTTCCCATGTTATCTGGTGAATCACTTATCCCAGCGTCGACTAGAACCCTTATGCATTTGGCATGTTGGCCTGCACAGGCCATGTGTAAAGCTGCAAAATAAATAACAAATTAATGTGCAGGAAGGAACTGCAGATGCTGGTTTACACCAAAGTAACACAGTGGGTCAGGCAGCATCTCTGGAGAAAAGGGATAGGTGACGTTTCAGGTCTGAAGGCTCTCAGTCTGAAGAAGGGTTTTGGACTCTCAGTCTGAAGAAAGGTTTCAAGCCGAAACGTCACCTATTCCTTTTCCACTGAGATGCCGCCTGACCCGTTGAGTTACTCCAGCATTTTGTGTCTATTTTCGAACTTACAATTATGTTGTAGATGATAATCATAGGGCAGACAGTTATTTTGAAGTGTGGTCACTTTAAAAGTCACAAAGAGCTTGAAAGCAGCATCACGGGTAGATGGTGCGTACAAGAAGGTATCTGGTACATTGGCCTTTTATTAGGGGTTACACAAAAAGCTGGAGAAACTCAGCGGGTGCAGCAGCATCTAAGGAGCGAAGGAGATAGGCGACGTTTCGGGTCGAGACCCTTCTTCAGACTGGTCAGGGATCAGGGAAACGAGAGATATAGACAGTGATGTGGAGAGATAAAGAACAATGAATGAAAGATATGCAAAAAAGTATCGATGATAAAGGAAACAGGCCATTGTAAGCTGTTTGTGGTGTGAAAATGAGAAGCTAGTGCGACTGGGGTGGGGGGGGGGGGGGGGGAGATGGAGAAGGAATGTCAGGGCCCGAGGGCTGAGGGAGAGGTGGGGAGGGGGCAGTCTGGGTTAACAGAATTGAGAAAATTCAATGTTTAAGCCCAGAGGATGCAGACTCCCCAAGCAGAATATGAGGTGCTGTTCCTCCAACTTGCGGTGTTGCTCACTCTGGCCGTGGAGGAGGCCCAGGACCGAGAGGTCGGATATGGAATGGGAGGGGGAGTTGAAGTGCTGAGCCACCGGGAGGTTGGGTCGGTTATTGCGGACCGAGCGGAGGTGTTCGGCGAAACGATCGCCAAGCCTCCGCTTGGTCTCACCGATGTAGATCAGCTGGCATCTGGAGCAACGGATGCAGTAAATGAGGTTGGAGGAGGTGCAGGTGTCAGCTGGCATCTGGAGCAACGGATGCAGTAGATGAGGTTGGAGGAGGTGCAGGTGTCAGTTGGCATCTGGAGCAACGGATGCAGTAGATGAGGTTGGAGGAGGTGCAGGTACCAACTTGGCCTTTTATTAGTCAGGATACTGACTATAGAAGTTGGGTTCCTATATTACAATTGTACAAGACATTAGTGAGGCTACATTTAAAGTATAGGTTCCGTTTTGGCCACACTGCTATAGAAAAGATGTTGTCAAGCCAGAAAGAGTTATGAGGATGTTGCCAGGACTTGAGGGCCTGAGGTATAGGGAAAGGTTGGGTGGGTTAGGACTATGCACAGAGTCTTTTACCTTGCGTATGGGAATCAAGAACCAATTGACATGTGTTTAAGGCGAGAGGGGAATGATTTAATGAGAACCTGAGGGGCAACTTCTTCCACACAGAGTGAAGTGGGTATGAGCTGTCAGAATAAGTAGAAGGTGTCAGCTGTCAGTAAGGGAGGCACGGTGGCGCAGCGGTAGAGTTGCTGCCTTTCATCGCTTGCAGCACCAGAGACCCAGGTTCAATCCCGACTATGGTGTTGTCCGTACAGAGTTTGTACTTTCTCGCCGTGACCGCGTGGGTTTTCGCTGAGATCTTCGGTTTCCTCCCACACTCCAAAGACACAGGCTAATTGGCTTGGTATAAGTGTAAATTATCCCTAGAGTGTGTTGGATAGCGTTACTGTGCGGGGATCGCTGGCCGGCACGGACTCGGTGGGCTGAAGGGCCTGTTTCCGTGCTGTATCTCTAAACTAAAAGTAGTTGAGGTAAGTGCTATAAACAATATTTAATAGATGTCAGCTCTAAACCTGCTCTAGATGTCAGCTGATCTATATCGGTGAGACCAAGCGGAGGCTTGGCGATCGTTTCGCCTCCCGGTGCCTCAGCACTTCAACTCCCCCTCCCATTCCGTATCCGACCTCTCTGTCCTGGGCCTCCTCCACGGCCAGAGTGAGCAACACCGCAAATTGGAGGAACAGCACCTCATATTCCGCTTGGGGAGTCTGCATCCTCTTGGCATGAACATTGAATTCTCTCAATTCTGTTAACCCTTGCTGTCTCCTCCCCTTCCTACCTCTCCCTCAGCCCTCGGGCTCCTCCTCCTCCTTGTTCCTTTCTTCCCCCCGCCTCCCCCCACCAGTCTGAAGAAGGGTTTCGGCCCGAAACGTTGCACATCTCCTTCACTCTGTAGATGCTGCTGCACCCGCTGAGTTTCTCCAGCATTTTGTGTACCCCCAATATTTAATAGATCTTTGGATAGATAAATGGATAGGAGAAGTTCAGAGGGATATGGGCCAAAGATGGGCAGGTGGGGTGAACGTAGATGGGGCATCTTGGTCGGCATTGACAAGTTGGAGCGAAAGGGCTGTTTCCATGTTGTAGGACTCTATGATCCTGTAACAGTGAAATCCTGCAGTAACTCCCTTAGACAGTACTGGTGATGTTGGTAGAGGAACACGTTTTGCCTGGTGCCTGGCAAAACCTCCCCTGAACTTCTTCAAAATAGGATCTCTTGCAAGCAAGACATTGGTTATACAGTCGACTGGCCATAGGAAAGGATGGTAACTCCTAGCCCCTTCTGGCCTTTCTTACCAACAATCATCCAGAGTCGTGTCATTCTAGTGATGAACAACCAGTCCAGTTAGATGCTAGCAACAGCCGATGATATTGTAGACAATGATTAACGCAGGACAGTCACTGATAAGCAACTAGAGTCTGAAATGTAGCATTAAAGCTTGATCAGCTGATCACCAACCAAAGTACTACAAAAACAAACTCTAATTTAATTATTTTCAGTATCCAGTGTGACCTCAAGCACACTGTAATTTAGTGGGCATAAGGATCGCAGAGTGTGCTGATTACTCAGGGTTAATATAGCTTAGTTTTGTTCAGGGATACAACACGGAAACAGTCCCTTCGGCCCACCGCGTCTGCGCCGACCACCTCCCTGCACATTAACAATATCTCACACACACACACACTGGGGACAATTTACAATTTTATCAAACCTGTACGTCTTTGGAATGTGGGAGGAAACTGGAGAAAACCCACGCAGGTCACGGGGAGAAGGTACAAACTCCGCACAGACAGCATCCGTAGTCAGGATCGATTCCGGGTCCCTGACGCTGTAAGGCAACAACTCTACTGCTGCACCACCGTGTCCCCCCCCCCTTAGAAATTGGTTATTAATGTGGTTAAGGGGCAGCTCAATGGAGGTTGTGAGTGTCTACACTTAATGGCCATGGGATTTTGCTTAGTCTGCAAACGAGGTAAAAAGAGAAATCTCACCCGAGCGACCTTTGAAATCCTTTGCCTGCACATCGGATCCTAGTGCAAGCAGTGTCTCAATAGTGCTACTGTGCCCTTCCTTCAAAAGACAGAAAAAAAACACAAGGTTTGTTTGCCAGCGAGCAAAGTTACTTAATCTTCTGCCTATGATAGACATTTCACTCTAAAAAGAAAATAGAGCTTCTAATCTTCAGTCAACAGCTTGTGCACATTGCTGTAGAAGTTGTATGAGAATTTATATAGAATCTATTTGCCCTGCTGCGTAGGAGAGTTGACTGTATCAAATTAAATGGGGCATCAATAAGGTGAATAGCCAGTCCATTCCACAAGGTAGAGTCTGGAGGGCATAATATTAAGGTAAGAAGGGAAAGATTTAAAAGAGACCAGAGGGGTAACTTTTGCCACACTGAGAGTGGTGCGTATATATGGAACGAGCTGCTCGAGGAAGTGGTAGAGGTGGGTATAATCACACCATGTAAAAGCCACTTGGACATTAAGCAGCTTAGTCTGCTGTAAAACACTGTGCTGAAGGAGCTCAGTGGGTCGGGCAGCATCTGTGGACGGAACGGACGGGTGAAGTTTTCGGGTCTTCAGACTGATTGCTCAAGATTCAAGCATCTGCGGCTACCTTGTGTCTCAAGGTTAATCTCCTGTGCTTCTCACACTGACAAAGCAACAGTGACCAGGGCTCTTGTTCCCAACCTTCAGTCCATTTCTGCTTTTTCAATAATGTGACAGTGTCCTAAGCTGCTGCAGTGTAGACCAGCATTCTCCTTAATTTCATTGGCAGGCTTTCTCTTAGCAACAGAATCTTGGCTGGGAACCCAGGTCGTGTGCCCGATGAACCCCGATTTAGGAAGCTGGTTTCAGGAAGATTTGGAGCAGGTAGCCAAGAGGTCCTGCCCTGGAAGAGGGTATGCCATTGACCAAGGGATTAACACAGCCTTCAGTTTAATTAGAAGCTTACATGGGGAAGCTGATGAAATACTTCTTTAAATCCAGGTTAACCACGTTATAGGAAATTGAACTTTCAGTTTGTCAAGCACGCATAAGGTACCGGGTAATTCTTACAACATTCTCTCTATACAATGCAAAGTTATGTGATAGGAGCAGAATTAGGCCATTCGGCCCATTAAGTCTACTCTACCATTCAATCATGGCTGATCTATCCCCCCCTAACCCCGCTTTCCTGCCTTCTCCCCACAACCCCCGACACACGTACCAAGCAAGAGTCTATCTATCACTGCCTTCACAACCTTCTGTGGCAAAGAATTCCATAGATTCACCACCCGCATCTCCTTCCTAAAGGAACGTCCTTTAATTCTGAGGTTATGACCTCCTGTCCTGGATTCTCCCACTAGAAACATAGAAAATAGGTGCAGAAGTAGGCCATTCGGTCCTTCAAGCCTGCACTGCCATTCAATACGATCATGGTTGATCTTCCAACTCAGTATCCCGTACCTGCCTTCTCTCCATACCCCCTGATCCCTCTAGCCACAAGGGCCACATCTAACTCCCTCTTAAATATAGCCAATGAACTGGCCTCAACTACCTTCTGTGGCAGAGAATTCCAGAGACTCACCACTCTGTGTGAAAAATGTTTTTCTCATCTCGGTCCCAAAAGATTTCCCCCTTACCGTTAAAATCTCCCCCTTATCCTTAAAATTTCCCCCTTATCCTTAAAATGACCCCCTTATCCTTAAAAACTAGTGGAAACATCCTCTCCACATACATTCCATCCAAGCCTTTCACTATTCGACCACCATCCAATTATATTAAATAAATGGTTTTAAATGAATTATGGACCTTTACCCACAGTTGGTTTATATATGTACCAACTATGACCATAGCCCAGACTTTCTGATTACTATTATTTTCTCATTGTTACCGATCGTAATTATTTACTTCAAAGCAAACCCCAAGTTACTCCCTCAAATACCCATTAACGATGGTCTACAAATGCCAGCTTCTGTAGACATTGACTGAAGAAAAAAAATATTGATGTTTTGCGAAGCTCCACAGTGCAGAAGCAAATGCATATTTAGTGAGGGAGAGGATGGTTTGTTACAGGCTAAATCAGAAACATATAGACTTAAAATAATCTGCTGGAGGAACTCAGCACTATCTGTGAAGAGAAATAAACAGTCACTGTTTCGGATTTGGATCTTTCAACTGAACTGAAAGAGTAGAGGGGAGATGGCTTGCGCAAAGAGGTGGGTGCAGAATGGGACAAGCCCTGGCAAGCTGCAGGTGGATCCCAGGAAGATGTAGTTAAGTGGTGGAGAGGAGGATGCAAATAGTGCCAGAAGCTCGGAAGCGGGTGGTGACAAAATGGGCTCAGGACCAGAGGGCACAGCCTCAGAATAAACGGGCGTACCTTTAGAAAGGAGATGAGGAATTTCTTTAGTCAGAGGATGGTGAATCTGTGGATTTCATTGCCACAGACGGCTGTGGAGGCCAAGTCACTGGGTACTTTGAAAGCAGAGATTGACAGATTTGTGATTAGTAAGGGTATCATAGGTTATGGAAAGAAGGCATGACAATGGGGTTAAGAGGAAAAGATAAAGCAGCCTTGTCTGCACATCCGGATGCCCGCAGCAGCGACTGCGGATGGTTGAGGTCCCGACCACGGGGGAGAATGGAAGAGGACTGGCCAATTTTTGTGCCTTCCACCACAGTGATGAATGCTGTGGTGGGTGCTGTGTTCAATTTTTATTGTGTGTTCTTATTTTATTGTACCGCTGCTGGCAAATTCATTTCACTTGCACTTTATTAATTCTACTCCTATGACATGAACTTTTAAGGTGAGAAGGGCAATGTCTAAAGGAGATGTATGGGGCAAGTTTTTTTTTTAAAACCTGAAATGTGATGCCAGGGAAGCGGATTGTGACATTTATGATGTTTTTTAGATAGGCCCATGGATATGCAGGGAATAGATGGACATACCAGAAGTGGCCGCGCTGGCTGGCAGCTGCGGCTCACCTGCAGTCTGTCTGTTTTTTTTCTTTTTTTGTTATCTTCTAGTGTTTGTTTTAGTAGAATTTTGTTTTATTTGGTTGTGTATGTGTGGGGGGTGGGTGGGAGAAACAGGGTTTTAGTCTCTCCCTTCGGGGGGGATGCGTGTCCCCCGTCACCATCTCCGCTGAGGCCTAATGGCGGAGCTGGCGGCCTCGGAGCTGTGGCGGCGTTCGGCGGCAGCCTGGTTTGGAGCTGCTGTGCTCCAGCGGTGGCAGTGGTCCAGGAGGCCTGGATCGCCTCAGCACAGAGGGAGAACTAGGAGGGATGAAGACAATGACTTAAGACTTTTGCCTTCCACCACGGTGAGGAGGTGCCTGGTGAACATGGAGCTTGGAGCATGTGGAATCGGTATGGGTGGAGCTGCGAAACACTAAGGGGCAGAAAACACTAGTGGGTGTTGTGTACAGGCCACCTAACAGTAGTAGTGAAGTTGGGGATGGTATCAAACAGGAAATTAGAAATGCGTGCGACAAAGGCAAAACAGTTATAATGGGTAACTTCAATCTACATATAGATTGGGTGAATCAAATTGGCAGGGGCGCTGAGGAAGAGGATTTTTTGGAATGTATGCGGGATAGTTATCTAAATCAACATGTAGAGGAACCAACGAGAGAGCAGGCTATTTTAGACTGGGCATCGAGTAATGAGGGTTAGTTAGCAGTCTTGTTGTGCGTGCCCCCTTGGGCAAGAGTGACCATAATATGGTCGAGTTCTTCATTAGGATGGAGCGTGACATTGTTAATTCAGAAACAATGGTTCTGAACTTAAAGAAAGGTAACTTTGAGGGTATGAGACGTGAATTGGCCAAGATTGACTGGCAATCAATTCTAAAAGGGTTGATGGTGGATACGCAATGGAAGACATTTAAAGGCTGCATGGATGAACTACAAAAATTGTTCATCCCAGTTTGGCAAAATAATAAATCAGGGAAGGTAGTGCATCCGTGGATAACAAGGGAAATCAGGGATAGTATCAAAGCAAGGGATGATGCGTACAAAGTAGCCAGAAAAAGCAGCATACCAGAGGACTGGGAGAAATTCAGAGACCAGCAGAGGAGGACAAAGGGCTTGATTAGGAAAGGAAAAATAGATTATGAAAGAAAACTGGCAGGGAACATAAAAACTGACTGCAAAAGTTTTTATAGATATGTGAAGAGAAAGAGATTAGTTAAAACAAATGAAGGTCCCTTGCAGTCAGAAACAGGTGAGTTGATCATGGGGAACAAGGATATGGCGGAACAATTGAATAACTACTTTGGTTCCGTTTTCACTAAGGAAGACATCAATAATCTGCCGGAAATAGCAGGGGACCGTGGGTCAAAGGAGTACTTGAGTGAAATCCAGGTTAGTCGGGAAGTGGTGTTGGGTAAATTGAATGGATTAAAGGCCGATAAATCCCCAGGGCCAGATAGGCTGCATCCCAGAGTACTTAAGGAAGTAGCTCCAGAAATAGTGGATGCATTAGTGATAATCTTTCAAAATTCCTTAGATTCTGGAGTAGTTCCTGAGGATTGGCGGGAAGCAAACGTAACCCCTCTTTTTAAGAAGGGAGGGAGAGAGAAAACGGGGAATTACAGACCAGTTAGTCTAACATCGGTGGTGTGGAAACTGCTAGAGTCAGTTATTAATGATGGGATAGCAGCACATTTGGAAAGTGGTGAAATCATTGGACAAAGTCAGCATGGATTTACGAAAGGTAAATCATGTCTGACGAATCTTGTGGAATTTTTTGAGGATGTAACTAGCAGCGTGGATAGGGGAGAACCAGTGGATGTGGTGTATCTGGACTTCCAGAAGGCTTTCGACAAGGTCCCACACAAGAGATTAGTATATAAACTTAAAGCATACGTCATTGGGGGTTCAGTATTGATGTGGATAGAGAACTGGCTGGCTAACAGGAAGTAAACGGGTCCTTTTCACAATGGCAGGCAGTGACTAGTGGAGTACCGCAAGGCTCAGTGCTGGGACCCCAGCTATTTACAATATACATTCATGATCTGGATGAGGGAATTGAAAGCAATATCTCCAAGTTTGCGGATGACACTAAGCTGGGGGGCAGTGTTAGCTGCGAGGAGGATGCTAGGAGACTGCAAGGTGACTTGGATAGGCTGGGTGAGTGGGCAAATGTTTGGCAGATGCAGTATAATGTGGATAAATGTGAGGTTATCCACTTTGGTAGCAAAAATAGGAAAGCAGACTATTATCTAAATGGTGGCCGATTAGGAAAAGGGGAGATGCAGCGCGACCTAGGTGTCATGGTACACCAGTCATTGAAAGTAGGCATGCAGGTGCAGCAGGCAGTGAAGAAAGCGAATGGTATGTTAGCTTTCATAGCAAAAGGATTTGAGTATAGGAGCAGCGAGGTTCTACTTCAGTTTTATAGGGTCTTGGTGAGACCACACCTGGAGTATTGTGTACAGTTCTGGTCTCCAAATCTGAGGAAGGACATTATTGCCAAAGAGGGAGTGCAGAGAAGGTTCACCAGACTGATTCCTGGGATGTCAGGACTGTCTTATGAACAAAGACTGCATAGACTCGGTTTATACTCTCTAGAATTTAGGAGATTGAGAGAGAATCTTATAAAAACTTACAAAATTCTTAAGGGGTTGGACAGGCTAGATGGAGGAAGATTGTTCCCGATGTTGGGGAGGTCCAGGACAAGGGGTCACAGCTTAAGGATAAGGGGGAAATCCTTTAGGACCGAGATGAGAAGGACTTTTTTCACACACAGAGTGGTGGGTCTCTGGAACTCTCTGCCACAGAGGGTAGTTGAGGCCAGTTCATTGGCTATATTTAAGAGGGAGTTAGATGTGGTCCTTGTGGCTAAGGGGATCAGAGGATATGGAGAGAAGGCAGGTACGGGATACTGAGTTGGATGATCAGCCATGATCATATTGAATGGCGGTGCAGGCTCGAAGGGCCGAATGGCCTACTCCTGCACCTAATTTCTATGTTTCTATGGACTCATTGTGGTGAATGTTGAATATGTGTTTATTGTGTATTTAAAAAAAAAAAAATTATATGTTCTGACTGCATGGTAACAATTTCGTTCAGACTGAAAGGACTGAATGACAATAAAGGAATCTAATCTAATCGGATCTAAACATGGATCATGTGCAGGCAGATGAGATTAGTTTATCTTGGCATCATATTCAGCACAGACGGAACAGGCCGAAGGGCCTGTTCCATTGCTGTATTTTTCTGTTTTAGCTTAAGAAACAGAAAAATAAATTAAAATGGCTAACAATCAGAAGCTCCAGTTGGCCATGGTAAACAGAATGAAAGTGCTCAGCAAAGCAGCTCATCATATTCCGACATGCTTCACCTTCCTTTCCTAACGGATCCCTTCACCAACAGTCCACCAACAAGTGGGCTAGCTGCTGACAAGACTGCAAACCAGACCTCTAGGACCTGGGGAAATTTGGCTGAGCAGCTTTGTGCAAGACCCCACAGCAATTAGCAGTGGGCTATAGCGTGGTGAGCCAGACATGAGTGGAAATCAATAATGAAAAGAGATTCAGGCCAGACTATCATCGCAGTGAAGAAGCTGATCAAGTAATGTGCCTTACAATCAATCGTAGGCACTGACTGACCACAGATCCACCAAATCATCTCTGCGACTCCACTGGGCAGTGTAATTGTTTTTAAACAGATTCACCAGAAGTTATTTATAACTACAAAATAGCAAAACAGGAAATCCCGCTATAGTATATGTATTACGGTCCCAAATGTATTTGTAATGTTTTAACAGTACTGACATCTTAATGGGCAGAGGGAAATGTATTTCTGAGCTTTGTAGTGGATCATCCAGTTTTAATTGAGCTTTTTAAGTGTGAAAACAAGCAGCACGATTGCTGTCAAATTCTTCACAACTGACCTTGGCTGCGTAATGCAGGGCTGTCAGCTTCATATCCGTGGCTCCCTCATTTACATTCATGCCAAGCTCCGTGACAAGGAAGCGAATAGCTTTGTCCTGTGCTGTCACCGCAGCGCGATGCAGACACTGTGCCCCCAAAGCGTCGGCGGCCGAGAAATTCGCCTGAAATAGACAGAGTTTTGAGGGTCACCGCAACGAACAAGCTGCAGAATTGTCACCGTATGGCCTGGATGGAATGGATGCAGAGAGGGTGTTTCCACTAGTGGGAGAGTCTAGGACCAGAGGCCACAGCCTCAGAATCAAAGGATGCACCTTCAGACAGGAGATGAGGAGGAATTTATTTAGAGGGTGGTGAATCTGTGCAAATTCATTGCCACAGAAGGCTATGGAGGCCAAGTCAATGCATATTTTTAAGGCACAGATTAAGTTTCTTGATTAGTACGAGTGTCAGGAGTTATGGAGGGAAGGCAGGAGAATGAGGTTGAGAGGGAAATATAAATCAGCCACTATTGACTTGATGGTCCGAAAAAGGGCTAATTCTGCTCATAACTTACGAACCTTATCAGGTCCAATACAATAGAGCATAACAAAAAGTGCTCAGAATCACTGCCAGATAGAGCAAATCAAGAGAAGGTGCATTTAAAGGGAAGCTAGATTGCTTACTTATTTACTTGGTGGCCATTCAGTCCTTTGGATCGATACTGTTCCTCAATCGAGCAATCCCTTCAGTCTCGCTCCCCCTGTTGTTATTTTCCACGTAGCCTGTAACTTATTCTCACCAACTTACCCATCAACTCATCGCTTTGATTCATTTGCTTCCTACCTAAGGGGTCATTAACAGTAACCAATTAACCTGCCAATAAGTTGTGGGAAGAGAGAGGAAACGGAACCGTTGTGGTCATGGGGAGAACATGCAAACATCACACAGGCAGCACCACCAACAGTAGAATCGAAACTGGGTCACTGGTGTTTGTGGCAGCTGCACTAACTGTTGTGCTACTGTGCCACCCATGTACGTAATTTATAACGATGTATTCACTGGGTGGGGTTGTCTTCTTGTGAGCAGGCAAATAAGAGTTTTCCCATATTAGACAACGAGAGATATAGAATGGAAACAGACCCACCAAGTCCGCACTGACCATAAACCACCCACTATTAAGTTCCCATCGGCAGATTTTATCACACACACATGAGGCAATTTATAGTTAACCAATCAAACTGCTTGTTTGAGATGTGGGAGGAAATGTGTGCAGCCACAGCACTCTACATAAACAGCACCCGAGGTAAGGGTTGAAACCGAATGTCTGGCAAATTGAGGTAGTAGCTATACTAGCTTCATCACTTGTGATGGAAATAGATTGGTGTTCAGGAAGCACATGTAAGCTAGATGTAGAAATAAGGAACTGCAGATGCTGGTTAATACACAAAAGGATACGAAGTGCTGGAGTGACTCAGCAGGTCAGACAGCATCTCTGGAGAACATGGATAGGTGAGGTTTCGGTTCTCCTAGACTTCCGGCCTCGACCCAAAATGTCACCTATCCATGTTCTCGAGAGATGATGCCTGACCTGCTGAGTTACTTCTTTCACATGTAGGCTAGACGGGAGAAGATGGCAAATTGTCTCCTCTGATAACCCTGCAGATTAATCACCAAGTTTTTCACTCCAGACATATTTAAGTTACTTAAATTTAAATTCCTCAGTGTTGTGGTGGGGATTTGAACCCATGTTCTGGGATCACTAGTCCAGGTATCTGAATGCAACTCTAATAACCTAACCATTATGCCACCCAATCCTTATAGGAGAGATCAAGGAAAAGAGGGATTCAAGAGATAATACCACAAATATGCTGTTGGAGATAGATGAAAAGTTTTGTGTAGATATTATATTCACCATGGACCTATTGGGACAAATGATGTTCCTCTGTGCTACTGACGTGATGTAACTATGCGGTTGGTTTAGTCTGATTAACAGGTACGTGGAAACAGGCAAGGAATCGTATGCAATGTTGTTGGTTTAACAAAACAATTTTATATCATTTAGAAAATATTACAAAACAGTTTCACTTAAATTTAACACCATCAACATTATATGCAGAATTGCAGAAAATTTATGACTCAAAAGGAGGGCATTCAGCCTCGTGGACCTGAAGGGGAGTTGGGTGGCAATGTATTCAACTAAAGCGCATCTTCCAGATCTCAATCCGCAGCTCTGCAGGGCAGAATTCTTCAATTGCACATCCACGTTCTATCTAAAGGTGACGGGGGTTTTCGTGTTACCATTCTATCAGAAGGGTTTCCCCGAGGCCCTACCATTCTCCAAGTGAAAACAATTTTCCTCATCTTCCTACTAATCTTCCCTCCATTTATTTTAAATCTATGCCCCCCCCTGATTTTGAATTCCTGTGTTAGTAGAAATAGGACTTTCCTCTTTGCCCGATCTCAAGCCCCTCTTCATTATACGCACGTCAATTAAATCTCTCCTCAGCTTCTCTGCACTTTAGTCTGGTTAAAGTGGCAACCACAATCAGTTATATTTCTTACACTGTGGTCCAACTAGGTTTAACCATATGACCATATAACAATTACAGCACGGAAACAGGCCATCTCGGCCCTTCAAGTCCGTGCCGAACAACTTTTTTCCCCTTAGTCCCACCTGCCTGCACTCATACCATAACCCTCCATACCCTTCTCATCCATATGCCTATCCAATTTATTTTTAAATGATACCAACGAACCTGCCGCCACCACTTCCACTGGAAGCTCATTCCACACCGCTACCACTCTCTGAGTAAAGAAGTTCCCCCTCATGTTACCCCTAAACCTCTGTCCCTTAATTCTACAGTCATATCCTCTTGTTTGAATCTTCCCTATTCTCAAAGGGAAAAGCTTGTCCACATCAACTCTGTCTATCCCTCTCATCATTTTAAAGACCTCTATCAAGTCCCCCCTTAACCTTCTGCGCTCCAGAGAATAAAGACATAACTTATTCAACCTATCTCTGTAACTTAGCTGTTGAAACCCAGGCAACATTCTAGTAAATCTCCTCTGTACCCTCTATTTTGTTGACATCCTTCCTATAATTGGGCGACCAAAATTGTACACCATACTCCAGATTTGGTCTCACCAATGCCTTGTACAATTTTAACATTACATCCCAGCTTCTATACTCAATGCTCTGATTTATAAAGGCTAGCATACCAAAAGCTTTCTTTACCACCCTATCTATATGAGATTCCACCTTTAAGGAACTATGCACGGTTATTCCCAGATCCCTCTGTTCAACTGTATTCTTCAATTCCCTACCATTTACCATGTAAATGTAGTTTTGTACGGTATCTGTCAGATTTGGCATTGGACTAGAAGGTTTTCTAGTTTATTTGATCGTATTCCTCTCAATAACCCCACACACTTTTAGTTAGAAAGAGGATGTTGCTTAGAAGAATAAGAAATTTGCCAATGAATTCCAGTAAGTTGAGAGGGAGCGCAGGAAACAAAGTCCTGGTCAGTCTCAAAAGGAGTGCGGGAAACAGAATGAGACGAGTATAAAGGGAATTCGCGAACCAGGGCCCAGACTGCGAAAGGGAGCTTGGAAATCAGAGCCTGATAGATGCAGGGGATTTCCAAAGAGTTGAAGAGTGAATTATCAGCGTCCTGCTTTATACATTCCTTTATTAACCTGCTTGTTTTTATATTCAATACTTTCTAAAGTCAGCATCTAAATATCTTTTTTAACCAGTCTGCCAACCAATCCTGCTACAGTTAAGATAAGTGGTTTATTTGTTGGTGTAGTATTATCAGTTGTACCGAGATACAGTAAAACATTTTTGTGTGCGCCATTCAGGTAAATCGCAGGACTCATTAGTAAATAGCACACAATAGTAAATGGGTGGCACAGTGGTGCAGTAGTGGACTTGCTGCCTTACAGCGCCAGAGACCTGGGTTTCGATCCAGGACTATGGAGTGTTGTTTGTATGGAGTTTGTTTATTTTCCTTGTGACCGTGTGGGTTTTCTCCAGGTGCTCCGGTTTCCCCCCACCATCCCCGAAGTGCGCAGGTTTGTAGGTTAATTGGCTTCTGTAAATTGTCCCTAGTGTATCGGATAAAACTGGTGTACAGCGATCGTTTATCGTTCGTGGGCTCAGTGGGTTGGCAGGCCTGTTTCCACACAGTATCTCTAAACTACACTAAATAGATGCAGGTAGACTCACGTGGGGCAGCACACTACGTGTTGCCATGCTCCAGGGCCATCTTGAACTGAATGGAAGCACAAGTCTGTACATGCCCGGGTGTTCCACATACTCCCTACTTCCCTAAGACTGCGCCGAATTAACACTTAATCACCCATCCGCTGTGGCGTGTGTATCTAGGCTGTGTAAGGAAAGTGCATAAAGAATGACCCACATGTTACATTTATAGCAAAACACAAACTGCT
This sequence comes from Raja brachyura, assembly GCA_963514005.1. Next base: position 6,903,029 of record OY740799.1, read on the forward strand.
GGAGGAATGGAGTGGAGCCATCTGCTTCTGGGGAGGGAATGGTCAGGCAAGGTCCCATCTCCATATAATTTATAGCAATGATTTAGCATGGTTTCTGAACATTCTTTTTGGCTTGTCACGTCCTTCTGAGCTATTTAAACAGAGAGAGCTTTACCCTCCAGTTGGCTGCAGTCAGATCTCAACTCACCCCGTGCCTGTGCAGCAAGAGCTTTGCAATCTTGATGTGGCCATGCTGCACCGCGTCCATGAAGGGTGTAACACCACAGCTGTCCTTGGCATCTGGTCCGTAAGCACATCTACAAACAATGGACAGTAACATTTCAAAGCCAGCCATTCCTGGTCTTCCAACAAATAAACAAAAACACATTCTTCTTCTTCTTCTTCTCCTTCATGCGTATGGCGTGCACAGCCTAAAGGTGTAGGACACTTGTTTTATTTGATCTTATTTGATTGTGCACGCCGGGTTGATTGCATTTATTGTAACATGGTGAACCACATGAAGGTTACAACACATTGACAATGCATGAAGCAAGGTTGACGTGGATGCTAAAAATTGCTAAAATCTTTGGAATGGAAGATCACAACTGTGCTCAAACTAGGTTTTCATGGCATTGAGGATGACAGGGGATAAACCATTCCCACTGCCAGAGAGTGTAGGCCGAGTGCAAAGCCTAAACATTAGAGCATTTCATGAGTTAAGATAAGAATACTTTTACATGTAGAAACTTGGACGTCTCTATTACAAATGCTTATTGGTCCGAGGGCTGATAGAGCTGGTGACCCACAGAGCTAGAGACCTGGGTTCAGTCCTGATTTTGGGTGCTGTCTGTATGGAGTTTGTACATTCCTCCTGTGACCACATGGGTTTCCTCAGGGTGCTCCAGTTTTCTCCCAGATCCCAAACGCATGCAGGTTTGAAAGTACATTGGCCCTGTGAAGTGGGATATCATAGAACTAGTGTGAACAGATGATCGATGGTTGGTGTGGATTTATTGGCCGAAGGACCAAGTATTTCCAAGTTGTACCTTTCATCAATTGTTATTTTCAAATTTGAGTGCAAGATTTAGGATAACAAAAGATTGAGGGAGCAGGGTCAAGGCAGATATCTAGAGTTAAGTCACAGATCGACTACAATCCCACTGAATGTGGAAATGGACTCAAGCAGTGTAGCGGCCATTTGACTTATTTTGTGTGTCATTAATTATGGCATGTGTCTTTAAATTTTAGATTGCCTGTTATTATGTGGGTGGGATTTATGACGTATTCTAGGGCATGTTTGGAGGGCATTCTTGCGCAAAAGGTTAGTTTTTAGTTTTGTTTTGGACCAGCATGAAGAAGACATACCCTTTGACCATGCAAAGCGTAATGGAGACACGAGGAGTTTTCTAACCTTTAAAGCGATATGCTGGAGTTTGATGAAGTTTATAGTGTACGAGTTGGAAGAAGGTTGGATGTAACATTTTGTTTTTCATCAACAATAAATCATCTAATAATCAAAAGGCTGTGTTATGAAGATTTATCTGTGCAGAAGCTCTGAATGTCTCTGACGGAAATGCGTATAACGACATTCTCCGTAATCATGTAGTGGCTAGAGGGAGTAATCTCTTGAACGATATAAAAATCTGCCGCTACATTAAGTCAAAGGATACCTCCAACAGTGGGTGAAAGCCAGTCCCAGAGAGTGGGACAGAAGATTTGGCTAAGATCTCAAAAGTGGTTTTGGCCAGAAGACCGGTTCTAGCCGAGGAACTGAAGACAATAGATCTCGGCCACAGATGGCCACGAGGTCTATCGACAGCGAAGAGACTGATTTGAAGATCTGAAGACATTATCAAGATATTGTGAGTACAAATCGACTATTATTTCTTTGAATTTTGAAGCTACAAAGCTTTAATTTTAAAGTGCTTCTGTAATAAGAGCCAGAAAGCCAGCCACTAGCTTGGAAGATAGCCAATAAAAGTGTTTTTCTACTGTCTGGAGATATCCAGCCAGTCCGACCTTGGAAATTGTTTTGAAGTCTTGATAACACGCATTCCTTGTGAACTAACGTCACCATTAAGCCCATGGATGTTTGAGAGATGTTGTCTACAATATCTGTTTATTATGGTTCTGATAAAAATGTTGACAAAACAAAATTAGAACAACTAGCAGAGGACTTTGTTCATTCAATTTAAAGACTTGGCAATCTGCCAAGACCTGTTTAAAATAATGGAGCCAGAAGATGAAGAAAGAGCCACGCCTGAGGAACCACAAGGTCGCGAAGTCAAGCTTAGTCAAGGACAAGCTGCCTACCTGAAAGAAACTCAGAAAGAGGAAAACTCGATACGGGAACAAGTTAACAAGTCAATTGAAAGCTACAGAGAACTCGTGTATCGAGAAGAAACAGATAATACACAAGCTGCCTACCGAGAAGGAGAGAAACAAATTATGGAAATAGGTTATCAGATTAATTGAAAAACAGAAGAAACTAATGGAATCAGTACAGAACGCGATCAAAGTAGAATCTAATCTGGGCCAACTATGGAACCTCTGTCAAGAGGTTGGAAAGAAACAAAATGTCGTGCTGTGTTCACAGCCTTCTTGGGAAGAACGTGTAAGACACACCCAGTGGTGGGAAGACGGGGTGAAGATATTCAATGGTTGCATGGATAAGGCAGAGGAGTGCTTATCTAAAATTATACCATAACATACGCGCTTAACAGCTGTAGGTGCGATGCAACAAGGTGCTGGAATGGAAGATGAGATTATACCACGAGATAATATCCCGAAAGTATTTACACAAAGATCAGGACATAATTCTGGTTCGAAAGCCAGTTCGGTATCAAGGGTTTCTGCTCAATTGGGAGTTGAAGCTGATCTAGCCGCTCTCTCAATAGAAGCGGAAGCCTTGAAGAAGAAACATGAGATTGAGCAAGAAAAAGAGATGAGACGACGTGAAGAACAGATGAAAGAAGAGATGAGACGACGAGAAGAAAAGATGAGGCAACGAAAGGAACAACTGGAACTAGACACAAAGATGGCGGTGGCTAAATCAAAGAAGGAGATATTGGAATGCGAGGGTTCAAGATGCTGCTCTAGATCATCGAAGACGATGAGCTCTGGACCAAGAGCAAAAAACTGCTCCAATTGAGTCAGCCGTTGGATCAATTCTACAATCGAGGTCCACCAGATTTCATTGCTTTGAAAACCGAATGGAACAGAGTAAGATGGGTAAAACTTCATCTCAGCAAATGAGTGCAAGTAAATGGATGTCCCCTGTTCCTTTGTCCAAAATCAAAATACTGCAGGATGTTGAGTGAGTAACCTTCAATTCAAACTCGGCCTGCGCAGTTTAGATGGTTACCCACATAATATCCATCTTTTCATTATCAGAATATAGGCTTAAGCACAGAGTCTATGGGACATAATGCAGCAGCTGATTAAGCCTGTCCCTCTGTACTGCCTGAGAAGAAAAGTTACGATGGAGAACACCATCTCTAGGTTTAATGCACTGAAAACATAGTCATACATTGTTTTTGATTGTAGAATTTGGAAGGGGAAGGATAGGGACCCACAATCCCGTTTATATCAAGGGTCAAAACTTCAAATTCCTGGGCGTGCATATTTCCGAAGATCTTTCCTGGTCCCAGCACAATGAAGCAATTATAAAGAGGACACATCAGCGTCTCTACTTCCTGAGAAGATTACGGAGAGTCGGTATGTCAAGGCGGATTCTCTCAAACTTCTACAGGTGCACAGTAGAGAGCATACTAACTGGCTGAATCGTGGCTTGGTTCGGCAACTTAAACGTCCAGGAGCAGAAAAGACTGCAGAAAGTTGTGACCACTGTCTAGTCCATCACCGGCTCTGACCTCCCCACCATTGAAGGAATCTATCGCAGTCGCTGCCTCAAAAAGGCTGCCAACATCATCAAAGACCCACACCATCCTGGTCACACACTCATCTCTCCGTTGCCATCGGGAAGAAGGTACAGGAGCCTGAAATCTGTAACATCCAGGTTCAGGAACAGCTTCTTCCCCACAGCCAACAGGCTATTAAACTTGACGAAATAAGCTCTGAACTTTCATATATATATCTATATATATCTATATATCTATATATCTATATATCTATATATCTATATATCTATATATCTATATATCTATATCTATCTATATATCTACACACAATATTATACTAATTGCAGTAATACCAACAACGGAAGGTATCAGAGGTGAGTGGGAAAACGAATTAAGCATTAAAATTTCCAATGAAAGGTGGAAAGAGTACTTATTAAATGTGCATAAATGCTCAATTAATGTAAGACACACTTTAATACAATTTAAAATTTTACATAGATTATATTACTCAAAAACTAAATTAAATACTTTTTCCCCAACTTCTCACCAATTTGTGATAAATGCCAGTTTCAAGAAGCTGCTATAGCACACTCATTCATCTTTTGTACAAAAATTCAAAGGTTTTGGATTGAAATCTTCACAAAACTGTTTAAAATAAAAATGACACCAAAGCCAGAATGGATTATTTTTGGAATGACAGAAGGTAGTTCGGAATTAAATATCAAAGTATCTTAAATATCAAAATGGTTTAAGTATCAAAAGAATCTATTTGATTACGGCTTAATAATAGGAAAAAAGCTCATCTTAAAATTCTGGAAAAATGCTCCTATACCAACATTAAATATGTGGATTTCAACTATGTTTGAAACTCTACATCTGGAAGATATGAGACTCCGCCTGGCAGGAAAATCAGATCGTTTCTATCAGACGTGGTCTGCATTTATAGAATTGCTACAAAGATAGGGTGCAGGAGTACCTCGGGTCTTGGTGGGGGGGGAGGGGGGGATGAAAAACAATCGAGTTGGTCGATTCCTTTTGCATGATATATATAATATAGTAACTGTCTTTTTTCTTTTCCTCGCTCTTTTTTTCTTTTTCTTTTCTAGGATCTATCTCTTAATCCCCTTTCTCTAATTCTTTGACCAAGGGCTTTCTTCTCCCCTTTGGCACGCTCTTTCACCTTCACAACTCTTTTCACCTACTTTACTCTCTCTGTTTTTATTCTTTTTCCTTAAAAGCCATAAAATTATGGGATACAATGATTGTAACAATATATATGCGATGTATTTACCTCTATTAAATAAAAATATTTAAAAAATAAAAATTAAATAACCATATAACCATATAACAATTACAGCACGGAAACAGGCCATCTCGGCCCTTCAAGTCCGCGCCGAACAACTTTTTTCCCTCAGTCCCACCTGCCTGCACTCATACCATAACCCTCCATACCCTTCTCATCCATATGCCTATCCAATTTATTTTTAAATGATACCAACGAACCTGCCGCCACCACTTCCACTGGAAGCTCATTCCACACCGCTACCACTCTCTGAGTAAAGAAGTTCCCCCTCATGTTACCCCTAAACTTCTGTCCCTTAATTCTAATGTCATGTTCTCTTGTTTGAATCTTCCCTATTCTCAAAGGGAAAAGTCCATTGTCCACATCAACTCTGTCTATCCCTCTCATCATTTTAAAGACCTCTATCAAGTCCCCCCTTAACCTTCTGCGCTCCAGAGAATAAAGACCTAACTTATTCAACCTATCTCTGTAACTTAGCTGTTGAAACCCAGGCAACGTTCTAGTAAATCTCCTCTGTACCCTCTCTATTTTGTTGACATCCTTCCTATAATTTGGCGACCAAAATTGTATACCATACTCCAGATTTGGTCTCACCAATGCCTTGTACAATTTTAGCATTACATCCCAGCTTCTATACTCAATGCTCTGATTTATAAAGGCTAGCATACCAAAAGCTTTCTTTACCACCCTATCTATATGAGATTCCACCTTCAAGGAACTATGCACGGTTATTCCCAGATCCCTCTGTTCAACTGTATTCTTCAATTCCCTACCATTTACGATGTACGTCCTATTTTGATTTGTCCTGCCAAGGTGTAGCACCTCACATTTATCAGCATTAAACTCCATCTGCCATCTTTCAGCCCATTTTTCCAACTGGCCTAAATCACTCTGTAGACTTTGGAAATCCTCTTCATTATCCACAACACCCTCTATCTTGGTATCATCTGCATACTTACTAATCCAATTTACCACCCCTTCATCCAGATCATTGATGTACATGACAAACAACAAAGGACCCAAGACAGATCCCTGAGGCACCCCACTAGTCACCTGCCCCCAACCTGACAAACAGACATCCACCATTACCCTCTGGCTTCTCCCATTCAGCCACTGTTGAATCCATCTTGCTATTCCTGCATTTATACCCAACAGTTGAACCTTCTTAACCAACCTTCCATGAGGAACCTTGTCAAAGGCCTTACTGAAGTCCATATAGACAACATCCACTGCTTTACCCTCGTCAATTTCCCTGGTAACCTCTTCAAAAAATTCAAGAAGATTAGTCAAACATGACCTTCCAGGCATAAATCCATGTTGACTGGTCCTAATTAGACCATGTTTATCCAGATGCTTATATATATTATCTCTAAGTATCTTTTCCATTAAATTGCCCACCACTGAAGTCAAACTAACCGGTCTATAATTGCTAGGTTTACCCTTAGAACCCTTTTTAAACAATGGAACAACATGCGCAGTACGCCAATCCTCGGGGACTATTCCCGTTTCTAATGAGCTCTGAACTATAACAGACTATTATTATTGCACTATATCTGTTTATTTCTTGTGTATATATGGTCTATAGATTCAATGAACTTTTATATACCGTTTTGTATTATGTTCACATATTCTGTTGTGCTGCAGCGAGCAAGAATTTCATTGTCCTATCTGGGACACATGACAATAAAACTCTCGACAACTTTTTTTTTCATCATTTTCAGATCGATATTTGAAACACCCAACCCAACTGGAAGTGCACACCACTGACAATAGAATTGTAGTAGTTCAAGAACACCTTGTACAGATACAGTATACTGTGCATGAAATGTCTTGGATTCTATTGTGCTTAAGACTCTCAATAACTCTGACAACCAGGGACAGGCAATAACTGGGACCTAGCCAATGGGCAGGTGCTTATAGGCCTGCACGGGGAGGTAGGCGCTCCCGCCCCCACGAGTCTCGGGCAGATGGGGCTCGTCAGCCTGGGAAGGCAGTCCATCTAGGAGAGGGAAAACTCTGATTTAAAACCTCCACTGCATTGTGGCCATATCCAGTCATGGAAAAGGCTCAAGGAGTAAACCTCATGAAAATTCGGAGTCGGAGCCCCTAAGGCAGTTCGTCGCTGTCTACAACCTCGCTCCTCCCCGTTGAATTGCAACCTTGTTGTGGTCGGGGAGCTTGTGTGTCTCAGTGACCCCTAGAGCTATGCCAGCGGGAGATTTGTCTCCTGTTAGGGTCTCCCACGCTGGACGGGTCGAAGGGTAGAGGCGAGACGAAGAGCGATCCACTGGTCCTCCAGGTTGGAGGTTGAGCACAGGGCTAACAACCCTGTCTCGTAAAACAAATATGTTACAGAAACAGCAACTGAAGGAATCAACAAGGAGTGGAGGACTTTCGTTGCTGCCCTACATGCCAGGAGGCATAATAGGCAATAAGTAAGTAAGTACAACCTCGCTCTGGCAGCTACTGCAAGGGCGCTGGTTCCAAACTGTAATGGCCCTGCTGTTCCTTTGGATCGATCAGCGACGTGGAGAGGGGGGACATGCTGCATGGGCAACAGCCTGTCCTCCATATGATATCGCCCAGGCTTGCATCCGACCAGGATGCATCACACATGGTCAGTCATGACCAAGGCGGGCCTACTAAGCCAACGACATCCAGCTCCAGAAAATGCATACCAAGATCTTTTTCTTATTATTGAATCGTGTTCAGGATTGTCTGCACACAATTTCTTAAACCTCATAAACAAAATAAAACTGTTCAAAAGTGCCAAGAAGCTTTTTTGTATTTCCTGTTGTTTTCCCACACACACACACACACACACAATCATCTCTTGTCAGTTCATAGGACAATGATGATATTGTCAGAGAATCACACCCAAACCTGGGTAATGGTGACACCAGGAACCTTCCCCTGCAGTTGTCAAAGAACAAAAGCTGCAATAGTATTGAGAAAATGATGCACTCTTGACAGAAGTGGTACTCGAGTCATCTCATATCTGTGGTGATACAAATCTCAACATGGGTATAAATAAGGCTGAATATTTCAGACGCATTGCTATCAAAGTTGGAATACTTGTGACACTGGTCTATAGATCGGGCACCTAATCTAGAAGGCACAGCTCAAGCAGGGCCTTTAATAAGGGAGGGCATCCATCACATCTGTGACGCTACTAGCACTGCAGACAATGCAGCAGAAAGAATTCAAACATTCAGCATGTTGTGATACAAGGCTGCATCATGCACTGGCCCAAGACCCAAAGCCTTTGCACGGTGGAGCCTGGTGTAGCTATTATGCATGCCTTAAAATAGAATGCTGCATTCAGCACCACTGTTATTGAAAATCACGCGGTTTCAAAAAAGGAACTTACCTTTCCAGAAGTACTTCCACAGCCTCAGTACACCCGTGCATGGCTGAATAATAGAAACAATTTGCAGATTGAATCCATTGATGTTATTCTTGCAATCCGTTCCCAAACAGCCATACCTCAAAAGGGGCATTGTGTTTGATGAAACGCTACTTAACAAATCTATTTTAGTTTTGTTTTAATAGAATTTGTCAATCGTACAATATATTCTGTGTCTAAATAATTTGCCGCTTTGGAAAAAATATCTGCACAAAAAGCAAACTTTTTTTGTCCTGAGCTATTATCCATCTCATTGGAGATCCTCTGAATATTTTAAATTGGACTTTGCTGGACTTTATCTTGCACCAATAGTTATTCCCTTTATCTTATACCTGTACACTGTGGACGGCTCGATTATATTCGTGTATGGTCTTTCCGCTGACTGGATAGCAAGTAACAAAAAGCTTTTCACTGTACCCCAGTTCATGTGACAATAAACTAAACTAAAACCTAAATTATATGGTAGACTTGGAAGGCCATGGATTCAAATCTCAGGTTGAAAATTAAATCCTAAATTAAGTCGGATTGATATGACTTTGACAAGAGGTCAAGTCAAATCACTTTGAGGTTTGAGTCCTAAATCATGAACAACGCTTTCAATCTAGTACTAAGGGGATTCTACTCTCTTAAAGGTACTGTCATTTGGATGAGTCAGTAATCCAAAGCCTCCTCTGTTCTCTGAGCTAATCCTAAAACATTAAACTGGCGAGGACAGTGGTATTTTCCCTAGTCCTGGCCAAATTGTCCCTCATTTAATACCGTCTAAATAGAGTAAGTGCTCAGTTATCACACTGCTTTTTGCAGGATCCTACTAACGCCTTTCATATAGTACAGCAGCACATACTGCCCTCAAGTGGGACCGCAGTAGTGTTCTTCCTCATTTCTATCCACATGCCCAAGTTTTGAGATTAAAGATTTTGTTTTAGATTAGTTTATTATTGTCACGCGAACCAAGGTTTAGATGAGGGAACTAAGTGTAACATATCTACTGTACAAAGTTAGGCTGAGGGGAAAGATGTGCTACAAGGAGGATATAAAGAAAAAATTGATGAGTGGGCAAATGTGTGGCAGATACAGATTAAAGTGGATAAATGTCATTCTAAAAACAGGAAGACTGATTGTCTGATTGGTAATAAGACTGTGAAAAGAGAGGGTGCAACAAAACCTAGGTGAGACCTTATGCAACAGTGTCTGAAAGTAAGAATCCAGTGCAGCGAATCTAGTGCAAAATATCTTGCTGCAGTTGCATAGCATCTCAGTGAAGGCCCATGAGGAATTTTTTGAATGCAATTCTTCTATCCTTTTCTTAGGAATGATGGTCTTGTAGAGAGAGCAGTGAAGATTTACTAGATAGGTTGCTGGGCTGGCAAGACTGATGTAACCGTACATGGAAAGATTGGGTCAGTCAGACCAATGTTCACTGGAATATAGAAGAAATATTTAGAAACCTATAACTGTTGAATCCACAAACAGTGCTTAGCAACAGGAGAGAACTGTAGCTCAATCATTAAATATCTTCAGGGTGAAGGTAATATGTTTCTTAAAGCCAAAGGGACCAAGGGATATGGGAAGAAGCTTGCAGCGGTACTGAAGTGGAGGATCAGATTCAATGGCTTAGCCCTGCTCCTTTTTTCTATTATTCTATGTTTTGAGGGGATACGAGGAATTAGGTCACCAACCCACCAAGATCTCAATGAATGGCTAAGGAATCTAGGGGCTAAATACTCTTGTCCCTACATTCTTGGAATAGGCATGATTGCAGGGCTAGTTTTGAAAGAGATAATATAACAATAGCAATTGTTGGCTTTTCTATATAAAGCCAATTTCACAAATAAGAAACAAACAGAAATGCCTACGTTTAAAGGCAAACAGTTAATCATGGCCTAAATGATAAAACAAAGGAAATGTAACTAAACTAAGAATGTCTTGTAAATGTGGAACTAGTGTCACCTCCTAGCTGTGGAAGGCCTACACTGCACTCAAGATCGGGAGGGCTCACGAACAAATACTGAAGCCGAGAGGCAGTCATCTAGACCGTACATCATCAATGGCCGAAGATACACAAAATGCTGGAGTAACTCAGCGGGACAGGCAGCATCTCCGGAGAGAAGGAATGGGTGACGTTTCAGGTCGAGATCCTTCTCCTGACGCCAGGCCATAATCTCACAGAGCATTTCAGATTTTATCACTTCCGGCTGTCTGCCCTTCTAAGCCTCCAACCTTAGAAACATAGAAAATAGAAAATAGATGCAGGAGGAGGCCATTCGGCCCTTCGAGCCTGCACTGACCGCCATTCAATATGATCATGGCTGATCATCTTAAATCAGTACCCCATTCCTGCTTCCCCCCCCCCCCCCCATATCCCTTGATTCCGTTAGCACTAAGCTAAATCTTTATCTTCTCCACAAAATCCATAAACAAAACTGCCCTGGCAGACCCATTGTTTCCGCTTGCTCACCTGCCTCATTGGTGGCTGCTTCCAAATTGTCGGTCAGGCCCAGGAGCAAATCCATGACGTGATCCTCCAACTAAGCTGTTACTTTCTGAGTCAAGCAGCCCCAAGTACAGAAGCAGCCAAAACAGAGAAGTATACCCAGGGGGTTCCTCTTCAATCTTCCTTCTTAGCAAAACAATTTGAGCCTTTTACTCTCAGAATGTGGTTTCCAGAGTTCCCCTTGGTTGCAAAGATCAAGGGCATCAATTCCAGTGCACACTTCAATTCTAATAGTATCTGCCTCACTCAAAATTACTTTAAGTAATAACACAGAGACACAAGAAACTGCAGATGCTGGAGTCTTGAGCAAAACACTAAGTTTTGGAGTAATTCAGCGGGTCCCGTTGAGTTATTCCAGCACTTTGCGTTTTTCTTAGGAAGGCACGATGGTGCTGCGGTAGAGTTCCTGCCTTACGGCGCCACATACCCGGGTTCAATCCTGACCGCGGGTGCTTGTCTATGTGGAGTTTGTACGTCCTCCCTCGTGACTTGCCTGGGTTTTCTCTGGGATCTCCAGTTTCCCCCCTCATTCCAAAGACGTACAGGTTTGCAGGTTAATTGGCTTGGTGTCAATGTAAATTGTCCCGTGTGTGTGTGTGTGTGTGATAGTGTTAGTGCGCGCGGAACGCTGGTCAGCACGGATTAGTTGGGCTGAAGGGCCTGTTCCCGCGCTGTATCTCTAAACTAAACAACGTCATATTTCCATTAGCAGAGAATGAGACTTGCCTGTGAAAGTAGAATGTTTGTGGAGCACATCGAAACACCGAGGCTTCTGCTTCCTACAACTTCCCCTTCCTTATGACCACAATAATCTTTGAAAATCTTTAGACTGCAGTCACTTAACTACTAGTAGACACAAAAAGCTGGAGTAACGCAGCGGGACAGGCAGCATCTCTGGAGAGAAGGCATGGGTGACGTTTCTGGACGAGGCCCTTCTTCAGACCATTAACTAATATTTGTTTTACCTCATCTCATCCTCAAAGTCTTGAACTCTATGGTGGCGATACAACCAATAAGAATAAACTGTGATAATCATAATATACATTCTTGCTTGTTGAAAGGATTAAGGAGAGAGACCATTTCCTCGGGTAGGCAAGTTCTGAACAAGGCATAACCTTAAGATTAGAGCAAAAAAAGAGGAAAGCTGCTAAAGAAACTCAGTAAATCAGGTGTTAAAGAAGGAACTGCAGATGCTGGAGAATCGAGGGTACACAGAAGGCTGGAGAAACTCAGTGGGTGCAGCAGCATGTAAGGAAGAAGGATCTCGACCCGAAACGTCGCCTATCTCCTTCGCTCCTTAGATGCTGTTGCACCCGCTGAGTTTATCCAGCCCTTTTGTGTACCCTCAGTAAATCAGGTGGCATTTGTAGAGGGAAATGGAGAGGCATTTTGAATTGAGATCCTACGGACTGAAATAGAGGTGAAGTAGCCAGTTTAAAGGGCTGAGATCAGTTAAGATTAGAATTTCAACATAATGTCACAAACCAGTTGTCCATAACGTGTAGTGAAAATCTAGAACATACTAGACTAAGTGGGACCCGTTGCGCCCCAGCATCACACGGGAGGGCTGGTCCCCCAACACAATATTCCATCTCTCCACCAATTGCAATATTTGTGGCCAGTGGGGGGGGGGGGGGGGGGGGGGGATTTTAAGCAGGATGCAAGGCCACCAAATTCAAGTGCAGTTTCTTACCACTTCAAGCAGGGTACAAGGCAACCAAATTCAAGTGCAGTTTCAAACCATTTCCAAGCAGGGTGCAAGGCCACTAAAGACAGCGAGCCATGACCTCTCCCTCCTCCTTGCAGAGACTGAGCCACGCCCACACTTCTGGGTTTTATAGTCCCTCCCCCTCCCACCAGAAGGGGCGTGGCATTCATGGCGTGATTGACAGGAGAGAGAAACTCAACCTTTTTATAAACACTAATAACTCTTTTATTTTTCATTGATGGGGCAAAATCCTTGGCACCTGATGAGCAGAGGGGGACTCTGAGTAGGATGGCCAAAAATCACAGCCGTACATGGTAGCGTTTTTTCTAAAATCAATATAAAGCGCAAACAGGAAGTGGTCAAGATTAGACTTTTAATTAGATAGAAGGCTAGTGAACTTTAATTAGGCTAGGCAACTTTAATTAGGCAACACAGCTTTAGTATTTCCAAACCATAGGCAGCACAGCTTTAGCATTTCCAAACCAAAGGCAACACAGCTTTAGCATTTCCAAACCAAAGGCAACACAGCTTTAGCCTTTCCAAACCATAGGCAGCTCAGCTTTAGCATTTCCAAACCATAGGCAGGCAGCTTTAGCATTTCCAAACGATATTTTCAAACCACATTAAGGGCACTGACAGGTTAGTAGAACCACTCATAGTTTAGTAGACATGTGTTCAGTGTTATTCACAGCTCAGACTGCGAGACGTGACCTCTCGCTCCCCCAATCTTGCAGAGACTGACTGAGGCACTCAACACATCCGGGTTTTATAGTCCCTCCGAAAGGGGCGTGGCCTTCAGGGGAGAGAATCTCAACATTTTTTAAAACACTAATAACTCTTTTATTTTTCATCGATGGGAAAAATCCTCTTGTCCTGCACAGCGGAGGGGGACTCTGAGTAAGATGGCCGAAAATCACAGCCGTAAGTGGCAGCGTTTTTTCTAAAATCAATATACAGAACACCAGGAAGTGGTCAAGATCAGACTTTTAGTAATATAGATTTCAAAATATTGGTAAAATAAGGGGGGAACTGAAAGATCGAAACTCGTTGACAGATACTTGATCAGCAAAAGTATTAAGGGTTGTCGAATTGGTAAGTGGATTAAATTAGGTAAAAGATTGTCAGGACAGAGTTGAACGGTTGACTGGTCTACTTCTGCATTAAAGTAGGACCAGCATCAATAGGCCATTCAGCCCCTCAAGCCTAGTCTGCCAAATCCTCAGCTAATGTAAATGAATGGGAAAACTGATCTAGTGTTTTAGTGTAGTTGGGCAAAATGGTCGACATGAACACAGTGGACCGAGAATCCCATTTCTCTGTGTTGTCCAATTCTATATTTGTGGAGGAAAGATTCTGAAGAAAGGTCTCGACCCAAAACATCACCCATTCCTTGCTGCCTGTCCCGCTGAGTTACTCCAGCATTTGGTGTCTATATTTGTGGAGATCAGCATTACAATAATATAATCAAGAAATGCCCATCTTTAACCCACACAGTAGACCCCAGTTCACATCACCTGCAGTGTGGAGGGGAGTCCTCTTCACCTTGCTCTCCACATCCCAGATGCCTGGGCTGGCTTGGAGAAGATACTGGATAATTTCCGGATCACCTTCACGGCAAGCGATGTGAAAACAGTTCCAACCATCCTTGTTTTTCAGAGTTGGATTTGCTCCAGCTTCAATCAGGTCTTTAATCACCTCCAGGTTCTTTCTTGTGCAAGCCATCATCAGTGGTGTCCTACAAGGTAGAGAAATAAATGACCTCCCTGTGCGTTTGAGAGACCCATCACAGATCAATGGATAAATGTAGCACTTTGCACAATAAAGGTTCCAGCATCTGGATGTTTTGGTCTCCTTGTCAAAACTGCCCTTGAGCACCACCTAAGGTAGACACAAAATGCTAGAGTAACTCAGTGGGTGAGGCAAAAGGAATGGGCGACGTTTTGAGGTCGAGAACCTTCTTTAGACTGAAGAAGGGTTTTGGCCCGAAACGTTGCCTATCTCCTACGCTCCATAGATGCTGCCTCACCCGCTGAGTTACTCCAGCATTTTGTGTACCCACCTTCTTCAGACTGATGGACAAAGAAGGGTGTCAACCCGAAACGTCGCCCATTCCTTCTCTGCAGCGATGCTGCCTCACCCGCTGAGTTACTCCAGCATTTTGTGTCTATTTTCGATTTAAACCAGCATCTGCAGTTCTTTCTGACACATCTTGAGCACCACCTAGTGTCTCTCCATAGTATGCACATGGATGCGGGACAATCCCAGGGTTGGAAGCTCTCAGCCAACAAACAGCAAGAGTTCTCCAACCAGGAGTAACGCCCGAACTGCTGCAGTCGTCAAAAGACACATAGGACAGGCTGGGCTTGTTTTTCTTGAAGCGGAGAAGGCTGAGGGGCGTAATGAGTCTCACCCCGTACATTCCCTTTTCTCTCCTCTTCCATCAGGCGAGAGGTACAGAAGTGGGAAAACACAGAACTCCAGATTCAGTGACAGTTTCTTCCCAGCTGTTATCAGGCAACTGAACCATCCTATCACCAACTAGAGTGCGGTCCTGAGCTACCATCCATCTCATTGAAGTCTCTCGGACTATCTTTATTTGGACTTTTCCTGGCACTAAATATTATTCCCTTTATCCTGTATCTGGACACTGTGGGCAGCTTGATTGTACTGGATAATATGCAACTAAAAAGCTTTTCACTAATAAACCAAACTAACCCGACACAGGTATACAGGAGGGTCTCAACCCGAAACGTCGCCCATTCCTTCTCTCCAGAGATGCTGCTTGACCCGCTGAGTTACTCCAGAGCTTTGTGTCTTTCAAAGTATACAAATGCTCAGTGGGCGTATATGGGGAACATATGTCAAACAGTAAAAGGTTTTGAGGGGGTCGTAGGAAGGACTATTCACTGAGAGTAGTCAAGATTTAGAAAACACTGCACGAGAGGAAGGTGGAGTCAGAAACTCTGACCACCTTTAGGAAGTATCTAGGCTTGAAGATGAGTCAGCCCTACGGCCAAGCTGAAGAACTATTGGGCCATTGATGGAGTTCTGTAACAAGTAATGATCCGCTGGGATTGGTCCTGTGACCATTGTTGTTTGTAGTATAGATGTGTTTACATGATATGAATGCGAGTATAGGTGGCATGATTAGGAAAGGGCCTGTCCCACCAGCATGCAACTCTATGCGATGAGCGCAACCTAACGTGGTTGCTTGAGCCGTCCGGCGTCATGGGGCCGGTCCCACTTAGATCGCTGGAGCCGTGCGGAATTGTGCGGAGTTCGGCCCGACATCGCGCGGGGCTCTGAAAAACTGACTATGTTCAAAAATTCCGCGCGGCAACGGCTTGTCGGCTCGCAGTCGCCTCGACGCATTACACACCGCCCCGACATCGTGCCTCCATGAACCTATCTGTAGGTGCCTCCGTGACCCTCTATGTGTGTGGCTCCATGGCCCTGTGTGTGTGTGTGTGTGCCTCTGTGCCCCTCTCTGTTCTGGCGACCTTACCTTAGACTTCGCTCCAAGTTCACCTCACTTTGTGCTGCGTTGCGCCACTCACCCGACCTCCGCGCGGCCCCTGCTGCCGGTTTGGTCGCGCTTGCCGCATGCAGGCGCATGCTGGTGGGAACGGCCCTGTACAGGGGATCACCCGACCTCCGCGCGGCCCCCGCTTCTAGTTTGATCGCGTTCATCGCATAGAGTTGCATGCTTGTAGGACAGGCCCTTAAGTTTTCAGATGACACAGCATGTGTTGGAGTGATAGATAGTGAAGATGGATGCCAAGGGACACAGTGCAGCATTAGTCAGTTGGAGAGTTGGGCAGAGTAGTGACAAATGGAATTCACTCCAGCCAAAAGTTCAATTCCAGTAGGACATGTAGAGTAAATGGCAGCAGCTTTGATGTACAGAAAGATCTTGGGGTGCAAGTTCAGAGCTCCCTGAAAGCAGCAACACAGGTGGATAGAGTAGTAGAAAGGGTTTATAGCGATTCATAGGCCACAACATTGAGTGTGGGGTGGAAGGTTGCAACCTTCACGTGGTCCGCCCTGTTTCGACTAATGCAATCAACTCGACGTCCACAAACGGAAGATCAAATAGAAGAACGAGTTGTCCTACAACTTTAGGCCGTGCACGCCACACGAAAGAAAGAAGAAGAATCATTGAGTGCAAGAGATGTCCCCACTCTACAAAGCTTTGGGTTGACCACACTTAGAGCACCGCGTACAATCCTGGTCGCCAGCCTATGGGAAGAATATGGTAGCAATGGAGAGAGTGCAGAAGAGATTCACCAGGATGTTGCCAGGAATGAACAGCTGTCATGCCAAGAAGAGATAGGATAGGCTGGCTTTTATTTTCACTGGACTTTTTGGAGACCGAGGTTTGTAAAATTGTGGGAGATATAAATATGATGGACAGTCAGAATCTTTTTGCCGGGGTAGGGAAATCTACAGAAGGCAGACGTTTAAAGTGCAGGTGGAATTTCATTGAGATACAAGGGGTAATTGTTTTGTGCAGAGAGTGCTGAATATCTGGAATGAACTGACAGAGGGGCAGATGCAATTTCAATGTTTAGAAGGCGTTTGGACAGATTATTAAATAGGAAAGGCCTTGAGGGATACAGGCCTAATGCAGGCAAATGTAGTTATGAATCAGGGTGGCATGGACACGGTGGACTGCATGATTCTATATTGAACATAATATTCAGCACTCTACAGCTTGTTCTGCCGATGCAATGTGTGTGCTCATCCCACTACCTCTCATGTGATGTGAGATACCAGCTTCCACCATCCCCTCAGGCAGTGCTCTCCAACTTCAAGTCACCTCTCTTTCTTCTGAACGCCAAGGAATGCTGCAGAGCCAGCATTAACCCCTCTTGACCGGGCTAAATGAGCAAACCGAGGACTGCCAGCAAGCGGCGCACTCACCAGTCGGCTTTCTTCACAGGGTCAACCATTGCGCCTCTTGCCAGCAGATAACGCACACACTCTGCGTGGCCCATGGACGCCGCCTCATGCAGGGCTCGCTTGTAGTCGCTGTTCAGCAGCTCCACATCAGCTCCGAGTTCCTCGACCAGGTATGTCAGGACCGGCCGGTGCCCGCGTCTGGCGGCATAATGTAGCGCCGTGTCCCCCGAGCGCCCAAAGTGCCCCTTTACCATGGCAGTCCTGGCACTCTCACACTTGCACACCTCTCCCTTAATGAAATCGAGGTTCCCTTCTTGGGTCAATCTGATGAGGCGTTTAACTTTGTCCTCCATTCCACTTTAATAGTCTATATGGTAAATATAAATCCAGATTAAAATAAAATGACGCGAATAGACATCAGTCATTAATTACTCTTCTCATTTGCAATGATAGCAAAACAATGTTGCAGTGTTGCAATGTTGCAATGTTCCTTAGCTGCAGCTAAGGAATCTGAATTTGATGGCCAGTTATGTTATGTTATGTTCGCCTCTCCTGAGAATCAATGATTCCTTCATCCGAGTTGGGATCCACCGTGGCTTGCGATCAACCTCTGACACTCGGTCTCGTTGGGCATAAATCACCAGCAGACTCATTCCTTCTGATTTATCCTTATTGCTACCAGCATCTAGCCGACAACACGAGCCTGAAGAAGGGTCTCGCCCACTCCTTCTCTCCAGAGACGCTGCCCGTCCCGCTGAGTTACCCCAGCATTTTGTGTCTATCTGCGGTTGAAACCAGCTCCGCTGCAGGATCTTTGGTTGAAAGCTGCATCTGCAGTTCCTTCCTGCACATCACATGCTCTCTTGTGTTGCAGCTCCGCCTCCAGACCCGATGTCCGACCACAAACCTACCGAGGACCAAAAATTCGCAACACTTAGAGAAAAAAAAAGCAAATGTTTTGGCGTTCAGGATCCACTTCATTCGCCTAGGCTTGCAAGTAATTGAATAACAAACGTTTGGCCCCGGGTATTTAAATACAAATCGAATAGAGGAGAAGGTTGAACAGTTAGTTTCAATCATAGAAACATAGAAAATAGGTGCAGGAGTAGGCCATTCGGCCCTTCGAGCCTGCACCGCCATTCAATATGATCATGGCTGATCATCCAACTCAGTATCCCGTACCTGCCTTCTCTCCATACCCCCTGATCCCTTTAGCCACAAGGGCCACATCTAACGCCCTCTTAAATATAGCCAATGAACTGGCCTCAACTACCTTCTGTGGCAGAGAGTTCCAGAGGCTCACCACTCTCTGTGTAAAGAATGTTTTCCTAATTTCGGTCCTAAAGGAATTCCCCCTTATCCTTAGACTGTGACCCCTTGTTCTGGACTCACTTTCGGATTAACGTTTGCAAGGGATTCCCTCGGATTTGCACCAAATTGTCCAGAGGATTCCCTTGCACTGTACTTTGCAGGGAGTCCTCCAGATTGTATTAATAATTGGGGGCAATCCTGACCCGTTTATCAGTTTCTGCCGATAATAGGCACAACAAAAAAATGGAGTAACTCAGTGGGCCAGACAGCACCCATGGAGAAGAGGAATAGGTGACATTTCGACTCGAGGCCCTTCCTCAGTCAGGGTGAAGGGGAGACAGAGGAAGAGAGCGCTTAGGACAGAATGCGTGGAAGATATGCAGAAAGGATATGCAGAAATCAAAAGATATGCAGAAATCAAGGCAAGGTGGAGCCCACAGAAGATGTGTTGTCTGTTGGGTAGGTGATTACGAGTTGTACAGACAGTGGAACTCAACAAGACGACCAGACTAGGATGAGTGAGTGATAGAGAGGGGATGTAAGCGCTACC
Source organism: Raja brachyura (assembly GCA_963514005.1). The sequence goes on from OY740799.1 coordinate 6,922,542, forward strand.
TGGAGTTAGATAAAACGCTGTTGATTTCTGAAGAAGGGGTTCGACCCGAAGCTTTGCCTATTTCCTTCGCTCCATAGATGCTGCCTCGCCCGCTGAGTTTCTCCAGCATTTTTGTCCGCTGGGTTGTGAACTGGTGAGGTGCAGGCCAGATTCTGCGGTCTCCTCAAAGTGCAACATTGTTTGCAAGGGAAGCCCTGGAGGCGCGTCATTAAACGGCGGGGGTCCCCCAAAAAAATGTGTCAAATGTTGCAAGCTGCAAGAAACAAACAAGAACCGTCTCCAACAAAGATCCTATCGCGGATGGCGATAGGATCTTTGGTCTCCAAGTTAAGCGTGGAAAGCACACAGTTGTCCCAGATTGAGACGAAAAATCTCTCTCGCCCTCTTTCCTCTGTCTGATTGGTAAAACGCAGCCTATGGGATCTCTTCAGCCGCCGACTGTTTCCGGGAGTGAGATCCTATAACAAGAGTGAACTGCGAGAAGATGGCAGCTGGAAATGTGAAGCAGAGTTTGTACTGAGGAGTTGCCGAATATAACTGACCGTGGGGGAAGGGAATAATATCACTGCTGTCATCATGTTGCAGTGGAAGAAAGGGAGGTTGGGGATGGGTGGAGTTGAAACCCATACTGGGTGCAGGACGTAAGTGCTTTGCTAGTCTGAAGAAGGGTCTCGACCCGAAACATCACCCATCCGTTCTCTCCAGAGATGCTGCCTGTCCCGCTGAGTTACTCCAGCATTTTGTGTCTATCTTGTGCTTTAATAGTCAGTGTTATTAACCAGTTGGCAGCAGATTGTTCAAGAAGGAACTGCAGATGCTGGAAAATCGAAGGTAGATAAAATTGCTGGAGAAACTCAGCGGGACAGGCAGCATCTATGGAGCGAAGGAAATAGGCAACGTTGCTTATTTCCTTCGCTCCATAGATGCCGCCGCACCCGCTGAGTTTCTCCAGTAATTTTGTCTAGCAGCAGATTGTTTTGGCTTTGAGTCCTATTGTACTACATTATAACTAGGTTGTTCCAGTCAATAATATTATACAGCTGAGCGGGACAATAAAAGCAAAACAAATGGGGATATTCAAAATTCTAGTTCTAACCAAAGGCCTTTGAACTGAAAGGTGAGACATGTTTCTCTCACTGTGCGGGTTGCTGGGCTTTTCAGCATTTTTTTTTGTATTTGCTTTGGATATTCAAAATTGTTTTGGGAGTTAGTCTTTTTACCCGGAAGGTAGAGGGTTTTAAAACTAGAGGGCATAGGCTTAGGATGAGCGGGGGGAGAGGGGCTAGACCTACTGGGACCCATTGGGTTTCCCAACGCAACCCATTCCCCAAGGAGCAACTGTTTCCACTCGGAGGGTGGTCTGCATATGGAATGAGCTGCTGGAAGAAGCGATAGTTGTGGATACAATCACAACTTTTAAAAGATGGGACCAGGGCCTGTTTCTGTGTTCTGCAGCTCTATGACTCTAGAATGTGGAGTGGTTGAACAGTGTGGCCATCAGTCTGGAGAAGGGTCTCGACCCGAAACATCACCCATTCCTTCTATCCAGAGATGCTGTCTGTCCCGCTGAGTTACTCCAGCATTTTGTGCCTGTCTATGGCCAAAGGTAATGTTGCTACTGAATGGAGCAATAGACACAAAGTGCTGCAGTAACTCAGCGGGTCAGGCAGCATCTCTGGAGAAATATGATGGGTGATGATTGGGCCGGGACCCTTCTTCAGTCCGAAAATGGGTCCTGACCTGAAACGTCACCCATCCTTTTAATCCAGAGATAATTTATATTTGGTCGAAACCAGCAATGCAGTTCATTGTTTCTGCTGAATGGAGAGTGTTGGATGTAACCCTACAAATGCACGTTAACACTGCAACCAGGTTATCCCACATACCAATTATGTAACGAGTATGAGGACATTGGACTACAGGATAGCTAAAGGGCCTGTCCCACTTGGGCGACCTAATCTGCGAGTTTCGGAGAGTTTGAAAAAATGTCATGTTGAAGACCTCCTTCGACTATGTAGACGACTTCCTTCGACTATGTTGAAGACTAACTTCGGGAAAATTGGACACTGAATAGTGGAGTGTGAAGACGATCTCCCTTCAACCTCCCTTCAACTATGATGAAGACTATCTACGACCACCTTCGACTACCCTCGATTACTACGACTAACATGCCGACCTACTATGACTAAACCTATGAGTAAAAAAAGTATCTTTTTTTTTTTCCCCATGGCCACCTTTTTTTACCCAATGTTCGGCACGGACTGGAAGAGCCGAGAGGGCCTCTTTCCGTGCCGAACAGTTACTCCAGCATTTTGTGTCTGCCTTTAATTTAAACCAGCATCTGCAGTTCTTCCTTCACCCATTCGGGGATTGAGTTCCAAAGCCCTGGCGCCCTCGAGGTGAAAATAATGTCCTTATCTCTCTAATTTTACTAGTACTTTAATTCTATGAACAAGGTGGGTCAAAGGAATATTTCCATATTGTACAACTCTGCCTATAGTGTATATACTAACAGTATATACACTAGAGGCACCCATAATTGCAAAGGCACCCATTAAACATTTTCTTTACACTGCGTTAGCATAATTTAGATACCGATTCGTCAATTTCCCTGGATTCCTCTCCTTCTGATCCATCTGCATCAGCACTGCCCCTCAATTCTCTCCTCCCTCCCTCGCTTGCCTAAGTTAGTCCTGAGTGTGTTGAAATGGCAGCTCATAAGAAAGGTACACTGTTAAAATGACACCAAATGCTGGAGTAACTTACAGCAGGGTCAGGCAGCAGCTCTAATGAACATGGATAGGTAACGTTTCAGGTCAAGGCCCTTCTTCAGACTCGACACTGAGTGCTGGAGTAACTCAGTGGGTCAGGCAGCATCTCTGGCAAACATGGATAGGTGACACTGCAGGTTGGGACTCTTCTTCAGGCCAATCTCTGAATTCCTTTTGCCACTGTCCTTTAGCCTCATAAGTGTAGGTCGGAATTTGCGAGAACAAACGCAAGCAGTGACCAATGTTGTGGTGATTATTTAGTGATATCTCACTGCTCAGGTCTTTTACCTGAAATATTTCCACGGATGCTGCCTGACTTGATGAGTGTTTCCATCCAGCATTTACTGTTTTTGTGACTATTTCATACAGATGGATTTGCTTTTGATGAAAATGGAAACCGAGATAATGTTCTGGAGATAGAACAGAGTGGTGTGACTAATTGGACTGGGTCTTTGCCATTGTCAAGCACGATGGGTGAAATGGCTTCCGTCTGTGCAGTATGATATTATTTGTCTGCAATCTTCATCTATTTCATTGCTGGAATCCCCATATTTACAATTCCCAATGTGGCCAGTGGGGAATACCCATCTCACCACCCTCACTCTTTACTGGGGCTTGCTGAAGGAAATTGTCACATCTGTAGCGGCAGATTTTCATTTCTTTCAGGCAATTGGCACCCTAGACGCTATTTGAAGGGGCTGTCTTCTAAACGCATGCGAGCAAGCTCACTCACAGAGACCTTCAGAGCTTCTTCTCAGATATGGCTTCAAAACACAGTCTTTTGGTCACCTAATTATAGGAAGGATGTCAACAAAATAGAGAGAGTACAGAGGAGATTTACTAGAATGTTGCCTGGGTTCCAGCAACTTAGTTACAGAGAAAGGTTGAAAAAGTTAGGTCTTTATTCTTTGGAGCGCAGAAGGTTAAGGGGGGACTTGATTGAGGTCTTTAAAATGATGAACGGGATAGACAGAGTTGACGTGGATAAGCTTTTCCCATTGAGGGTAGGGAAGATTCAAACAAGAGGGCATGACATGAGAATTAAGGGACAGAAGTTTAGGGGTAACATGAGGCGGAACTTCTTTACTCAGAGAGTGGTGGCTGTGTGGAATGATCTTCCAGCAGAAGTAGTGGAGGCAGGATCGATTTTAACATTGAAAAGTAAAGTGGATAGGTATATGGACGGGAAGGGAATGGAGGGGTGTGGTCTGAGTGCAGGTAGATGGGACCAGGGGAAAATAAATGGTTGGCACGGACTGGAAGGGCCGAGAAGGCCTGTTTCCGTGCTGTAATTGTTATATGGTTATATGGTTTTGATGAATAAATGCTTTATTGTTGTTAGAAAACAGTAAGATACATCCAAATTTCTTCCGACTCGTTACTACAATCTTGTTCGAACTCCAGCTTATTACTTTAGACATTAGAAAACTCCTCGTGTCTCCGTAACACTGGCAAGGTCCGCATGTTCCCGCATGATCTCCTTTAGATCTCCCATGCACTCCGCATGGTAGAAGGGTTAACCCTCCCCATCGTCTCTCCAAACTAATCTAAAAACTAATCTTCTGCGCAAGCATCTAAACTCCAAACACGCCCAAAAACTCGTCATAAATCCCACCCACAATATAACGGGCAGTCTAAAATTTAAAGGCACATGCCATCATCAATGACATGCAAAACAGGCCAAATGGCCACTACAACTGCTATCTGGCTTAGCTGAGTTTAGACACAGAATGGAAGCAGGCCCTTCGGCCCACCGGGTCCACGCCAACCATGGATGTCCCGTACACTAGTTTTACGTCCTACACACTAGGGGCAATTTATAGAAGCCAATTAACCTACAAACATGCACGTCTTAAGAAATTGGGGGGGGGGGGGGGGGAACTAGAGCACCTGAAGGAAACCCACATAGTCATAAGGAGAACGTACAAACTCCACATAGGCAGCACCCGTAGTCAGGATGTAACCCGGGTCTCTGGTGCTGTGAGGCAGCAGCTCCACCGCTGCGCCGCCCAACCAATTGGTACCGTGGCCCGCCAATCATTATAGACCTTGCATTGTGCTGGAAGTGGTCTGATCAATCCCCTAAACAATGTTTAATAATATGTTTTATTATCTTTGCAGCTTGTATTCTGTAAACCAACATGGCAGCAACGTGACTTGCGTTAAGATGACTCAGTGTAAGTCCAACTGTTTCTTTACTGTTAACATTTATAAATTTGAATTGATGTTTATTCTGTTTGATAATTTTGATCTGTCTCTTGTGTCTCTTTTTTTTTCTACTTTGAATGAAAATTCTTGCTTTACTATCCCATTTGAAATTCAACTCCTCTGGACGTGTAACGTCAGGCAGTGCCAGCTTAAGTTTTACACAGAGGTTTTTAGTGTGGGGAGTTTAACCTGTAACGTTCCAACTTGGAGGCAAGAATCTCACACTGCACTATGCTTCTTAAAGGGCCTGTCCCACAAGGTGATTTTTTTTTTTTTTTGGGCAACTACAAGCGACTACCGTAACATTTTCAACATGTTGAAAAATCTTCGGCGACAGTGGCGACAATAGTTGACCTAGATGGTGTCGTAGGTTGTCGCCATTAAAAGGTGAATTCCATTAAAACTAGCCCCTGGCAGTCGCCTAAAGAGTCGCCTAAGTGGGACAGGCTCTTAAGGCACTACAATCATTCCTTGGGTTACGAAAGAGATCAGATCGTGGAAAATGTTTTGTTAAGTGACAATCCTTGAACTGCAAAGACTGGGCAAAATGCACCATGATATTTGTTGTAGAATGTTGTCCCATTGACGATTCAAGAGAAAAATAGTTTTGGGGAGACTGGAGAATTGAGTTGAGATGGAAAAATAGATCACCCACGAATGAATGGCTGAGCAGACTCGATAGACTGAACAGTCTAATTGTGTTCCTTGGGTAGAAAGTAAGAAATCAATGATACATAAAGGCTTACAGCAAAAAATAGATTTTCAATGTTTAGGGATAACAGAATATCTACATCTAAGGATTTAAATATATTAATAGATTTTCTTTTCTGCTGCACAGGTAGGCGAGGCAAGCGGAGACGACTTGCTCCCTCGGACTGCTTGTCTTTGAGCAACAGTGGTGCGGGTGCGGTTTCACTGACCCAACCATTCAGCTCTTTGGCCGCTGGCAGAGATACACACAGGGGCCTCTACCCGTGGAACAGGAAAGCAGCCACCCAGTTAGACCCTCTCCAAAGGCCGGCACCGCGCGATGTCAACAGGGTCTCGGAGAACACAACCAGCGGTAAAGCCACCGCTGGCCGGCCGCACTCGGAGGTGGACCTTGTGTTTGACCCCGCAGACTTTCTCGCCAGTGACTCGTCCATTGAACGTGACGTGTTTGTCCTGCACTCGAACTCCAGTGGGGAGCGACGTTTGCCGTTACTGGGATGCCCGTCGAAGAATAACGGCATTGGGGGGGACACTTCCACACGGAGTCTCGAAGATGCCCCTGCTGCCTTCCAGCAGAATCAGATGAAGAATGGGATGATTGAAGTTGAGCTGGATGTTGACCCACTCCCTGACTCTTACTTTGGATTGTTGGGATGCAGAGGCTCCCACTCCCAGCCTTCCGGGCACATCACCCAACTCCCAGACGAAATACTCAGGGCTGTATTCTGTCACCTGCCAGCGGTGGACTTGTACCGCCTCAGATCGGTCTGTCAGCAATGGCGACGTGTCCTCAGTGACCCAATGGTAAAGTTTGGCGTCTTTAGATATCAGTGCGTTCTTGTACGTTCCTTCCCACCTCCTCGTAAGCATTGATCCCAGACACAAAGAACTGCAGATAGACACCAAATGCTGGTGCAACCCAGCAGGTCAGGCAGCATCTCCGGAGAAAAGGAGTAGGTGACATTTTGGGTCGAGACTTCCGACACAAGGAACTGCAGATGCTGTTTTTAAAAAAAAAAGCACAGTGCTGGAGTAACTCAGTTGGTCAGGCAGCATCTCTGGAGGACATGGACTGGTGACAGTTCGGGTCGGGACCATTCCTCAGATTAATTGTAGTAGAGGGATAGAACGTTGTATAGGGTCTTGGTGAGACCACACCTGGAGTATTGCGTACAGTTCTGGTCTCCAAATCTGAGGAAGGACATTATTGCCATAGAGGGAGTGCAGAGAAGGTTCACCAGACTGATTCCTGGGATGTCAGGACAGTCTTATGAACAAAGACTGGGTAGACTCGGTTTATACTCTCTAGAATTTAGGAGATTGAGTGGGGATCTTATAGAAACGTACAAAATTCTTAAGGGGTTGGACAGGCTAGATGCAGGAAGATTGTTCCCGATGTTGGGGAGGTCCAGGACAAGGGGTCACAGCTTAAGGATAAGGGGGAAATCCTTTAGGACCGAGTTGAGAAGGACTTTTTTCACACAGAGAATGGTAGGTCTCTGGAACTCTCTGCCACAGAGGGTAGTTGAGGCCAGTTCATTGGCTATATTTAAGAGGGAGTTAGATGTGGCCCTTGTGGCTAAGGGGATCAGAGGGTATGGAGAGAAGGCAGGTACGGGATACTGAGTTGGATGATCAGTCATGATCATATTGAATGGCGGTGCAGGCTCGAAGGGCCGAATGGCCTACTCCTGCACCTAATTTCTATGTTTCTATGTTTCTAAAGCTGGAAAAAAGATTCCGGAACAGCGATATGGAACTGGATGACACAAGGAACTGCAGATGCTGGAATCTTGAGTAAAACACTAAGTATTGGAGTAGCCCAATGGGTCAGGCAGTGTCTGTGGAGGGAATGGAGGAGCAACGTTTCGGGTTGTGTCTGAAGAAGGGTCCCAAACCAAAACATTGCCTACGATTATCCATACCTTCAGGTGTTGCTGCCAGACTCTGTGAGTTACTCCAGCACTTTGTATTTTACTCAATATGGAACTGGCTTCTTACTAAAGTAGGCACTAGTCCTACAGCTGAGAGTCTGAATTGTGAGCAGAGGCATTGATCTTACAGTGAGCATGGACTTGATGGGGTAACATTGCTTCCTTTTATGTCATAAGGAAATTCAAGAGGTTAGATAAGGTTCCATCTAATTAAGGTAGATTAATATAATCGATGTAAAAGAGATGTTTCTATTTGTATGGGAGAACGAGAGGCAATAGTCTCTAAAGTCCAAAATACTCAACAGATCAGGCAGCATCCGTGGAGAGAGAAACAGAATGAATGCTTCAGCTTGGTAGTCTTCCATTAAAAATAAGAAAACACAAAAGTAAGTTATTTTTTTAATGTAGAAAATGGGATGAAATATAGGAGAGATTAAATGACAAATGGGGTGATGGAAATAGAAACATAGAAAATAGAGGCAGGATGAGGCCATTTGGCCCTTTAGAGCCATTCATTGTGATCATGGCTGATCGTCCCAAATCAATAACCCGTGCCTGCCTTCTCCCCTATCCCTTGATTCCACTAGCCCCTAGAGCTCTATCTAATTCTCTCTTAAATCCATACAGTGATTTGGCCTCCACTGCCCTCTGTGGCAGGGAATTCCACAAATTCACAACTCTCTGGGTGAAAACGTGTTTTCACACCTCAGTCTTAAATGGCCCTTTATTCTAAGACTGTTGCCCCTGCTTCTGGACTCGCCCAACATTGGGAACATTTTTTTTACAGATTAAAAAAGAGCCTGCAAACCCGCATATCTTTGGGACATGGGAGGAAACAGCAGCACCAGGTAGAAACTGACATGGTCGCAGGGCGAACATGCAGACTCCACGCAGACAGCACCCTAGGTCAGGATCGAACATGGATCTCTGAAGCTGAGGCAGCATCACTATTGTGTTGCCCAGTCAGGAGGTGTAAAAGGAATTATCTGAAATTTCTGGAAGAAAAGAATAGTGAAAGGCCTAGATGGAATGAATGTGGAGAGGATATTTCCACGAGTGGGAGAGTCCAGGACCAAAGGGTACAGCATCAGAATAAAAGGACAAACTTTTTGAATGGAGATGGGGATGAATTTCTATAAGTCAGTGGGTGGTGAATCTGTGGAATTCTTTGCCACCGGAGGCTGAGGAGGCCAAGTCATTGGATATTTTGAAAGCGGAGATTGGCAGAATCTTGATTAGCAAGGGTGTCGGGGGTTTGGGGAGATTGCAGGAGAATGGGGTTGAATGGGCAAGGTAGATCAGCCATGTGCGAATGGCGGCGTAGACCTGATGGACCAAATGGACTAATTTTGAACCTGGAACATAAAATCCCTATCGATGGGTAAAAGCTGGAATTGCTGTTGGGACAGAAGCAGCTGTGAAAGGAGAAGCAGTCAATGGTTTGATTCTGAAGACCATTAACTCAGTTTCTCGCTCCACAGATACCGAGTGCTTTCAGAATTTTGTTTTTTATTTCGGATTTGCATGCATCTGCGTATTTTTGCTTGTTGTTGCTGGGGATGTGAACTGTACGGGCTTCTTCTTATCGAGTCCACACACACGATTCAAAGTTGTGCAGACAGAGCTGAACACATTTCTCGGCATCTGCATACAACAGCGTCTGCCTTGCACTTCTTGCGCTTCTTGTGCGTGGTGGTGGAAAGATTGCTGGAAATAGGGCGGCAACGTGAACGCTCTTTCCTTGACCCCCACTGTAAAAGGCTGAACGACAGGTTATGTGAGCCGTTGAGTTTTGTTTTGAGAGTGCCCTTGCTGTGGCGAAAGTCTCGTTGATCTTGCCATAAACATGGACCCATTTCTACGATCAATGTGTTGGTTGTCTTAACTTGGTTTCACAGTTTGCACCATGGAAGAAGCGCTACTATCGATACAGGAAGGGAGAGGGGAGAGCTGTGATGGAAATGGACAAGATTCTGAAAGAAAATAATATTACAAAGGATAACGAACTGTGCATGTTAAATCTTATAAGGTGAGTGTTTGTCGTTACAATGACCAAATTCAGTATCCTAGCTATATTTGTCTTGTTATTCATCATCGTTGAAAACATTAGTGACGCAGTGGCGCTGGTTTCCGATGGACACGCTGGCAAGCTCCTCTTTTGTCTCTACACATGCGTGCAGAGAAGGTTCACCAGACTGATTCCTGGGATGTCAGGACAGTCTTATGAACAAAGACTTGATAGACTCGGTTTATACTCTCTAGAATTTAGGAGATTGAGTGGGGATCTTATAGAAACGTACAAAATTCTTAAGGGGTTGGACAGGCTAGATGCAGGAAGATTGTTCCCGATGTTGGGGAGGTCCAGGACAAGGGGTCACAGCTTAAGGATAAGGGGGAAATCCTTTAGGACCGAGATGAGAAGGACTTTTTTCACACAGAGAGTGGTGGGTCTCTGGAACTCTCTGCCACAGAGGGTAGCTGAGGCCAGTTCATTGGCTATATTTAAGAGGGAGTTAGATGTGGCCCTTGTGGCTAAGGGGATCAGAGGGTATGGAGAGAAGGCAGGTACGGGATACTGAGTTGGATGATCAGCCATGATCATATTGAATGGCGGTGCAGGCTCGAAGGGCCGAATGGCCTACTCCTGCACCTAATTTCTATGTTTCTATGTTTTCCTTCAACGTCTTCAGCATTGTCTTAATTGGCCTTCCCAGGTCATGTCTTCCATGGGCGGGTCCCCACAGCACAACCGATCTTCTCGGTCAGAGGTGGAATCTCCCCATAGAGCAGGGGCGTTGGTGATGTGGTCCCTCCAACTAGCATTTTGAACTTTTCTGAGCATTGGGGTTATTGGGACAACTTAATTGGATAGAATTGAGAGAAAGTATTTATCAGGACAGGACTGCCTATCTACCTTAAGGGCCTGTCCCACTTTCACGACCTAATTCACAACCTTTTTTACTCGTGGACATTTTTCATCATGCTAGTAAAATACGCCCCGACCTACTTGATGCCACGAATACCTACGACTAGCATCACGGCCTGCTACGACCTACCTACGACCTCCTATGACCTCGTGACGACCATGCTGCGAGTATGTCAAGGGCATACTCGGCAGAGGTCATGAAAGTGGGACAGGCCCTTTAAAGAGGTAACAAAAGAGCATCACGGTGGCGCAGCGGTAAAGTTGCGCCTTACAGAGCCCAAGACCCAGGTTCGATCCTGACTACAGGTGCTGTCTGTACGGTGTTTGTACGTTCTCCCTGTGACATTGTGGTTTTTCTCCAGGTGTTCCAGTTACCTCCCACACTCCAAAGATGTATGCATAGGTTAATTGCCTTCGGTACAATATTTATTTTTTTTTGTCCCTAGTGTGTAGGATTGTGCTAGTGATCACTGGACTGCGCGGACTCGGTGGGCCAAAGGGCCTGCTTCCGTGCTGTATCTTTAAAGCCTAAAGTGTAAACAGAGGCCATAAATTCTGATAGAACAAAGCCAGAGGTAGTGTTGTGTAGGAGCCTTAAGTATAATATTAAAACATTGTAAGAAGCCTCTTTGCAGGGAGTGACAGTGTAGAGTTAACCTTGTCATGGACTGTTTGAAGGAGAGGTGCAGGTAGAGTTAAATTAATTTAAATGTAATCATTTAAGAAACATTTAGACAGGTACATGGATAGGGTAGCTTTAGAGGGATATGGGTGAAACGCAGGCCGGTGGGACCAGTGTAGATGGGGCATGTTGGTTGGTGTGGGCAAGTTGGGCCGAAGGGCCTGTTTCCACATTGGTACTTTTATGCTCGATGGAGCTTGGATGAAGGAGATACATGAATCATGATGGAGCACAATATGCTTGGAAGCAATTTTATTTTATGTTGCAGCTTTTAACGTTATAAAAAGAGCATTATCATATATTGATGTGGAGGAAAGAACTGGAGATGCTGGTTGAAACCGAAGAGAGTCACAAAATGCTGGCGTAACTCAGCGGGACTGGCAGCATCTCTGGAGAGAAGGAATGGGTGACGATTCGGGTGTGAAGTAGGGTTTCGACCTGAAACGTCACCCATTCCTTCTCTCCAGAGACGCTGCCTGGCCCGCTGAGTTACGCCAGCATTTCGTATCATATATTGACGTTGAGCTTCACAAGTGGTCGGGGCAGGCGATGAAACTTTTTAAACATTACTTTGTGGGGTGCAGATGTTGCTAATATGGCCCGTCTTTTTACCCACGAGAGGAGCTACGGCTGTGAACCTCTGCAATCCCTCTAGTGAAGTGCTGTTGGGTCGAGGGTTCCAGGGTTCACACCAAACAGTGAAGAAAGAGTGGCAATACGTTTCCAAGTCAGGACGGCGTGCAGTTTGGAGGGGAACCTGCAAGTGGCGGTGTTTCTATTGTACCCGATGCACCTGGCATGCTGAGCGTTAGAGATTTTGTTCAGAGATCAGCGTGGAAACAGGTGCTTCGGCCCAACAAGATTAGTTTAGTTTAGTTGTTCCGGCGTACAGTGAAAAGCTTTTTGTTGCGTGTTGACCAGTCAGTGGAAAGGCAATACTCGATTACAATCGAACCATCTGCAGTGTGCAGAGACCAGGCCGACCTAGGATCACCCGTACACTAGTTCTATCCTACACACTAGGGTCAATTTGCAGAAGCCAATTAACCTACAAACCTGTACGTCTTTGGAGTGTGGGAGGAAACTGGAGCACTCGGAGAAATCCCATGCAGTCACAGGGAGAACGTACAAAGGTCAGAGACACGGGTTCGACCCTCACTACGGGTGCTGTCTCTATCGAGACCTGGGTCTCTGACGCTGTAAGGAAGCAACTCTACCGCTGCGCCGCCCTGGTTGTGGATTTGTGAACTGCTGGCAAGTGGCCTTGGTGAGTGGTTTATTTCAAAGATACAGCGCAGAAACAGGCCCTTCGGCCCACCGGGTCCGTGCCGACTAGCGATCCCCGCACACTAACACTATTCTACACACACTAGGGACAATTTCACATTTTACCAAGCCAATTTACCTAAATACCTGTACCTCTTTGGAGTGAGGGAGGAAACGAACGATCTCGTAGAAAACATATGCAGGTCACGGGGAGATCGTACAAACCGCATACAGACAGCACCCGTAGTCGGGATCGAACCCGGGTCTCCGCCGCTGCAAGCCCTGTGTGGCACAACTCTACCGCTGCGCCACCGTGCCTGCTCTGCGATTAATTGTAGAGCATTTTGTAGATGGTATTTACTCTTCACGCAGCTTCACAGCAGTGCTGCTGTGCCACCACCGTTAGATTATCTATCTCAATATCTAATTGCGTGGGGTGTAGAAAATCCAGTTAGACTTTCCAGTGGGAGTGTCCTTAGCGACGTATGACTTGATGCTTTTCAACCTCTCTTCCTGTTTTCACAAACTTTCTAATACTTGTGTATTTTGTGTTTTTTCATTAGATATGTGTCATTGTTTCAGCATGGGCGATCTGTAAACACAGACGCCGTCCTGAATTGCCTTCAGCACCACTCCCTCTTTAATCAGTCCAAGTTATGCATGAGCCAGACACTTCCTGATATAAATCATGCAGCCAGGGTAAGTTTAGCAGATCCTTCCTGACATTGTTGCTTTATCCTGAACAGCCAAAAAATACGATATGAGTTTGTAGAACATAGACCAGTACAGCTTGGCTTAAGATGTCTGGGGACAATTTACATTTATACCAAGACCTCCCCACCATAGAGGGGATTTATCGCAGTCGTTGCCTCAAAAAGGCTGGCAGCATCATCAAAGACCCACACCATCCTGGCCACACACTCATCTCCCCACTGCCTTCAGGTAGAAGGTACAGGAGCCTGAAATCTGCAACATCCAGGTTGAGGATCAGCCACTTCCCCACAGCCATCAGGCTATTAAACTCAACTCAAGCAAAACTCTGATCGTTAAATAGCCCATTGCACTTTATCTGTTTGTTTATGTGTGTGTGTGTATATATATATATATATAGATATATATATATATATATATGCAAAAACAAAAATTTAATTGTCCTATCTGGGACACATGACAATAAACTCTCTTGAATCTTGAATTAACCTACAAATCTGTACGTCTTTGGAGTGTGGAAGGAAATCGAAGATCTTGGAGAAAACCCACACGGTAACAGGGACAAGGTACAACCTCCGTACAGACAGCACCCGTAGTCGGGATCGAATCCGGGTCTCTGCCGCTGTAATTGCTGTAAGGCAGCAACTCTACCGTGCCGCCCCTAGTTGTAGATAGAATTGTTGCAACCCGGCTATACAGAGAGAATCACATAACCGTTTAATTTAATTTAATTAATTTTTTTAATGCTATTTAGACTTCAAGCACGTGGGCGCTACAGGCTGTGATCGTTCTCCTGTCGAATAGTGTACAAGAAATCCAGAGACTTATATCCTGTCTGGGGCGACCCTGTTCGACTCTGCCAGGGATGGAGCTTGTGGAAGTCCTGTACTGTCTGGCGACGTTACTGTTTGCCCTGAGAGAGAAAGGCATCAGCAACAGGTACTGCCACCCACCCCCTCTGCTCTGGCTTCTGATCATCAGTGCAACGCCCCTGGCGCACTGGTTGCAGCCACATCAGCGTGTCGGCTGTGGACACCGTGAAGCTGCCGCCATGTCTGCAGTGGCGTCCACCTAGAAAGCACCTAATTGTCATGTGTAGGAAGGAACTGCAGACGCTGGTTTACACCGAGGATAGACACAAAGTGCTGGAGTAACTCAGTGGGTCAGGCAGCATCTCTGGAGAAAAAGGATGGGTGACGTTTCTAGTGGGGACCCTTCTTCAGATCTAATGGTCATGTTGTTGCCCTTCCGTCTCTGTTGGTTATTTTCCCTGATGCTGCAGGTCCTTTATTTCCACCAAATTCAATAGACAATAGGTGCAGGAGAAGGCCATTCGGCCCTTCAAGCCAGCACCGCCATTCAATGTGATCATGGCTGACCATCCACAATCAGTACCGCGTTCCTGCCTTCTCCCCATATTCCTGACTCCGCTATCTTCAAGAGCCCTATCTAGCTCTCTCTTGAAAGTATCCAGAGAACCGGCCACACACTCACCACTCTCTGTGTGGAAAAAGTGTTTCCTCATCTCCGTTCTAAATGGCTTACCCCTTATTCTTAAACTGTGGCCCCTGGTTCTGGACTCCCCCAACACAGTCGGTGGAAAGAGTTTGAGTTCAGTTTCTTGTCACGTGTACCGAGGTGCAGTGAAAAGTTTTTGTTGCGTCAGCGGAAAAAGAATACATGATTACAATCGAGCCCTCCACAGTGTACAGACACATGATAAAGAGAAAAAAGTGAATATCATTTAGTGCCTTTAGTGCCGTGTTAGGCGCTTCCCCCCCCCCGCCCCCCCCGCCCCCCCCCCCCCCCGGAGAATGCTATGTACTTATCTTTTCTGTTTCTCTCCTGAGTGCAGGCCCCAGACCTCTCTATAACCTTATTCCCTCCAGCTCCTTGGATGTAAGGTTTGCCTAGCACTGAAATAGCTCTGAAATAAAGTATGAGCATTTATGTTATTTTATAAACTATTACTAATGTAAATCTGTTTCAGGATTCATTATAATCTATTCTACGCACTCTACTTGAGGGAGAATCCAGCCACTGTATCCAGTAAACAGTTGAAGCATCTTTCTTCATTGCAGGACTCCAACAGGTGAATTTTTTATGCTTGTTTAAAATAAATCATACTTCATTCCACCAGGCAAAAGTTCTAGACAAAAGGCCCCATCTTTCATCATTACTTTTAATTCCGTTTCTCCAAAAGGTCCTACAGCAAGTACGATAGATCACTCGACAAAAAAGACGTAGTATGGTCATGAGCAGATTCATGGGTAATTTTCGGCCCCATTTCCGTCTCCGCACCAAAGATCCCATAGGATAATAGTGTGGAGACGGAAGCTGGTTACGGAAACATCCTCGTAAAAATAAAAGTAATTTGGTAAAAATCTTCTCATTTTCAGAATTTAAATTTATTAACACAAACTGTTCCCCCACCACGCTGATTACACTGCGGGTCGGGTCGGGTCCGATTACGGAAATGGTTGGGGAAAAAAAGGCCCACATTCCGTTCCGCTGCGTACTACACATCAGCCCATTGCATTTAGCAGGAGTGGTCTATCTTGCTCCGCTATAGGATCTTTGGTTTCTCCTTCCTTAAAGTGGAGCACGGTGGCGCAGCGGTAGAGTTGCTTCCTTACAGCACCAGAGATCCGAGTTCAATCTTGACTACGGGTGCTGTTTGCACGGAGTTTGTACGTTCTCCCCGTGACTGCGCGGGCTTTTTCCTACGCTCCAAAGACATATAGGTTTCAAGTCAAGTCAAGTTTATTTGTCACATACACATACAAGATGTGCAGGGAAATGAAAGTGGCAATGCCTGTGGATTGTGCAAAAAAAACTACAGAACAGAATAGAACAGAATCAGTATTTACATATTAGAAACAAAACAGCAATTTTAAAAAGACACAACACAACAGTAAATTGGTACAGTAAGTTAGTCCCTGGTGAGATCGGAGTTTACAGTCCTAATGGCCTGTGGGAAGAAACTCAGTCTCATCCTCTCTGTTTTCACAGCGAGACAGCGGAGGCGTTTGACTGACCGTAGCAGCTGGAACAGTCTGTAGCTGGGGTGGTAGGGGTACCCCATAATGTTGCTGGCTCTGGATCTGCACCTTCTGATGTGTAGGTTAATTGGCTTCAGTAAAGATTGAAAATTGTTTGTGGTGTGTAGGATAGTATGAGCATACGGGGGTCGGTGTGGATTCGGTGGGCTGAAGGGCTTGCTCCCGTGCTGTGTCTCCAAACTAAACTTAAAAAAAAACAAAACACATTACAGCTGATTGTCACATTAGTACCTTATTTAATGAAGAACCATTCTGCAGGGTGGGGTGAAGTCAGGCACCCACCCCAGATCCCACCCAACTGTGGGTCATGAGGATGTTGCTTCTTTGGATGTCCATCTTCGCTCGCTGGGACTTCTGGTAATGATGTCTGCTGTCAGATCGTTGAAAGAACAAAAACCTCACTTTGGGAAGACCAAAGTCATTGTCCACATACTCTTTTTCCCGCCCACTATCACATTTTCACCCCCAGGAATGCGGTTGTGCCTGAACCAAAATGTTCACAACCTTGGAGATGTACCAGTTTGGAGATATACGTAGCATGGAAACAGGCCCTTTTGCCCACCGAGTCGACACTGCCCATCGACCATCGCCCATTCACACTAGTCCTCTGTTATCCCACTTTCACATTCATTCCCTACACACTAGGGGCTATATACAGAGGCCATTACCCTACAACCAGCCCGTCTTTGAGAAGTGGGAGGAAATCAGAGCACTCGGAGGAAACACATGTGGCCCCTGAGAGAACATGCAAACTCCACACGGGTCTCTACGTCGGAGCTCCCACTGGTGCCACACACTGGCACCACACACTGTAGGTATGTTACAAAACTTACCTTCAGCGGCACTGCAGTTCTGCCACTGGCCATGTGCGCGACTTTGGCGCCTTTGAGGGGGGAGGGGGGAGATTAAAATGCCGTTTTCTCCTGCCTGTCCGAGCTCTATTTTCTCGGGCTGCTAGCTGATGCAGAAAAATCGTTACGTCTTCCGTTCTCGGAAGTTTAAAAAAAATATCGCGGGACAATTTAATCGCTGGAGTAAAATAAACAGTCTGCTTCTAACGCCGACAACGGGACGGATCTCATGTAGGGGACAAAACACGAAATAAGTCGCATATTTTACATATAAACTTGATTCTTAGGATGACTTTAATCCAAATTTAATTGGCGAAAATGTGATTTTGGCCCCATACAAACCGGCAGTGTTTTTCCTGCTGATATGGGGTTCAAATTCACCGCATCCGTAACATTTCAATTGATCGCATTCCAGAAACACCCACTCGCAAGATGATTTAAATGGCCATTAATTTACGGGAATTAAACACTAAATTCCTTCCATTTGGCCTATAAATTCATGACAATGAGATTTAAAAATCATGTTATGATTTTATGTTATGTCATGTTATCAACTCCTTCGCTCCTTAGATGCTGCTGCACCCACTGAGTTTCTCCAGCCTTTTGTGTACCCTCGATTTTCCAGCTGTTATATTGTGAATTCTTGTGTGAATGTTATTTGGACACTTAGGCTATTTAAAAATGTTAACCTTTTCTTAAGAAATGGATAGATGTTTAGATCTAGTAATTGAATTTTGTAATTAGCTACAATTAGGTAACTAACTAATTATATGCTTTAATTTCAGGTCATCCAAGTAAGATTTCATATTTGTTTCAGAATGCTTCAATCTATAATAACTGAAAATTCCATTCAGTATTCTTAATTTTTAAGAAAGTTATGGGCTTTTGACTGTCCTCGATCACAGCTTTTGAGTTAAGACATGGAAAAGCAATAGTGAACAAGAGTATGAAAATGGCCATAACTTGTTTAATACTGAAGATATGAAAGTGAATTAGGTGTCAAATTAAACTTCTTTTTATGCTTTATCTGATGGGATAAATTGCAGACTTGATTTTTTAAATCTCAAAATTTTGTAACATTGCTACACACTGGCGCCCCACCCTGGTGCCACGAGTAACGAGTTTACGCGTGCACAGTCGCACTTCTGTTTGTGACTTCCGTAACATCCGACTTGCGCAAAGGCCCGCAGTATAAGGCCATGTGATAGGCGCAGAATTAGGCCATTCGGCCCATCAAGTCTACTCTGCCATTTGATCATGGCTGATCTATCCCAACCCCATTCTCCTGCCTTCTCCCTATAACCCCTGATGCCCGTACTAATCAAGAATCTATCTATCTCTGCCTTAGAAAATATCCACTGACGTGGCCTCCACAGCCCTCTCAATTCCACAGAATCACCACCCTTACATCTGTAACCCACATAAGTCGGGGAGCATCTGTTCTTCGATCAGGTCTCTTCTAAGCCTCGGATGTTCCAGAAAAATGTTGCTCACTGTCTAAGTTTTTGATCACCTTGTTTATTATCTCCTCGTGCGACCCAGTGTCAAAGTGATCCTGTGACTTACAAGGACTTTAACCATGTGATAGAAGTGCATGTTGTTGTCAACCTCCTTAATCCCAGCAGCTTTCTTCAGCCTTGGATCCAACGTATCCATTCTATCGATCTCGGCAAATTCGCTGCCTGCTTTCACCCTGCTCCTTCACACACTCTGTGTCTTTGAATTATATATTTAACCTTTCGTCCTTTTATCTATAAAAAGTAGATTGCCCGAGTTCTGGATGCATAGAGCAGCTATGCATTTGTTAAAACTAATAATATGTAAGAATTGTTATGCTTGTTCTTCTACTTTGCAGTTTACTCATTGCTTTTGGAACTTATTTACACTCGGTCCTTCCTATTGCCTGAACCTCGACTTTTCTTTTTAAAAGTAGCTGGCATTTGAGGAACAACGGTAGCCTGAATCCTGAGCTGGAGCGAATACTGAACCTTGAAACTTCGCCACACCACGTGATAAAAATAACGGGCTATGCAGGTAAATGGGAAAACTTGAGACCTTAGAGATACAGCGCAGGAACGGGCCACTGAGTCTGCGCCGACCAGTGCTCGCCCTTCTATCTGCGCTCTAGGGACAATTTACAATTTTACCGAAGCGCAGTGGGTTGACAGAGGATTGTCAAAAAGACATTTGGACAGGTACATGCATAGGACCGGCTTGGAGGGATATGAACCAAATGCAGGTAGGTGGGACTAGTGTAGGTGGGATATGTTGGCTGGTGTGGGCAAGTTGGGCCGAGGGGCCTGTTTCCACTGTGTGAGACTCTGACTCTTGTGTTCGCTATGCGAGACTCACCGACATATAATTTCTGATTGCCCATATCCTTAGATATTCACTGTTGTTGCTGTATGTTTTAGGCAATGTTTTATTGCAGTGTGGGAAACACAGTGGCACAATAGGCAGGGCCGTTGCCACACAGTTCAATACTCATCTCCAGTACTGTCTTTGGAGATTTTACACTTCCTAACTGCGATCAAGTAGGTTTTTTTTCCCAGATGCTCCGTTTTCCCCCACATTCCAAGGACCTTGCAGTTGTTCATTTAACTTGCTGCTGTAAGTTCCCCCTGCTGTTTCGTTTTCAATGCTACTATATCCAATTTTGCTTCAGAGAACCGAAACTGCGCCCAGTTCTCCAAGTGGGGTAGAAGGATAATGAAGCCTCCCCATGTCAAAGCTCCAACCACTCCACAGTAAATGCTCATGAATGAATGATAAAACAAAATATCGGGGCAGTGCGGGTTCAAGGCCCATTTAAGTCTTGAAGCAATTGATCCGTAGCATGAGCATTTACTATAGCAACATTTAAGAGACATATGCTGAGAGAATGGAGCGGCTGGGCTTGTACACTCTGGAGTTTAGAAGGTTGAAAGGGGATCTAATTGAAACATATAAGATTGTTAAGGGCTTGGACACGCTAGAGGAAGGAAACATGTTCCTGATGTTGGGGGGAGTCCAGAACCAGGGGCCACAGTTTAAGAATAAGGAGTAAGCCATTTAGAACAGAGACGAGGAAACACTTTTTCACACAGAGAGTGGTGAGTCTGTGGAATTCTCTGCCCCAGAGGGTGGTGGAGGCAGGTTCTCTGGATGCTTTCAAGAGAGAGCTAGATAGGTCTCTTAAAAATAGCGGAGTCAGGGGATATGGGGAGAAGGCAAGAATGAGGTACTGATTGGGGATGATCAGCCATGATCACATTGAATGGCAGTGCTGGCTCGAAGGGCGAAATGGCCTACTCCTGCACCTATTGTCTATTTGGATAGGTACTTGGATAAGAAAGCTGAAGAGGGATATGGGCCAAGTGCGTGCAAAGGGTACTAGCATAGCAGGACATCTTGGCCGACATGGACGTTGGGCCGAAGGGCCTGTTTCCGTGCTGTATGACTATGTATCTCTAGGGCTAGTACGATTGTGGGTAGAGCCTGAGACACAAGTTAGAATCCTGAATATAAATTCATGCAGTCAAATAAATCTGGAATAATTTTTTTAAATTGACAATAGTAACCATGATATCACCCGATTATTATAAAATTATATTAGGCTTCTGAATGTCTTCATGGAAATAAATGTGATGTTCTAATCAGATCAGGCCTGGGTGCGGCTCCTTCCACCAATGTGATCAATCTTTAATTGACTTGTGTGGGGAAATTAGGGCTGAATAATAATTGCTGGCATGGGTGAAGATATCATCACCCTATGGACAAAGTGTCTCTGAAGAGAGCAGCTCCTAAGAAGTCATCGGACTGTAGAGTGCACGGGATGATAAATGGAGGAAAGCCTTGGTCTGTCTCGAGTTGGTTTGTTTAGTTTGTTAAATTGATTTGGCTCATTCCCAGTTTTCCACTCCCAATCTGACCACGGTACATTGTTGTTAATCCTTCTCCTACCCAGGTACAGGTAAAACCTCCTTACTGATTGAGTATGCATGGCACAGACCCCACCTCCGCTTCCTGTATGTACGTCCCACCAAGCCTGTTCCAGAGGACGTTGGCCACCTTTTACCTCCCAACGTGGATTTTACAACAATGCGTACCAAAGCCTATCAGAGTATAGGCCACAAGTAAGTAGGAAACCAATAGACCTTATTTAGTTACATTGTTTTATAGTGTGTGTGTGTGTGTGTGTGTGTGTGTGTGTGTGTGTGTGTGTGTGTGGAACTGAAAGAAATTTTCATTAGGCGAGAAATAGTATTGGGTAGGCTAATGGGACTGAAGGATGATAAATCCCCTGGGCCTGATGGTCTGCATCCCAGGTCCTCAGGGAGGTGGCTCTGGAGATAGTGGATGCATTGGTGATCATTTCAGGCATGGGTACAAATGACCACATTCCATGCTGCACGGCTCTATAACTGCGTTAAAGCTCCCTCTAAAATATCAATACTTTCAAGTGTGATATTTTCATAAAGTTATTTTTATAAATAACATCTCATCAACAGTTAAGAGAGCGCAGCAGCAGTTGCACTTTCTGCGCCGGACGAGAAGAGCTCATCTCCCCCATCCCATCCTCACTACTCTCTACAGGGGCACCATAGAGAGTATTTTGACCAGCTGTATCTCTGTCTGGTTTGGGGACTGTAGAGCCTCCGACTGGAAGTCTGTGCAGAGAGTGGTGAGGACAGTGGAAAAAATCATCCGGACTTCTCTCCCTTCAATCGGGGATATTGCAACCAAACGTTGCGTGTCTAAGGCCAGCAGTATTATAAAAGACCCCACACATCTCCATCACGGTCTGTTCACTCTGCTGCCTTCGGGCAAAAGATATCGTGGCATAAGGAGCAGAACATCATGGTTCTGCAACAGCTTCTTCCCACGAGCCATCAGACTCCTGAATGCCATGTAATGGGCTGCCACCATTGTCTATTTATCCTTTTATCCATTTTATCCATGCCTATCCTTCTGTTAATTATCGTGTTGCACAGGGAGCCAAATGCAACGTAATTTTGTTTGGAACTGCATATATCAATGTATTTCTAAATGACAATAAAGTTTGTTTGACTTTGACTTGACTTTTTAATGCATTCCCATAGCCATAAATGATTTGTAACAGATGCAACAGCAGGTAACTGATAAGTGTGAGATGTCATTAAAGTCTTCACAAAAATCATTTAAACTTTTGTTCCAGATACCATCAGAAGAAGAAGCTAATGATTTGTGGTCTGAAACCATTTGCTGTGCTTGGATCCCCTGAAGGACAGGGTAGTCTATCTCGGGCAAATTTGATCAGTCGGAGCCTCAGTGCCTTTTTCTCCTCTGTGGATGAGGCCATCAGTGTAGCTCACGTACCAGGAGACCACAAGAGCACCTGTGGAGGTTCCAGGCCCATGGAACATCACGAGAAATTAGTGAGTCTACAAATTGCAGCCTCAATTATCTTTCAGCTATCCCAGCTGTGTCCACGCCTGTCCTGAAGAAGGGTCTCAACCCGAAACGTCACCCATTCCTTCTATCCAGAGATGACTCACTGGGATGCTGAGTCACTCCAGCATTTTGTGTCGGGTATCTTCTATCTTGAATATTATTGGTAGATCCATTGCCCGCACCTCAACTTCATAGGTACATGCAGGAGTAACAAAGGTTGTGTTAAAAAATATAAAAAAACAAGGAACTGCCGATGCTGGTTTGCACAAAGGATACAAAGTCAGGCTAGGCAGCGCCTCCAGAGAATATAGATAGGTGATGTTATGGGTCGGAAGACTGATTGTGTGAGGGAGGGAGGGTGGGGGAGATGAAAGCTGGAAGAGAGGAGAGGCAGGACAACGCGTTGCAAGTATTTTTAAAAAACTCACCTGTGTCTTAAAAATAGCGGAGTCGGGGGATATGGGGAGAAGGCAGGAATGGGGTACTGATTGGGGATGATCAGCCATGATCACATTGAATGGCGGTGCTGGCTCGAATACTCCTGCACCTATTGTCTATTGTTTACTTATTACCCGCTATTTTTTGTTTAAGAAAGAACTGCAGATGCTGGAAAAATCAAAGGTAGACAAAAATGCTGGAGAAACTCAGCGGGTGAGGCGGCATCTATGGAGCGAAGGAATAGGTGATGTTTCGGGATCCGAAACATCACCTATTCCTTCGCTCCATAGATGCTGCCTCACCCGCTGAGTTTCTCCAGCATTTTTGTCCACCTGCCATACTTTGTTCTGCCTCTCCACTCTTTCAAAGTTGCTTGATAGTGCAGTGCAGTGGGCTGAAGGGCCTGTTTCCATGCTGTATGGCTGTCTATGCCAGACTCTTCTGTCGCACAAATCTGCCATTTGCACTTCCTGCGTGAAACTTCACCCTAATCAACGATGCTTCTCGATGTATTAGTATGGAGATTCATTTAATTTTCCAACTGGGATTAATTATGGCTTTGTTTCAGGAACTGGTTGAAGATGTGAAGAGGATTTGGGCAAAGATGGTAGATCTTCGTGAAACCAGTTGCCTCATGACTCACGATGGTAAAGTTGGTTATGCTCGTTGGGTACATGCAGATATTTTTCCAGAATTTAAGGAGGTTCCGTTTCTTTTGCCTGAGATTGGATATTGTCCTGGGAAAACGCTTACAGTAGGAACAGAAAATACTGAGAGTACTTTTGTAGTTGGGAAATTGGGAAAGAAACAGTTCCCAGTTCAGATTCACGACCTGTCTAACGAATCTTGCAGTTGTTTGAGAAGTTTGGCTGGAATTTTGTATATTTTTCTGGTTTCTAGTTTAAAGCTGCTTTCAGTGTCATAGTCACACAGTCGATATAACCAGGCCCTTCGGCCCAACAAGTCCATGCCAACCACGATGCCCCATCTTTGCTCATGCCCCTCTAAATCTTTCCTATCCATGTACCTGTCCAGATGTATTGTTTTTATAAGTTTAGATTCCTCCTGTCCTACCGAGTACTTTAAAACATTTTCTGCCGTCCTTTCATATTTCATATTTCATATTTTTTGTGGTGTTAATATTTTGTGCTTTGTTTTAGGATATCTGAAGCTTTGGCAACTTAGCAAGCCCAATCTATCACAGTTTGATGTTATCCTTTTAGATGAAGCTGAAGATTGTAGTCCTGGTAAGATGATCAAACCTTATACTTTATGCATCATCGGAGTGTGTTTCACTTTGAGATAAGGTTTACACAGTCAACGATGCAGGTGTATATTTCCACGAACATGGCAACACAGATGGGCAGGGTGGTGAAGATGGCGTTTGGCCTGCTTGTCTGAATGTGGGAGCTGGAGCGTCATGCTGTGCTACACAAGGCATTGGTCAGGCAAACATTTGAAGTACTGTGCACAGTTCTGGCCGCCCTGCTGCAGGAAGGTTGACACCAAACTGGAAGAGCCAAGGGCCCGTCCCACTTGGGCATCATTTGCGAAGATTTTGTACATCCCAAAATCCTAGGCAGTGTCGCGCACCATGTGCACATCACGTGCGGGTCACGACTTTACGCAAAAATGGCGTCCATGTGGGACAGGCCCTTTATTTTTGTTGCGCGCTATTCAGTCAACTAAAAGACTCCAAGTGACAACAATCAAGCCACCCACAGTGTAAAGATGCACAATAAAGGGAATAATGTTTAGTGCAAGATTAAAATCCGGTCAAAGATAGTCCGAGGATCTCCAATGAGGTAGATGATAAATCATGGCTGTTTTCTAGTTGGTAATAGGATGGTTCAGTTGTCTGATAGCAGCTGGGAAGAAATGTAAGAACTATGTGCTCCACCTACACTAGTCCCGCCTGCCAACATTTGGCCCATATCCCCCTCAACTCCCTGCAAAAGTCCCTCCGCGTCATTTTAATCTCCTCGTCTCTCTCCTCCTTGAATTATTCTCTTCTCTTCAGTCATAATGGACATCGTGCTCTCTCAGAAATGTGGGAAGCTTCTTGTGGGAGATCCTCATCAACAGATCTGTAGTTTCAAAGGTGCTTCTGAGGCCCTGGTTGAAGCTCACCGACCCACCCTTCTCAGTCTAACACAGGTAAGGTCTTACTTATTCTTTATTTGTAAGAAGGAACTGCAGATGCTGGTTTAAACCGAAGATTGACACAAAAAGCTGGGGTAACTCAGCGGGACAGGCGGCATCTCCGGAGAGGAGGAATGGGTGACGTTTTGGGTAGAGACCCTCCAGCTTTTTGTGTCTCTCTTACTTATTCTTTAATGTCCCTCCACAATGTTCTTTTTAAACCCACAAATAAATAGCCCGGTCTGGCTGTAAGTAAGACATGTTTGCAACCATAATGTCAATGGTTTCCTTAATGTCACGTGTAGAGAGATACAGTGAAATGCTGACTCTGCAGGCCATCCAGCAAATTATACCATACGTCAGTTGAATAGATCCACTTCTGGAACAATAATATAATGATCCTTAATAACTGCAACGTACATTCATGTAGCCTCTTTAACAACTTTTTTACACAAAGGCTGGTGGGTATATGGAACGAGCTGATGGAGGAGGGAGTTGAGGCTAGCACTATTACAATGTTTAAGAAATATTAAACAGGTTGGGGGGAGTTTACCTGCCATGGGTACCATGTAATCCTGTGCTACCTGCTCCATGGTCGGATAGTCGGCGACTAAACCGTCTCCCCCACCTGGTTTGCCTGGTGAGGAGGGGGTTGTGGACCCCCAGCAGGACCAAAAACAAGACCTGTCAAAGGGCGGATGAGCTTCTAGCGAGCCAACAGCCATCCACACTTCAGTAGAGGTTGCGATCACTGTCGTACACAGCATTGTAAGGAATGATGATAAAGCACACACACGCACACCAAAACCCTGTACTTCCAGCGGCGGAAGTCCGCAGGAACTGGAGCACAGAGATGTGTGGTGCGTCCGTCACCGTTCCCATCGGAAACCAGCACCACTGCATCGCTAGTGTTTTCAACGATGATGAATGAATGAATTAAGAAATTTTATGACGGGTACACTGACTGAATAGGGTTAGAGGGATATGGGTCAAATGCATGCAGGTGGGACTAGTGTAGATGGGACATGTTGGTGGGTGTGGGCAGGCTGGGCCGCTGGCTGGGCCTGTTTCCACACTGTCTCTCTGACTCTAAAGTGCAATAGTGCATGCGAGGATAAAGGCAGGAGGGCTTTTGTTGAGAGATGGTAAAGTTAGAAATATCCTTGGGAATAAGCACCTTTGCTAGGCAGGTGGATCTGACTCCGAATATTGGACCTGATGTCAGAAGGGTTTTTTTAGAGAAATACAGCGCGGAAACTGGCCCACCGAGTCTGCACCGACCTGCGAACCCCGCACATTAACACTATCCTACACACTCTACGGCCAATTTACACTTATACCAAGCCAATTAACCTACCAACTTGTACGTATTTGGAGTGTGGGAGGAAACCAAAGATCTCGGAGAAAACCCGCACAGGTCATGGGGAGAACGTACAAACTCCGTACAGACAAGCAGCCGCAGTCAGGATCGAACCCAGGTCTCCTGCACTGTAAGGCAGCAACTCTACCGCTGCGCCACTGGGCCGCATTTGCTATTAAGCTTTTCCAATAGATGCAAGCAGTGAGCAATTTTACTTCCTTAGAAGACTGAGGAGAATCAGCATGTCGGCGAATACTCTTATTACATTTAAACTCGCCACCAAACAAACTCTGAACTATAACAGTCTATTGCGCTTTATCTGTTTATGTATGTGTATGTATGTGTATATGTGTGTATGTATGTATTTGTATGTATATGTGTGTATCTGTATATGTGTGTATGTATGTATTTATTTGTGTGTATATATATGTATGTATGTATATATATGTATGTATGTGTATGTTATATATATATATATATGGTTTATGCTATATAGACACACTGAGCAGTTCTGTATTTATGCTTACAATACTCTGTCGTGCTGTAGCAAGCAAGAATTTCATTGTCCTATCTGGAGCACATGACAATAAACTCACTCTTGACCCTTGGCCAGGTGTGCAGGGTAGATAGCGTACTGAAGGTTTGTATTACAGCCTGGTTTGGCAACTCAGACGACAGAGGCTACAGAGAGTGATAGACACTGCCCGATTCATCGTAGGTATTGTGTAGGAAGGAACTGCAGATGCCGGTTTAAACCAAAGACAGACACAAAAAAGCTGGAGTAACTCAGCGGGACAGGCAGCATCTCTGGAGAGAAGGAATGGGTGACGTTTCGGGTCGAGACCCTTCTTCAGGTACTGACCTCCCCGCCATTGAAGAGATCTATAGGAGGCACTGTCCCAGAAATATAACCAATATCATCAAAGATTTATGCCATCCTGATCACTCTCTCATTTCTACTATCGGAAAGAGGTTATTGGATCTTGAAAACTGTGACCAGTAGGTTTGAGTATAGCTTCTCCCCAATCGCCATATTAGGCTGCCGCGCACTACACAACACTAACCTCAATAACTATAAACTTCTATGGACTGTGTCTGTGGTTGCACTATGGAGTTTGTTTTTTGCACTATTATGATTACCTACTATTATAGTTAAAATTTTTGATTATTAGATATTATCTGCAGTTAGGAAGGACATCCTTGTGATTGAGGCAGTGCAGGGTAGGTTCACGAGATCGATCCCTGGGATGGCGGGACTGTCATATGAGGAAAGATTGAAAAGACTAGGCTTGTATTCACTGGAGTTTAGAAGGATGAGGGGATATCTTATTGAAACATTTAAAATTACAAAAGGACTGGACAAGCTAGATGCGGGAAAAATGTTCCCAATGTTGGGCGAGTCCAGAACCAGGGGCCACAGTCTTAGAATAAAGGGGAGGCCATTTAAGACCAAGGTGAAAACAAATGTTTTCACCCAGAGAGTTGTGAATTTGTGGAATTCCCTGCCACAGAGGGCAGTGGAGGCCAAATCACTGGATGGATTTATGAGAGAGTTAGATAGAGCTCTAGGGCTAGTGGAATCAAGGTATATGGGGAGAAGGCAGGCACGGGCTATTGATTGGGGATGATCAGCCATTGAAGGGCCGAATGGCCTCATCCTGTACCTATTTTCTATGTTTTTTGCATTTATGGGCCGATTAAGCTGGAACAAGTAAGAATGTCGTTGTTCCATTATCGGTACATTTGACAATTAAACAACCTCGACCCTCTTGATTCTGTCGACAAGTCTGCCTGCAGTGATGGTCACTTGTCAGCCTCTTGTGGCTTAAATGTGCTCCACTATATCTTCTCGTTATGCCAGGTAGGTTGAAAAGTTGGTTCACTGGTGATGTGTTAAGCTTGGCCATCGAGCGCGAGTGTTGGAGTAACACAGCCGTGTGCCAAGCTGCTGGGTGATTGCAGTGTCACCTTTATCATCAGGATTTATTTCTGTGCTTGCAGAGTTTCAGATTTGGACCCGAGATCGCTTATGTTGCAGCAACAATTCTGGACGTGTGCAAACGAGTCAAAGACAAGACCTTGGTCGGTGGGAATCAAGATGGTAAATGGCGAGGAGACTTTTTTTGAGACCGGGGGAGTGATGTGTGAGTGTGGGTTGGTGCCTTAAGTGGGTGGATATGTGGTGGTGTGGCAGGTTGCTGTGTTGGAGCCACGTGGAAGAAGGGTGAAGGGGATGGTGGTTACTCAAACCCTATACTAGGTGAGGCGTTGTTAGCCTTGCTCTTTCCATCAGCTTTGCCCTGTTGCTACTTTCATGCGCTAGAGATACTAGTTGGAACGTTCAATCTTTTTACTAGTTGAAAGCGCAAGGGGCGGCACGGTGGCGCAGCGGTAGAGTTGCTGCCTCACAGCGCCAGAGACCTGGGTTCGATCCTGACCACGGGTGCTGTCTGGACAGAGTTTGTACGTTCTCCCCGTGACCTGCGTGGGCTTTCTGCGGGTGCCCGTCTCATCCCACACTACCAAGACGTGTGGGTTTGTCGGTAAATTGCCGATAGTGTGTAGGATAGTGTTAGTGTGTGGGGATCGCTGTTTGGCGCGGGACCCGGTGCTCCGATGGGCCTGCTTCCCCACTGCATCTCTAAACTAAACCCCTTGACCTGAACAGAGAGTTAGTTCGGTACTGATTTCCCAAACGCAACAAAACTAGAAGCTTCAAGTTGATGCCTACAATAACCTGCAACCTCCTCATTACAGATAACACCAGCAGAAGGTCGGTTGGCCAGGTGGCAATTCTGTGCAGGACCACCGCTGCTGTCTTCGACGAGGCTGTGCGCATTGTTACCAGCGACAATCCCAACAAGATATATTTAATCGGAGTGAGTACCTTTGTGCTGGCGCAGGTTTCAGCTTCTGTGTCGGATGCACTGCTCACTTGACCATTGATTACAAGTTTGCTTTGTGTTCACGGCATTCTGAATGTCTTCAACCCTTCCTCTCCTTAGGGACTTGATAAGTTTGGGATGGACACAATGCTGGATATCCAAACGCTGATGATCAAGAAGACGGAACAAGCAGCCGGTGAGATTAACTTTAATTACCGAATTCAATCTATTCTGCACAGTCTTGCTCCTAACTACGTTCCTGATAAAAATTATACCAAAGACTTATCCTTTCTGACTATATTCTTATTTTAAGACTGTGACCCCAAGTTAAAAATCCACAACCAGGGGAAAATTGATTCCACATATAACCGTATCAAGTTCTGAAACTCCGAGAATTTATAAAACCTTTATACTCTCGTGCTCCAGTTCTTTGTGTCTTTTCTTTTCATCCAGCACTTTATGTTTTTCTCAAGATTCCAGCACCTGCAGTTGCTGGTCCCACCTTAATACGAGGTGTCCTCGTGCAGTCACTTTGTTTCCTTTACCATGGGTTCTGGCCATTTTCTTTACTCCCGGATAGATCCTTGCTATCGTTGTGTAGGACGTCTAAAGACATGTGTCTGAAGGAACGTCTCGACCCAAAACGTCACCCATTCCCTCTCCCCAGAGATGCTGCCCGCCCCGCTGAGTTACCCCAGAATTTTGTGTCTATCCTTGCTAAGTTTGCGGCATTGCGGGCTGAAATGGGAGATGTCTGTGGGGAATAATTGCCAGGGCCATCTCTTCTCTTGGAAAGGCCTTGAAATCCGGGATCCGCTCATCCGGCTGTTTGGACGTAAAGGGGGTTTTCGTGGATTGAGAAACTACGCTGTGCAGGTTGGAGACTCCGAGCTAGAGGAGGGGATCGCAGTTGTAGAGAAGTACGGTCTGGAACTTCCATCGCTCGTGGAGAAAATCACCAACCAATGCGTCGACTGCACGACATTTGCAAGTAAGACAGCCGCCGCCTCCTCTTGCTGTGACATCTAATTTTCTTTATCATTGTGCCCCCCTCCTTTTCTCCCTAAATTCCTTCACCTCTGTTTTGAGTGTCCAGCAGACATCCAAAATGCTTCCGTGACCGAACAGATTTTTGTTATAGTTCACTGATACAGCACGGAAACAGGCCCTTCGGCCCACCGAGTCCGCGCCGACCAATGGTCCCTGCACGTTAATCCTATCCTACACACACTAGGGACAATTTATAACTATACCAAGCCAATTAACCTACAAACCTGTACATCTTTGGAGTGCGGGAGTTCCCAGAAAAAACCCACACACGTCATGGGGAGAACGTATAAACTCCGTACAAACGCACCCGCATTTGGGATCGAACCCGGGTCTCTGGCATTGTTAGGCAGCAATTCTATTAAGATAAGAGCTCGATGGTCAAGCTCAAAACACTTAACATGCCATTGAACTGCGTCTTCAACCTACCCGGTATAGATTGGAACGATTTTATGCAGTGCTATTGCTTGGCCATTTGTGCTGTAAATTCACCAGATCGTAACTCTTCGATCCTTTTGTCTCTCACCTTCTGCCTTTTCTTCTCTGGCCTTTATCCAACCATCAACCTGTCAAAAATCTCCTTCACCTGTATCTGCCTATCACCTGCCGCACTCCTCTCTTCAAGCTTTCCCTCCCTGCCCATCCTCAATCAAGTTGAAGAATGTCAAAACGACCCGAAACATCGCCTATCCATGTTCTCCAGTGATGCTGCCTCACCCGCTGAGTTGCTCTGGCACTTTTTTTTGTAAACCAACATGAGCAATTCCTTGTCTCTACGATGTAAAGTTATTCTGGGTACAACATCCAGTGGTATGTATGTTACAACCAAAGAGTTTTTGTCAACAACTGAGGTGGCCTGGTGGCACAGCAGTTTTTGCTGCTGTGGGACCCTATGTTTGATGCCAATCTCAGCTGTTGTCCGTGCAGAGTTTGCATCTTCTCTCTGTGTTCGCGCGGGTTTCCCCATCTTCCTCCAACATCTCAAGGCAATGATAAAATGGTAAAGCCATCGACCACCGGTTCCATTCATACCGGTTCTGTGTTATCCTACATTCTCATCCATTCTTTACACACTTGGTGTGATTTACCCAAGCCAATTAACCTGCACATCCTTGGGATGTGGGAGGGAAGCGGAGCACGCAGAAGAAACCCACACGGTCACAGAGAGAGCGTGCAAACTCCACACAGACAGGATCGAACCAGGTCCCCAGGTGCTCGACATGCTGCGCCGTGCCGTGCCAATGCTTGGAGTTCCAAAGTTTTTTTCAATCTCTTACCTTGCCGGAGATGCGAATGTTTTCCGGGTCCTATCTCCGGTCGCTCTGCGGCCTAACATCGTGGAGCTGGAGGCCTCGCCCGGGACTGACTTTGCGCCCCACCGCGGGGCGTGGACTTACCATTGGTGCCGATCCCTTGTCTGGGATCGCCGCTCCAACCGCCGCCTGCGGGCTTTCACATCAAGGAGCTCGCAGTCTCGGGAGAGACCGAGTCGGGAAGCTCCAAAACCGCACGAAGTTCGACTGGCTAGTTCGACCGAAGGTAGATCGCCCGGCGCGGGGGAGCTGAGAATTCCCCCCCCGCCCCCGACGCAGGAGCTTGACCGCCCCGACGAGGGGGCCCGCCGCCAGCTACGGGAGTAAGATCATCCCATCAACGGAAGGTTAGAAGCCCCCGAATGCTGGAGGACAAAGAAGGGAAGAGATTGAACTTTTTTTCGCCTTCCATCACAGTGAGGAATGTGGAGGAGTCACTGTGGTGGATGTGTAGGGTAAATGTATTTTGTGTGTTCTGTTGCTTTTTATTGCGTACAGTTTTGGTCTCCAAATCTGAGGAAGGACATTATTGCCATAGAGAATTTTAAATTGCAGAGAAGGTTCACCAGACTGATTCCTGGGATGTCAGGACTGTCTTATGAAGAAAGACTGCATAGACTCGGTTTATACTCTCTAGAATCTAGGAGATTGAGAGGGGATCTTATAGAAACTTACACAATTCTTAAGGGGTTGGACAGGCTAGACGCAGGAAGATTGTTCCCGATGTTGGGGAGGTCCAGGACAAGGGGTCACAGCTTAAGGATAAGGGGGAAATCCTTTAAGACCGAGATGAGAAGGACTTTTTTCACACAGAGAGTGGTGAGTCTCTGGAACTCTCTGCCACAGAGGGTAGTTGAGGCCAGTTAATTGGCTATATTTAAAAGGGAGTTAGATGTGGCCCTTGTGGCTAAGGGGATCAGGGGGTATGGAGAGAAGGCAGGTACGGGCTCGAAGGGCCGAATGGCCTACTCCTGCACCTAATTTCTATGTTTCTATTAGTATGACTATGTCAAATGAAATTCCTCGTATGTTGCAAAACATACCTGGCTAATAAAGTAGGTATGAGTAGATGTTAACCTTTCCTTATTATGACCTTTAACTGTCCCTTTGGTTCTTCTAAAGATGTGATTCTGGGAACGGTGCACAAAGCAAAAGGATCTGAGTTTGAGACGGTGCAGATCGCTGAAGACCTTATAAAACTTCCAGGCTTTCGACATAACCCTCACGTTCTTTCAGGGTTCAGGATAGGCAAGTATTTCTCTGCTCTTTTTTAAAATCTAAAAGGCATGCCATCTAAAAGTAGGATAACAACGCAACCAGTACTCACTCCCTCCTCTCTCCTCGACTAGCTTGTCCAAAATACCATTTGTGCGTGAGGTTTGCTAGCGAGACACTGAAAAGTATTCAACAATGCAGGCATCAGATCCAAGGCCTTATTGCCAGCGTGCACAAATAATGACCACAAAATGCTACTTCTGTAAGACATTTTTTATTAGTCCTTCATCCAGCTCAATCAAACTGTTACATTCAGAACAGACCATTTAACCATGTCATCATTCTTCATGGAACGGGGGTTTTCCTCTTCTACAATAGACGAGGCTCTCACCAGGGTCTCTTCTATACCCCGTGACTCTGCTCTCACTCCCCATCCCCCCCCTACTCGTAACAAGGGCAGAGTCCCCCCCTGTCCTAACCTTCCACCCTACCAGCCGTCAAATAAAACAAATCATCGTCCGTCATTTTCGCCACCTCTAACGGGATCCCACCACTTGCCACATCTTCCCATCTCCTCCCCTGTCCACTTTCCGCAACCGCAGGAGATCCCTCCGTAACTTCATGGTCCATTCACCCCGTCCCACCCAAACCACCCCCTCTCCGGGCACTTTCCCTTGCGACCGCAAGAAATGCTACACTTGTCGAATTACCTCCCCCCTTGAGTCCATTCAAGGACTCAAGCAGTCTTTCCAGGTGCGACAGAGGTTCACCTGCACCTCCTCCAACCTCATCTATTGTATCCGCTGATCTACATTGGTGAGACCAAGCGTAGGCTTGGCGATCGCTTCGCCGAACACCTCCGCTCGGTTTGCAATAATCTCCCGGTGACTCAGCACTTCAACTCCCCCTCCCATTCCGAATCCGACCTTTCTGCCCTGGGCCTCCTCCATGGTCAGAGTGAGGACCATCGGAAATTGGAGGAGCAGCACCTCATATTTCGCTTGGGCAGTTTGTACCCCAGCGGTAGGAACATTGACTTCTCTAATTTCAGGTAGTCCCTACTGTCTCCTCCCCTTCTCAGCTCTCCCTCTAGCCCTCTGGCTCCTCCTCTTCCTTTTTTCTTCCCGCCCCCCCCCCCCCCAAAAACGTTGCCTATTTCCTTCGCTCCATAGATCCTGCCTCACCCGCTGAGTTTCTCCAGCATTTTTGTTTGCCTTCGATTATCCAGTATCTGCAGTTTCTTCGTAAACATCTATCTGACCCTTGAGCTTACTGAAGCTGAGACATTTCAGGGCCACTTGAGCTGATCCATGTACCCCTGCACAAGGCCAGCAGAATATTCAAGAACGAGCCGTACTCTGGCCATTCCCCCTTTTTTCCCTCTTCCACCGGGTAAAAGGTACAGAAGTGTGAAGATGCACACCTCCAGATTCAGGGACAGTTTCTACCCAGCGGTTATCAGGCAACTAAACCCATCCTAATAACAACTAGAGAGCAGTCCTGAACTATGAAGGTAGACGCAAAATGCCGGAGTAACTCAGCGGGTGAGGCAGCATCTCTGGAGAGAAGAAATGGGAGACGTTTCGGGTCGAGACCCTTCTTCAGACTAATGTTGGGGGAGGGGGCGTGACAAAGATAGAATGTAGGCGGACACAGTAAGACCAATGGGAGAACTGGGGAGGGGATGGAGAGAGAAAGCAAGGGCTATCTGAAGTTGGAGACGTCAATGTTCATATCGCTGGGGTGTAAACTACCCAAGCGAAATATGAGGTGCTGTTCCTCCAATTTGCGCTGGGCCTCACTCTGACAATGGAGGAGGCCCAGGACAGAAAGGTCAGATTGGGAATGGGAGGGGGAGTTGAAGTGCTGAGCCATCGGGAGATCAGGTAGGTTAAGACGGACTGAGCTGAGGTGTTCAGCGAAACGATCGCCGAGCCGGCACTTGGTCTCGTCAATACAGCAGATGCAGTGGATGAGGTTGGAGAGGTGTAAATGAACCTCTGCCTCACCTGGAAAGTCTGTTTGCATCCTTGGATGGAGTCGAGGGGGGGAGGTAAAAGGGACAGGTGTTGCATCTCCTGCGGTTGCAGGGGAAAGTACCGAGGGAGGGGGTGGTTTGGGTGGGAAGAGACAAGTTAACTAGGGAGTTGCGGACGGAACGGTCTCTGCGGATAGCAGAAAGGAGTGGAGATGGTGTGATGTGGCCCGTAGTTGGATCCCGTTGCAGGTGGCGAAAATAGTCCATCATTCTATAACATGTGAAACTCTTCAGATGTCAGATGACACTAATTGACGTGTCGTTAGTTTAGAGAGACAGCGTGAAAACTGGCCCTTCGACCCAATGTGTCCGCGCCGGCCAGCGATCACCCAAACACTAGCTCTATCCTACACATGAGGGAAACTTTACAGAGGCCAATTAACTTACAAACCTGTATGTCTTTGGATTGTGGGAGGAAACCGGAGCACCCGGAGGAAACCCATGTGGTCACGGGGAGAACATGCAAACTCCGCACAGACTGCACCCCGTGGTCAGACTCGAACCCGGGTCTCTGGCGCTGTAAGGCAGCAACTACCGCTGCACCACTGTGCCACCCAAAATTAATTTATTGAATGTTATGTATCTCTGTGTATCGTGTTACAGGACGGTTAAACCGCTGCATGTAATTGTTCTGTATTCGGTACAAATGACCGTTAAACACTCTTGACTCTTCACCATTATTTGTTGCCTTGTGATATCACGGTATTGATGCAAATTCCACCTCTAATCCCCCAGACTCGGTCCCAGATGTCAATTGGAACTTGCTTTACATTGCCGTGACCCGGGCGAAGAGACGTCTCGTGATGAGCAGGTCCTTGGGATATCTCCTCTCCTTCGCCAATGTGAGTAGGATTGTTAGTGTGTTTCAGTCTTCCCCTTGCCCACCGAGTAAGAGCATCGAGGGCAGCAAGGTGGCGCAGCTGGTAGTGCTGCTGCCTCTCAGCGCCAGAGACCCGGGTTCGATCCTGACTACGGGCGCTGTCCTTACGGAGCACCTGCTGTTACTCTGGGTTGGAACAAGCAACTGTTCCTGCTATCTAGATCAAATTACTTATCCACGTCATGCAATGAATTTGCATGTTACAACCCAGTTTCAATTGTAACAATGTAACCTCGGGCGCTGCCTGTGTGGAGTTTGCATGTTCTCCTTCTTCTCCTCCGGGGGCTCTGTGTAAAAGAAACTTGCCCTGCACTTCTCCTTTAAACTTTACCCCTCACACCTTAAAGCTATACCCTCTATTCTATCTGCTCCTTGGAAAAAACGTTCTGACTGTCTTCCCTTATCTTTGTTGCTCATAATATTGTAAACTGCTATCAGGTCTTCCACCACACTTCAGACACACTTTCCTCGACCCTGAATGATTGTTTGTGCAGCAAAACGCAAACAGTCTGGCATCCGACCATTGACACAATGGCGCAGCGGTAGAGTTGCTGCCTTGCAGCACCGGAGACCCGGGTTCGATCCTGACTACGGGTGCATGTCTGTACGGAGTTTGCACGTTCTCCCCGTGACCTTGTGAGTTTTCTCCGAGATGTTCGGCTTCCTCGCACACTCCAAAGACATGCGGGTTTGTAGGTAAATTGGCTTTTGTGTAAGTGTAAATTATCCCTAGTGTGTGTAGGATAGTGTTAATGTGCAGGGATTGCTGGTCGGTGCGGACTCGGTGGGCCGAAGGGCCTGTTTCTGTGCTACATCTCTAAACTAAACTCTAAACTTTCATTGATAGTCCTGTCTCCTTCTTGCCCGAGTTGAGCATGCCTTTGGAAAATCAGTCCCATGTTCTCAGATGTTTCCTGCACTCCCTTCCACTTGTGGGTGCTCCGGTTCCAGAGTTCCCTCCTCCCACACTCCGGTCTGCGCACTCCTTCCTCCTCCCTTTTTTTCTAAACAAATTAAAAATAAGTTAGTGTATTAATATGAACTAACTTTCATTAGTCTGGAAAATCTGCCAGTCCTGTGCCAAATTATCAATGTTAATGTAATATCTCCTAAAGTGAATCATCAGTGCATTAATAATCATAATTTGGCACCCGCAGTGCATAAGGACATATGATGATAGAAGGGTTTGATAGTTTTTAGAGAGTATCTTAAAAGAATTAGGGAGGGAATGTCTGCACCTAAAGCAACAGCAGCTGAAGACAAGGCTGTAGTTTAAGGAAGTGTTTAGTTTTAGTTTAGTTTCGAGATACAGCGTGGAAACGCCCTTTTTGCCCACCGAATCCACACCGACTAGCAATCCCTGCACATTAATGCTATCTTACACACACATTAGGTACAATTTATAATTTTACCAAGCCAATTAACCTACAAACCTGAACGTCTTTGGGGTGTGGGAGGAAACCGTAGCTCTCGGGGGAAAACCCATGCAGATCACGGGGAGAACGTACAAACTCTGTACAGACAGCACCCATAGTGGGGATTGAACCCTGGTCTCTGGCATCAGAATCAGAATCACATTTTATTCGCCAAGTATGTTTTGCCACATAAGAGGAATTTCATTGGCCAGGCCAGGCCAGGCCAGTCATACAATTCAAAGCAACAGATCACTCAATAAAGAGACATTTGAACATGAACATCCACCACAGTGACTCCTACACATTCCTCACTGTGATGGAAGGCAAAATAAAGTTCAAGTCTCTTCCTTTTCTTCTTCCTCGGTCGTGGGCCTCGGGGGCCCCCCGTTGACGGGACGATCTTGACTCCCATAGCCGGCGGCGTTCGGGCCCTCCGTGTCGAGGCAATCAGCGCCCGCATCGTGGGGATGTCAGCTCCCCATGCGCCGGACGATCGAACCTCGCGTTGGTGCTGGTCGAACCTTCCGCGACGTTGGAGCTCCCGACTCGGCCTCACCCGAGACTGCGAGCCCTTGATGGTGATTCCGCAGTGGTCGCGGTGGGAGCGATCCCAGGCAAGGGATCAGCTCGGGTGTTAAGTCCGCGCCCCGCGGTGGGGCTCACGACAGTCCGCGGAGGCTTCCAGCTCCATCGATGGTAGGCCGCAGAGCCCGGAGAACGTGATCCGACAATCTCCGGGAAGGTAAGAGCTTGAAAAAATGTTTCCCCGATCCCCTCCCCCCACATAAAACAAACCGAAGATCATTAAAACAAACTTTTAACGCACTAAAAAATAGCAAAAAGTAAGAAAATATAAACAGACTGCCGGCAGGGCAGCCATCTTCCCAACACAGCAACTCTACCGCTGCACCATCGTACCACCCTTGACAGAAATTAAAAATGGTCAGGAGGCCCGGAATGGGGAAAAGCAATGAATCTGAGGGTCCTCACTGTAGGAGCCCTTTGTTAATGAATGATAATGCCTGTAAACAACTATCTGTATGCCCATGGAGTTGACTTTCCCTTGTCGAATAGTCAGGGACAAGCTCTGAAGCTGATCAGCATCATTCAGGGCAGTACAGTACTTCCACTGGGGAATGTGGCCATCTGCTATGTTGGAATGGCATTGATAGCTGGCTCGGTCTGCCCACCTGCTTACAAAATTGTCCTTAATGTTTAGACATTTGTAAAGGAGTCTGGGCATCACTTGGCACCTGAATAAAAACAATTTTTCTTTTAAAAAAGATAAACTGAAAAAAAAAGATGCCTTAAGTAAGATGGACACAAACAAGCTGGAGTAACTCAGTGGGACAGGCAGCAACTCTGGAGAAAAGGAACAGGTGACGTTTCAGGTCGAGACCCTTCTTGAGACTTGAAATCACCTCTGCTCCCAGTCCCTTCGCTCACCCAAAGGCTTTTAGAGAAACACCCTGTTTGCACCCTGTTTCGACGAATGCAATCAACCTGGCGTGCACAGGAGATCAAACAGAACAAGTTGTCTTGCAACTTTAGGCTGTGCACGCCATACGCAGGAAGAAGAAGAAGAGAAACATAATGGGACAGATTCTCAAGGACTTGCCAGCATAAGCCCACAACCAACTAGGGTCTTCCCAAGGGAAGGCTGCAGCCAAACCCGTTGTTCAGTGGACTTCGGCTTCAAGTAACCTGCAGCAGACAAGGTTCAGAGGTACATGAGCTAAGTGCGGGTTGTTAAGACTAGCTTAGATGGGCATCTTGGTTGGAACGGACAAGATGGGCTGAAAGGAATGTTTCCACACAGCATGACTCTAAGGCTCTCCGTTAATAGTTAAGTCACTGTATCGAAAGGGGGGGTCTCAGCCCGAAATGTCGCCTGTCCATTTCCCTCCACAGATGTGTAGGAAGGAACTGCAGATGCTAGTTTAAACTGTAGATAGACACAAAAAGCTGGAGTATCTCAGCGGGATAGGCAGCATCTCTGGAGAGAAGGAATGGGTGAAGAAGGGTCTCGTCCCGAAACGTCACCCATTCGTTCTCCCCAGAGATGCTGCCTGTCCGCTGAGTTACTCCAGCATTTTGTTTTCACCCAACAAACAGCTAACATTGGCTTGTTTCCTCTATCATTGTTATTTTTTTGCATCTCTTTCATTCATTGTTGTTTATCTCTCTACATCATCGACTATATATCTCGTAACTTCCCTTATCCCTAACTAGTCTTAAGAAGGGTCTCGACCAGATGCTGCCTGTCCCGCTGAGTTACTCCAGCTTTTTGTGTCCCTCCACGGACGATTCCTGACCTGCTGGGTTCCTCCAGCATCTTGTTTCTTGCTTTTTATAATCAAATCCTGACAATACAGTTAGTTCCACTCATTATTCGTTTCTTAGCCCTGCCCTGCCACTAGTTTAATTAATCCAGCCCGGTACATTGTGCAACTGGGTTGTAAATCAGACAGGGTCTTTACAAAAATCACCAGGTTTGTGAACCTTCCGGTGAGAATGAGAACACTACCTTGGTTAAGGCACTTGGGGAAATCTTAAGATCATGAAAAGTGCTTTCTTTACTTGCGACTGGCCATGCGATTCTGAGGAAGATCAAAAAGGATCGGGTCAGCTTTCATCCTAAAGGGTCTGTCCCACTTGGGCGACCTAATTGACGAGTTTAGAAGAGTTTAGGAGAGTTTGAAATAATTTCATGTTGAAGACCTCCTTCGACTATGTTGAAGACCAGCTTTGACTAGCTACGACTAACTTCGGGAAAATAGGACACCAAATAGTGGAGAGTGAAGACGACCTCCTGCGAGGGTCTTGACCCGAAACGTCGCCTATCTCCTTCGCTCCTTAGATGCTGCTGCACCCGCTGAGTTTCTCCAGCTTTTTGTGTAACCCTCGATTCTCCAGCATCTGCAGTTCCTTCTTTAACACGACCTCCTTCGATCTCCCTTCGACTATGATGAAGACTACCTTCGACTACCTTCAACTACCCTCGATTACCTACGACTAACATGCCGACCCATAACCTACTACGACTAAACCTACGAGGAAAAAAAGTATCTATATTTTCCATGGTGACCATATTTTACTAACGGGCATTTTTCAACATGTTGAAAAATACGCTGCGACCTAGCGGAGACCACTCTCGAGCATGAAGGAGAGTTACAAAGACCTCCTACGACCTCGTGTCGACCATGCTGCGAGTATGAGTAAGGTCAAACTCGCCAGAACATTAGGTCACCCAAGTGGGACAGCCCCTTAAGCGATGTAGGGATCAGCTAGATTTTGTTTTTGCTGGTACTTTGCCACAAAATTCCAACTGGATTTAGCCATGAAGGCTGTGGCGTGTCACATCATAAATGGGACTCCGAGCATAAATCCCGTTCTCAGCTTTTAATGTGACAAAATAATTTGCCTGTTTACATCCTGCTCAAAATGTCAGCACCCACGCAAACATCGATGTGAAGCGTTCAGCATGCTGTTGACCTGTGTGGTCCATTCCTCGCTGTTGAGAGAGGGCAAGCTGAACAAGATGACTTGAGTTTATCAAGAGACACACAAAATGGTGGAGTAACTCAGCGAGACAGGCAGCATCTCTGTTTAAAAGGAATGGGTAACATTTTGGGTCGAGACCCTTCTTCGGGCAGTAAGTCAAGGAAGGGAGACGCAGAGATAAGGAAGCGTAAGGTGTGAAAGAGACATCAAAGAGGACAAGGGTCAAGGAATATGTAGACTAGAACATTGTTAACTAGGGGAAG
Organism: Raja brachyura; assembly: GCA_963514005.1. The sequence continues at coordinate 6,963,576 of OY740799.1, forward strand.
GTGACAACGAAGCATACAAAGGTAAAAATGACTCTGGGAAGACAGTCAGACTGGCCGGAGAACTAAGATGGGGGAGGGATGGAAATCAAGGGTTACTTGAAGTTAGAGAAGTATAATATTCATACCGCTGGGGTGTAAGCTGCCCAAAGTAAATATGAGGTGCTGTTCCTCCAATTTGCTTCGGGCCTCACTCTGACAGTGGAGGAGGCCCAGCATCAACTTTATCGATGTCAGCGTCAGTTTCGGTTTGGAGTTGTACCTCGCCACTGAAACCTGTTTCACCTCAACGTTGCAGGAATACTTTCTGAAGCCCGTGTTAACCGCCAACCTGCTTGGAAAGGGGTTACCTCCTAAATGCCATGTCAGCGGATGCTTGAATCGCATTGCCAGCGAAGCAGTGTTAACCATGAAGGTGGCATCAAGTCCACAGGTAATTTCCTTCACAAATTCAAGTGATAGGACCAGAATGAGGCCATTTGGCCCATCAAGTCTACTCCGCCATTCAATCATGACTGATCTGTCTTTCCCTCTCAACCCCATTCTCCTGCCTTGTTCCCATGACCCCCCTACACCATGTAGCCCAAGATATTTGATAGGTATCATTGAAAGAATAACTATTGGCGAGGGTATTGATTTTTTTATTTATTATATGGGACCGAGATACAGTGGGAAAAGCTTTCCAGGCTAATCATTGCTCCTGTGTGGAACCATGCGAAAGATTTGTCCACTATGGCTCACTCAGTCCATGTAACAATACAAAAATGTTCGCGTCATAGAGTCGTATAGCATGGAAACAGGCCCTTCGGCCCAACTTCCCCATGACGATCATAATACCCCATCTACACAACTCCAACCTGCCTGAGTTTGGCCCATATCCCTCAAAACCTCTCCTCCCCATGCTCCCGTCCAAATGTCATTTTGACAGTCCTCTGTCAGCCCACTGCACCCTAAACCCACCACCCCAATCATGAACTGTGTTCTCTCCTCCAAACAGAGCCACCCCACCCTGCGTTTCTGCCCACCAGCCAGTCGGTAAAATGAGTATCTCCCTTATCTGTCAAACTGAGATACTTCCATGCGACTGTGGAGACCATATTATTGTACGGGTGTGAGGCATGGCCTCTCACTCGAGCACTGTCCAAGTCTCTCGATGGTACCGACACCCGAGCATTCAGAAAAGTTCAAAGTGTCAGTTGGAGGAACCACATCACCAACATGGGGAGATTCCACCTTTGACAGAGAAGATCAAATGGAGAAGGATGAGGCTCGCTGGTCACTGCCACCGCCACCCAGAAATACCAAGGTTGTGCTGTGGGGACCCGCCCATGGAAAACGTGACCCGGAACGGCCAATCAAGACAATGCTGAAGACTTTGATGGAAGACGCATGTGCAGAGACAAAAGAGCTGCATGGAGGACAGAGATGTGTGGTGCGTCCGTCACCGTGCCCGTCGAAAACCAGCGCCACTGCGTCGCTAATGCTTTCAATGATGATGCTATGTTATGTTCCGTGTCAGAGTCATCGAGTGATACATTGTGGAAACAGGCCCTTTAGCCCAACTTGTTCACTCCGGCTAACATATCCCACCTGCCTGCGTTTGGTCAATATCCATCCAAACCTGTCCTGCCCATGTACCTGTCTTAACTGTTTCCTAAACGTTGGGATAGTCCCAGCCTCAACTACCTCCTCTGGCATCTCTTTCCATGCACCCACCACCCTTTGTGTGACCAAGTTATCCCTCAGATTCCGATTAATGCTGCTGCAAAGCTGTGCATTGACACGATGCATTGCCGCGTGGTGAGTAGTATTGCAGTAGGCCTGGCGGAAGCGCAGGCTGTGAGCAAAATGTCATAGCCTGCAGGAGAGTATAGCGGATAGTGGCACAAAAGGGTGAGAATATAATAGAGTTGCTGCCTCTCAGCACCAGTGACCCGGGTTCCATCCTGACTACAGGTGCCGTCTGTGCAGAGTTTGTACGTTCACCCCGTGTGCATGTGGGTTTTTTCCGGGTGCTCCGGTTTCCTCCCACATTCCAAAGAGATAGTGGTCTGTTGGTTAATTGGCTTCAGTAATAATTGTAAATGATCCCTAGTGCTGGTGGACGGGGTGATCGCTGGTCGGCGCGGAAATCTGAAGAGCCTGTATCCGCACTATATCTCTAATGTCTAGTAATACCTCTGTATTTTATTACTCTGCATTGTTTATGAGTGTATCCTCTTTTTTTTCTGATTTGCTTCTGATCTCGGGCAGTATGGACCAAACGTGGACGGCCCTCTCTGTTACGCATGCACGAGGCTGCGGACTGGTCCACTAATCCATCTCCTGGCATCTCCACCGCTGGTCAGAACAGTCGGGAGGGTCCGTGACCCCCCTTGAAGATGGGAGTGGGTGCAGCGGTGAAAACCTCGAGGGCGTCTAATCATGCGGAAGAGACTGGAAGAGTCGGAGGTATTTACCTCCTGCACGGACCATCAGGAATGGCGTTGATTCTGACGTTCACCGATTCATCATTTGAAAACTTGGGAGGCATCTGTGGTATTATTTTAAATGCAAATACAGTAAACCTTCACTATAACAGACTATACGGGGAAACATAGAAAAAAGGTGCAGGTGTAGGCCATTCGGCCCTTCGAGCCAGCACCGCCATTCAATATGATCATGGCTGATCATGCAAAATCAGTGCCCCGTTCCTGCTTTCTCCCCATATCCCTTGATTTTGTTCGCCCTAAGAGCCACAGAGCCCTCCATAATGTGTGGGACAAAGACCCATCATTTATTTATTTGCCTCTGTACTCCACAATTTGAGATTTGTAATAGAAAAAACTCAAATGTACTTAAAGTGCACATTGTCCGATTTTAATAAAGGCAATTTTTATACATTTTGGTTTCACCATGTAGAAGCTACAACTGTGTTGATACATAGTCCCCCCATTTCAGGGACACATGGCTTCACAGGTGTTTGTAATTGCTCAGGTGTGTTTAATGCAGGTATAAGAGAGCTCTCAGCACCGAGTCTTTCCTCCAGTCTTTCCATCACCTTTGGAACCTTGTATTGCTGTTTATCAACATGAGGACCAAAGTTGTGCCAATTAAAGTCAAAGAAGCCATTATGAGACTGAGAAACAAGAATAAAACTGTTAGAGACATCAGCCAAACCTTAGGCTTACCAAAATCAACTGTTTGGAACATCATTAAGAAGAAAGAGAGCACTGGTGAGCTTACTAATCGCAAAGGGAGTGGCAGGCCAAGGAAGACCTCCACAGCAGATGACAGAAGAATTCTCTCTATAATAAAGAAAAATCCCCAAACACCTGTCCGACAGATCAGAAACAGCCCTCGGGCCCTGACATTCCTTCTCCTTCTCCCCACCCCCCCAAGTCGCACTAGCTTCTCATTTTCACACTACAAACAGCTTACAATGGCCTGTTTCCTTCATCATCAATACTTTTTTGCATATCTTTCATTCATTGTTCTTTATCTCTCCACATCACTGTCTAGATCTCTCGTTTCCCTGATCCCTGACCAGTCTGAAGAAGGGTCTCGACCCGAAACGTCGCCTATCTCCTTCGCTCCTTGGATGCTGCTGCGCCCGCTGAGTTTCTCCAGCTTTTTGTGTAACCCTAGATTCTCCAGCATCTGCAGTTCCTTCTTTAACACTCTTCAGGAGTCAGGTGTAGATTTGTCAATGACCACTGTCCACAGAAGACTTGTGTGGACAGGGTTTACTGTGTGTGTATGTGTATATATATGTATATATATGTGTATGTATAATATGTGTATGTATACATGTATGTATGTGTATGTATGTATATATATATGTGTGTGTATATATATATGTGTGTATATATATATATGTGTGTGTATATATATATATGTGTGTATATATATATGTGTATATATATATATATGTATATATATATGTGTATATGTATATAAATATATGTATATATGTGTGTGTGTATATATATATGTGTGTATATATATATATATGTATGTATGTATGTATATATATATATATATATATAGAGAGAGAGAGAGAGAGAGATAATCTCTATCTCTATATATATATCTGTGTATATATATATATATATATATACAGATATATATATATATAGAGATAGAGATGTATATTATTTCTTGATGTGGTAAAAACATTATTAATGCAGTAGACCCTAGCTTTTAACAGACTTCTTTATAACGCATTTTGCTAACCAATTGTTTGCATTTAATGATTTACATCAGATTTACATGAAAGAATTCTGTTTAATTTATGTCGCTGCTTCCCTCAGAGAAGTGGTAACCATATATTATGTTATTTGTTTCATGGTTACGGAGAACAAGGCTGAGGAGTTTCCCTGGTTGCCCTTTATCATTCCATTAGCGGCCCCAGGGATATAAATAGCTGAATGCAGCTGTGCGGTTTGTGAAAGCTTATAAAATAAACTGTGTCATTATATTTCAACATAAAATTAATCTTTTGGCTGTGAAGTGCCTTTGGATTTCTTAAGGCTGTGGAAAGATCTGGATCGCCCCTGCCTGGTTTGATCTGCCCAACAGTCTCCTGCTTTGTAAGTGGAGGAAGCCTTTCTGTTGAGTGCCATGGACTACATTTTAAATCATCATCATCGGTGGTCACTGGAAACGAGTGTGACTGTCCTCTCCATAGGGTCGTCTACTTGTGGGTCTGCAGATGTCTGTAGAGGCCGATCCGCGAAACACGCACCTTGGTGCAACGTGGGCAGTGGAGACGCGGTGGTTGGTAGTCGTCGAGCCCCCTTCTCTCTCTCTCTCCTTACGGTGCTGTCACTTTGTCTCTGCGACACGGCGTAGTTCCGTTTCGTGACGCGCGGCTCCTTCCTGCACGGATTTCCTCCAGGAGCTCCTGTCCAGTGCAATGTGCTCCCAGTTGCTCGATGTGATGTGGAATTTCTTCAGACTGTTCTTGATGTTGCGCTTGAAGCGTTTCTTCGGCCCGCCCGGGGGCTCGCCGACCTTCCTTCAATTGAGAGTACAGGATTTGTTTAGGGAGACGCGTGTTGGACATATGGTGGGATGGACTCTCTTTTGAACTTTGTCAGCAGCTTTGGAGTCGGGAGCCTGATCACACGTGTGTACAGCACATGGAACTCATATAATTTTACCTAGTTTAGGACTAGTAGTTTCGTTTGTTATTGTCACGTGTACTGAGGTGCAATGAAAAGCATTTTTGTTGTATGTATACAGTCAGTGAAAAGACTACGTGATTACAGTCAATGCGTCCACAGTGTAGAGGTGCAGAATAAACCTTTAGTACATGATAAAGTCTGATAAAAGATAGTTCAAATATCTCCAGTGAGGTAGATGGTAGGTCTGGTCCGCTCTCTAGTTGGTGATAGGATGGTTCAGATACCCGATAACAGCTGGTGAGAAGCTGTCCGTGAATCTGGAGGTGTGCATTTTCAAACTTCTGTGCCTCTTGCCTGATGGCAGGGGGGAGAAGAGGGAGTGACCAGGGTGAGACTGGTCCTCAATTATGCTGGTGGCCTTGCCCAGGTAGCGTGAAGTGTAGATGGAGTCAATGGAAGGGAGGTTGACAAAAGTGCTGGAGAAACTCAGCTGGTGCAGCAGCATCTATGGAAGGAAACGGGCAACGCTTCAGGCCGAAACCCTTCTTCAGACAGGGAGGTTGGTTTGGACGAAGGTCTGGGCTGTGTTCACAACTCATCGCAATTTCTTGCGGTCTCAGATGGAGCTGCTTCCTGAACTACGCCGTGATGCATCCCAATAAAATGCTTTCTGCAGCACATCTGTAGAAGTTGGTGAGGGTTGTTGGGGAAATGCCAAACTTCCTAAGTCTTCTGAGAAATGGAGGCGTTGGTATGCTTTCTTGGCTATTGCTTCGATAGGGCTGGTCCAGGACAAATTGCTGGTGATATTTAATCCAAAGAATGGGAAAGGTTCAACCATCTCCACTTCGGCATGGTCAATTCAGTAGTGATCTTAATTCCACCTCACATCAGACATCACTCCCTCGGGTATCTTAATGCCTCACTGATTCTCTGCTGCAGTGGGGCAGGGTTTGTAGAACTGCTGCCTAGAGCTACAGAGTTCCAGCCTAAATCTCCTCATCGGATCGCGTGCCCGGCCGCTCGGAGTGGCGCCTGATTCACTCGAGCCCCAGGCTGCTCCAGCGGCCTCCGGTGGCCCGCTCCGCCACCGCCTTGATCCGCACACGTCGACCCACGAAGGCGCTGCCCCCTTGCCTCACACGTTCATCATTCAGCAGGGGCGCCTGCCACCGCCAACCTCAAGGCATCGAGAGCACGAGAGGCAAGACCCCCCCAGCCCGCTCACCGGCACTGTTGTCTCCCTCCCTGTGTCCGCCATTTTGAATCATGGTCGGGGAATTTACTTAAACAAACACTGCCGGAACCAGAGGTTGAGGTGGAGAGTTTTTAATAACATGATATGACGGAGAGCCTGTCTGCTGGAGCCAGACTCTGCTCCAAGTATTTCAACTATATCCTATATACCATAGAACAAACAAGATCATGCTTTAATTTACTACAGAGTACAAAAGTGTAAAAGTACAGAAAGAAAACAAGGCCAATGTGATATCCTCCACCAAGCTACTTTCTTCTGATGGTCAGATTTTTAAATATATGTACAGGGACTGTTATTTGCTGCTGCGGATAAGTACCTTCCTAAGAAGTGAGGGAACATACAGGCAAGCACGAGCGAGTACCAAGTTTTAACTCTTGATTTGCCAAACACCAACATTCTTCCATAATGGTAATCAGTCCAGTTCACAGTTTTGGAACTTGATTTCCAAATAGCTTTCAGTTTCTTTAAAAGCAAATAATATCCTCTCTCGCTGACAGAAGATAGACACAAAACTCTGGAGTAACTCAGCGGGACAGGCAGCATCTCTGGAGAGAAGGAATGGGTGACGTTTCGTGTCGAGACCCTTCTTCAGACTGGTTAGGGATAAGGGATACGTGAGATATTGACGCTGATGTGTAGAGATAAAGAACAAAAAATGAAAGATATGCAAAAAAGTAACGATGATAAAGGAAACGGGCCATTGTAAGCTGTTTGTAGGATGGAAATGAAAAGCCGGTGCGACATGGGTGGGGGAGGGATAGAGAGAGAGAGAGGGAATGCTGGGACTACCTGAAGGGAGAGAAATCAATTTTCATACCACTGGGCCCTCCCTAACAGTGTTGCCGAATAATTAGGCAGAACTTTTGTGTAGTTAATTTTACCATAGATGACCATCCGACCTCGGTGGCCTCCTGGTTAGCTACATGTCAAGTCATGCCGAGTTTAATGCCATGCACACAAGTTGGTTGAGGTACAGGTATAATAAAAATCTTGTTTGCAGCTTAAATCTTGCTTGCTTGTATCACAGGTTTAAATCTCTCATTACGGTCTCTCCTCATCAAGCAATACCAATGCAGTTGACCAGCTGGTGACATTTTGTATTGCTGCCTTGCTCTACACAATAAGGTTTACAGAAATAACTGCAACCCCCAAGTCTCACATGTTCATCATTCAGCAGGGGCCATTTGCCATATATGATGAAATGGCACATGACCCTAAGTCTCACTCAACGATTAGGAACAGCCCCAACTCACGCTTCTTATTTTCTCCTAAGGGTCTGGAAGTTAATTGACAATGTTTGGATACAAAGCTTTGGCCTGGTTACCAACTGGCCAGCCCCATAGCAGAAGCGTCCACGTCACGGGGCTGGAGACTGGAAGTATCCCGAGCTAATTCTGCTGCCACCATCATCTATTGCGACAAGTGATGGCTCCCACTGATTGTCGCCGGAAGCTCGCGTCCTTTTCAGAACGGATGATGACAGCGAGGTCAACATTTGTAACAAAGTAGACACGAAAAGAAGCTGTCTCATCAATCCAGTCTGATCAACACTATCCCACACACACTGGGGACAATTTTTACATTTACCAAGCCAATTAACCTACAAACCTGCACGTCTTTGGAGTGTAGGAGGAAACCAAAGATCTCAGAGAAAACCCACGCAGTCACGGGGAGAATGTATAAACTCCATACAGACAGCACCAGTAGTCGGGATCGAACCCGGGTCTCCGGCGCTGTAAGGCAGCAACTTTACCGCTGCGCCACCGTGCCGCCCGAAACGGTGCATTGTAAAAAGCAATAAGGATACCAATTGGAAAATGAGATACCCTGTGCCTGCTGCCCACGACCACATCGGTGGTAAAGATTGTGGGCTTTGGAGATGAAGGAAAGTAGGAACAAGGAACTGCAGATGCTGCTTTACACAAAAGGACACAGAGTGCAGGAGTAACTCTTAAGGATAAGGGGGAACTCTTAAGGATAAGGGTCACAGCTTAAGGATAAGGGGGAAATCCTTTAAGACCGAGATGAGAAAGACTTTTTTCACACAGAGAGTGGTGAGTCTCTGGAACTCTCTGCCACAGAGGGTAGTTGAGGCCAGTTCATTGGCCATATTTAAGAGGGAGTTAGATGTGGCCCTTGTGGCTAAGGGGATCAGAGGGTATGGAGAGAAGGCAGGTATGGGATACTGAGTTGGATGATCAGCCATGATCATATTGAATGGCGGTGCAGGCTCGAAGGGCCGAATGGCCTACTCCTGCACCTATTTTCTATGTCTATGTTTCTAACTCACCGGGTCAGGCAGCATCTCTGGAGAACATGGACAGGCGACCCTTTGAGGATGCTAGGAGAATGCAAGGTGACTGAGGATGCTAGGAGAATGCAAGGTGACTGAGGATGCTAGGAGAATGCAAGGTGACTGAGGATGCTAGGAGAATGCAAGGTGACTTGGATAGGCTGGGTGAGTGGGCAAATGTTTGGCAGATGCAGTATAATGTGGATAAATGTGAGGTTATCCACTTTGGTGGCAAAAATAGGAAAACTGACTACTATCTAAATGGTGGCCGATTAGGAAAAGGGGAGATGCAGCGCGGCCTGGGTGTCATGGTACACCAGTCATTGAAAGTAGGCATGCAGGTACAGCAGGCAGTGAAGAAAGCCAATGGTATGTTAGCTTTCATAGCAAAAGAATTTGAGTATAGGAGCAGGGAGGTTCTACTTCAGTTGTATAGGGTCTTGGTGAGGCCACACCTGGAGTATTGCGTACAGTTCTGGTCTCCAAATCTGAGGAAGGACATTATTGCCATAGAGGGAGTGCAGCGAAGGTTCACCAGACTGATTCCTGGGATGTCAGGACTGTCTTATGAACAAAGACTGCATAGACTCGGTTTATACTCTCTAGAATTTAGGAGATTGAGAGGGGATCTTATAGAAACTTACAAGATTCTTAAGGGGTTGGACAGGCTAGATGCAGGAAGATTGTTCCCGATGTTGGGGAGGTCCAGGACAAGGGGTCACAGCTTAAGGATAAGGGGGAAATCCTTTAGGACCGAGATGAGAAGGACTTTTTTCACACAGAGAGTGGTGGGTCTCTGGAACTCTCTGCCACAGAGGGTAGTTGAGGCCAGTTCATTGGCCATATTTAAGAGGGAGTTAGATGTGGCCCTTGTGGCTAAGGGGATCAGAGGGTATGGAGAGAAGGCAGGTACGGGATACTGAGTTGGATGATCAGCCATGATCATATTGAATGGCGGTGCAGGCTCGAAGGGCCGAATGGCCTACTCCTGCAACTATTTTCTATGTCTATGTTTCTAACTCACCGGGTCAGGCAGCATCTCTGGAGAACATGGACAGGCGACCCTTCAGCCAAGGATACCAATTTTTTGTTATTCAAATAAATATGAATTATAGCATCCATGCATATTGCGTGCAAATAAGGAAGTCCTTACTAATGTTTTGAATTAAAAGATAAACAGGAATTTGTTTTTGCAGAAATTTCACCACAGGCCTGTCATGCATCAACATTTACATCATCCACACAAGCTTCACATTAAGATATTACTATTTTAGGCATTGTTTTTTAATCACAAGTATCAAATCTAATTCACATTAACCATTTTGATGCAGAATTATTAAAGAAAGGCATCACTCCTATTTATATTTATAATTAAAAAATAGTACACCAAATATCATAAATACAATGATATAAATGCCAAGAAATATACACAGTTCCTGTCAACACTATACATTTTTCTATTGGAAGAAACCCACTTCTTCAGATTATTAGCCAGAACTTGCTAATTAAGGATGGTACATGAGCCAACTTCGTAAGTGATTGGAGCAGAATTAGGCCATTCGGCCCATCAAGCCTGCCCCGCCATTCAATCATGGTTGACTTAACTTTCCCCTCAACCCCGCTATTCTCCTGCCTTCTCCCCATAACCCCTGACACCACTCGATCATAAGATACTGGTTTGGATATTAACGCATGGAAAGGTGCTAGTTTCAGGTTATGCATACCTACTCATAAGACTTCACGAGAGAGTTAGATTTAGCTCTTGGGGCTAAAGGAATCAAGGGATATGGGGAAAAAGCAGGAACTGTGTAGTGATTTTAGATGATCAGCCATGATCATATTGAATGGCGGTGCTGGCTCGCATGGGCCGACTCCTGCAACTATTTTTCAATTTTTTTAAGCACCACACACAAGTCATTGTTGTGTTAGCTCCACCACTTGTAATCTGCCATGGTAATGGGTCTTCAATCTACAAAAGGATTGTACCAGGACGATTTCCAAATAGGTATCTAATTTCACCGCACACATCTGGTATTTGGTATCAAATGCGCAGATATTAGTGTGGGATTTGGTGTGAATAGATGGTCGATGGTTGGCATGGGTGAAGTGGGCCGAAGGGCCGGTCTCCATGCTGTATCCGTCTGTGATCCTGTTGTGCTTGGCTAAGGGGATTTAAATTAAACTCGTCTTTGCACGACACATAAAAAATGGGGCACTACGAGAAGCAACTTCTAACCCTGAGACCGATTCTTTGAGAAAAGGAAATCTTTCAATCATTAGAAACACTGCATCTTGCTCAGCAATGCATCTTGAAAATTATATAAAAGCATCTTGATGAAAAAATAAAACTCCCATCTGGAAAACACATGCAGAAATCGAGACATGGATCAATTATTATTTTGCTGGTGAATGTAATAGAAATATATAATTATAACCATTTATCTCAAAGTTCTGAATCTTCTGCTCACCTCTTTGCCACCAGTTTAAGGGTGGTTTAAAAAAATCTCCCACAAATAATATCTAGAGGTAATTCCTGATCCTGGCTCATCCATTAAATACAACTGAGGAGAAACAATTGGCTGTGGTCCATTTTCCAGTCTCTGTTCTCCACAGTAGAAGGCAGACGAAATGTATCCGAATGGCTCAGTGATGTGGCAATGCAGGAAGGCAGTCTGAGTTTATCTCGGCTTCGTGTGCGGCTGCGGCACGTACAACCCTGATTCTTTGGCTCATCCTCAGACCTATTTACACGCTTTCCCCCGTCGCCATTGTACATGGTGGTACCATATCACCGGTCGGTGAAAATCAACTCTCATCCTCTCGCTGTAAAAGTCCGGACTCACTTGGATTCTCCACTGTTTGTACTTCCGTCAGTGCCATCGGGGTCAATTCATGCTCAGCGACGCCTGGCCTGGTGCACCAACTGAGGGAAAGACGTGGGGCAAAGGTGAGCAAAAGTACTTCCCAAAGATCTGAGACAGCAACTAAACAAGCTCCAGGAGTGGTGCACTGGCTAGCACTGGTTCGATTCTCACCCTGGATGCTGACTAGATGGAGTTTGCCACTAGGCGGCCTTTCTCTGAGTGCTTTCTGTCCACATAGAACATACTGTCCGGTTCGCCTCTACCCCATTGCGGACATTGGAACTGATGCACTACAATGCTGAGGACCACATTCTGCACTCTGTGTCTTTCCCGTTGCTCTATCTACAGCACTTGAGTTTGACGTGATTGTATTTACATATCATATGAGCTGATTTGATTGAATGGCATGGAAATGGTACTCCAGGAAATTGACAGCTTAAAGCCATGTTACACTGACGCCCTCATTTAATATATTGTCATATTCATAGAACAGCTACAGCACAGAAACTGGCCACCAATTACTCATCTACCCAAATCCTCCATTCATTCCACTATTTATTGGCTCCATGTTCTCATGAGCTGCCCCAGATTCCACCATTCACCAACACACCAGAGACAATGTATAAAGGTCAATTAACCAAACTGCATGTATGTCTTTGGGTTGTGGGAGGAAACTGGAGCAACCTGATATGACCAACATGGTCACAGGGAGAACTTGCAAACTCCACACCTGAGGTCAACATTTGCTGCAATGGCTCTACAAGCTCTGCTCCCCACGTGTTGCCTCCTTGGCGTCATCATGCTTCTCAAAGTCACAGAGTCATACAGCGTGGAAACAGGCCCTTCAGTCCACACCGACCAACATGTCCCATCCACACTAGTCCCACCTGCCTGCGTTTGGCCCATATCCTTCTCTAAACCTATCCTATCCATGTAGACAGAAAAATCTGGAGTAACTCAACGGGACAGGCAGCATCTCTGGAAAGAAGGAATGGGTGACGTTTCAGATCGAGACCCTTCTTCAGACTGAAAGTCACGGGAAAGGAAAACGAGAGATATAGATGGTGATGTAGGGAGATACAGAACAAATGAATGAAAGACATGCAAAAACGTAACAATTTTAAAGGAAGCGGGCCATTGTTAGCTGTTTGTTAGGTGAAAACGAGTAGACTTGATGGGCCAAATGGCCAATATCCTATCCATGTACCTGTCTAAATATTTTTTTAACTCTGCCATAGTTAATGCATGAGCATGCTTTACAAAGTTACAACAGATGCAGGCCATTCAGATGAACAGTAACACACTGATGCCTATTCATCACAATAAGCTCATCCTGCATCTAACCACATACAAACTTCACTTCCTCCCAAGCTTATGTGCACATCTAGCTTGCTTTTATCTACACTGATTCTCTTGGTGCATGGGAGTGGAAAATCCCCCTCCAATCCCAAGGGAATTCCCAATATATCACCATCGTTTCGGAGCAGAATTAGGCCATTTGGCCCATCAAGTCTACACCGCCATTCAATCATGGTTGATCTATCCCTCTCAACCCCACTCTCCTGCCTTCTCCCCGTAACCCCTGACACCCTTACGAATCAAGTCAATCTCTGCCTTAAAAGTATCCATTGACTTGGCCTCCACAGCCATCTATGGCAATGAATTTCACAAATTCTTCATCACTGGAGCAAACTAATGCAACTCTCAACCAGCCAGCTCCATGGATGTATCGGCATGCAGGCCTGGATGTGGAGATGATGTTTCCACTAGTGGGAGAATCTAGGACCAAAGCTCATAGCCTCAGAGTTAAAGAGTGTTCCTTTAGGAAGGAGATGAGGAGGAATTTCTTTAGTCAGAGGGTGGTGAATCTGTGGATGATGTATTTTGGTGGTGGGGTTGGAGTGATTGCATTAAGAAACTAACATTCAAAATCAAGAGTAGACACAAAGCGCAGGAGTAACTCAGCGGGTCAGGCAGCATCTCTGAAGAAAACGCATAGGTGACGTTTCAGGTCGGGACCCTTCTTCTCCAGAGATGCTGTCTGACTCGCAGAGTTACTCCAGCACTCTGTGCCTACCCTTGGTATAAACCGGCATCTGCAGTTTCTACATCAAGATCAGGACTGTTTATTTATCATTTGGCCAGGCACAATGAAATTCTTCCTCTGCAGTTTTACGGGCACTTTAGATGCAACAAATAAATGCATAAACAATAAATGTTCATTTATTCTAAGTAAACTTGAACATGGGGGATCTTATACAAACATATAAAATTATAAAAGGACTGGACAAGCTAGATGCAGGAAAAATGTTCCCAATGTTGGGCACGTCCAGAACCAGGGGCCACAGTCTTAGAATAAAGGGGAGGCCATTTAAGACAGAGGTGAGAAAACACTTTTTTACCCAGAGAGTTGTGAATTTGTGGAATTCCCTGCCACAGAGGGCAGTGGAGGCCAAATCACTGGATGGATTTAAGAGAGAGTTAGATAGAGCTCTAGGGGCTAGTGGAATCAAGGGATATGGGAAGAAGGCAGGCACGGGTTATTGATTGGGGACGATCAGCCATGATCACAATGAATGGCGGTGCTGGATCACAATGAATGGCGGTGCTGGCTCGAAGGGCCAAATGGCCTCCTCCTGCACCTATTTTCTATGTTTCTATGTTTGTATGAGAGTGCAGAACTGAAAGTCTAGATTTTATAATTTACATGCAATTTTATATGTAAAATGGTATATTGGAATATCGTATTGTGGCATAATACTCACGTTCTGTTTTTGCAAACTAATGGCCAAATGAAGAGTAAAATGACCAGCAATATGATAAAGCAGCTGCCTGTGGTGGCCCCTGTGGATGAAGGAAAAATAAATAGGTGATTAAAAGTTGGTAAACATTCAGGACTCGCACGGCACAGTAGACGTGTGATTTATTTGCCACTTCTACATTACATTAGTTCCAGAATATGGTTCACTGACACCTTCGCAAAGGCAACTAACACTGGCTCTGCCCACGAGCCCCTCATCCAAGACGTTGCATGAGACCCTGATCCAGCGTCCTTCAGGAATTGTGCCAATGTATTACAGAATTATATGTCTAAATATTTCTTAAAAGTGAGTTCGATTTAGTTCTTAGGGCTAATGCAATCAAGGGATATGAGGAGAAAGCAGGAACGGGGTACTGATTTAGGATGATCAGCCATGATCATATTGAATGGTGGTGCTGGCTTGATGGGCTGAATGGCCTACTCCTGTACCTGTTTTCTATGTCTCTACTGTATGTTTCTATGAGGAATTATTACAAACACAGGAACTCCACTGCTTTAGAATTTAGACTGCAGAGACACAACGTGGAAACTGGCCCTTCGACCCGCTGAGAACACGCTGACCAGCGATCACCCCGTACACTAGCACTATCCCACACACTAGGGACAAATGACAATTTTACCAAAGCCAATTGACCTACAAACCTGCACGTCTTTGGAGTGTGGGAGGAAACCGGAGCCCCCTGGGGAAAACTCACACGGAAACAGGGAGAACGTACAAACTCCGTAAAGACGGCACCCGTAGTCAGGGTCTCTGGCGCTGGGAGGCAGCAACTCTACCGCTGCACCACTGTGCCGACCCTTATTAAAAACAGAGGGACTACCCTGGTTAGGTTCACCGGCGTGTAAAATTAAATCTCTAAGGTACTTCTTAATGCTTAGGAAACTCTGATGCAATGTTAAGCCTATCAGTATCCCATGGTTGACCAATGGTTCACGTTATGTAAATCAGTTTAATGGATTTGTAAACAGCTATTGATCTCAGATTTTAAGGAAATATTGAAGCAATGAAAGTAGCCACCAATCCTCCTTTGAGATTTGGTTCCATTTGCTTCATGGAGCTGAATGTCATCAGATGAATGCCAAGGGTGGTTACTATCCTGTTTAAGACCAGCAAAGAGAAAACAAGTTTTAACTGTATGTCCTGAGTTGGCGATTACTTATTAAAAAATTATTCACAGGCTGTGGGAACCTTTGTTATGATCATCATTTCTTGTCCCAAGTGACTGGACAGCAGCACGCAACAAAAGCTTTTCACTGTATCTTGGTACACGTGACAATAAACTAAACTCAACTCATTTCCGACGGCAGCTATGAGAGACAATGTTGTGGGTCTCAAGTCATATACGAGTCATTTTCATGAGCTCTTTACGAACATGAATTTATATACAGATTAACCATTTTCCTTCTCCAAGCCAAACTGATTCTAACTTTGTCCACCATTTTTCCATCAAAACCCCTCTCCTCAATTACATGCCTAGCTTTATCTTGTCTCTCCTCTCTTCCAGCTTTCTCTCCCCCCATCCCCCTCCTCTCTCCCCCCCATCCCCCCTCCTCTTCCCTCCCCCACAATCAGTCTGAAGGAGCTTCCTGACCAGAAACGTCACCTATCCATGTTCGCCAGAGATGCTGCCTGACCCGCTGGGTTACTCCTGCACTTTGTATCAGTTTTTAACCAATAATGATTTGTAATTCCAGATATTGGATTCTATTAACTGAATTAAATTTCCCCAGTTTGCAGGACTGGGATTTGAACATGCGCACTTTGGATTACGACTAGACCAGTAACATAACCCCTGTGTAGCCCCTCAATGCAGCTATTTCAATTTCTAAACAGTCATAAACCCCTTTTCCTGGCTCCTTACCAATGACTAATCCAATGTTCTTTCCAGCAGGCACCGTCCGGTTGATATCTGTGGGAGATAAAAATGAAGAGGTTTGATATCTATTATGATCTCAAGTGCCTATAGGAACATCAACATGACATTAAGGACAAATACGGGGTTTTTCACCTTGTGCTCCCAGCAATTGCTGAACATATTGCACACAAACCTTGCCCAGTGCATACTAAATCATACGGGCTAGAAAGAATTGAAGGAGATCTCTTATTTATGAAGTTAGGGAGGTTTATGGGAGGCCATCACATCAGCGCATGGGCAATGGAAAACTATTTGGTCTTGTGCTACTTCTCGAACCTTATAGGCTAGTCTGAAGAAGGGTTCTGACCCAAAAAGTCACCTGTCCATTTCCTCCAGGGGTGTCGCCTGACCGGGTGAGTTACTCCGCCACCCTGTGTCTATCCCTTTCGGCTATCACACGTCAAGACTTCATTCACAAGGTCATAAATGATAGGAGTAGAATTAGGCCATTCGGCCCATCAAGTCTACTCCGCCATTCAATCATGGCTGATCAATCTCTCCCTCCTAACCCTATTCTCCTGCCTTCTCCCCATAACCTCTGACACCCGTACTAATCAAGAATCTATGTATCTCTGCCTTAAAAATATCCACTGACTTGGCCTCATCAGCCTTCTGTGGCAAATAACTCCATAGAGTCACCAACCTCTGACTAAAGAAATTTCTCCTCATCTCCTTCCGAAAAGAACGTCCTTTACTTCTACTACTTTGGGTTGTGGTCTGACCCTACCTTCCTTTTTCGAAGTGAGTCCACACAGCCCAGTGTACAATGGACGAAGACTGTCTATCCAACTCCTGCTCCATTGATCATTCTCTTGATCCGACAACATTGTTCATTGTATCCTAGTGTACGTGACAATAATGAACCAATACCAAATCTCAGTCTGAAGAAGGGCCCAACCCAAGACATCGAGTCTGAAGAAGGGTCTCAAAGCGAAGCGTCTCCTTTCCACATTCTCCAGAGATTTTTTCCTCATAACCCCATTCTCCTGCCTTCTCCCTATAACTTTTGACACTCTCTAGAGGGCTTGTCCCACTTAGGTGATTTTTTCGGCGACTGTCACAGATGTAGCAGGTCGCCAAAAAAGCGGTGGCTGGACCCCCACCCCCCATGACAAAGTCTTCGACAAGCTACGGCAACCTACCACCTAGTCGACGTCAAGTGGCCACCAACCCATTGTGACGTCCACCTTTGAACACAACCTGCGACCATATGGGGGCGACGACCTATGACAACCAAAGTGAATCTACGTCCACCTGCGACAAGCTACAACAAGCAACGACCCTGTCGGCGACAACTGAAAACAATTCAGTCGCCGGTACCTGTCGGGCGGACGTAGGTTGACGCAGGAATTCACCGAAGTCAGCACCCCGCGACAAGATTCTGTCAACCTCTGCTTTAAATATTCCCAATGACGTGTCACCATAGCCGTTTGTGGTAATGAAATCTGCAGATTATCGCCTTCTCACTGAAGAAATTCCTCCTCATCTCCTTTCTAAAGGTGTTCCCCTTTTATTCTGAAGCTGTGGCCTGTGGTCCTAGACTCTCCCACTAGTGGAAACATCCTCTCCATTTCAGTTGGTGACTAGTTAATCGCCTGTCTATTAGGAAAGATGTAATTATGTTGTAAATGGTACAGAAGGGATTCACAAGCTTGCAGGCTTGAGTTGTACGGAGAGGTTGGACAGGGTGGGATATTTTTCCATGGAGCTTTGGAGGCTGAAGGGTAACCTTATTGAGGTGTACAAGATCATGATGGGCATGGATAAATTGGACGCTGACAATTTAGGGTAGAGAATTCCAAAACTAGAGGGCATAGGCTTAAGGAGAGAGGGGGAGAGACTTAAGAGGGATCTCGGGGATAATTTATTCACTCAGAGGTAGTCTGTATCTGGAATGAGTGAAAGAGTAAACTATAGAAGCAGGTACAATTATCTGCAATTATACAATTATAGAAGTAGATACAACTCTTTGAGTCACTTCCCTCCGGAAGGCGACTCCGTGCTGTCAAAGCTGCCACAGCCAGACATGAAAACTGCTTTTTTCCACGAGACGTTGCTCTACTCAATAACCAAAAATCTGTCGCCTCCTTTTGCTCTGGCATTTTATTTAATTCACATGTTTAATCGATAATGTTTTATTATTAATGTTTTATGTGTCATTCCGAACTGTCCCTGTATGTCATGTTGTCACTTATGGGCGGAGCACCAAGGCAAATTCCTTGTATGTGAATGCTTGGCCACTTATTAGTCATCAATAAACTTATTAATTCAATTATGCTTTTAAAACACATATGGACAGATATAAGGACAGGAAAAGCTGAGAGGGATATTGGCCAAAGACAAGCTAAAGGGATTATCAACTTGGTCAAGTGGACAAGTTGGGCCGAAGGGCCTGTTTCCATGCTGTGCAGCTCAATGATAGAAAAAGCGGCATCACTGCTAGCTCATTCTCCAAAGCACAGCACAACTTAAGCTGTTCTCAGCTACTTAGCGAGGTTAAAATCACATTAAGCAGTTTTAATTCGTTTTTACAGATACAGCATGGAAACGGGCCCCTCTAAGTCCACGCCAACCAGTGATCACCCGTACACTAGTCCTATTCTATACTCTAGCAACAATTTACAGAAGCCTTTTAACCTACAAACCTGCACAAGTTTGGATTGTGGGAGGAAGCCGGAGCACCCGGAGAAAACCCACGCGGTCACAGGGAGAACGTACAAACTCCTTATAGGCAGCACCCGTAGTCAGGATCGAACCTGGGTCTCTAACCTGGCGCTTTAAGGCAGCAACTCTACCGCTGTGCCACTGAGCCGCCCACTAACTTCACACCAAACACATTAACGTGAGCAGTACTCTGCCCTCTTGCCCGCCCACCATTTTCACGGCACCCACCACCAGTGGCGATGATACTCGGATCTCCGTGCTCTCCTCCACCACCTCTTGTTTAAAAAGGAACAAGGGTTACTAGTCCATCCCCATCTTGACCTGTCGGTCAGAGCGCACCACATAAAGTTCGGCCATTGCTGGACGAAACCAAGTGTGGAAGCTGATCCGAGATACGCTGAACTCCACCTGCTCGACGACAGCATATTAGTTGCAGGGAATTCTCAGGAACTTGGAGCAGTCGTGGAAAGCTGGCCTAGTTTCACAGCCCATCGGACCTTCGGACTGTGATCCTCGTGAGTCTAAGGGGAAACTGGATAGGCCTTCAGAGCATGAAATGCAATGAGGAATTGTTGCACAGTGTTTCCAGTGCAGCCTGACTTCACCCTGAAAGCAATGAGGTGTATTCACCTCAAAGGTGACTAATATTTAGAGCATTGTACAAATAATGCAGCACCGCGTGCTACAGAGGTGCAGGTATGTATCTCCTGAAGGTTGACTGTCCATGTCCTGGTACTGACCACATGTCTTCTGCTTTGAACATGCTAGAGGCGGGAAACTTCTCCCCAATTTGGGGAAGTCCTGAACCAGAGGCCACAGTTTAAGAATAAGGGGTAAGCCATTTAGAACGGAAACACTTTTTCTCACAGAGAGTGGTGAGTCTGTGGAATTCTCTGCCTCCAGTGGAGGCCTGTTCTCTGGATGATTTCAAGAGAGAGCTAGATAGGGCTTTTAAAGATAGCGGAGTCAGGGGATATGGGGAGAATGCAGGAACGGGGTACTGATTGGGGATGATCAGTAATGATCACAGTGAACGCCGGTGCTGGCTCGAAGGGCCGAATGGCCTACTCCTGCACCTATTGTCTATTGAAGTCTGGTATCTTGTTTGGTTTAATTTAGTTTAGTGATACAGCGCGGAAACAGGTCGTTCGGCCCACCAAGTCCGTGCCGACCAGCGATCCTCGAACATTAACACTATCCTTCACACGAGGGACAATTTTACAATTATACCAAGCCAATGAACTTACGAAACTAGTACGTCTTTGTAGAGTGGCAGGAAGTGCGCCCAGAGATCCCATAGAAAACACACGCAGGTCACGGGGAGAATGTACAGACACCGTACAGACAGCACCCGTGGTCAGGATCAAACCCGGGTCTCTGGCTCTGCAAGGCAGCAACTCTACCGCTGCGCCACCGTGCCGCCCTCATTGTTTTTTGCTTTAATTTTGTATTAGACATTTTCAAAACGTAAATTGTTGTTTATAAGATTATTTTTCTGCTCCCGGATTCTTTATATATGGAAGGGGAACAGCATAGAACACCTCGCTAAATGTAACAGCGTGTGGTCACATCACTGTCGACGGTACCGTTGCAAGACCGAGACAAGACGATATGCCTGAATCTCAGATGTGGTGAATTATATTTTCAGGTCCTTTTTTATCCCTGTTTCCGGCTGTCGGCTGTTTCCAAAACAAATGACCTGAGCATTTTCACGTTGTGGTTGGCGTGATCTCTCAGTGAATAGACTCGCTGCTGAATCTTTATAATACCAGTGAACACACTGTCAGAATACTTTGAGGAGATACTGAAGAAGGGTCTCGACCCGAAACATCAAGTCTGAAGAAGGGTCTCAAACCAAAACGTCACGCATTCCCCCTCTCCAGAGATGCTGCCTGTCCCGCTGAGTTACTCCATCATTCTGTGTCTATCATCGTCAGAATACTTTAATGGATGTGCATGCGCCATTTTAAAGGACTCACGAAGGGCAATGCGCAAGACAAGTCTATCACGTCGCTGGCCTTCTACACCTTAATTATCTGAAGCATCATCCAAGGGCACCAATCACATGCAAAACCCTCTTTGCAGACCCACAAAAGGACACAAAGTGGTGGAGAAGGAAAGGGCCTGTCCCACGTGCGCAGGGTGTCGCCTGTATGGTCGTGAGTAGTCGCCCAAAGATTCCTACCTTTTTCTGGTCACCGCTGGATTTTCAACATGTTGAAAATTTTCGGCCACCTGCTGGGAACATGCACGGGTGCCGGCAGCCGCCGAAAAAAGTGGGACAGCCCTTAACGCAACGGTTCAGGCAGCATCTCCGGAGAACATATAGTGACATTTCGGGTTGGGACTGAAGTGGCGGTCCCGACCGGAAACGTCACCTATCCTTATTTTCCAGGGATACTGCCAGACCGGCTGAGTTACTCCACCGGCTTGTGTCCTTTTGTATAAGCGGTTTCTTGTTTCTAAACCACTGCCTTGGCTGATCCAGTACATGTGTAGGAAGGCACTACAGATGCTGGTTTATAAGGAAGATAGACACAAAATGCTGGAGGAACTCAGTGGGTCAGGCAGCATCTCTGGAGAACATGAAGAGGTGACATTATGGGTGGGAACTCATCTTCAGGCTGAGGCTGATGAAGGATTCTGATCCGAAACGTCACCTATTTCTGTTCTCCAGAGATGTTGCCCGATCCGCTAAGTTGCTCCACCATTTCGTGTCCATCTTCTGATCCACTACAGGTTCAAAGCAGACACAGGGAATGAAGCTCAACTGGTCTAAACTAATTCTGATTTGCCAACATTTCAGCAAAGTGACTGACAATCTTGCTATCCATTCAGGATGCACGCTGCACTTAACTGCAACTTTCCCATTACAGCTTTTTGGGAAAGAAGCCAGGATTATAACAACCATTCAAAACAAAAATAGCTGATTGCAGATCCAACACACTACATTCAGACTTCCCAGGAAGAAATGGCCATTGCTTAGTTTGGTTTAGAGATACAGCATGGAAACAGGCCCTTCGCTCCAACGGGTCCACGTGACCAACGATCGATCACCTGTACACTATCCGACACGCTAGGGACTATTTACAGAAGCCAATTAACCAGCAAACCTGCACGTCTTTGGAGTGTGGGAGGAAACCGAGTCACGGGGAGAACGTGCAAACTCCTCTTTACAGACAGCACCCATAGTCAGGATCGAACCCGGGTCTCCGCTGCTGTACCGCTGCGCCGCCGTGCCGTCCAATCAAATTTGAACGGAACAAGGAAGATGAGCCCATCCCATCGACTGGTCGGAGGTTAACGAATCTCCAACTTATTCCAGTGGGAATGTTCCAACTTCCACACAAATCTCATTCAGGATATTATTTCAAGGGATAACTCATTGAACTCTACCAGGAGTTTGAAAGGGAAATTGTTTGTTCTCTGGAAATTTAAGCTTTCTGTTTTAAGTTATTGAGTCAAACATCTTCGAATGTTAGGTGTGGGACATGTAAAAACCAACGCGGTAACTTTCAGGGAATGTCTTAAATGGGGAAAGAGGCAGAGAGGTTTGCGGAGGGAGGGATCGGAGCGTGAGGTCACGACAGATATAAGTAAGGATACGATGCGTCCAAAATTGGGGATGATCAAGAGAGCAAACTTAGTAACAATCAGGTATCTTGTGAGTAGGGAGATAGCAGCGGGCCTGTCCCACGTGCCTATTTTTTCGCCGACTGCCGGCGTCATATCAGTGTCCCCGAAAGATTTTGAACATTTCAAAATCCAGCGGCGACAAAAAAAACGTTGCGACACTTGACGAAACACCGCGCGTCAATACGTCATCATGCCGCAATTGTTCCGGCGACCTGATGCGTCAGTCAATGATGCCGGCAGTCGCCGAAATAATCAGCAAGTGGGACAGGCCCTGGAGGGAAGAAGTGAGACCGTGGAAGGCAACCTGACTGAATGCAACTGACCTGTGGCAGCAATAGTAGAAGCAATTTCAGAAGTTGTTTCTGAAGTTGTAGAAGAATGTACTGATGTTTCTGCCAGTGCTGTCCTGGTTGTTACTGCTTCCATTCCTAAGTTGGCTTTAATATAAGAGGAAGAATATTAGCTACCTTTTGCAGTGTTAGAAAAATATCTACAATGTTTATACTGTTAGTTTAGTTTAGTCGAGGGATACAGGCCCTTCGAGTCATCGAGTCCGCGCCAACCAGTGATCACCCGTAGACCAGTGCTATGCCCGACACATTAGGAGCAATTTACAGAAGCCAATTAACCTACAAACCTGGAGTGTGGGAGGAAACCGGAGCACCCGGAGAAAACCCACCAAGGTCACCGGGAGAAGGGGCAAACTCCACCTGGACAGTACCTGGATCTGTTGTCTGGGTCGGACCCGGGTCTCTGGCGCTGTGAGGCAGCAACTCCACCGCTGTGGCACTAACACTGTACACCAGGAAGTGGGAAGATACCTGAGTACAGTGCTCCGATGTTCTTGATATTACATTCCAGGAAAGGTCGGGGTTCCCCAAATAAAACACGGATGATAAACTCTCAGAATGATTGGGTTTGTAATGGGACACCCTAGTCTACCGGAAGATGCATGCAAAGTCTGACCCATTGCGTGGACTACTGACCTGTGGTGCTGAACAAGACTGTCGTTTCAGCTGCTGTGCTCTGTTTGCTGTCTGAGGGTACTGGTGGTGGGGACCCAGTCGCAGCAGTCGAGACACTTGACGTCGACCTTACTGCCGTCCGTGTTGTGTTTAAGGGTCCCCCTCCTACATTTTAATTGCAATATACAAACGGGCGATATTTAAGAGAAATTGATATTCAAAACAGTTTGAAAAATTCTGTCATCGGGTTAGCAATTTTGTTCCATTTTCCAGGCTGCGCCTGAGTCAATTAGCAACAAACCTGAGGTGTTTGTGACTAATGGCAGGATGGTGGAGGTTTGCCTTGTGACGGAAAGGGGTCTTGTTGCAGTGGTCAGGGTTGCGGACTCTACTGCGGCTGCTGTTAGTGTCGCCACCACCGATGACAAAGTGCTTCCTACGGTTTCTGGCGTGTGACAAAAACAGAACACACTCAGAATAAAGTGAGCTCACACCGCCCCTTTCCAACCCCCAGTAAAACGGAACTCTGCCTTGACCGCATGGGATTCCGAGGGATTTCAATTCCCTCATCCTTGGCAATGTTTACTGAATGTAAGAGGGCCTTGCAGATGGTGGGATGGGTGGGGAGAGCACAGTGTTACAACATAGAAGAAGTCTGGCACTGTTTGCAATGAGTCACTCCATCGCAACTGGAGGAATCGAATATAGGAGCAACGAGGTCCTTCTGCAGTTGTACAGAGCCCGAGTGAGACCACACCTGGAGTATTGTGTATAGTTTTGGTCCCCTAATTTGAGGAAGGACATTCTTGCTATTGAGGGAGTGCAGCGTAGGTTTACAAGGTTAATTCCCGGAATGGCGGGACTGTCATATGCTGAGAGAATGGAGCAGCTGGGCTTGTACACTCTGGAGTTTAGAAGGATGAGAGGGGATCTCATTGAAACATATAAGATTGTTAAGGGTTTGGACATGCTAGAGGCAGGAAACATGTTCCCGATGTTGGGGGAGTCCAGAACCAGGGGCCACAGTTTAAGAATAAGGAGTAAGCCATTTAGAACGTAGAGGAAACACTTTTTCTCACAGAGAGTGTTGAGTCTGTGGAATTCTCTGCCTCAGAGGGCGGTGGAGGCAGGTTCTCTGGATGCTTTCAAGAGAGAGCGAGATAGGGCTCTTAAAGACAGTGGAGTCAGGGGATATGGGGAGAAGGCAGGAACGGGGTACTGATGGGGGATGATCAGCCATGATCATATTGAATGGCGGTGCTGGCTTGAAGGGTCGAATAGCCTACTCCTGCACCTATTGTCTATTGTCTATTTCAACAGAGCACTGGGCTCCAGGGCTTTCTCCCTACATTAATACCCCACAAGATCCTTGCCCCACCAGTCTACATCTCACCCTACCTACGTGTCCTTTCAGCTCATTCCATACACCCACCACCCTTTGCGTGAAAAAGTCACCTCTGCGGTGGCCTGGACGAGGTCAGGAAGGGGCCAGACGCCAGGCAGGTTCAGAAGTCGTTTAATGAATCATGGCAAACATGCAGAACGCCCCCGGAGCAGCTACCGGGAAACCCCGTGGGCAGACAATCATCCCTGTCTCTCAAGAGCCGAGG
This sequence comes from Raja brachyura, assembly GCA_963514005.1. Next base: position 6,988,708 of record OY740799.1, read on the forward strand.
GGGATGACCCAAGGAGTGGCCTAACCCCCAGGTACCGCCACATCTCTCAGATTCCTATTAAATCTTTCCCACCTCACCTTAAACCTATGTTCTCCATTCCCCCACTCTGGGCAAGAGATTCTGTGCGTCCACCCGATCTATTCCTCTCATGATTTTATACACCTCTATAAGATCACCCTCCATCCGCCTGCGCTCCAAGGAGACCCTGCCTGCTCAACCTCTCCCTGTAGCTCAGACCCTCGAGTCTTGGTAACATCCTTGTAAATCGTCTCTGCATTGGAACTTCTGCAACTTCTAAAGCCTGGAGCATTAAACTGGCAGAACTGCGCTCGTTCAACCACAATAACATGATTGCAGTAATGTCATACTTCCAGGTGCTGCACCGCTCTTTGCTCATCTGATTCACTTGCATGTTTCGTCGCATTAAACTAAATGCATTTGAGCTTGCCAGCTCCCCCATGTTCCCTAATCTGTCTCTGATTGTTTTGCTCACTGGACCTGCCCGATTAATCCTACTGTGCATTTACCCTGGCACTCATCGCAATTGGTGCATTTCTTGACACCTTAAAGAAAACCGGTGGGCAGCTTGCAAACTCGATGTTGGCAATCACAACTTTATTTCAACTCACTGATATCTTACTTGGCAATTGTACCTTTTCTCCATTGTAAAATATTTCCTTGTATCAACGTTGCTTATCCACTTAGCAAGCAGGAAATTCCCTCTGACTTGCTGGTTAATGCACCAGAAACTGTATTCACATGCATTCCCTATAGGGCCTGGAACAGCTGTGTTGAAACTTCCCAACGCAAACCTGCAATCTTAAGTTAAATCACCTTGACATCTCTTTTAGCAACGAAACCCAACAACTTGAAGTGTTCCCATTAATTTCATGGCATGTTAATTGGAACAATTTACGCCCAATTGCCTGTGTATCCTCACATGTTTAACTGAATCACAGTCATGTTGGACTGAAACAGGCCCTTTGGCCCAACTCATACATGCCAACCAAGATAGCCCAAGACATGGGCTAGTCCAACTGCCCACGTTTGGCACATATCCCTCTAAACCTTTCCTATTCTCCGGAATCAAGGGATATCAGATATACGCGGTACTGATTTTGTTTCAATATTGAATGGCGATACTGGCTCGAAGGGCATACTCCTGCACCGATTTCCTATGTTTCTATGTTTATCCAAGTGTCTATTGAATGCCATGATGGCATCTGCATCAACCACCTCCTCTGGCAGCTCGTTACATATATACCCTCCACCCTCAGAGTTAAAAAGCTGCCCCTCATGTTTCTAATAAATCTTCTCCCTAAACATATGTCCTCTTGTTTTCGATGTACCTTACCCTGGGTAAGCTTAGCTATTCCCCTCATATTCTATACACTTCTTACAGAGGTGAATAACATCATTCGGGGACAGGTGGGATGAATATTTTGGCACGCTCTCAACTTCTCTGTCTTCCTCCAAAGTTACACTTGCCAGTCCCCACTAAAATGAACCCCTGGAAACCTACGTCGGCAGAGTTCACATTTTATAGCCTTTGAATCAAATGTAATCAGTAACTAAATTTTGTGTCTAACATTGTTAGAAGAATGCTACAAAAATAGCATTTACGTTAATTAATATTAAACATGTTAAGGACACAGCTCTCTTTTAAATATCATTTAAAATTATCCAAATACGATGACATTTTCCTGAAAAGTGACTGCAGCAAACAGCAACACACCTGACGTGACTGTCGTTGTTGTATAATGCTCTGCTGTAGTTCCCGACGTTTCTGGTTCTACAGATGTAGGTTCTACAGACGTTGCTAAAGATGTCATTGCTGTAAACAGATGACCTCCTGAATTTTCATTCACATAAAACTTGATGCGTTTAAAAGCAACTTAATCCAGCGCGGTTAACAATGCAATTTGCCTTCGGCAACACCCCCTTAATGTTATAACCAGGAACTGCACATGCTGGTTTACACCGAGGATGGTCACATAATATTGGATTAACTCAGCGGGTCTGCGGGGATCGGGTGACGTTTCAGACCGAAGAAGGGTTTTGAGCCAAAACGTCACCTATCCATTTTCTCCAGAGATGCTGCCTGACCCGCTGAGTTGCCCCAGCGTTTGTCTCCACCTCTTATTAATGTTTTAGTTCCAAGTAAGTATTTAATTACAAACCCTTAAACAGTTTCACCCACAATTCTAGGGTTACACATCTTTCAGTAATCTAATGGGTGTCACTAGCATCACTGATGTTGGCTTGGTGCCATCTGTACTTACAAAGTTATGGTGGATGAGATTCAGGGCCGGTCTAGTTATTCAGAGTGACTGCCGAATTGAGGCCATTGTAAAAGGACAGACTGTTTGAAACACTTTATCTTAATGTTTTGGAATCGCAAGGCATCCCGTGGTTTTCACAGTTAACAAAGTCATTCGCAACTGGGGATTCCATCTCTTTCAAGTGAGATGTATAATTTTCAGAGTTTCAATTCGTATATACATACAGCATGAAAACAGGCCCTTCGGCATCACTTGCCGACATGGGCCAACATGTCTCAGCTACACTAGTCCCACCTGCCTGCGTTTGGTCCACATCCCTCCAAATCCGTCCTATCCATGTACCTGTCTAACTGCTTCTGAAATGTTGGAATAGCCCCTGCCACAACTACTATGGAAGTTATAAACAAGTTACTTTAAGTTATAAACAAGTTACTTATTTTCACTTTTGTATTCTTAATAAATACATTCATATCCTTGTATAAAACATAAACTAAAATGGTGTGTGCAATAATATAAAATGGCTTCAGCTAAAACATAGCTGGGAGATTAAAAAGCAATAGTTTGGAATTTAAGGGTGGCGAGTGAAGGAGAGATACGAGGGGAAATGTAAAGTTTAATAAAGATCGAGCCAAGGTCGGAATTTAATGGTGGCGAGATAGAGAAAATTAGAACTGAAGAAAGATTGATGCGGAAGGAGTCCAGCATGCTAGATAATGCAGCAGAGATAGGGCTAGAAACTGTAATAAAAAGCTGCTTGTTTCTGGGATTCAGAGAGCAATTAGAGAACGGACAGGTGGTGTCGTCTCTGAATGTTCCAAGCTGATATTTGCAAATAAAGGCTTTCGTCTTCTTGAAGAATTCTCTGTGTCTGTGTCATATTATCCAAATTTGAGTCTTAAAACCACGACAAAATCTCCTCTGGGTGCTAGGTCCATACATCCACCACTCAGTTACCCCTCAGATTCCTATTAAATCTTTCCCCCTTCACCTTAGGTCCCCGATTCACCTACTCTGGGCAAGAGATTCTGTGCAGCTATCCCGATCTATTCCTTCATCTCTATAAGATCACCCCTCATCCTTCTGCGCTCCAAGGAATAACATCTTAGCCTGCCCAACCTCTTTGTGTAGCTAAATATCTTGAATCCTGGCAACAATCTTCTCTGCGCCCTCCCCAGCTTGATAACATCTTTCCAAAAACATGGTGAGTAAATGTTGCGCCCTTTATTTGTGCGTGGCTTCATTGTATTCTTGTGTAATCAATTATTTGATAAGATAGCATGGAAACAGAAGCTTTTCACTGTAACTCGGTAGGCATGACAATAACAAACTTATCTAAAATAAACTGGACAAAACTAAAATCAACTGACTGTAGAGCTTCCTAAAGCCCCGTGACCAATCACCCTTGTAGCCGAGGACTTCAATCTCAAGCCAATCTCAGAGGCGTACGACCAAAAAGAGCTACCAGCATGTCTCTTGTCCCACCAGCGGTCAGACCACCCTTGACCACTGCTACACGTCAATGAAATACGCCTCGGAAGGAACTGCGGATGCTGGTTTAAACCATAGACATAAAAAGCCGGAGTAACTCAGCGGGACAGGCAGCATCTCCGGAGAGAAGGAATGGGTGACGTTTCGGGTCGAGACCCTTCTTCAGATAAAAACTGTTCCTCGGCCACAGTTTGGGAAATCTCATCGCCCAGCTGGTTTTCTTCTCCCTGCAGACGCACTAAAACTAAATTAAAAACTCAAGTTTCATTCTTCGAAGCAGAAGAGCAAATATACCTGTCTCCGTGTTGACTGACATTCAGGTTGTGCAATATTTCCTTTTGCAAAGCAGTATTTAGTACTTGGGTAAAATCAATCTCAAACAGCCAAGACAGCCCCCAAGCTGTGCAAGCGAGCAAAACTGTTTCTAGGCAGAAGGTGGGGCTAAAATCTAAGAAAGTAAGAGAGGCTGGTAAAAGCCAGCAAGGCGGCTGTTTGTGAAAAATACTTCTAAGAACGGATATGTTTAAGAAAGAAGTGCAGAAGCTGGAAAAAAATCGAAGGTGGACAAAAATGCTGGAGAAACTCAGCGGGTGAGGCAGCATCTATGGAGCGAAGGAATGGGTGACGTTTCGGGTCGAGACCCTTGGTCTCACCTTCTAAGAACAGATATGTCAGTAAAACAGCTGATGAGTGTTTGAAAGAATACACCAGCCAAGATTAAAAGGGAATATAAAAGTACGATTGGTAGGGCTAGGCGCTGAGAAATGTTTTCCTTTCAATACAATATGATACCATAGAACTTCATTTATTCCAAGAGGGAAATTGATCTGCCAATAGTCATAACAATACAAGTTGTCCTACAACTTTAGGCCCATACGCTAGAAGAAGAAGCAGGGGAGGGGGAGGGGAGTCAGTCTCAGTCTACCCCACGACAGAAGGGTGAGGAGTTGTACAGTTTGATAGCCACAGGGAAGAAGGACCTCCCGTGGTCTTCTATCCTGTTTCTTGGTGCGACCAGTCTGTTGCTGAAGGTGCTCCTCAGGTTGACCAGTGTGTCATGGAGGGGGTGAGCTGTACTGTCCATGATGCTCCGCAGTTTGAGGAGCATCTTCCAAGACCACCTCCCGTGAATCTAACTCCGCCCCCAGGACGGAGCCAGCCTTCCTGATGAGTTTGTTGATCCTATCGGCCTCCGCGACCTTCGCCCTGCTGCCCCAGCTCACGGCAGCGAAGAAGATGGCACTGGCCACCACCGATTGGTAGAACATCTGCAGCATCTCACTGCAGACGTTGAAGGAGCGGAGCCTTCTCAAAAAGTATAGCCGTCTCTGTCCCTTCTTGTGCAGGGCCTCAGCGTTCCTGGACCAGTCCAGTTTACTGTCCAGGTACACTCCGAGTTATTTGTACTCCTTGGTAAACTGAACACCCACACCATTGAAGCAGACAGGGGGCAGGGGACGTTCCTCTCCTCCTAAAATCCACCATGAGCTCTTTAGTCTTGTCGGTGTTGAGCTGCAGGTGATTCAGCCCACACCACTCAACAAAGTGGTTGACGAGACCTCTGTATTCAGCTTCCCTCCCCTCACTGGTGCAGCCCACAGTTGCAGAGGCATCTGAAAACTTCTGCAGATGGCGGGAGTCCAAGTTATATCTGAAGTCCGAGGTGTAAATGGTCAACAGGAAGGGAGAGAGGACAGTCTCCTGTGTTGCTCACAACCGTGTCCAAGATACAGTTCTGTAGCCTGACCTATTGTGGTCGGCCAGTCAGGTAGTTGGTGATCCAGGACACCAAAGTAGCATCCGCCCGCATCTTCGTCAGTTTGCTCCCTAGCAGTGCAGGCCGGATGGTGTTAAAAGCACTGGAGAAGTATAAAAACATGCTCTGACAATGCTTCCCGGCTTATCCAGTTGACCATAGGAACATATAAGATTGCTAAGGGCTTGGACACACTAGAGGCAGGAAACATGTTCCCGATGTTGGGGGAGTCCAGAACCAGGGGCCCCAGTTTAAGAATAAGGAGTAAGCCATTTAGAACGGAGACGAGGAAACACTTTTTCTCACAGAGAGTGGCGAGTCTGTGGAATCCTCTGCCTCAGAGGGCAGTGGAGGCAGGTTCTCTGGATGCTTTCAAGAGAGAGCTAGGTAGGGCTCTTAAAAATAGCGGAGTCAGGGGATACGGGGAGAAGGCAGGAACGGGGTACTGATTGGGGAAGATCAGCCATGATCACATTGAATGGCGGTGCTGGCTCGAAGGGCCGAATGGCCTCCTCCTGCAGCCATTGTCTATTGAACGATGGAGCAGGTGGATGATGGCGTCCTCTAACCCCATCTTTGTTTGTTGAGTGGTCTGCAGGGGGCCCAGGTAGGGTTTAACCAGGGGTCGCAGGTGAGTGAGCACCACCCTCTCCAGCGACTTCATGATGTGTGAAGTCAGCGCCACCGGTCTGTAGTCACTGGAGGAGCTGTGTGGCGTGTCCTCTTTGGTACAGGAACCAGGCAGGATGTCTTCCACATCTCAGGAACCCTCTCCGGGCTCGGGCTCAGGTTGAAGATGGAGTACTCCGCACAACTGGCTGGCTGGCACAAGCCTTGAGTAGCCTAGGGCAGACACCATCGGGACCCTCGGCCTTGCCTGGGCAGAGTCTACCTGCTCCACCTCTGCAAAGAAAGGGCAGAGGAAGTGGACCAGGGGGATTGAGTGGGAGCAGGGGGGAGGGTGGGCAGGGACCCCACCATCAAATTTAATTTAAAAAACAGGTGAACTGATGGTTAGCACTAAAATAACAGGTTTCTCACTGTTACTCGAATAGCTAATTTTGACTGAAAGATTGCCTGAAAGATACAGCATGGAAACAGGCCCTTCAACCCGCCCAGTCCACACCAACCATCCATCACCCGTCCACACTAGTTCTGTGTTATCCCACTTTCTCACCCACTCCCTATACACTAGGGGCAATGTACAGAAGCTAATTAACCTACAAGCCCGCACATCTTTTGGGATGTGGGAGGAAACCGGAACTACGCGAAGGAAACATACATGGTTGCAGGGAGAGCATGTAAAACGCAACTCGTCGGCACCCGATGTCGGGATCGAACCAGGGTCACTGGCGTTGTGAGGCAGCATCTCTACCAGCTGCGCCACTGTGCTGTCCTACCACTGATTTTGAAACATCTAAAGAAACCTTCTGTCTTCCAAGGGTCCTAGTGGTTCTCCAGAACAGAGTCTGAAGAAAGGGTCTCGACCCAAAACGTCACCTATTCATTTTTACTCCAGAGATGCTGTCTGACCCGCTGAGTTACTCCAGCTCTTTGTGTCCATCTTCAGTTTAATTCAGCATCTGCAGTTGCTTCCTGCAGAACACATCTGCTTCCCAATAACTCAAACCCAGTAAAAGTTTGGCAAAGGACACATGAGAACAGATGCAGCAAGCATGGGAAAGATAGACACGGAATGCTGGAGTAACTCAGCAGGGCCGGCCCAGCGTCTCGGGACAGAAGGAATGGGGGACATTCCGGGTCGAGACTCTTCTTCAGAAGAAGTCGGGACTCCGTCTGAAGAAGAGTTTTGGCCCGAAACATTGCCTATTTCCTTCGTTCTATAGATACTGCTACCCCGGCTGAGTTTCTCCAGCACTTTTGTCTGCCTCCAATTTTCCAGCATCTGCACTTCCTTCTGAAACATTCTTCTTCAGACTCTGAAGAAGGGTCTCGACCCAGAGCGTCACCCGTTCCTTCTCTCCAGTGATGCTGCCTGCCCCGCTGAGTTACTCCAGCATTTTGTGTCTACCTTCGGTTTAAGCCGACATCAGCAGTTCCTTCCTGCACAGCAAGTATGCTAGTTCTGCGGAGTGCTTTTCAGAATCAGTCCCCAGGCGGGTGACAGGTACATGAACTGTTCAGGACGTCACAACTAGCAGAGAGGAAGTGCTGCGTAGCAGTATCAGAGGCAAACACAATGCATGAACTCTGTGATAAGGCGCCGTTATCGGCAAGTCAAATGTATTGTCAAGTGCACAAGGACAGTGAGAAACATGCACCAGGGACATCTTGCTCACAGCAGCATCGAAGGCAAGTGGTTTACTTGAGTTCAGTTTAGAGATACAGCATGGAAACTGGATTCCCGCACATTCCTTGTATGTGAATACTTGGCCAATAAACTTAAGGGCCTGTCCCACCAGCATGCAACTCTATGCGATGAACGCGATCAAACTAGAAGCGGGGGCCGCGCGGAGGTCGGGTGATCCCCTGTACAGGGCCGTTCCCACCAGCATGCGCCTGCATGCGGCAATAGGGGCCGCGCGGAGGTCGGGTGAGTGGCGCAACGCAGCGCAAAGTGAGGCGAACTTGGAGCGAAGTCTAAGGTAAGTTCGCCAGGACAGAGAGGGGCACACAGAGAGGGGCACCGAGGCACACACACACACAGGGCCACGGAGCCACACACATAGAGGGTCACGGAGGCACTTACAAATAGGTTCACGGAGGCATGATGTTGGGGCGGTGTGTAAATGTCGAGGCGACTGCGAGCCGACAAGCCGTTGCCATGCGGAAGTTTTGGACATTGTCAGTTTTTCGGAGCCCCGCGCGGTGTCGGGACGAACTCGGGACGAACTCCGCACAATTCCGCACGGCACCGGCGATCGAAATGGGACCGGCCCCGCGACGCCGGACGGCTCAAGCGACCACGTTAGGTCGCGCTAATCGCATAGAGTTGCATGCTGGTGGTACAGGCCCTTTACTTACTTACTTACTTAACACTATCCTACACACACTAGGGACAATTTACAATTTACAGAAACCAAATTAACCGGCACTCTCCCACTCGTGGAAGAGAGGGTGCGGCCCGGATGGTGGAATTCCTTGGTGTATTTGTTGCCTTCTTGAGTTTCCAGGTTGCAAATTTTTTTAAACTTAAATACATACAGCAATAATGGTGTCGGTGATTTTTAAGTTCTTAAGTCACAGGCGCGGCATGGTGGCGCAGCGGTAGAGTTGCTGCCTTGCAGTGACCTGCGTGGGTTTTCCTCCGAGATCTTTGGTTTTTTCCCACACTCCAAAGACATACAGGAATTTGGGTTAATTGACTTTAGTGAATGTGTACATTGTCCCTGGTGTGTGTGGGATGGTGTTGGCGTGCAGGGATCGCTGGTCGGCACAGACTCGGAGGGCCAGGGGACTGTTTCTGCGCTGTATCTCTAAAATTAAAATAACATTTTAGAAATTAGACCATCGAGTCTACTCCACCTTCCCCGGTCAATTTGGCCCTTCCTTCCCCCACCACCCCCTCCCCGGGCACTTTCCCTTGCAACCGCAAGAGATGCTACACGTGTCGCTTTACCTCCCTCCTCGACTCCATTCAAGGACCCTTGGTGCGACAGAGGTTCACCTGCACCTCCTCCAACCTCATCTACTGCATCCTCTGCTCTAGATGTCAGCTGATCTACATCGGTGAGACCAAGCGTAGGCTTGGCGATCGTTTCGCCGAACACCTCCGCTCGGTCCGCATTAACCACCCTGATCTCCCTGTGGCTCAGCACTTCAACACCCCCTCCCATTCTGAATCTGACCTCTCTGTCCTGGGCCTCCTCCATTGCCAGAGTGATCACCACCGGAAATTGGAGGAGCAGCACCTCGTATTCCGCTTGGGCAGTCTGCACCCCAGTGGCCTGAACATTGACTTCTCCAATTTCCGGTAGCCCTTGCTGTCCCCTCACCCTCTCAGCTCGCCCTCTGGCTCCTCCTCTTCCTTTCTTCTTCCCGCCCCCCCCCCATCCTGCATCAGTCTGAAGAAGGGTTTTGTCCCGAAACGTTGCCTATTTCCTTCGCTCCATAGATGCTGCCGCACCCGCTGAGTTTCCCCAGCATTTTTGTCTACCTCCACCATTCAATCATGGCTGGTGTATCTTTCCCTCTCAACCTTATTCTCCTGCCATCTCCCCATAACCTTTCAGAAGTTCTGACGCATTTCTTACACAATTTATTTAGGTAACCTTTTCAAAACAATTTTTACATTGCCATTTCTTCATTCTTGGGGTATAGATAAGTATCTGTAGTTGGTAACATTAAGAACAAAGTAATTATTACCCAGGTATGTACATTCAGTTTTGATTCCCTGTCACACGTCTAACCTTTCAAATAAGGAAATATTTCTCCCTAGACTTAGTTTCAGTTTGCACAGAATATCTTACAAATAAAAATAAGGACATTACTCATAAGGGGTGGCACAGTGGCGCAGTGGTAACGTTGCTGCCTTACCCATGTTCAACCTGACCTTGATGGATGGAGTTTGAAACATAGAAACATAGAAAATAGGTGCGGGAGGAGGCCATTCGGCCCTTCGAGCCAGCACCGCCATTCAATATGATCATGGCTGATTGTCCGCTATCAATACCCCGTGCCTGCCTTCTCCCCATATCCCTCGACTCCACAAGCCCCTAGAGCTCTATCCAACTCTCTCTTAAATCCATCCAGTGATTTGGCCTCCGCTGCCCTCTGTACATTCTCCCTGTGACCGTGTGGGATTTCTCCAGGCGCTCAGGTTACCTCCCACACGCCAAAGATGTGCGGGTTTGAAGGTTAATTGGCTTCTGTAAATTGCTTCTTGCGTGTAGGATAGTTTTTGTGCATGGCTGATCGCTGGTTGGCGCATACTCGGTGGGCCGAAGGGGCATTTTTCCGCGCTGTAAGGGCCATACAGGGGCAGAGTTGTTGCCTTAAGGTGCCGGAGACCTGGGTTTGATCCTGACTACGGCTGCTACCTGTGCGGAGTTTGAACGTACCCCCAGTGACGTGTGGGTTTTCTCCGGGTGCTCGGGTTTCCTCCCACACTCCAAAGATGTGCAGGTTTGAAGGTTAATTGGCTTCTGCAAATTGCTTCCTGTGTGTTGGATAGTGCTTGTGTGCGGGGTGATCGCTGGTCGCGAACCCTGTGGGCCAAAGGGCCCGTTTTCACGCTATATCTCTAAAGGTCTAAATCAGATTGCTTGTTGGTGTAGCTCACTCTGAAATTGTGTACAGGGCTCCTTGGGCGGCCTCACCAACGTCTTATACAACTGCAACATGACCTCCAAACTTCTATACTCAATATACTAACTGATGAAGGCCAATGTGCCAAAAGCCTTTTTGACCACCTTATCTACAGTACCTGCAACTCCACCTTCAAGGAACCATGCACCTGCATTCCTAGATCCCTCTGCTCTACAACACTGCCTAGAGGCCGACCATTCACTGTGTATGTAGGTCTTGCCCACGTTACACTTCCCAAAATGCAACACCTCATATTTCTCTGTGTTAAATTCCATCAACCATTCCTCAGCCCACCTGGCCAATCGATCCAGATCCTGCTGCATTCTTTTCACAACTATCTTCACTTTCTGCAAAACCACTCACTTTTGTATCATCAGAAAACTTGCTAATCTCGCCCAATGTATCTTCTCATTCAAATCACTGATGTAGATGAGGTGCTACTATTGTTCAAATGCTAAATACGTGATTCACATGACTGTCGTGGTGAAACACATATGATTTATACTCACTCTCTCACACCCCCCCCCCCCCCCCCATGAAAGGTTATGTGAAAATGAGGAGTTAAGTAAACATTAATGTAGCAGAAGGCAGAATTTGCTGATAAGCCACACTGGCAGATAAATTAGCAATGGTGGTAGACGCCACAGCTGGAGGTGTATTTACAAAAATGTTTGCCAATTGAACAGTAAGGTGCTAACTCAAGTTACTATGAAGAAACGCCAAGTTCAGTTGAGTTTAGTTTATTGTCATGTGTACCGAGGTACAGTGAAAAGCTTTTGTTGGGTTCTATCCAGTCAGCAGAAAGACAATACGTGATTACAATCGAGCCATTTCCAGTGTTCCAGTGTCCACATGATACTGTGTTTAGATACACGATTAGTGCAACGTAAAGCCAGCAAAGTCCGATTAAAGATAGCCTGAGGGTCTGCAATGAGGTAGATAGTAGTTCAGGACTATTCGTGCAAGGACCTGACGTGGAGCGTGAACACCTCTGCGCTGCTGAAAAAGGTCCAGCAGAGACTGCACTTCCTGAGGGTGCTCAGGAAGAATAACATCACACAGAGACTGCTGCTGTCCTTTTATCGGTGCTCCATTGAGAGCATCCTAACATACTGTGCATGCGTGTGGTACACCAGCTGCACAGCGGCTCAGAGGAAAGCGCTCCAGAGGGCCATTGACAAGGCCCAGAGAATTGTCGGCTGCCCTCTCCTAACCTTGGAGGACTTACACAGTTCCCGCTGCATGAAAAAATCCCAGAATATTATAAAGGACATTTCCCACCCCGGACACTCCCTGTTTGAACTGTTGCCGTCAGTCAGACGGTACAGATCTACAAGGACAAGGACAAACAGACTTAAAAACAGTTTTTACCCCACTGCTATAAAGGCACTAAATGTAACCGCCAAGGAACGCAGGGACTAAGGGACTGTGGTTGGTACACTGTGAAATCGACAGAAGGATGTAGGGTTGGGCGTTTATGCGTGCTGTTTTTATATTTCATATTTATTTTATCATCTTTTTTACTATTTTACCTTGCATGTATCGTTAGCTTTTATGGTTTGAATGTTGCCCTGACTGGCTGACACTTTTTAATTTTATTGTACATGGTTCATGTTACAATGACAATAAAGAAACTACTACCACTAAAGGCAGCCAAGTTCCATGTTTAATGGCACAAAGTGGTGCTTGAACTTTGCCTGGCAAACAAACACATTTTCTCAAAGTCAAGGACAAAGACATCTTGCTTCTCATGCACTCTGCAAGCCGTTCCTCCTGAAATAGTTCCCGGATGATGCAGCTTCAATAACCCCCAAAAAGCTCGACGCCACACAGGGGAGAAGAGCAGCCCCCTTGATAGGCCTCCCCTCCACAAACGAGAACCTTCACTCCAACACCAGTGCACAGTAGAAGCAGTATGTGCCAGCTACAGGGAATGCATTGCGGCAACTCACCGAGACTCCTTACCTTCCAAACCCACCACCTCTACCAGCCAGAAGGACCAGGAGGCAGATACAGGGCAAAAGAGTAACTAGGTAGAGAATAGCTTACAAGCCAATGGTATGAACATTGAATTCTCAAATTTTAGATGACTTCTACAAATATCCCCCTCCCTTCTCCCCCCCCCCCCCCACCCCCCACCCCACCGGCACTCCCACCCTTACTCCACGCACCCCACCTGCTCCCTTCCCCAGAACAACTTTGCACTAGGTTCTCAACCCCCACTGTTGTCCCTTTCCTTCAAGGTGCTTTTGCGGTTGCAGCACCTAAACTATGGAGCAGCATCCCTCTTCCCGTCAGAACTGTCCCCTCCATCAACTCTTTTAACTCTGCTTAAAACTTATTTCTACTCTCAAGCCTTTCTTGAGGTCCTCTGAGGGAGTGCTGTATGTATGTATTTATGTATGTATTTTTGATCTACCACTGTTTGTTGCACATGAGGACCTGCACTAATGTAAAGCACTAATGTAAACTAATGTAAAGTCTGAAGAAGGGTCTCGACCCGAAACGTCGCCTATCTCCTTCGCTCCTTAGATGCTGCTGCACCCACTGAGTTTCTCCAGCTTTTTGTGTAACCCCCCCTAATGTAAAGCACTTTGGTCAACGCGGGTTTTTTTTAAATGTGCTGTAGAAAATAAAATTGACTTGACTTGACTTGATTCAAAGTTTGCAAACTAGCTCTACACTTGGTAACTCGGCATTCCCCTTGGGCTCACACTTGCTTCTGTCTCTAGCCTTTGTCCAACACTCTGCCTATCAGGGAACCTCCTCGCCTGAGGTCGTCTGTAGCCGGCCGTGATTTGTCCTGCCTCTTCCCGCTTCCAGATTTTTTCCCTTTATCTTTAAATCGTCTGTTAGTAGCTCCCACCAATCTTCCCATTAATGGGTTTAACAAACAATCCAGCATCTGCAGTATCTCTCGGTGTATTTTTACTGTTCTGTCGTTTCATCGATGGCAACCGTTTCCATAAATCACAGACACACGAAGGAGACACAAACGGATGATTAAAGTATCGCTGCAGGAATACAAAGCCAGCACATTGGACACTGACAGCAAGGCTTTACAGCAAGGACAAGCCAGAGGGTGAGTCTATGCCTCAGTAGTGAGTTAGTGGCACTCGAAGATGTGTTACAAGAACTAGATCTCACATGCCAAAGGTATGGTGGCTGCTGTGTAGTTCTAGAGTCAGAGAACAAACGAAAAAAAAGAATGCAGAATGTGTCTGTGAATGGGACGAAAGCGTCAAAAATCGTCGCGCTTCAAAGCTGCAGGCGACAAGGCAGAAATCAAACGATGGGAGAAGCACAACGAAGCACAGAAGACCAGGGTGGGATGTTTACGTGGATGTGCTGAGAGTTGAGAAAGCAGGTTATTAAAATGGCCTGCGCGGCTCGCAAAGTCAACCAAGCGTCGTGAGGTAACAAACCTGAAGTGTCATGGACGGTTGGAGTCAAATCCTTAGGGATCTCAGTTGATGAGGTGCTTGGAGTTGCTGGTGGAGTCCCACCCATCCCTGACAATTGCAGGTACAAAGAAAATAAACATCGGTTAAGTAGGAGGTACCGGCAGGTAGGTGGCGATTTCTATACAAACAATGCTTCGTTCAGAGTGTCCGTTTCAAACAGCAGTACTTTTGGCTTTCTGATCCGAAAATTGAAGAGTGTCTCTTCAATCCCAGGACTCGGTCACACAGCTAACACTTCCGTAAAGCTCAACGTGGGTGCAGCGTTGCCTGAGCTGCCATGCTCCCCAGATGAGAAGTTGCCTGGCTGTTCTAAGGTACACAGATATTTACACAGTTGATTGGCCTCCAAGGGCTCAGATAGCTTGTGTTGATGCAGTTACACTGGTTACTAATTATTGCAGTGATCTCCATTGAGCCTGCTCCTAGACGGACATCTCTGGGAGAATGGTGCACACAGAAAAAGAGAGGAGGAAACAGTGGCTCTCTTAGTACTCTCGATGAGATGAGAACATTTTTCTTCACCCCAGAGAGTTGTGAATCTATGGAATTCTCTGCCACAGAAGGCAGTGGAGGCCAATTCACTGGATGTTTTCAAGGGAGAGTCAGATATATCTCTTAGGGCTAATGGAATCAAGGGATATGGGGAGAAAGCAGGAACGGGGTTACTGATTTAGGATGATCAGTTATCATCACTTTGAATGGCGGTGCTGGCTCGAAGGGCTGAATGGCCAACTCCTGCACCTATTTTCTATGTTTCTATGTTTCATCACATGCAACAGGAGATGAGAGAGACCGTGGATACAAACCAGTCTGGCGACACATGGAATGTGTAGGGAGGAACTGCAGATGCTGGTTTAAACCAAAGATACAGACAAAAAGCTGGAGTAACTCAGCGGGGCAGGCAGCATCTCTGGAGAAAAGGAGTAGGTGACGTTTTGGGTCGAGACCCTTCTTCAGACTGCTGAAGTCCGTCGAAGGGTCTCGACCCGAAACGTCACCTATTCCTTTTCTCCACAGATGCTGCCTGACCGGCTGAGTTACTCCAGCTTTTTGTGTCTATTGTGAGAGAAGGGTTAACAGACATGGTTGATTTAAGCTAGGGATAGAAAATATAGCTTAGGAAGAAATAAGGTGTCAGCAGAAACCAGACTGCTAGTAGAATGGAAAGTAACGATATATAGAACTAGAGGGAAATCCGAAATAAAAAGTAACAAACAGATAGAAACTTCAGTATAAGCCTTTGACGTCAGGAGATGTTCCGAGACGTTCCTGGACTTTCTCGTGGGAACTATAGTGTGGCTATAGGGTGTGGCTATAATATAATGAAATGTATAGAATACATCCCGACCCTCGGTGTGTCTCTAAAGGACAGCAAAGGAGAGGCACCTATTCTGCAGAATATTATCTTAATAAAAACGTCTTTGCCTGACTTTGTCTCTAAAGCGTTTGTGATTTTTTAATATATCTCACACTATCTATGGCAACACATGGAGTGCGGATCCAATGGTCTCGGTCTAGCCCAGGACAACACGACATCAGCCACTCCACAACGATATCCGTGCGGTGATTAATTCACTGATGGTGGAGTGACAGTGAAGGGCAGGGAGTTCCTGTTCTACCAGCTTCCCAGAGGGAACCTACCTCTGGGCTTTCGGGCTGAAGTCCCCAAAACACTCTGCAGCGACGCCCTGAGCAAGATCCTGGTGGGTAAAGTGCATAACTCTAGAAGCTCTGTGCAACTGTACGGTTTAGTTTATTATCATGTGTACCGAGGTACAGTGAAATGCTTTTGTTGCGTGCTATCCAGTCTAAGCTGCAAGGCACAAGTAGAACAGGAGAGACCCTCGGACAATCTTTAATTGGACTTTAACTTGCAATATGAGTTATCCCCTCTATCCTCCATCTGTACATTGTTGGCGGCTTATAACCATATAACAATTACAGCAAGGAAACAGGCCTTCTCGGCCCTTCCAGTCCGTGCTGACCATTTATTTCCCCCTAGTCCCATCTACCTGCACTCCGACCATACCCCTCCATTCCCTTCCCGTCCATATACCTATCCACTTTACTTTTAAATGTTAAAATCCATCCTGCCTCCACCACTTCTGCAGGAAGATCATTCCACACAGCCACCACTCTCTGAGTAAAGAAGTTCCCCCTCATGTTACCCCAAAACTTCTGTCCCTTAATTCTCATGTCATGCCCTCTTGTTTGAATCTTCCCTACCCTCAATGGGAAAAGCTTATCCACGTCAACTCTGTCTATCCCTTTCATCATTTTAAAGTCCTCAATCAAGTCCCCCCCTTAACCTTCTGCGCTCCAAAGAATAAAGACCTAACTTGTTCAACCTTTCTCAGTAACTTAGTTGCTGGGACCCAGGCAACATTCTAGTAAATCTCCTCTGTACTCTCTCTATTTTGTTGACATTCTTCCTATAATTAGGCGACCAAAATTGTACACCATACTCCAGAATTGGTCTTACCAATGCCTTGTACAATTTTAACATTACTTCCCTACTCCTATATTCAATGCTCTGATTTATAAAGGCCAGCACACCAAAAGCTTTCTTTACCACCCTATCTACATGCGATTCCACCTTCAGGGAACTATGTACAGTTATTCCTAGATCCCTCTGTTCCACAGCATTCCTCAATTCCCTAATGATTGTAATGATGTGTAGTCTTTCCACCGACTGGATCGCACGCAACAAGAAAGCTTTTCATTGTACCTAGGTACACGTGACAATAAACTAAACTAAACTAAACACGATGTAAGCTGGGAGTAGTTCAACTCTACAAAATATCTTTACTTGCAGGTCCTGAAATGACTGTGGGAACCTTTGACTGTATCAAAGTGTAATGTGGCTGTGTGGGACAATAGAGTCATAGAATGATACAGTGTGGAAACAGGCCCTTCAGCCCTACTTGCCCACACCAGCCAACGTCCCAGCTACACGAGTCCCACATGCCTGCATTGGATCATGTCCCTCTAAACCTGTCCTATCCATGCACCTGTCTAAATGTTTCTTAAACGTTGCGATAGTACCTACCTGAACTACCTCCTCCGGCAGCTCGTTCCATACACCCACCACCCTTTGCGTGAAAGGGTTACCCGTCGGGTTCCTATTAAATCTTTCCCTCCTCACCTTAAACCTATGTCCTCTGGTTCTCTATTCCCCTACTCTGGGTGAGAGACTGTGCACCTACCTGACGCCTACCAGAATATCTTTTATCAAGATAAGGCTGGCATACGCTGTGATGGAATATATGCTATCAAGATAATCTGCATATTGCGATGACACACACTAAAAGCTGGGGTACCTCAGCGGGGCAGGCAGCATCTCTGGAGAGAAGCAATGGGTGACGTTTCGGGTCGTGAGCCTTCTTTAGGCCAAAGATCCTAAAGCGGAGCAAGCTGGACCACTCCTTCTAAATGCAATGGGCTGACGTGTAGTACGCAACGGAGCGGAACGTGGGCCTTTTTTTCATCCATTTCAGTAACCCGACCCGACCGGGCCCGCAGTGTAATCAGCGTTGCGGGGGAGCGATTTGTGTTAAAAAAATTAAAATTCAGAAAATGAGGGGAAGATTTTTACCAAAGAACTTTTAGTTTTCCGAGGATGTTTCCGTAACCGGCTTCCGTCTCCGCACTAGTTATCTTTGCTCCGCTACGGGATCTTTGGTGCGGAGACGGAAGCCGGTTACGGAAATGGGGCCGAAAATTACCCACAAATATCTGCCCATGGCCGTGCTACGTCTTTTTCGTCGAGTGATCTATCTTGCTTGCTGTAGGATCTTGGCTTCAGACTAGTTAGGGAAAAGGGAAACGAGAGATATAGACGGTGATGTGGAGTGATAAAGAACAATGAATGAAAGATAATGCAAAAAGTAACAATGATAAAGGAAGCAGGTCATTGTAAGCTGTTTGTTAAAGAAGGAACTGCAGATGCTGGAGAATCGAGGGTTACACAAAAAGCTGGAGAAACTCAGCGGGTATAGCAGCATCTAAGGAGCGAAGGAGATGGGCGACGTTTCGGGTCGAGACCCTTCTTCAGTCTGAAGAAGGGTCTCGACCAGAAACGTCGCCTATCTCCTTCGCTCCTTAGATGCTGCTGCACCCGCTGAGTTTCTCCAGCTTTTTGTGTAACCATTGTAAGCTGTTTGTTGGGTGAAAATGAGAAGCTATTGCGACTTGGGTGGGGGAGGGATAGAGAGAGAGAGGGGGAATGCCGGGGTACTTGAAGTGATTATTTACTATAAATAACTTACTTGAAGCCAGTCCTCAGATTTCACATGTCTGCAAAGCAACTGGTATAAACTAGATTTAGAGATTCTGGTATGCAAGGACTTGAAATCCAAACATGCTGCATGCAGAACTAAAACCGAAATGGAAACTATGTTAACCTCATTGCACGACTTCTATTCAAAATGCAGTCTCCCTGCTAACCCCATCAGCAGAACTTGATTTTTTCCCCATCTTGATAAGCTTTCCCTTGGAAGCTGCACTGAAGCTCGGTGCAGCCAACGACAATGCTCCATGGGGGTGGAGCACAGTCTAGGCACCTTCCGCTGCTGGACATTGGGGGCCAGAGTCCGATTCTGGGGAAGGGGGATCATCGCAGGGTGCCACATGGGTTGCAAAGGTGTTCTGCGTAAAGCAGGTGATGACACTACTGAGTATGTATATGCAGGAAGGACCTGCAGATGCTGGTTTACACCGCAGATAGACACTACATGCTGGAGTAACTCAGCGGGACAGGCAGCATCTCTGGAGAGAAGGAATGGAGACCCTTCTTCAGACTGAGCCCCAGTGCACTGGAGAATGGACTAGGCAGCTGTTATTTTGTTATTCAAAATCCAAACTCTGAGCCAGCTTCTTCAGACTGATCAGAGCAGCGTTTCACAACCGGGGTTCTCCGGAACGCTGGGGTTCCGCAAGAGGTCACTAGGGGTTCAGAGAGAAATAGTGATAAATAGGCTAATCATATGTAAATGCATTTTTGAGTCATTTTTGCATTTAATTTCTTCAGAGTCTGAAGAAGTGTCTTGACCCGAAACGTCGCCCATTCCTTCTCCCCAGAGATGCTGCCTGTCCCGCTGAGTTACACCAGCATTTTGTGTCTAACTACTGAGTACAACGCTATTGAACGTATGAATACTAAGAATTTTGGATTTTGGATTGCATATATTTGTTATTCTGAATAAAGTTTTTTTTTCACATTAAAAAAAAACACTTAATTGAAAAGTTAGTAAACTACCAGACCCTTGCACCTTTGTTGTATTCTGCTATAAAAATCCATTAATTCTTTGGGTGTAACCCACTACCATAAATGAAACCCACAAACACTATTGTGTGGATATCATTATTATTTGTCTGTGACATTCCTTCTCGAGGGTCACTGAGAATTTTTTTTGAATATCCATTTCCTGAAATTCCCAATTTAAAGACGATGAAGGCGTATCGCCCAACCCTGTTTATGTGAACTATGAACCGATGATATGCAAGTGAATGGTTAATCCTACCACAGGAAGAATGTTGCTAAGCTGGAAAGGGTGCAGAGGAGAGCTAAGGGCCTGTCCCACTTTTACGACAATTTAAAACCTCTGCCGAGTTTAAAGGACCTAAAAAAAAATTAAGATCGTAGTAATCTACGGACTCCTACGACCTTCCACGACTATGTTCATGAACTCTTACGAACTCCTACGAGAATGTCTACGAACTCCCACGACTATTTCGATGGCCTTCTTACGAGTAAAAAGTTGCAATGTCTTTCATCCCGACCATTTATTTACTCGTGGACAATTTTTATCGGGCTGGAAAATTCGTCCCGACTTACCTGATGCCACGAGTACCTACGGCTCGCATAACGAGCCGCTACGATATATCTACGGACTCCTAAGCACTCGTTACGAACATTCTGCGAGTTTGAATCAAAGGGAAAACTCGGGAGAATTTGTGAATTAACTTGTGAAAGTGGGACAGGCCCCTTACCAAGATGTTGCCAGGACTTGATGGCCTGAGCTATAAGGAGAGATTGAGCAGGTTAGGGTTTTATCCCTTGCAGTGTCGGAGACTGAGGCGTGATCTTACGGAGGTGTACAAAACCATGCGGGTAATAGTTAGAGCAAATCCACTTGCCTTTTACCCAGGGTAGGGGAACCAAGAAGCGGAGGACATAGGTTAAAGGGGAAAGATTTAATAGGAACCCGAGAGGCAAATTTGTCACACAAAGGGAGTTGGGTACATGGAACAAGCTGCCAGAGAAGATAATTGAGGCAGGTGCTATAATAGCATTTAAAAGGCATTTGGAGAGGTACATAGACAATAGACAATAGACCATAAGAAATATTAGAGAGATATATAGACAATAGACAATAGACCATAAGAAATATTAGAGAGATATGGACCAAACATGGGCATCTGGGAATAGCTTTGAAGGGGCATCTAGATCAGCATGGAGGTATTAGACTGAAGGGGCTGTTTCTGTGCCTTATGACTCTATGACTAATGAAAACACAAGCAGATGGAGTGGTAAAGAAGGCATATGGTGTGCTTGCCTTCATTAGTTGGGACATTGAAAATAAGTGTCGGGGAATCAGGATGCAGCTTTGTAGGTCTTTGGTGTGGGCACCATTGGAGTTCTGGTCGCCCCATTACAGGAAGGATATGGAGGCTTTGAAGAAAATGCAGAAGATGTTTACCAGAATTCTACCCGGATTAGAGGGTAGACTCAAAATGCTGGAGTAACTCAGCAGGACAGGCAGCATCTCTGGAGAGAAGGAATGGGTGACGTTTCGGGTGGAGACCCTTCTTCAGACTGAGCCCCAGTGCACTGGAGAATGGACTAGGCAGCCGTTATTTTGTTATTCAAAATCCAAACTCCGAGCCAGCTTCTTCAGACTGATTAGAGTAGCGTTTCTCAAACGGGGTTCCCCGGAACGCTGGGGTTCCGCGAGAGGTCGCAAGGGGTTCAGAGAGAAATAGTGATAAATAGGCCAATCATATGTAAATGCATTTTTGAGTCGTTTTTGTATTTAATTTCATATTCCTAATTTTATTATACGGCATATTTAGCGACGTCTATTTAGCGACGTCTATACGGCGCCAGCGTGAGACGACCTTGAATGGTCAGTGGACAGGAGCTGTATGTGACAGATTTGTGTATCATCAATTAACTCACTCGAGTACAGACGCATGCACGTTCTCCATCAGCCCTGTCTGTGCTTTCTGACGAGCAGGGACAGTAATAAACTTGAGAAAAACGCAGGTTCTTTTTTTTGCTTAAACCAGTTGTCAGAAAAATATATTATGTTTGCCTTATGAACTTTAAGTTTATGAAAGAGAAAGAAAGGGATTAATAAAGATGTCTGATCATTTTTACGTAGGGGCTTCCCTGAGACATGAAAACTATTTCAAGGATTCCGCAAGGGTAAAAAGGTCGAGAAACGCCGGATTAGAGGATATTAGATAAAAGGAGCAGTTAGATAAACTTGGATTGTTGGAACACCAGCGACTGGGAGGAGACCTGAAGGAAGTAAATAAAATGATGACGGGCATAAATATGGCAGACATTCAGAATTTTTTTTTTCCCCAGGGTGGAAATGCCAATGACCAGAGGGCATAGTTTAAGGTGAAAAAGGCAAAATACACAATAGGCAATAGACAATAAGTGCAGGAGAAGGGCATTCGGCCCTTCGAGCCAACACTGCCATTCAATGTGATCATGGCTGATCATCCCCAATCAGTACCCCGTTCCTGCCTTCGCCCCATATCCCCTGACTGCGCTATTTTTAAGAGCCCTATCTAGCTCTCTCTTGAAAGCATCCGGAGAACCTGCCTCCACCGCCCTCTGAGGCAGAGAATTCCACAGACTCACAACTCTCTGTGAGAAAAAGTGTTTCCTCGTCTCCGTTCTAAATGGCTTACCCCTTATTCTTAAACTGTGGCTCCTGGTTCTGGACTCCCCCAACATCGGGAACATGTTTCCTGCCTCTAGCGTGTCCAAACCCTTAACAATCTTATATGTTTCAATGAGATTCCCTCTCATCCTTCTAACCTCCTGAGTGTACAAGCCCAGCTGCTCCATTCTCTCAGCATATGACAGTCCCGCCATCCCAGGAATTAACCTTGTAAACCTACGCCGCACTCCCTCAATAGCATGAATGTCCTTCCTCAAATTCGGGGACCAAAACTGCACACAATTCTCCAGGTGTGGTCTCACTAGGGCTGTGTACAACTGCAGAAGGACCCCTTTGCTCCTATATTCGATTCCTCTTGTTATAAAGGCCAACGGGCCATTTGCTTTCTTCACTTCCTGCTGCACCTTAAACTTAAAGAAGATGTGCAGGGCAAGTTTTATTACATGTCTGGAACACATTGCCAGGGGTGGTGGTGGAGGCAGATAAGATTGTGGCGTTTACGAGGCTTTTAGACGAGTACATGAATATGCACGGCACGTTCTATGGTATAGGTGAATAGATATAATTTCACTTTCAAAGTAACATACTGGGCAAGATGCTTTCAAAAACAACTCTGAAAGCTAATAATTAAAATGGGAATGACAACATGCCAGCCAGAGGTGATTGACACTGAGTGTGATAGTAAGCTCCTATTTAACTGATGTAAAAATGAATGGCTATTCACACGAGTGGCATTAGATCAATGTGGCACTCTTTATTTGGAAAGTTAACTTTGGATTCATAAATTGTCCACCAAGGTCGTGTTTTTCACATTGAGACTGGGTGTGTTGTGTAATAATTGATAGAGCTTGTTTGTTTTAAGTGACCACAGAGCATGAAGCTGATAAATCTTATCATTATATTGCCAATCCCTATAATCCTCAAGACCAGAGTCAAATAATCATACGGCGTGGAAACGGGCAAACTTGCTAATCTTGCCATCTACATACAGTATGTTCTCATTCAAATCATTGACGTAGATGACAAACAGTAACGGGCCCAGCACCGAATCTAATTCAAGATGGCGCCTGCCTGCGGCGACTTTTGCGGAGCACCAGAACTGAAAAGAATTACCTACAACTTCTATCAACTTACCTGCATCAGGGAAACGGCAGTAATCGGCGCCGTTTCTGACAGGCTGCTTGTGCAGCTGAAAGTGCTGGCGATTTTGCGATCTCCCGCAGCTGCGGGAGCACCGGACTTTAAAATTTTCCCACGCTGGCTGTGAAACTCCCGACCCGACTGAAGAACCCAGGTACGGCACCTGGAAACCCCGGGATGACCTCCAGAGCCGACGGGCTGGATCTCCCAGAAGAAATGAAGCTGGAGCTGCTGATTCTGAGGGAACCCCCGTTCGTTACGGAGCTGGAGCTGCCGTCTGTGAAGGAATTCCCGTTCCAGCGCTGGTCCGCAGAAACAGCAGGTACAGGAAACACAGTACCTGGAAACAAAGGGGAAGCCTCCATTGTGTCCGGAAACGTGGCCGGGGGGCAGGACTTCGGGTCAGAATGAAGCGCAGGGGACTTCGGCCCCCTCTCCCTACTATCCTACTGGCCAATGTACAGTCCCTTGAAAATAAAGTGGAGGACTTAAGGGCAAGGCTGCTTTATCAAAGGGAGCTGAGGGAATGCTCTGTGTTCTGTTTCACAGGGACATGGCTCACCCCCAGCTCCCCAGACTCAGCAGTCCAGCCTGAAGGGTTCTCCATCCACCGCATGGACCATCACTAGCATTGGGAAAGGGAGAGGAGGGGGCGTCTGCCTCATGGTCAACTCTGCGTGGTGCTCAGACGTGGCAGTCCTGTCCGACTCCTGCTCTCCACACCTCGAACATCTGGCGGTGAAGTGCCGTCCCTTCTACCTACCGAGGGAATTCACCTCCATCATCCTGACCGCGGTCTACATCCCACCCCAGGCAGACGTCCGTCTGGCAGTGGAGGAGCTGCACGCCGTCGTCAACAAACACCAGACATCTTACCCCGAGGCATTTACCACCATTGCTGGGGACTTCAATAAGGCAAACCTAAAGAAATCACTCCCCAACTTCCACCAACATGTCTCCTGCTGCACTAGAGGACCAAACACCCTCGACCACTGCTACACCACCATCAATGATGCCTACCGCTCTATCCCTCGCCCTCACTTCGGTAAATCCGACCATACCGCGGAGCTGCTTCTTCCTGCCTACAGGCAGCAATTAAAGAGCGCACCCCCAGAGGTGAGGACAGTACAGAGCTGGTCGGCGGGGGCTAAGGAACAACTACAAGGCTGTTTGGAGTCTGTAGACTGGGCAATGTTCAAGGACTCAGCAACGGACTTGAATGAATACGCCACAGTCGTTACAGGCTTCATAAAGAAATGTGTGGAGGACTGCATCCCTACAAAATCCTTCCGAGTGTTTCCCAATCAGAAACCTTGGATGAACTGTGAGATCCGCACTCTTCTGAAGACCAGACACCAGGCATTCATGTCTGATGACACAGTGGTCTACAAGAAGTCCAGATACGACCTTGGTAAGGCCATCAAAAAGGCCAAAAGGGACTTCTGCTCCAAGCTGGAGGATGAGACAGATGTTCGGCAGCTGTGGCGGGGCCTGAATGCAATCACCTCTTACAAGGCGAAACCAGGAGGCAGCTCGGATGTCGGCGATACATCACTCCCTGATGAGCTCAATGCATTTTACGCATGCTTTGATAGGGAGAACATCGATGTGCCTTCCCGAGCCCCTATTCGCTGTGATGGTATTTCAGTCCCAGTCACAGAGGCCGACGTCAGGAAATCCTTCAGAGGGGTGAACCCTCGAAAAGCGTCTGGACCTGATGGTATACCTGGTCGTGTCCTAAAAACCTGTGCGGACCAACTGGCTGGAGTTTTTACGGACATTTTCAACCTGTCACTTCTAAGTCTGAGGTTCCCACCTGCTTCAAAAGGGCATCAATAATACCGGTGCCCAAGAAGAGCAAGGTGACGTGCTTCAATGACTATTGACCTGTGGCACTAACGCCTGTGATGATGAAGTGCTTCGAGAGGTTGATCATGGCGCAAATCAACTCCTACCTCGACTGCAGTTCGCTTACTGCCACAACAGATCAACGGTGGACGCGATCTCGCTGGCCCTCCACTCGGCTCTGGACCACTTGGACAACAAAAACTCATATGTCAGGCTGTTATTCATTGACTACAGCTCGGCATTTAACACAATCATCCCCTCCAAGCTGGTTACCAAACTCGCAGAACTGGGTCTCTGCGCATCCCTCTGCAATTGGATCCTCGACTTCCTCATCCACAGACCACAGTCTGTTCGTATTGGTGGAAATGTGTCAGACTCGATAACAATCAGCATGGGAGCACCTCAGGGCTGCGTGCTCAGCCCCCTGCTGTACTCACTCTATACTCATGATTGCGTAGCCGGTCATAGCGCGAGCTCCATCATCAAGTTCGCTGACGACACCACTGTTGTGGGACTTTTCACTGATGGGGATCAGTCAGAGTATAGAAGAGAGATCGAGCAACTGTCCATATGGTGCCAGCACAACAACCTGGCCCTCAACACCAGCAAAACCAAGGAACTGATTGTGGACTTTGGAAGGAGTAGGATGGGAACCCACAGTCCTGTTTATATCAACGGGTCGATGGTTGAAAGGGTCAAGAGCTTCAAATTCCTGGGTGTGCACACCTTTCCTGGTCCGAGAACACAGATGCAATTATTAAGAAAGCTCATCAGCGCCTCTACTTCCTGAGAAGATTACGGAGAGTTGGTCTGTCAAGGAGGACTCTCTCTAACTTCTACAGGTGCACAGTAGAGAGCTTGCTGACCAGTTGCATCGTGTCTTGGTTCGGCGACTTGCTGGGACCCGTCATAGTTGCAGCAGGTGGCCGAAAATTTTCAACATGTTGAAAATACAGCAGCGACCAGAAAAAGGTTCGACTCTTTGGGCGACTACTCACGACCATGCAGGCGTCACGTGTCAACATGTAGCGGGTTGACGCCTGTTTGGTCGTGAGTAGTCGCCCAAAGTCGTACTTTGTTCTGGTCGCCGCTGGATTTTCGACATGTTGAAAATTTTTGGCGACCTGCAGCGACTATGATGGGTGCTGGCAGTCGCCGAAAAGATTGTGTAAGTGGGACAGGCCCTTAAGATAAGGAAGTAAGGATGGAAGAGATTAGTACAGGTTCCTGATTAGCGCTGGTGTCGGAGGTTCTGGGGAGAAGGCTGGAGAATGGAGTTAGGAGGGAGATAGTTCAGCCATGATTGCATGGCAGGGTAGACTTGATGGGCCGAATGGCCTAATTCTACTCCTAACCCTTGTGACCTTATGAGATGCAAAATGTGAAGCCAGAGGAAGGAATAGAGGTGGAAAGTGACGGGGAAGAAGGGGAAAGGGCTGAATGGGTCCAGATCTCATATTGTCTAACAACAGAGAAGAGGCATACATTACGTTTTGTTTCATATGTGAAATTGGAATGATTTTGGAAATTGCAAATCAGTCCAAGGGAAGCAAGAGTGTCGAACTGCTGCTCAAAAACTGAGATAAAAAGCCAGGGCGGTAAATAGCAGGAATGCTAAATCATTCAGCGACAATTGTTTCACAGAAGTAGACAAAAAATTGCTGGAGACACTCAGCGGGTGAGGCAGCATCCATGGAGAAAAGGAGTGGGCGACGTCTTGGGCCGAGACCCTTCTTCACGGAGGATGACTTCCTCCGAGGAAATTAGGGTAGAAAAGAGTGGAAGATACTCTTCAAGCTATTATTTTTCAATCTGTGCAGTAATTGAAGATGAAAGATGAAGATGAAGATAAACATTGATCCAGGAATCTCTCATCCTCCAAGAATATGATAAGGGACAAAAGATGATGAATTCGGGGCCCTGATTGCAGAAGAGCGCTTGCTAAGATAACTTAACACCACATTATACAGTTCCTTCACCCAAATGGGTATTGAGGTGGTCATATATGTGCTTCAGTGTTAAGATTCAGCGCCAGAGTCCCGGGTTCGATCCTGACTGCGGGTGCTGTCTGTACAAAGTTTCTACTTTCTCCCCCGCGCCCTGCGTGGGTTTTCTCCGGGATCTCCGGTTTCCTCCCACACTCCGAAGACCTACAGGTCTGTAACCGGAGATCCCGGAGAAAACCCACGCAGGGCGCGGGGGAGAAAGTAGAAACTTTGTACAGACAGCAGTTTTAGTTTAGACTAGGGATAATTGGCTTGGTTAAAAATTGGAAATTATCCCTAGCGCGTGTGGGATAGTAGGTGTGCGGGGATCGCTGGTCGGCGCGGACTCGGTGGGCCGAAGGGCCTATTTCCGTGCTGTATCTCTAAACTAAAACTGAACAAAAAAACTACATGTTAATAGATAATAGTGGATAGAGAATTCACCAACATGCTTCCCTGCTGCTTGTGTCCAAAGCTGAATTATCCATGGAGACGTATGGAGATCAGTCAATTGGGCAGTTGGAATGGAGGTGTCTGGATAAATGAATGAATGAATGATTGAATGAATGAATGAATGAATATTATCACATGTGACATGTCATCAGCCCAACTTGCCCACACTGGCCAACATGTCCCAGCTACACTAGTTCCGCCTGCTTGCGTTTCGCCCACATCCCTGTCCCTGCCTTACCTGCCCTATCCATGTACCTGTCCAATTGTTTCTTCAACATTGTGATAGTCACTGCCTTAACTACCTCCTCCGTCAGCTCGTTCCATACACCCACCGCCTTTTGCGTGAGAAACGATACCCCTCAGGTCCCTTGTAAATCTTTTCCCCTTCACCTTAGACCTTTGTCCTCTGGTCCTCGATTCCCCTACTCTGGGCAAGAGACTCAGTGCGCCTATCCGATCTATTCCTCTCAGGATTTTATACACATTCGAAAGGTTTACGGGTATTTTAACCTTGCTACCTAAGTTCCAGAAGAATATCGAGCCAGATTTCTTATGACCAGCCGAATGGCCAGCGTAAGAGTCGTGTCACATAATCTTCACACAACCATGGTAGAAAGTTACATGGTACTTACATATGCACTGCAGGTTAGGATCTGACCATTTGGCAAATTCTGAGCCGTTCTGACATTTAATGAGGTTCGATCTTCCCGCTTTCCTCTTATATCCCCTCTGACACTTCAGCCGAAGTTTCCGACCAACTTCATAACGCGTTTCCATGATGTCACTCATATCTACATTTTCAATATTAAAATTGGGTTTGCTGCAGCCGTCTACTGAAACAAAAAAGACATAATAAAGATTGATGTTATTCCAGTCTAGTCTATATTTTGGTTCGGGTCATTCTCACGTACCAAGATGAGAAAGACTTTTTTCACACAGAGAGTGGTGGGTCTCTGGAACTCTCTGCCACAGAGGGTAGTTGAGGCCAGTTCATTGGCTATATTTAAGAGGGAGTTAGATGTGGCTAAAGGGATCAGAGGGTATGGAGAGAAGGCAGGTACGGGATACTGAGTTGGATGATCAGCCATGATCATATTGAATGGCGGTGCAGGCTCGAAGGGCTGAATGGCCTACTCCTGCACCTAATTTCTATGTTCTATGCTTCTGTGTACACTGAGCTACAGTGAACAGCTATTGTTGCCTGCTGACCAGTCAGCGGAAAGACAAAACATGATTACAATCGAGCTATTCGCAGTGAATAGACAATAGACAATAGGTGCAGGAGTAGGCCATATGGTCCTTCAAACCAGCAGCGCCATTCAATGTGATCATGGCTGATCATCCCCAATCA
This sequence comes from Raja brachyura, assembly GCA_963514005.1. Next base: position 7,017,662 of record OY740799.1, read on the forward strand.
GTAGCCTGTTCCTGCCTTCTCCCCATATCCCCAGACTCTGCTATCTTCAAGAGCCCTATCTAGCTCTCTCTTGAAAGGTTCCAGAGAACCGGCCTCCACCGCCCTCTGAGGCAGAGAATTCCACAGACTCACAACTCTCCGTGTGAAAAAGTGTTTCCTCATCTCCGTTCTAAATGGCTTACCTCTTAGCCTTGATAAAGAAAATAACGTTTCCCAAATAGTACTTTCTCTGCCAATAAATTGTGCAAGTGCCAATGAATATCAGCACATTCGATTTTTATTTAAAGAAACGTCTATTTTCTCCCAGACATTGGTAATTCGCATATCACTGTACCTTAATTGATACAAGTGACAATAAAAGACCTTTGAAACCTTTGACACATTGGATTGTCGCAGTCGAGCATTTGACGCTTCTTCACCCACACTTAAAAAAATCATGCTTCGCGTCTATTCATAACCATACAGGCGACATGTCGCGGGATGACGCCTGTCTGGTCGTGAGTAGTCGCCCAAAGAGTCGTACCTTTTTCTGGTCGCTGCTGGATTTTCAACATTTTGAACATTTTCTACCTCTATAATATCACCCCTAGTTCCTAGTCTGCCCAACCCCTCCCTGTACTTCAGGTGCTCGAGTCCTGGCCACGTCCTCGTAAATCTTCTCTGTACCCTTTCCCGCGACGTAGAGACATAAAGTCATAAAGTGAAAACATGTGGAAAGAGGTCCTTCTGCCCAACTTGCCCACACCGGCCAACAATGCCCCAGTTACACCAGTCCCACCTCCCTGCGTTTGGTCCATATCCCTCCAAACCTGTTCTATCCATGTACCTGTCTAACTGCTTCTTAAACATTGGGATAGTCCCAGCCTCGACTACCTCCTCTGGCAGCTTGTTCCATGCACCCACCACCCCTTGTGGGAAAAAGTTACTCTTCAGATTCCTATGAATCTTTTCCCCCTTCACCTTAAACCTGTGTCCTCTGGTCCTCGATTCACCTACTTTGCGCAAGAGACTCTCTGCATCTACCCCAATTTGTGCACCTCTATAAGATCACCCCTCATCCTCCTGCACTCCAGGGAATAGAGTCCCAGCCTGCTCAACCTCTCCCTATAGCTCAGGCCCCCTCCGGTCTTGGCAACAACCTCATCTTGTCTATAGCAGGATGACCAAAGCCGGGCAGGTTGGGAGTTTATTTGGACGACCAGCTTACGAACACGCTGGCAATCTGGAGAAAGTCTCCACGAAAGCGGAAAATATCCCCGGAGAAAAGGAATAGATGGAGTTTCGGGTGGTGCATTAGTATGGGCAGGCTCAGCGGAATACCCGCTTGAGTTACGCAAATTTGTGTTTACAGATGCACATGCAGCCTTGTGTCATGAAAAATAACTCCAATATTAAGTTTAGGTTTAGGTTCTCTGGATGCTTTCAAGAGAGCTAGTTAGGGCTCTTAAAAATAGCGGAGTCGGGGGATATGGGGAGAAGGCAGGAACGGGGTACTGAATGGGGATGATCACCCATGATCACGTTGAATGGCGGTGCTAGCACGAAGGGCCGAATGGTCTCCTCCTGCACCTTTTGTCTATTGTCTATTACTGTCACGTGTATTGAGGTACAGTGAAAAGCTTTGTTTTGCATGATTTCCAAATAGGTCAGATACACCATACACAAATACTATCAACTCAATCCCAAGTGCAATAGAAAGAGCAAAGGGGAAGATACAGAGTGCAGAATATACTTCTCGGCATAGCTGTAGTGCATCAGTTCCATAGACAAGAGTCCAATGTCCACAATGGGGTAGTGTTGAAATGGACAGTACCCCCAGGACCGTTCAGTTGCCTGATGACAGAGGGGAAGAAGCAGAGCCTTGTGTTGCGCGCTTTCAAGCTTCTGTACTTTCTGCTGGACGGGAGCAGAGAGAAGTGGGACCTAGGTGGGACGAGTCAATAGACAATAGACAATAGGTGCAGGAGTAGGCCATTCGGCCCTTCGAGCCAGCACAGCCATTCAACGTGACCATGGCTGATCATCCCCAATCAGTACCCCGTTCCTGCCTTCTCCCCATATCCCCTGACTCCGCTATCTTTAAGAGCCCTATCTAGCTCTCTCTTGAAAGTATCCAGAGAACCGGCCTCCACAGCCCTCTGAGGCAGAGAATTCCACAGACAAAACTCTCTGTGTGAAAAAGTGTTTCCTCATCTCCGTTCTCAATGGCTTACCCCTTATTCTAAAACTGGCCCCCTGGTTCTGTATTCCCACAACATCTGGAACATGTTTCCTGCTCTAGCGTGTCCAAAATCTTATATGCTTCAATAAGATCCCCTCTCATCCTTCTAAATTCCAGAGTCTTTGATTATAGGTGGTCACAAAATGCTGGAGTTACTCAGCAATCCTTCTCTCCAGAAATGCTGCCTCGCCCGCTGAGTTACTCCAGCATTTTGTGTCTACCTCTGATGTAAACCAGCGTCTGCAGTTCTTTCCTGCGCAGTCTTTGATTATGTCGACTGTTTTACCACGGCAGCGTGAAGTGTCGATGTCAATGATTGGAGGACTGATGTCGCACTATTGTAACATTGTATTTTTCATGCTTCATGGTATTTGATGTTACATTCTGAATTATGGAATATTTTACAGTTTAATTGTTGAAGACACATCAGGGCTGACTCATTTTTCGCCAGAAGCACATTGTTGCCTGTGGGAGTCTGCTAGCTGCACACTGCATTCCATTCCGAAACACACAGAAGTAATTAGCTGTAAATTGTTTTGGAATAGCCTGCAGTCGTTCTCTAAAATGCATCTGCGAATGTGGTTGCCATTTGCAAAGCTGGCAGTTGTTATTAACCATCTCCTGAAGGTAGACAGAAATGCTGGAGGAACTGAGCGGGTGAGGCAGCATCTATGGAGCGAAGGAATAGGTGACGTTTCGGGTCGAGACCCTTCTTCAGACTGCTTTCCTTGTCCTTGCTTTCTCCCTCCTTCCCCTCCCCTTCCCAGCTCTCCCACAGCCCACTGTCTCCGCCTCTTCCTTGTCTTTTCCTTTGATTTTTCCAGCATCTGCAGTTCTTTCTTAAACACCCATCTCCTGAATCTCTGCAGCTTGTGTGACTGTAAATATAATAGAATAGTAAGATTAAACGAGAACTTACCAGTTTGAAGTTTGATCTTTATTTTATGAGGAGTTGCGATGAGGGATTTCGTGAAGAACCCGCCAGGCACGCATGCGCGACATTTCTTCAAAGCAGCGGTGTGGAATCACAGAACCAACAACAGAGAAATGACTTGTTATAGTAAGATTGAAGAGACTCTATATACCAGTTGATCTTATGGTAGAGGGTTGGGAGCAGAGGGCACGAAATCCCTCATCGCAACTCCTCATAAAATAAAGATCAAACTTCAAACTGGTAAGTTCTCGTTTAATCTTACTATTTCATGTCGGAGTCACGTGAGTGACTTCGTGAAGACTTCAAAGCTCTGTGATTACACGCCCTGGACCACGTCCATGCTCACACACTGCCGTAATACTGATGGAGGAAGTATGTTAACGTATTTCAGACTTGAACAAGCTGAAAAATAATAACATTATAGTTAGTACAACAATAAACCCCTGAACTCGGGGACAAACGTTTAGGGACAGCACTTAACGTGCGTAACCTTGCGGGAAAAAATGGCCACAGGTTTGTTATGAAACCATTGAAATGTAGTTTCATTGGCCCAGCCCGCTATCATGAGGACATGCTCCATGAACACCTCCATGGTCCTCGTTCCTGATGTGGATGCGGCCTTGGTAGAATGACATTTCATATGTTTAGTGTCTTACCTGCTGCATCGAATACCACCTTAAGCCATCTGGAGATAGTCTGCACCGTTACCCTGTGACGTGGGTTTCCATGGCTGACTCCATATTCCTGATGGCCATTTCCAGACCTGTAGTCGCAGGTCTGTATAGTTTAAGTAACTCTTTCATAAAGAAGTTACTTTTTTATGGGTTGATCATTCTATCCAGGTTTAATTCCTGTAGAGTCTGGACCCGTTGTGCTGTATTCAGTGCTATTGCCATCACCACTTTTAAAGGTGAGTAAGTCCAGTGGTACCTCCGTCATAAGCGACCACCTCCTGAGTAGGGTCAACACCCCCTAATCTCTCAGATATTATATCGTGGTCGGGAAGGGATGGATAGAACATATCCCTCGTAGTTTGGATACCAGCTGGTGAGATCCCACTCCAATGTTGAGCTAGGATGACAGTGCACTATAGGCACTGTAAGCAGCACTGTAACTGAGGCTCATCATAATGAAGACCAGTGAGCATGCCAGCACATTGGAGATCGTAGCAGATATGTAGGTCGTCTTGGTCCGACTACAAAAACCTCTCATATCCTGTGTAGGTGAGGTAGTGCTTCCCAGTGGACTTTCTCTGCACGATCTATATGACGTCCATGGTCCTGTATGTTCCAGACCTGGGTATGTTTTCTGCAACACCTGTCCGATGAGGCAGAATGGGGAAAGCATCGAAATCCATTTCCCCCAATGTAGCGAGAACTCGTCCATCGCCACACTTGGAGACCACATTCTGCAGTTTCTCCTGGGTTCCTCAGGTACTACAGGTTCCTCCAGAACTGAAGGACATCTGGTCCAGCTGCAGAGACTGTGCTCTAGGATACGCTCCATCATGCGCTCCATCCGAGCCATGCGACCACTGCCGCATATGCGGACAATAAGTCGACTTCCTCAGGTTCTGGAGAATCTCTGAGGCTTCTGTCATTGCCCCACACCTCGTCGAGGTGATGACAAGGGTGCAAGACAGGATGTCGCTGCCTGCCGCTCCTGCGTGGCTAAGCGACTCCCGCGCGGACCTGCCGCTTACTCCGCCGTCTTCCGGACGGAGGCGGCCCGCTGGTCTAAAAAGACATGATAGCGGTGATGAGTCGGTCCCGGCCGCTGAAGCGTGGTACCCCGACGTCCGCGCGGGCTTGCCGCCTATCCTCCAAAGGCGACGTTCGGTCACGTCCTCCACTACAAGGGGGTGTGGTGACCGGGATGAGACTACACCGACCTGCAACCAGGCAGGCTCCCTCGGTGCTGAGTCTGTGTCCTTCCCTTGGGACAAAGCGTCGTTCGGTCACGTCCTGCCGCTAAAGGGGGTGCGTGACCGCGATGAGACTACACCGACCTGCAACCAGGCAGGCTCCCTCGGTGCTGAGTCGGTGTCCTCCTTTGGGACAAAGCGTCGTTCGGTCACGTCCTGCCGCTAAAGGGGGTGCGGTGACCGAGATGAGACTACTCCGACCTGCAACCAGGTAGGCTCCCTCGGTGCTGAGTCTGTGCCGGCCGCACATGTGGTCCTCCAGACCCAGGCCTCAATCCTTCACCGGTCCACGATCTGGTGGCCTGCTCCAGTGGAAGTCGACCCCGGCTCTATGGCGGGTTTACCGACTGCTGTGCGATACTTCCCCTGGTCCTCTCTCTGGTGACCTGCATATTTGGGGAGAGAGAACGTGCCAAGAATATAACACGTTACGCACCTTTGCTCCACTGTCGCTATGGTTAAGTGACAGAGGTAGGGAGTCAGGGTCTTACCTACCCTGCTTCTGTGCGGTTACCACTTATGGCACCATGATCAGTCGTAGTGGAGAATCGGGTCCTGACTGCGCAGGGCTCCCCTGATTTCCGCGTTTTTATCCCGACCCGCAGAGCGGGTGCTGCCGACGTGACGGGCAGCTCCAGGAATGGTGGGCGTTGACTCACATCTGGAGGCACCGGTATGTAGGTCCTTGCTGGCCTTCCGGTTTGACCCCGTGGCCTGGAATATGGAATTTTCCTGGCCGTTTGTCTGGTCAAGGTGTGCGACCTCATAATACCCACTGTCTTGGCATGGTCGTCTAAATCCTTGACCTGCTTCAGAAGGTCTTCCCTGAATAGTTGTCTGGGTGGTGGTGTTGGAGATGCTCTGCATAGCCCCGCAAATTTGGGATTTAGCGTGAGCTTGATGGCACTTTTTTCGAAGTGCATTATTTCGTATAGCGTGTTACATAATAATTCAAGAGCATCCTCCTGTACGGTGTTTCAAGTCCATCCCGTCCACCGACCTCGCAAAAGCGGTAATCCCAGATGTGAGCAGTTTTAGGATTTTCTGTAATTTTTACTTCCTGTGCTCTTATGCCCGGACTTATATTGCTCCAAATAGGCATGTTTACAATAGGTACATTGAGTGAGTTCCAATTACTCGATGCCTTGTATCCATTCATGGCCTCCGCAAGGACCTGATCCTGTATGGTGGTTGGTGAGGAAATCAATGGTAGTGGCCAGTTTAGTTTTGAGAGGTTGTCCCGATGATTCGGGTAACGCAAACTTGGCTGCCATGTCCAAAAGTTCTTCCTGAGGAACCTCAGGTGCCACTGGTTCGTGTACCAAGATATCCTCTTCTCCTGGCTGCCTCATGCTACCAATTGATGATGGGGATATATCCAAAAGTCCCCGGAACTGGACATTTCCTGCCGTTGATTTTGCTGCAGGATCCGTTCCATCATCCTCTCCATCCGTTCAATGCGCCCTTTATGGTGCGTAAATGGGAGGTCAGAGCCCTCATGCCCGAAGGAACTCCTGAGGCTCCTATCATCGGCCCGTACCTCATCGAGGTAATCTCGGTGCCGTGACGAAAAGTCGCTGCCAGCCGCCTCAGCGAAGCTGTACGACTCCCGCGCGGATCTGCTCATTCGCCTCCTTGGATGAGCTAGGCCCGACTGCCTCAAAGGGCATATGCGGTGTGAAGTCGGCACTGGACGCCTGCGGCGTGGTGACCCGACATCCGCGCGGGCTTGCCACCTGTCCTACTCCTGGACTCAGGCGGCGTACGGTCCCGTCCTGCCGCATTTGGGGGATGCAGTGACCGTGGCGAGACTCCACCTGTATGACTCCACCTGGTCCAACTAGGTGGTGAGTATACACTGGCCCTCCCTGGTCTGCCAGTGGACTCGGGTCTCGGTAAACCACCAGTCCGCAATCTAGCGGTCTCTGGTGAAATTCCTGCCCTAAAAGGGCTTTGTTATTGAGCTCTATCCCTGGCTCTTTCACGAGGGCACGGGGAGAAGGGTCGTGCAACAGCATGTGAAACCCGTTTGCTCATATCAGCCAACGATTCTCTCCCTGTTGGAGATAGTGAAAAATGGAGTCAGGGTCTACCTGCTCCGGCGCCGTACCGACTTCCTGTTCTGCGGGTACCCCGCTTGTACACAGCTGTGTCGGTAGGTCGGGTCCTGTAATCACAGGGCTCCCCAACTTTTGCGCCTTTTTCCCGGCCCGTCTAGCGGGTGCTGTCGTTGTAGAGAGCTCCGGGAATAATGGCCGACGACTCCTTTCGGAAGTCCTGCGGCCTGTACTCCTTATTATCCATGTCCCTGTTGGAGAAAACACAATTCAAAACAGAAAGGACAACCAGCTCAAGGTTGCCTGTACTTACCTGAGTGGCCCTAATGAAGGGCTGGCGGTGAGCTGTCGTTCTGCCATTGCTGCGCAATGGTGAGCGTTGAGCCCGGACCCCGCAGGGTCAACGAGCTGCCCAATTGTAAAAATAAGTTGGGCTAAGAACAACATGATAATGGCTGCAACTCCATTACCTCTTAATTACAGTACTGGGATAATACAGGCTATGTAGAGTTGAGTTGGGGCTAACCCCTTACTCTGAGTAAATGCCGACAGCCCACAGTATCGTGTGGGCTGCGGTGTAAGTCGGGCTGCATTTCTGCCATCCTGCAAGCCCCTAGTTCAATATACATGCCGACAGCCCGCAGTATCCTTGCGGGCTGCGGTGTAAAATCGGGCTGTGCTCTGCCGTTGCTTGCTGCATACGGCGAGTCTGCAAGCCCATATTACAATATAAATGCCGACAGCCCGCAGTATCCTTGCGGGCTGTGGTGTAAAATCGGGCTTATGCTCTGCCGTTGCTTATTGCACACGGCGAGTCTGCAAGCCCATACTTACTTGTAAATGCCGCCAGCCCGCGGCCTGCGGGCTGCGGCGTAGAGTCGGCTGCCTCTGCCGTCCTCCGCCGGCGAGTGTGAACCCGGACCCACCTGGGTCAACGGGCTCTCCCGACTCCATGAGTTAGAGCCGCCGCTGACTGCCCGCATACCGCGGTCCGCAGTTGGCGTTGAAGCGGCCTGGAGCACTCTGGAAACAGAGTCTCTGTAAGAAAAAACGGACTGCGGGTTAGTTTTCCACTTACCTGCAGGTCCCAGCAGTGGAGGAGCAGCGCTCCTCCCTGCCCGTCGCTCGCACGTGCGTCGACGATATGTCGCGCATGCGTGCCTGGCGGGTTCTTCACGAAGTCACTCACGTGACTCCGAAATGAAATATAGCACAGTACAGCACTGGCCCACAATGTCTGTGTTCAACATGATACTGAGCTAAACTTATCTCCTCTGTCTGCACGTGATCCATATCCCTCCATTCCCTGTATAATAGAACATAGAACAGTACAGTGTGGACACAGGAACTGCAGATGCTGCTTTACAAAACAAAAGGATACAGAGTGCTGGAGTAACTCAACGGGTCAGGCAGCATCTCTGGAGAACATGGGTATGCGATGTTTCGGCTTGGGACCCTCTGAAGACTTAGAAAGTGAGAATAAGGGTTCAGCCATTTTGAACGGAGATGAGGAAACACTTTTTCACACAGAGAGTTTGTGAGTCTGTGGAATTCTCTGCCTCAGAGGGCGATGGAGGCCAGTTCTCTGGATACTTTCAAGAGAGAGCTAGATAGGGCTCTTAATGATAGCGGGGTCAGGGGATATGGAGAGAAAGCAGGAACGGGGTACTGATTGTGGCTGATCAGCCATGATCACATTGAATGGTGGTGCTGGCTGCTCCTGCACCTATTGTCTATTGTCTAGTAACATTGCTTATCCACATTCTCCATAGATGCTGCCGCCACGCTGAGTTACTCTAGCACTTGTGGAACAAGCCCTACGGCCCACAATATCTGCGCCGAACATGATGTCAAGTTAAACTGATCTATCCTGCCTCCGTGTGATCCACATCACTCCGTTCCCTGCATATCCATGTGACTATCTGAAAGCCTCTTAGACTGCCACTGTCACATTGTCTCTGCACCCTCTCCAGCTTAATGGCACCTTCCCTATAGCAGGATGACCAGAGCAGAGATTAATGTTCCAAGTGCGGCCTCACCAACATCGCGTACAACTGAAAGCAACATCTCAACGTCTGTGCTCGATTCCCTTTACTGACAAAGGCCAATGTGCCTAAAGGGCCTGTCCCACGAGCATGCGACCTGCATGCGGCAAGCTCGAGCAAATTGGAAGCGGGGGCCGCGCGGGGGGTCGAATGATCCCCGTACAGGGCCGGTCCCACCAGCATGCGGCGAGCGCGACCAAACCGGAAGCGTGGAGGTCGGGTGAGTGACGTGAAGTTCGAGCGAAGTCCGCGGGAAGTTCGCGCGTGACGTACGCCGTCGAGACGCCGCGTACGACGTCGAGGCGGTGCATACGGCGTTGAGGCGGCTGCGGGCCGACAGGCCGTTGCCGCGCGGAATTTTTGAACGCGGTCAATTTTTCAGAGCCCCGCGCGATGTCGGGACCAGCTCTGCACAACTCCAAACGGCTCCGGTGATCGAAGTGGGACTGGCCCCGCGAGGCCGTACGGCTCAAGTGGCCACGTTAGGTCGCGCTTGCCGCATGGAGTCGCATGCTCGTGGGAAAGGCCCTTAAAGCATTGCTGTCCAACAAATTTACGTCGAGAGATCAAATCCCTAGCAGCGCAAGGCAAATTAGTGCTTGACATCCTCATCCTAACCCATAGGGGGTAATCCAACTTCATGTTAGCTTGAATATCACAAACTATGTGGCCTTCAGGCTGAAGGGGATTCGGATGAAATAGGGCAGGTCTTAACATCATATTTGAGAGGACCTCTGTGGATCACACCCAAAACAAATTGTTGGGAGTTTAACTCCTACATCTGCTTTTCATTATTTCTGAGTAATGTTGATCAAGCTACTCGATTCCAAAGATTTCAATAGATCAGCCCATGGACATCCAACTCACAGTACTGCTATTGTTATTTTGGCTGGCAGTTCCTGCGATTAGGCATTCAACCTTCTGCTACGGGCTCACAATCCAAGCAATACTGAAACGCCAAGTTAATATCTGTGCAGGAAGGAACTGCAGATGGAAACATAGAAAACAGGTGCAGGAGTAGGCCATTCGGCCTTTCAAGCCAGCACCACCATTCAATATGATCATGGCTGATCATCCAAAATCAGTTCCCTGTTCCTGCCTTTTCCCCATATCCCGTGATTCCTTCAGCCCTAAGCGCTAAATCTAACTCTTTCTTGAAAACATCCACTGAATTGGCAGAGAATTCCACAGATTCACAACTCTCTGGGTGAAAACGTTTTTCCTCATCTCAGTCTAAATGGCCGACCCCTTATTCTTAAACCGACCCCCTGATTCTGGACTCCCCCCAACATCGGCAACATTATTCCTGCATCTAGCCTGTCCAATCTTTTAAGAATTTTATATGTTCCTCTCTCATCCTTCTAAATTCCAGTGAATGCAAGCCCAGTCGACCCTAGTCTGCTTTGCTCCTATGACTATAAAAGGCTACATTTGGGAAATAATGAACAGAGAATTATCCTCTGTCTTATTTACAGCAAAAGTTTTGTTTGGAGATGCAACGAGGAAATGGCCCTTCGGCCCACCGAGTCCAGACCAACCAACGATCACCGCATACACTTGTCCTATATTATCCCCTAGTGTGGTGGATTCTATGCACATCCAGAACACTAGGGGCAATTTACAGATGCCAAACAACTTGCAAACCTGCACGTTTGTGGAGTGTGGGAGTAAACCGGAGCTCCCGGAGAAAACCCACGCAGTCTTGGGGAGAATGTGCAAACTCTGCCCGGACAGCACCCTTAGTCAGGGTTGAACCCGGATCTGTGGCGCTGGGAGGCAGCGACTCTACCGCTGAGCTACTGTGCCGCCACATCCTAGTTAAGAGATTTGATGGAGGCGTTTACGATCATGGAAGCTTTAGACAGAATAAAGAACTCCATCGCAGAACTGTGATTAGTGAGAATTGCACCAGGCTCGCTGCTCAGAAAATAATGGTTCCAATTTATGTAATTCTGCATCAGATCATTCATTTATTTGTTGATTTTGGTGGCAATGCAGACGTCGGAGGGATTTTGAGTCATAGAATCACAGAGGGTGGAGACAGGCCCTTCGGCCCAACATGGCCACACCGGGCAACATGTCCCAGGTACACTTGTCCCACCTGCCTGCGTTTGGCCCATATCCCTCCCAACCTTTGTGCAAGATATAGTCCTGATTCTTTCACTGATAAAAGTGCCAGGTGAGGAAACACACAGGAGACAATGTCCTGCTTTGTTAATTCTTTGTTGCCATGAAAGCATAACATTTAAAGCCTGTAAACAAATGCAGGCATGCCCAGGAATCTAGTAGCTGGCACCTTAAATAAACACGCCTCCATGTACAGTTTATCGTTTCAGTTTAGTTCAGTTCAGTTCAGAGATACAGCGCGGAAACAGACCCTTCGGCCCACCGGGGCTGCGCCGACCAGCGATCGCCGCGCACTAACGCTATCCTACGCACTAGGGACAATTTACAACCTTTACCGAAACCTGCACGTCATTGGAGCGTAGGAGAAAACCGAGCACCCAGAGAAAGCCCCACTTGGTCACGGGGAGGGCGTGCAAACTCAGTCCAAACCCGGACCTCTGGCGCTGTACGGTAGCAACTCTACCGCTGCGCCACCGTGCTGCCTATTATATATGCAATTACATATGGAATTATCTGATCTGATAGGAAAGTATGCAAAACAAATGTTCACACTGCACCTTGGCACACACAGCAATAATAAAACTAAACCAAATGTCTGCATAACTCCAGTCCTTTATATCGACCTACTGCGATTCGATGGTTCTTCGGCAATATATTTTGCCTGATTTCAAAGTACCCTTTCAATCACTGTAGTGCAAAATACTGCAGAGGTACAAACTCTGCACAAAATCTGAGATATCCAGCAGATCAGGCTGTGTCTTGTCGAGTTAGGAATAGAGTCATCGTTTCAAACTGAAGGCTTTTCATCAGAAGGGGGTGGCTTAACTAAGGGAATTGTTTAACTTTCTCCCCGTGTGGGTTTTCTCCGGGTGCTCCGGTTTCCTCCCACACTCCAAAGACATACAATTGGCTTCGGTAAAGAAAATTGTAAGTAAGTGGCCCCTAGTTTGTAAGATAGTGAAAGTGGTTGTCACAGACTCAGTGGGCCAATGGGCCTGTTTCCGCGCTACGCCTCTAAACTAAGCGATGAAAATATAATGAAAACGTATTTTTCTTCTGAGTGCTGATGCAAGGTCGTCAACCTGATCATCAGCTCTCTATCTCTCTCCACAGAGGCTGTCCATCCTGTTGGAAATGTCTGCAGCATTTCATATTTTTATTTCAAGTTTCCAGCATCTCTCGACTTTCAACTTCGAGATAAAGGGCTGGTATCATTTACACCGGCTACGGAGATTAGGCACCGACGGGTCTGTTTTCTGGTTGGTTCAATATAAGGAGGGAGTTGTTGCGGGAATTGGTTAGTAGTTGGTAGCGGGGCCAAAACCTTTTCACAATTTAATGATCAATTAGTTAATTTGGGTGGAGGCACCAAAGATATGGCTGCTAAAAGTGCTGACAATGCGAAAGCTAGGCAGGTGACTAATTAGCGAAGGGGCCATAAGGCGGCTATAAAATGATACAGTTAGGTTATAGAACTTTACAATGCAGAGATGCGTTCAATAGCAGGTTTGCACATACCACAAGTAAGTAGGAAAGCTCGCAGCATGTTAATGCTTGGGGAATTGAAGGCAAAAGGAAGCAGTTCATGTTCCAGTCGTGATGGACATTGGCGAGGCCACAGATGCAACGGGGGAAGCATGGTGTTGGGGTTTGGGAACAGCTCTGCCCACGACTGCAAGAAAGTGCACGGAGCTGTGAATGGAGCCCACTCCATTCACACAGACCACCCGCCTGCACCTGCATTTCGCGATGCCTCGGAAAAGCAACCAACATAATCAGAGATAGACAAAAATGCTGGAGAAACTCAGCGGGTGAGGCAGCATCTCATGGTAGGGAATTGAGGAATGCTGTGGAACAGAGGGATCTAGGAATAACTGTGCATAGTTCCCTGAAGGTGGAATCGTATGTAGATAGGGTGGTAAAGAAAGCTTTTGGTGTGCTGGCCTTTATAAATCAGAGCATTGAATATAGGAGTAGGGAAGTAATGTTTAAAATTGTACAAGGCATTGGTAAGACCAATTCTGGAGTATGGTGTACAATTTTGGTCGCCTAATTATAAGAAGGATGTCAACAAAATAGAGAGAGTACAGAGGAGATTTACTAGAATGTTGCCTGGGTTCCAGCAACTAAGTTACAGAGAAAGATTGAACAAGTTAGGTCTTTATTGTTTGGAGCGCAGAAGGTTAAGGTCTTTAAAATGATGAAAGGGATAGACAGAGTTGACATGGATAAGCTTTTCCCATTGAGGGTAGGAAAGATTCAAACAAGAGGGCATGACATGAGAATTAAGGGACAGAAGTTTAGAGGTAACATGAGGGGGAACTTCTTTACTCAGAGAGTGGTGGCTGTGTGGAATGATCTTCCTGCAGAAGTGGTGGAGGCAGGATCGATTTTAACATTTAAAAGTAAAGTGGATAGGTATATGGACGGGAAGGGAATGGAGGGGTATGGTCTGAGTGCAGGTAGATGGGACTAGGGGAAAATAAATGGTCGGCACGGACTGGAAGGGCCGAGAAGGCCTGTTTTCCGTGCTGTAATTGTTATATGGTTATATGGTTATATCTATGGAGCGAAGGAAATAGGCAAGGTTTCGAGCAAACCCTTCTTCAGCCTGCAATACATATTCAGAGTTTGAAGAAAGTTTTCGACCCGAAACGTTGCCTATTTCCTTCGCCCCATAGATGCTGCCTCACCCGCTGAGTTTCTCCAGCATTTTTGTCTACCTTCGATTTTCCAGCATCTGCAGTTCCTTCTTAGACATAATCAGAGACCTGTCCCACCCTGGTCACCCCTTCTTCTCCCTTCTCCCATCGGGCAGAAGACACAGAAGTTTGGAAGCACTCGCTGCCAGACTCGGGAACAGCGTCCTCATCTCATCAGACTTCTAAGCAGTCCTTCCATAAGCTAGGGTGCAATTGAATTCACCTCGACTCCATTGTGGACTTTGTCTCTGGAATTGATGCGAGACAATGCTGAGAACTATATTCTGCCTTCCGTATCTTCCCCTTTGCTCTCCCTATTGTACATGAGTTTAACTTGATTGTGTTTATGCACAGTATTGTCTGATTGAGACACAAAATGCTGGAGTAACTCAGCGGGACAGGCAACATCTCTGGAGAGAAGGAATGGGTGACGTTTCGGATCGAGACCCTTCTCCAGACTCAACCCCCACCCTTGTTGTGTCCTCACCATCACCCCTGACCTCTCCCCCTTTCCAATCAAACCAGAGATGGCTGCCTGACCCGCTGAGTTACTCCAGCATTTTGTGTCTACCTTCGGTTTAAACCAGCATCTGCAGTTCCTTCCGACATGTAGTATCTGATTTGATTGACTAGCATGCAAAACAAAGCTTACCATTGCGTCACTGTGCTTCTCAAAGCCACCCCGGAAGATTGGGATGTAAACTTGGGATGAATTCAAATTCGATCATTTCTTCACCATAACACATTGCTAATCAATAAGTTGCCAGATCAGAAATCAACAAATGAAGACAATGCCTTCCTTTTAAATCAATATCCAAAGAGACTTTAAACAGCAGGTTAATAGTTTGAATTATGACTCCCTATTTTCATTATTTGTCTCCATTTTTGACAACTTCTAATGACTACAATGTATTCAGCTGAATTCAACTGCAGATACTGGTTTATCGCAGTGATAGACACAAAGTGCTGGAGTAACAGCAGGTCTGGCAGCATCTCTGGAGAAAAAGGATGGGTTACGTTTCAGGTTGGAACCCTTCTTCGGACTGAAAGTAGTGGGGGGGGGGGGGGTAGGTTATTATTTTCACATGTACCAATTTGATTCCACAGAGCTCAGATTTAGCTTAGATTAGTTCATTGTCATGTGCCCTGAGGTACAGTGAAAAGCTTTGATGAATGCAACCAGATTTGATCAGGTGAATCGAACTCAAAGTGCTGGAGTAATGCAGCATCCCTGAAGGACACGGATAGACAACATTTCTTCCTTTGTCGCGATCCTTCTTCAGACTGATTGTAGAGGGGGGGGGGAGCTGGAAAAAGATTAGGGGGGGGGGGGGTTAAAGCCTAAAAACTGATAGATGGGCATAAGTGAGAGGGAGGTTTGATTGTCAAATGGGTGGACAAAGGCTAGACATCAGGTGAAAACTTACTAAACTAGTTCTTGTAATGCCAGCGGGCATGGGACAAATAAGGAGACAGATATGTGCCTACCTTTGAAATGGAGTATGTGCCAATAGAATGATATAACATAGAATACTGCCGTGGATGGCACCGTTGAGTATGGCTGCCCAGCCTGCAGCTGTTCGTCCTTCCATTTTTTATTTGTAGTCCGTCAAAAAGGTTTTCTTTTGGAGGTCTTTTAATCTTTTTATGTGGGGGATGGGGGAGGGGGGGAGGGGGAAACTGTTGTTCTTAGTCACTACCTGGTCGAGGATGCATCTCTCCTCCGAGCCGCATCTTCGCCCCCTCCTCGCGGCCTAGCATTTGGATTGGCGCGGCCTTTCCTGCCGGAGACCGTCCAGAGCTTCAGCTTCAGCAGCGGCGCAGTGCTGAAGTACCATCGCGGAGCGGGCGGTGCCTTACCGGGGTCGACTTGTGGCGCTCCAGAGTGCTGGGCCTGTCGATTTTAACACGGCGGAGCTGTGGTCTGCGGCGCTGACCTGAACATCGCGGAGCCCTGGGATCCCTTTGCCCAGGGCCGCCATTGTTGAATCTCCGCCCAGACTTCGGGTGCCGCGGTCTCCGGTAGGAAGCGGCCGATTCGAAAACTCCAAGCCGCTGAGAATGTTCTTCCGTTCCGACGTCGGCGTTTCGCTCACCTCGGCGAGAGGGACTAAACATCGAGCCGCCGTAGCGGCTACTGCAGACGCCGCGACCACGGGGATCAAAGCGAAAGGAAGATGACTGAACTTTATTGCCTTCCCTTGCAGTGGGTGATGTTGATTCCACTTTGTGGGGATGTTCATGTTAAATTCTATCGTGCGGTATTTTTACTCGTATGGCTGTATTGGTACATGTGACAATAAAGGTAAACTTGAATTTGAACTTGAATAAAGAGAGGGTAAAGACTGCTCCATAATCACTACATGAGCCTTCGAGCCATTCAGCATGGAAACAGGCCCTTTGACCCAACTTTTTCATTTTCATCATACGTCCATCTAAGGTAGCCCTAATTGCCCACCTTTGACCCATCACCCTCTAAACATTTCCTATCCATGAATCTGTAAAATAAATGTATTTTAAATGTCCCCACCAGAAATGTCACCTATCTATTTACTCCCGAGATAGAACCATAGAAACATAGAAAATAGGTGCAGGGTGAGGCCATTTGGCCCTTCGAGCCTGCACCGCCCCATTCATTGTGATCATGGCTGCTCATCCACAATCAGTAACCCAGGCCTACCTTCTCTCCATATCCCTTGATTCCGCTAGCCCCTAGAGCTCTATCTAACTATTTTTTATTTGTCTGGTGAATTGGCCTCTACTGCCTTCTGTGGCAGAGAATTCCACAAATTGACAACTCTCCGGGTAAAAAAGTTTTTTCTCATCTCAGTTTTAAATGGCCTCCCCTTTATTCTTAGACTGTGGCTCCGGGTTCTGGTCTCCCCCAAAATTGGGAACATTTTTCCTGCAACTAGCTTGTCCAGTCATTTAATAATTTTGTACATTTCTATAAGAGAGTCCTCTCATCCTTCTAAATTCCAGTGAATACAAGCCCGGTCTTTCCAATCTGTCCTCATATGACAGTCCTGGGGATCAATCTCGTGAACCTACGCTGCACTGCCTCAATAGCAAGGATGTCCTTCCTCAAATTAGGAGGCCAAAACTTCACACAATACTCCAGATGTGGTCTCACCAAGGCCCTGTACAACTGCAAAAGGACCTCTATGCTCCTATACTCAAATCCTCTTGTTATGAAGACCAACATAGCGAAAGGATTTGAGTATAGGAGCAGGGAAGTTCTACTGCAGTTGTACAGGGTTTTGGTGAGGCCACACCTGGAGAATTGCGTACAGTTTTGGTCTCCAAATCTGAGGAAAGACGTCCTTGCCATAGAGGGGGTACAGAGAAGATTCACCAGACTGATTCCTGGGATGTCAGGACTTTCATATGAGGAAAGATCGGATAGACTCGGCTTGTACTCGCTGGAATTTAGAAGATTGAGGGGGGATCTTATAGAAACTTACAAAATTCTTAAGGGGTTGGACAAGCTAGATGCTGGAAGATTGTCCCCGATGTTGGGGGAGTCCAGAACAAGGGGTCACAGTCTAAGGATAAGGGGGAATTCCTTTAGGACCGAGATGAGGAAAACATTCTTTACACAGAGAGTGGTGAGTCTCTGGAATTCTCTGCCACAGAAGGTAGTTGAGGCCAGTTCATTGGCTATATTTAAGAGGACGTTAGATGTGGCACTTGTGCCTAAAGGGATCAGGGGGTATGGAGAGAAGGCAGGTACGGGATACTGAGTTGGATGATCAGCCATGATCACATTGAATGGCGGTGCAGGCTCGAAGGGCCGAATGGCCTACTCCTGCACCTATTTTTCTATGTTTCTATGTTTCTATGTTTCTAACATAGCATTAGCTTTCTTCACTGCCTGCTGTACCTGCATGTTTACTTTCAGTGACTGGTGTACAAGGACACCCAGGTCTCGTTGCACTTCTCTTTTTCCTAATCTGACACCATTGAGATAACAATCTGCCTCCTTGTTCTTGCCGCCAAAGTGGATAACCTCACATTATCTACATTATACTGCATCTGCCATGCATCTGTCCACTCACTCAACCTGCCCAAGTCACCCTGCAACCTCCTAGCATTCTCTTTGCAGTTCACACTGCCACCCAGCTTTGTGTCATCTGCAAATTTGCTAGTGTTACTCTTAATCCCATCATCTAAATCATTAATATATGTTGTAAATAGTTGCGGCCCCAGCACCGAGCCTTGCGGCACTCCACTCGCCACTGCCTGCCATTCTGATAGGGACCCGTTTATTCCTACTCTTTGTTTCCTGTCTGACAACCAATTCTCAATCCATGTCAATACCCTAACCCCAAATACCATGTGCTCTAATTGCCCACTAATCTCCTGTGTGGGACCTTATCAAAAGCTTTCCAAAGGTCCAGATATACTATATTCACTGGCTCTCCTTCATCCATTTTACTTGTCACATCCTCAAAAAATTCCAGAAGATTAGTCATGCAGGATTTCCTTTTCATAAATCCAAGCTGACTTGGACCAATCCTTTTACTGCTATCCAAATGCGCCGTTATTATTTCTGACTCCAGCATCTTCCCCACCACCACCAGGCTAATTGGTCTATAATTCCCCGTTTTCTCACTCACTCCTTTCTTGAAAAGTGGGATAACATTAGCTACCCTCCAATGCACAGGAACTAATCCTGAATCTATAGAACATTGGAAAATGATCACCAATAGGTCCACGATTTCTAGAGCCACCTCCTTGAGTACCCTGGGATGCAGATGGTCAGGCCCTGGGGATTTGTCATCCTTCAGACTCATTGAGTTACTCCAGCTTTTTGTGTCTGTCATTATTGTACCAATTTAGTTTGGACTAGTTGAAAGATACAACGCAGAAACAGGCCCTTTGGCCAACCGAGTCTACGCCAACCAACGATCCCTGCACACCCGCACCATCCTACACACACATGGGACAATTTACATTTATACCAAGCCAACTAACCTCGAAAACCTGTACGTCTTTGGAGTGTGGAAGGAGATCCTGGAGAAAATCCGACGTGGTCTCGGGGGGAATGACAAACTCCGTACAGACAGCACCCGTAGTCAGGGTCGAACCTGTGTCCCTGGGTAACAGCTCTAAAGCAACAGCTCTACCACAGCGCCACCGTGTCGCCCGCGTTTATTGCAGCAAATAAATAAGAACAGCCCATCAAGCCATGAGAAAAACCTGCAGGATAGGACTTACCCTAAACGTTCTCAACTGAATTTGGAGCAAATAATCAGTAAAACCTAAGACTTACAAAATGATTGGAAACTATGTCGCTAATTACAAAATCTTTCCTGTTGCAACATGCTGCCGAGAATGGGAAGAGATGATTTGCCTTCGGCATATACTCAACAGCACCAGATATACAGCAGTTGCACCTAAATACATGACGCGTTTGTAATACGTGTGGCGGCAGAGTTGTCTGTACTGAGTTTGTATCTACTCCATGTGACCTGCGTGGCTTTCCTCCGAGCGCTCTGGTTTCCTCCAACACTCCAAAGACGTGCAGGTTACAAATTGTCCCTAGTGTGTGTAGGACAATATTAGTGTCGAAGGACCTATTTATATGCTGTATCTCTAAACTAAACTAATAACATGGGTGAATTATCACATGAGATAGATGTGGATATGATATCATCACCATTATGGAGATATGGGCTGCCAGGGTCAAGTAAGCTGGACATTTGATATTTGGAACTGATGGGCAGAAGAGGAAAGGTTTGGTTTAGTTTAGAGAGACAGCGCGGAAACAGGCCCTTTGGCCCACCGAGTCCGCACCGACTCGCGATCCCACATATTAACAAACTGGGGACAGTTCACAATTGTGCCAAGCCAATTAACCTACAAACCTGTACGTCTATGAAAGACATTCTTGCCATAGAGGGAGTACAGAGAAAGTTCACCAGACTGATTCCTGGGATGGCAGGACTTCCATATGAAGAAAGACTGGATAGACTCGGCTTGTACTCACTGGAATTTAGAAGATTGAGGGGGGATCTTATAGAGGCTTACAAAATTCTTAAGGGGTTGGACAGGCTAGATGCAGGAAGATTGTTCCCAATGTTGGGGAAGTCCAGAACAAGGGGTCACAGTTTAAGGATAAGGGGGAAGTCTTTTAGGACCGAGATGAGAAGATATTTTTTCACACAGAGAGTGGTGAGTCCGTGGAATTCTCTGCCACAGAAGGTAGTTGAGGCCAGTTCATTGGCTATATTTAATAGGGAGCTAGATGTGGCCCTTGTTGCTAAAGGGCTCAGGGGGTATGGAGAGAAGGCAGGTACGGGATACTGAGTTGGATGATCAGCCATGATCATATTGAATGGTGGTGCAGGTTCGAAGGGCCGAATGGCCTACTCCTGCACCTATTTTCTACGATTCTGTGATTCTATGAATGTGGGAGGAAACCGGAGATCTTGGAGAAAACCCACGCAGGTCACAGGAAGAACGTGCAAACTCCATACCGTCAGCACCCAAGGTCAGGATCGAACCCGGGTCTCATTTAGAGTACTATGTTCAGTTTTGGTCACCCTGTCACAGGAAAGAACTTGCTGAGCTGGAAAGGGTGCAGAGAAGATTTACGAGGATGTTGCCAGGGCCTGAGGGCTTGAGCTTAAGGGAGAGGTTGAGTAGGATAGGACTTAAAGGGGCTGCCCCACTTGGGCGACCTAATCCGCGAGGCCAGAAGAGTGTCTTCGACCTTCAAGCTCGAGGGCACTCGCCTGGAAAGCCACGAGCTGGATCGACCAGCCGCGTTGAAACCGCGAGCTGGATCGACCGACCGCACGTGCGTGCGCGCGCACACACACACACACACACACACACACACACACACACACACACACACACACACACACACACACACACACACACACACACACACACACACAGCGAAGACGGGGGCCAGGGAAAGCGGAGGAGCGCTGTCTGCACGATGAAGAGGAAGGTAAATGGCTGCCACAGTGTACGGTAAGTCCTTTAGAGAATGCGGAGGGGGGCGGGGGGGGGAGGTAGAGGGGAGAGAAGGGGAGAGAAGGGGAGAGAAGGAATAAGTAAGTAAGTAATTTTTATTTATATAGCACTTTTAAATCAAATCACGTTGAAACCAAAGTGCTTTACAGAGAAGAAATCACTCTTCTAAACTCGCATATTAGGTCACCCAAGTGGGACGGCCCCTTAAGCCATCATAGATATTGGCCATAGCCAAGGATGTGGTCAAGTAGGTTTATCCTTTGTGTTGACAGTTCTGTCCTTGGGGGCATTGGTGGTGAATGTCAAAAATTCTCTACCCCAGAGGATTGTGGCGGCTGGATTATTGGGATCCTTTAGTTTAATTATACAGCATGGAAACAGCCCACTGGCCACCACCTGCACGCTCGGTCTATCCTACACACTCGAGGCAATTACAGAAAACAATTAACCTACAAATCTGCATGTCTTTGGAGTGCGGGGGGAAACTGGAGAATCCAGAGAAAACCCATGCAGGTCACAGGGAAAATGTACAAACTCTGTATAGACAGCACCCGTAGTCAGGATCGAACCTGGGTCTCCGGCAGCAACTCTACTGCTGCGCCACCGTGCCGCAAAGTGTGTTGTTCAGCTGGAAAGGGTGCAGAGAGGATTGACGAGGATGTTGCCAGGAACTTGAGGGCCGAAGCTCCAGGGAGAGGTTGGGCAGGCTAGGACTCTATTCTTTGGAGAGCAGGAGGATGAGGGGGTGATCTTACAGAGGTGGGCAAGACCATGATGGGAATCTCCGACTGCCGACCCTGCGGTGCTTCCAGCTGCGGCGTGGCGGGAACTTTAAATTTCCAACCGTGGGCCTGCGGCCTACACCAACCTGAAGCCGCGGTCTCTGGTGGGGAGGCACCGATTCAGGACTTACCTGGACTTTTACCTTGTCTACACATCTGGACGCCCGCAGCGGGGGCTGCGGAGGGTTGAGGTCCCGACCACGGGGGAAAATGGAGGAGAACTGGCCAAATTCCTGTGCCTTCCACCACAGTGATGAATGCTGTGGTGGATGTTTGTGTTACATTTTTATTGTGTTTTTTGTGTGTTCTTTACCATTGTACTGCTGCTGGTAAATTCATTTCACTTGCACTTTATGTGTATAAAACTGATTGTGATTGTGATTGTGATAAATAGGGTAGGCACACAGTCTCTTGCCCAGAGTTGGGAACTTGAGAACCAGAGGGCATAGGTTTAAGGTGAGTGCGGAAAGACTTAATAGGAACCTGAGGGGCAACTTTGTTTTACACAAAGGGTGGGTGGGTGTATGGAACGAGCTGCCAGAGGAGATAGTTGAGGCAGGTACTATTGCAATGTTAAGAAGTTTTTGGTACATGGATAGAACAGTTTTATAGGGATATGGGCCAAATGCAGGCAGGTGAGACTAGTGTAGATGGGACAAGTTGGTCGGTTGTGGGCAAGTTGGGATAAAGAGCCTGTTTCCATGCTGTATCACTCTATGACTCTATGGCCTCCCTTTAATTTACTTAAATTAGCAATGCCAGCTGGTATTTGTGCTCCTCGCCACAGAACACTAGCTGCCTCCATTCGCCTTCTCAATATCATTCTCAAACTCCCTGGGCGGCACAGTAGTGAAGTGGCAGAGTTACTGCCTTACAGCCCCAGAGACCCAGGTTCGACCCCGACTACGGGCGCTGTCTGTATGGAGTTTGGACGTTCTCCCCATGACCTGCATGGGTTTTCCCCGGGTGCTCCGATTTCTCCCCCAACACTCCAAAGAGATGCAGGTATGTAAGTTAATTAGCTTTGGTAAACTTGTAATTTGTCTCTAGTGTTTATCGGATAGTGTAAGTGTGCGGGGAGCGCTGGTTGGCGCGGTCTCGATGGGCCGTAGGGACCTGTTTCTGCGCTGTACCTCTAAACTCAACTAAACTAAACTACTGGAATTGAACCACATTAAAGGTTCATTCATTCATCATCGTTGAAAACATTAGCGACGCAGTGGTGCTGGTTTCCGACGGGAACGGTGACGGATGCACCACACATCTCTGTCCTCCAGTTCCTGTGGACTTCCGCCGCTGGAAGTACAGGATTTCGGTGTGTGTGCTTTATCATCATTCCTTACAATGCAGTGTACGACAGTGATCGCAACTTGTACTGAAGTGTGGATGGCTGTTGGCTCGCTAGAAGCTCATCCGCTCTTTGACATCTCTTGTTTTTGGTCCTGCTGGGGGTCCACAGCCCCCTCCTCACCTGGCAAACCAGGTGGGGGAGATGGTCCAGTTGTGGCAATCTGACCATGGAGCAGGTAGGACGGGATTACATGGTACCCGTGGCGGGGGGAACTCCCCCCGACCTGACCTGATGTTCCCTTGTTATAAATGCCTTTCATTCCCTAGAAACAACTTTGTTGATTGCATTGAATAACTGTGGTATAGTTGGGCTTGAATGGCAACAGAGATGAGCAGAGACTTGCAAACCTGATCTGCAGTAAATCTGCAGACTCGTTGCAATTCTGCTCTGATACTTGGACAGTCAACAGGCTGTCAACACAGACACAAGGAGAGAGAGCACAAGGCTGTAGACTAGTTGCTTGAGGAACTAGAGGAGTTGTGATTGTGGAAGGCACACAAGACCACAATGCATTTGTACCTCAGCACGGCACAACACCAATAAACAACGTTGCCAATGCTTTCTGCCACTGACAACCAGTAAAATACATTTGCCAGCAATTTGCTCAAAAGAGCACACTTCCAACTTGGTGATTGTCATTTCAGGGTCGCCTGGCGTTTTGTATCGCTACGTGATTTGGCTTCAAAGCAGAATACTTCAGCATTTTATGAACATAGTCATCGGTTTTCTTCATTAAACAGGTGAACGCTAAATGTCTCTCGGCGACACCAAGGCTCTGGAGCGAACTAGACTACCTTTACAATGAAGCATCTCATCTTTCCGGGCTGTCGCGTTATGCATTTCACAGATCACAAGCCAGGAACAGAGTTGATATGGAGACAGAAGCTAAGATCTTTGGACAGAAGAGACTAGAGAGAGAGAGAGTCACAGAAAAATGGAGTAACTCAGCAGATCTCAGGCAGCATCTCTGGGGAGAAGGAATGGGTGACGTTTCGGGTCGAGACCCTCCTTCAAACTTTCTGTGGAGACCGAGGAAACTGATATCACTGGTAGGCAAGATGGCGAAGAAGACCTTTGGTACAATGGCCTTAATAGGTATGGAGATTTGAGAGTGTAGAGGTTGGGACTTGATGTTACAGTTCTATAAAAGTTGTCCCCAGTATGCAGGAAGTTCTCTCTCTGTCCGCACTTCCAGTAATTTGAGTGTTTTTTTGTGTAGTTTCTGACTTTTGAACAAAATCAACAAAAGACAGTGACAGGAACTCAATGTTAGTCTACACATCATTACTGGCTGTGGCCTGCAGCCAAATGCTTTCAATGGATAATTGTCACACTGTTATCTGGGTTAGACCCATTGTCTGTCTGGTAGTAGCTTCAGTCAGGAAGTGCTCTCTATATCTCTCACACAGTAAAATTAACTCAGTACTCATCTGGCTTAATTTATCAGCTATCTTCCACTACTCCCAGATGATACAGATACTAAAAACTGTTATGTTTAAGATAGAACTGCAGATGCTGGAAAAATCGAAGGTTGGCAAAAATGCTGGAGAAACTCAGTGGGTGAGGCAGCATCTATGGAGCGAAGGAATGGGTGACGTTTTGGGTCGAGACCCTTCTTCAGACTCCGTTTCGGGTTGAGACCCTTCTTCAGACTCCGTTTCGGGTCGAGACCCTTCTTCAGACTCAAGAAGGGTCACGACCCGAAACATTGCCTATTTCCTTCGTTCCATAGATGCTGCCTCACCCAGTGAGTTTCTCCAGCATTTTTGTCTACTTAAAAACTGTTGTGATCTTTTTGATACTGTGACTGCATAATGAACAGTGAGCTGCTGGTAATAAAACTCTTTTAATAACGTGAAAAGGGAATTGAACAAAAAAAAGCCACAAAGTGCTGGAATAAACCAGCAGGTCAGGCAGCATCCTAATTTAATAGGTCAGGCAGCATCTCTGGAGAACATGGATAGGCATAGTTTCGGATCGGGACCCTTCTTTAGCAGCATCCTCCCGAAACTTCACCAACATAGTGTGTTCACCAGAGATGCTGCCTGGCCCGCTGTGTTACTCCAGCACTGTGTGTGTGGTTTTTTTCGCAAACTAGCATCTGCAATTCAACAACCCAGGCAGGCTTGGAAATGAAATAAACATCACTGTTTAGAATTTAAGGATATTTCCACATGACATCATTTATTAGTGTTAATAGTTTATTTAGAAATGAACATCCAACTGTTCAGTTAAGCCTTGGATAGCAATATTGCTTGGATTGGCCGAGTTCCTGAAAGTTGATACACGGCACTCTCCCTGGTTTAGTAATAAATAGAGGAATGGAGTGGTTTATTTGGCACTGTCATCGTGTTCTGCTCTTGAAGAACCACGACATTACACTTTCAACTAGTCTTTAATTAAATGTTCTCACATTACCCAATTCTCAGACATTCTTTAGAGCAGTGCTTGAACTGATGAATGGTTCACCCAAGGGCGAATGAAATTATTTTGGGGTGAATGAGTTAATTTATGTTTTTTGCTCATGTGACAAAATAAATTATATATAAAATGATACACAAGGGAGAAGAAACAATAAGAAAATTTTCCTCGTGGGTGAATGAAATTTGTGATCAAGGGTGAATGGCACTGAAATAGTTTAAGAGTTTAGAGATACCGCATGGAACCAGGTCCTCCAGCCCACCGAGTCCGCGCCGACCAGCGATCACCCCGTACACCAGCACAATACTACACACTGGGGACAATTTACAATGTTACCGACGCCAATTAACCTGCAAACCTGCACGTCTTTGGAGTGTGGGAGAAAACCTGAGCACCCGGAGAAAACCCATCTGGTCACAGGGAGAACGTGCAAACTCCGCACAGCCAACAGCTGTAGTCAGGATCGAACCCGGGTCTCCGGCACTACAAGCGCTGTAAGGCAGTAACTCTACTGTTGTGCCACCAGTCAGTTTTACGAGTTGAGTTTAGTTTATTGTCATGTGTACTAAGGTGCAGTGAAAAGCCTTTGTCGCATAGGAACCAGTCAATGGAGAGATAATACATGATTACAATTGAACCATCCACAGTGTGCAGATACGTGATAAAAGGAATAACATGAATAATGTTTAGTGAATGAATGAATTAATAAGTTTATAGGTTTATCGGCCAAGTATCCACATACAAGGAATTTGCCTTGGTGCTCCGCCCGCAAGTGACAACATGACATACGGTGACAGTTAGGAATGCCACATTAAACATTAAACAAGATAAAGCCAGTAAATCCCAATCAAGGATAGTCTGAGGTTCTCCAATGAGGTAGATAGTAGGTCGGGACTGCTCTCTAGTTGTTGGTAGGATGGTTCAGTTGCCTGATAACAGCTGGGAAGAAATTGCCTCTGCTGTTAGTGCTCTTCGTGGAGTAGTGCCAGATTAGCGTGAATTGGTTTGGCTTGGGGAACGTCCTAATCACTATTCACTGTTCACTTTTGCATTTTCAAGGGTGACTCACATGGGGAATGTCCTAATCCCATGTGTTCACTATTATATTTTCAAGGGTGACTCACATGAACGTGTTTGTTTCATTTGAAAGTTGGCTGTTGGTCTTGGGTATTTCTGAAAATTACCCCCAGTCGCATATTTTCTAGACCTCATAGCCATTATTCTTAGAAAAATAAGAATTGATATATCGTGCCGAGAAGCAGTCTTGCAATTCATGCGTCCTCATGAAGGAAGATTCGTAGAAAGATCATAAGAGATAGGAGCAGAATTAGGCCATTCGGCCCATCACCTACTCTGCCGAACGAAAGGACAGCAGACGAGTGGGGCTACCAACTCCTTGAGGCTATACTCACTCCAAAGCTATCTTGATGTTTGATCTTGAAAGCTATCTTAAGTACGGAAGCTAAGAGGCCATGTTACAGTTGTACAAGACATTGGTGAGGCCACATTTAGAGTACTGTGTTCAGTTTTGGTCACCCGGTTATGGAAAAGAACTTGTGCAACTGGAAAGGGTGCAGAGAAGATTTACGAGAATGTTGCCAGGGCCTGAGGGCTTGAGCTTAAGGGAGAGGTTGAGTAGGATAGGACTTAGCCATCATAGATGTTGGCCATAGCCAAGGATGTGGTCAAGTAGGTTCATCCTTTGTGTTGGCAGTTCTGTCCTTCGGGACATTGGTGGTGAATGTCAAAAATTCTCTACCACAAGATTGTGGAGGCTAGATTATTAGGATCATATAGTTTAATTATACAGCATGGAAACACCCCATCAGCAACCAAGCGTATATTAGCGGTATCGTACACACTAGGGGCAATTACAGAAAACAATTAACCTACAAACATGCACGTCTATGAAATGCGGGAGGAAATTGGAGAATCCGGATAAAATCCATGCAGGTCACAGGGAAAATGTCCAAACTCTGTACAGACAGCACCCATAGTCAGGATCCAACCCGGGTCTCCGGCACTGCGGAGCAAGATAGACCACTCCTGCTAAATGCAATGGGCTGACGTGTAGTATGCAATAGAGTGGAACATGGGCCTTTTTTTCATCTATTTCAGTAACCCGGCCCGACCCGACTCGCAGTGTAATCAACGTTGCGGGGGGACAGTTTGTGTTAATAAATTATAATTCTGAAAATGAGGAGAAGATTTTTACCAAAGAACTTTTATTTTTACGAGGATGTTTCCGTAACCGGCTTCCGTCTCCGCACTAGCTCCGCTATGGGATCTCTGGTGCGGAGGCTGGAAGCCGGTTACGGAAATGGGGCCGAAAATGACACATGAATCTGCCCATGACCGTCCTACGTCTTTTTCGTCGAAGTAATCTATCTTGTTTGCTGTAGGATCCTAACAACCTTACCACTGTGCATTTTCAACTCTGTTCAGCTGTGTGCCTTGAAGAGGAAGTAGATAAAGTTTTGAAAGGTCAGGGATTATAGGGCCATGTGAAACAGAAAGAGAAGAGGAAATGTAGCCTGAGGAGATCAGCAAAGATCACATTGAATTGCAGGGAAAGCTGAAGGGCAGAGCGGTCTATCCCAACTCCTTTGTTCTTAGTTCTTAGTTTGAATGGCAAATGGCATGTTGGCCTTCATAGCAAGAGGAGTTGAGTATAGGACAGGTATGTTATGAAACTTACCTTCAGCGGCTCTGCAGTTCTGTCACTGGCTTTGGCGCCTTTGAGGGGGGGGGGGTTAAAATGCGTTTTTTCTCCTACCTGTCATGGATATATTTTCTCGGGGTGCAAGCTTTTGCTGAAGAATTGTTCCGACTGCCATTCTGTGAATTTTTTTATATTTTTTAATTTTTTTAAAAATCGCTGGACAATTTCAGCGCTGGAGTAAAATAAAAAACATCTTCTAATGCCGTGAACGCCGACAATGGGGACGGATTTCACGTACGGGACAGGTAAAGGAAAGATGTTTATTTTACATATAAACGTGCTTCTTAGGATGCCTTTAATCCAAATTTTACGTTGCGAAATGGTGATTTGGGCCCCATATGAACCGGCAGTGTTTTTCCTGCCGATATGGGGTTTAAATTCACCACAACCGCAACGTTCCAACCGATCGCATTCCGCAAATTCCCACTCGCAAGGTGATTTAAATGGCCATTAATTTACGGGAATTAAACACTAAATTCCTTCCATTTGGCCTATAAATTCATAACAATTAGATTTAAAAATCATGTTATTTTGTGAATTCTTGTGTGAATGTTATTTGGACACTTGGGCTATTTAAAAATGTTAATCTTTTCTTAAGAAATGGATACATCTAGTAAATGAATTTTGTAATTGGCTACAATTGGGTAAGTAACTAATTATATGCTTTAATTTCAGGTCATCCAAGTAAGATTGTTTCATATTTGTTTCGGAATACTTCAAACTATAAGAACTGAAAATGTCTTTCAGTTCTCTTAATTTTTAAGGAAGTTATGGCCTTTTCACTATCCTTGATCGCAGCTTTTGTGTTAAGTCAATGGAAAAGCAATGTGGAACAAGATGCTAATTTCCGAGTATGAAAATGGCCATAACTTTTTTAATACTGAAGATATGAAAGTGAATTTGGTGTCAAATTAAACCTTTTTATGCTTTATCTGATGGGATAAATTGCAGACTTGATTTTTTTAATCTCAAAGTTTTGTAACATTGCTATATAGGAGCAAAGGGGTCAGTTATGCAGGACACTAGTGAGACCACACCTGGAGTATTGTGTGCAGTTTTGGTCTCCAAATTTGAGGAAGGGCATTCTTGCTATTGAGGGAGTGCAGCGTGGGTTCACAAGATTAATTCCCGGGATGGCGGGACTGTCATATGCTGAGAGAATGGAGCGGCTGGGTTTGTACACTCTGGAATTTAGAAGGATGAATGGAGATATTATTGAAACATATAAGATTATTAAGGGTTTGGACACGCTAGAAGCAGGAAATGTGTTCCTGATGTTCGGGGAGTCCAGAACCAGGGGCCACAGTTTAAGAATAAGGGGTAAGCCATTTAGAACGGGGATGAGGAAACACTTTTTCACACAAAGTCTGTGGAATTCTCTGCCTCAGAGGGGCCGGTTCTCTGGATACTTTCAAGAGAGAGCTCGATAGGGCTCTTAAAGATAGCGGAGTCAGGCAATATGGGGAGAAGGCAGGAACAGCGTACTGATTGTGGATGATCAGCCATGATAACATTGAATGGCGGTGCTGGCTCAAAGGGCCGAATGGCCTACTCCTGCACCTATTGTCTATTGTTTACTTTATTTCACATGTACCGAGGTACAGTGAAAAGCTTTATGTTGCATGCTAACCAGACAACAGAAAGACAATACATGATTACAATCGAGCCATTTACAGTGTATGATAAGGGAATAACGTCTAGTGCAAGGTAAAGCCAGCAAAGTCTGATCAAGGATAGACGTTCCCTCACAAGGTTACAACATGCTGGAGTAACTCAGCGGGTCAAGCAGCATCTCTGAAGAACAAGTATAGGTGACGTTTCAGATCTTCAGATTCCTGACTCGAAACATCACCAATCCATGCTCTCCAGAGATGCTGCTTGTTCTGCTGTTACTCCAGCACTTTTTTTTGTGTAAAGCAGCATAGAGTAGAAACAGGCCCTTCAGCCCAACTTGCCCACACCAACCAACATGTCCCATCTACACTAATCCCACCTGCCCGCGTTTGGCCCATATCCCTCCAAACCTGTCCTATCCATGTACCTGTCTAACTGTTTCGTAAACGTTGGGAAAGTCCCTGCATCTGCTGTTCCTTGTTCCTACTTTCCTTCACCTCAAAAAACCCACAATCTTTGCCAACGACGTGATCATGAGCAGCGAGCACAGGGGAACCACCACCTGCAGGCTCCCCTCCAAGCTGGATACCATCCCGGCTTGGATATGTGTCACCATTCCTTCATCATGACTGGGCCTAGATCCCAGAGGTCCTTCTCCAACAATGGTGTTGGAGTAATCTTACCAGAAGAACTGCAATCATTCTTAAAGGCAGCCTTAAAGACAACCTTCCGAGATGCTGCCTGACCCGCTGAGTTCCTTCAGCACTTTGCGGTTTACTATAAATTATGCGCAGGGAGGTTCTACTGCAGTTGTACAGGGTCTTGTTGAGGCCACACCTGGAGTATTGCGTACAGTTTTGGTCTCCTAATCTGAGGAAAGACATTCTTGCCATAGAGGGAGTACAGAGAAGGTTCACCAGACTGATTCCTGGGATGGCAGGACTTCCATATGAAGAAAGACTGGATAGACTCGGCTTGTACTCACTGGAATTTAGAAGATTGGGGGGGGATCTTATAGAGACTTACAAAATTCTTAAGGGGTTGGACAGGCTAGATGCAGGAAAAGTTTCCCGATGTTGGGGAAGTCCAGAACAAGGGGTCACAGTTTAAGGATAAGGGGGAAGTCTTTTAGGACCGAGATGAGAAAATCATTTTTCACACAGAGAGTGGTGAATCTGTGGAATTCTCTGCCACAGAAGGTAGTTGAGGCCACTTCATTGGCTATATTTAAGAGGGAGTTAGATGTGGCCCTTGGGGCTAAAGGGATCAGGGGGTATGGAGAGAAGGCAGGTACAGGATACTGAGTTGGATGATCAGCCATGATCATATTGAATGGCGGTCAGGCTTGAAGGGCCGAATGGCCTACTCCTGCGCCTACTTTCTATGTTTCTATGTAAGGGATCTTTATCTTTATGTATTTTCCATGCACGACACTGGGTGCTCATGCCCTGGAAGATAGGCGAACAAGTGCTATACCTGCAATGGTGTATCAAATCAATTTTATTTCTATAGCACATTTAAAAATAACTCTCGTTGACCAAAGTGCTTTACATCAGTGCAGGTACATACAATGGTACATAGATCTAACAATACATACATAAATACATACATACAGCGCTCCCTCAGAGGACCTCAGGAAACGCTTGTGAGTAGAAATAAGTTTTAAGTCTAGACTTAAAGTAGTCGATGGAGGGGCCAGTTCTGATGAGGAGAGGGATGCTGTTCCACAGTCTAGGTGCTGCAACCGCAAAAGCGCGGTCGCCCCTGAGCTTATACCTGGACCGCGGGATGGTCAGTAGCCCCAAGTCAGCCGACCTGAGGCACCTGGAGGTAGAATGGTGGGTTGGAAGATTTTGGATGTAGTTGTGAAGAATACAGATATTTTTGCTGTAATGAAACAAAGAACTGCAGATGCTGATTGATCCACAAAAGGACACAAAGTGCT
This sequence comes from Raja brachyura, assembly GCA_963514005.1. The sequence goes on from OY740799.1 coordinate 7,049,497, forward strand.
GGAGTAACTTAGCCTGTCACGTACTGTCTCTGGAGAACATGGATATGTGATGATTTGGGTCGCGACCCTTCTTCAGTCTGCTATGCTGACTGGACTGATCCAATTTTGCTGCACACCTATACTCCTAGTTCCCTCAGCTCCACAACAGTCACATGCCTTCACTGTTGGTGTCACAGTCAATGCTGCAAGAAGATATGGACTTCTGCCAGATTTACACTCAAATACTTGATCTTCATACCGCTGCACGCCAAATATTATGATTTATCACACATCATAACTTAGATAGTCGTACAGCAGAGTCTCAACTTGCCCACCCCGACCAACATGTCCCATCTACACCAGTCCCATTGCCTGCATTTGGCTCGTATCCTTCCAAAGCATTTTATCAGGACGCATCACAGCTTGTTTGAGAACAACTCCATCCAAGACCGCAAGGAAATTGCAGAGATTTGTGGACGCAGCCCAGACCGTCACACAAACCAACCTCCCCTCCACTGATTCCATCTACACCTCACGCTGCCTCGGCAAGGCCAGCAGCATCATCAAGGACCAGTCTCACCCCGGTCACTCCCTCTTCTCCCCTCTCCCATCAGGCAAGAGATACGGAAGTGTGAAAACGCACACCTCCAGATTCAGGGACAGCTTCTTCCCGGCTGTTATCAGGCAACTGAACACAACTAGAGGGCAGCCCTGAGCTACTATCGACCTCATTGGAGACCCTCTGACTATCTTGAATCGAACTTTACTGGCTTTACCTTGCACTAAACGTTATTCCCTTCTCATGTATCTGTACACTGTAAATGGCTCGATTGTAATCATGTATTGTCTTTCTGCTGACTGGTTAGCACGCAACAAAAGCTTTTCACTGTACCTCGGTCCAGGTGACAATGAACTAAACTGACCAAATCGAAATGTCCTCGTTCTTCAGAGAACGGGGTTTCCCCTCCCCCACTATAGATGAGGCTCGCACCAAGGTCTCCTCCATACCCCGCAACACTGCCCTCTCTCCCCATTCCCCCACTCACAACAAGGGCCGAGTCCCCCTGGTCCTCACCTTTCACCCCACCAGCCAGCGCATACAACAGATAGTCCTCCGCCAGTTTTGCCACCTCCAGCGTGACCCCTCCACTCGCCACATCTTCCCATCTCCCCCCCCGTCTGCCTTCCGCAAAGACTGCTCCCTCCGCAACTCCCTTGTCAATTCTTTCCTTCCTTCCCGCTCCACTCCTTCCCCGGGCACTTTCCCGTGCAACCGCAAGAGATGCCACACTTGTCCCTTCACCTCCCGCATCCACTTCTTTCAGGGACCCAAGCAGTCATTCCAAGCCCGACAGAGGTTCACCTGCACCTCCTCCAACCTCATCTACTGCATCCGTTGCTCCAGATGCCAGCTGATCTACATCGGTGAGACCAAGCGGAGGCTGGGCGATCGTTTCGCCGAACACCTCCGCTCGGTCGGCAATAACCAACCCGACCTCCCGGTGGCTCAGCACTTTAACTCCGCCTCCCATTCCGTATCCGACCTCTCGGTCCTGGGCCTCCTCCACGGCCAGAGTGAGCAACACCGCAAGTTGGAGGAACAGCACCTCATATTCCGCTTGGGGAGTCTGCATCCTCTGGGCTTAAACATTGAATTTTCTCAATTCTGTTAACCCAGACTGCCCCCTCCCCTCCCCACCTCTCCCTCAGCCCTCGGGCCCTGACATTCCTTCTCCATCTCCCCCCCCCCCCCCCCCCACACCCCAGTCGCACTAGCTTCTCATTTTCACACCACAAACAGCTTACAATGGCCTGCTTCCTTTATCATCGATACTTTTTTGCATATCTTTCATTCATTGTTCTTTATCTCTCCACATCACTGTCTATATCTCTCGTTTCCCTGATCCCTGACCAGTCTGAAGAAGGGTCTCGACCCGAAACGTCGCCTATCTCCTTCGCTCCTTAGATGCTGCTGCACCCGCTGAGTTTCTCCAGCTTTTTGTGTAACCCCCTGACCAAATCGAAGGTTGGGCTGTTGGAGAGAAGTGGCATCTCCTGGAATTAAAACATTAACGTGGCGGGTGCTACAGAGAAAACAAATCAAAAGGGACTCTTAAAAAAGTGGTCGCTCTTCACTCCCATTGAATATTTGTTGACTGCATTAGTATTGACAACGTGGTTCCATAGTAGTCCCGGCAAGACTGAGATGGAGTATCTTGGTCGGCAGTGAAGTTGCAAATTAATGCAGGGAGCAATAGGTTGGCGGTGTTATGACGGCTCCCAGTGTGAGGCATGGGGAGAGGAAGATACAAAGTGCTGGAGTAACTCTGCAGGTCAGGCAGCATCTCTGGAGAACATGTTGGCCTGAGGTGCTGCCTGAGTTACTCCAGCACTTGGTGAAGCAGCACCTGCAGTTCCTTGAGGAGGCTCAAGAAGGGTCTCGACCCGAAACGCCACCCATTCCTTCTCTCCAGAGATGCTGCCTGTCCCGCTGAGTAACTCCAGCTTTTTTTTGTGCCTTTCTGCTGTTCCTTGTTTCTAATGTAAATTGTAACTGGGAGGGAGAGAGGGGGGAGGGAGACAGGGAGGGGGGGGGGGGGGGGGGGGGGAGAGAGGGTGCAGCGTTGGTAAAGTGCCAGTCTGGTAACTTATTAAATGAGCGCAAGTCCTACCTTTGGAAGCAAAGGACTCGTGGATGATTGACCACAGGAGGAGAAACTGCTTGATCCAGGCCATGTGGAGCAGGTGGGTACTGCCTCTTCAACACCTCCTCGCAGTCCAGCCTCTCCGCGCTGCCATCCCTGTGTCTCTTGCCACAGACTTTTGTAAAGAGGAGGTTGCAAGGATCAAGAGCCCCCTCTCGCAGTGCGCCGCGTCCACAGGCGCTGACCCGCATGCTATAACTTTCACTTTCGCTTTTTTTCCTCTCTCTCTCTCTCTCTTGTTTAACACTCTGACTCTCTTTATTTCCGGAGGGTTAGGGCAATGCTCAAGTGTCTCGGGTCGCTTTTATGGGAGTTAGTGTACGTTGCCTGCGTGCAGGCACGTTTAATACCAGGACATTTCCGCGAACACACACACACACACATGGGTTGGAAGGGAGGATTTCCACACTCCCCCGCAACTGGGAGTATCCTCCCCATTTGCTTATTCTATAAACAAACACATGTCACATTTCAATTCCCGTTTCAACCACTTCTTGGAATGAGAATTCGCATTATTCCTTGAATTGTGAGCTCCTCTCTCTCTCTTTGTCTCTGTCTGTCTCTCCCCGTCTCTCTCTTTCTCTCTCTCTTTCTCTCTCTCTCTTTCCTTCTCTCTCTCTGTCATTCTCTCTCTGTCTCTCTCTCTTTCTCTCTCTCTCTTTCTCTCGCTCTCTGTCATTCTCTTTCTCTCTCTCTCTCTCTCTGTCATTCTCTTTCTCTCTCTCTCTTTCTCTCTCTCTGTCATTCTCTCTCTCTCTCTTTCCTTCTCTCTCTCTGTCATTCTCTCTCTCTCTCTCTCTTTCTCTCTCTTTCTCTCTCTCTCTTTCTCTCGCTCTCTGTCATTCTCTTTCTCTCTCTCTCTCTCTCTCTGTCTTTCTCTCTCTCTCTTTCTCTCTCTGTGTCTTTCTCACCCTCTGTCTTTCTCTCTCCCTCTCTTTCTCTCTCTCTCTCTGTCTTTCTCTCTCTCTCTCTCTTTCTCTCTCTGTGTCTTTCTCACCCTCTGTCTTTCTCTCTCTCTCTCTCTCTCTCTCTCTCTCTCTCTCTCTCTCTCTCTCTTTCTCTTTCTCTCTCTGTCTTTCTCTCTCCCTCTCTTTCTCTCTCTCTCTCTGTCTTTCTCTCTCTCTGTCTTTCTCTTTCTTTCTCTCTCCCTCTCTCTGTCTTTCTCTCTCTCTCTCGTTCTCTATCTGTCTCTCCCTCCACCTTCCAGTCCCTGCACTTCACTGCAGAAGCACCTCTCTGATCCTGGTAGCTCAATTATTGTGGCCCTTATCCCCTGCAACAGCCTCTTGCAGACCTGACTTGTTAACGAGTGATAGCACCAAAACAGGTCATTCGGCCCTACTCTTCCATGCACACCAAATGTATTCTCAAAGATGCCCCAACTCATGCACTATGTTAATTGAATAGCAGACTAAGCTCAAAGCGACTTCTGATCTTCCGATCTCATTTAAACAACTTTAACATCTGGAGACGCCACACCAGGTGTCTCCAGATGTTTAATTGCATCTTCAAAAATTGATTGTACCACTTGGTATGAACTTGATACGCAGTCTAATTAGAAAATGGTTGTCTTCAATAAAGGATATCCCATTAACATTAAAAAAAAGTGTATTCTATGCTGAAGACAGACACAAAATGCTGGAGTAACTCAGCGGGTCAGGCAGCATCTCTGGAGTGTAGGCATGGGTGACGTTTCGGGATGAAGGGTCTTGACTTATCTGAAGAAGGGGCACTACCTGAAATATCCCCTCTCCAGAGATGCTGCCTGTCCCGCTGAGTTACTCCAGTATTTTATGTCTGTCTTGGGTGTAAACCAGTATCTGCAGTTCCTTCCTACAGATTTGGGGTGATGTTTCGGGTTGAGACCCTTCCTCAGACTGAGGGGAGAGGGAGACGAGAGATATGGAAGGGTGAGGTGTGAAGATGACAAATCAAAGCAGAAGATGGTCAAGGAAGTGCAGAATGGATCATTGTTGGCTGAGGGGAAGGTGACAACGGGGCAACAGTCAGGAAAATGTTTCAGGGGGACAGTGAAACTAGTCGGAGAAGTAGGGTGGGGAAGGAACTGAGAGAGAGGGAAAGCAAGGGTTACTTGAAGCTAGAAACATTCACACCGCTGGGTTGTAAGCTGCCCAAGGGAAATATGAGGTGCTGTTCCTCCAATTTGCATAGGGCCCGACTCTGAAGAAGCGTCTGATAGAATGGAGCGGCTGGGCTTGTATACTCTGGAATTCAGAAGGATGAGAGGGGATCGTATTGAAACATATAGGATTATTAAGGGTTTGGACACGCAAGACACAGGAAACATGTCCCCGATGTTGGGGGACTCCAGAACCAGAGGCCACAGTTTAAGAATAAGGGGTAAGCCATTTAGAACGGAGACGAGGAAACACTTTAGGGTAGGGAATCTGTGGAATTCTCTGCCTCAGAGGGCAGTGGAGGCCAATTCTCTGGATGCTTTCAAGAGTTGGATAGAGCTCTTAAAGATAGCGGAGTCAAGGGATATGGGGTAAAGGCAGGAAGGGGGTACTGAGTGTGGATGATCAGTCGTGATCACATTGAATGGCGGTGCTGGCTCGAAGGGCTGAATGGCCTACTCCTGCACCTATTGTCTGTTGTCTATTGTCCTGACCCGTAACGTCACCCATTCCTTCTCTCCTGAGATGCTGCCTGTCCCGCTGAGTTACTCCAGCTTTTTGTGTCTATCTCACTCTGACATCTGCTGAGTTCCATGGTGGGTCGGTCCACTTGACAACTTTCCGGTAGGAGCTCATCTGGCGAAGAGCTTTAGGATCCCACGGAGAGGCAGCAAACAGGTGCCTGATGCTGAAATGCATCCTGCAGCTGGGCATGAGTCACTAGACAGAAATCTGTAGCGTCAACTCTTGTTATATTACTTAATGGGTGAGGAAGTTAACCTTTGCCTGAGGTCAGATTTTTCTTTCTCAGCCTGAGCATTCGAAGCTTGAACAAATGTTTCATAAGAAGACAGTGCCGAAGAGTAGAGCTTAGAGTTTAGATTATTATTGTCAAGCGTACCAAGTGACAGTGCAAAGTTATTTTGTTGCATGCTATCCTGTCATCGAAAAGACTATGCATTCTCACAAGCTGTCCACAGGGTACAGATACAGGGTAAAAGGTATATCAGGTTGTGCAGGATAATGTCTGATTACAGATAGTTCAAAGGTCTCCAATTAGGTAGATTGTAGTGGAGCAAAGCTCTCTGCTTGTGGTAGGATGATTCACTTGCCTGATAACAGCTGGGAAGAGACTGTCCCTGAATCTGGAGCTGTTTAAGAAAGAGCTGCAGATGCTGGAAAAATCGAAGGTAGACAAAATTGCTGGAGAAACTCAGCGGGCGAGGCAGCCTCTATGGAGCGAAGGAGTAGGTGACGTTCCGGGTCGAGACCCTGCTTCAGACTGATGTGGGGTGGGTGGGGGGTGGGAAGAAGAAAGGAAGAGGTGATGGAGACAGTGAGCTGTGGGAGAGCTGGGAAGGGGAGGGGAAGGAGGGAGAAAGCAAGGACTACCTGAAATTGGAGAAGTCAATGTTCATACCGCTGGGGTGTAAACTACCCAAGCAAAATATGAGGTGCTGCTCCTCCAATTTGTGGTGGGGCTCACTCTGGCCATGGAGGAGGCCCAGGACAGAAAGGTTGGATTTGGAATGGGAGGGGGAGTTGAAGTGTTGAGCCACCGGGAGATATGAACATTGACTTCTCCAATTTCAGGCTGTCCTTGCTTTCTCCCTCCTTCCCCTCCCCTTCCCAGCTCTCCCACAGCCCACCGTCTCCGCCTCTTCTTTTCTTCTTTCCATCCCACCACCCCCACATCAGTCTGAAGAAGGGTCTTGACCCGAAACGTCGCCTATTTCCTTCACTCCATAGATGCTGCCTCACCCGCTGAGTTTCTCCAGTATTTTTGACTACCTTCTGAAACTGGGGGTGTGTGTGTTTAAACATCTCTTTCTCTTGCCTGGGAGAAGTGGAGAGAAGAGGGAGTGACCGGGGGTGAGACTGGTCCTTGGTTATGCCGGTGGCCTTGCCGAGGCAGCGTGAAGTGTAGATGGAGCCAGTGGTAGGGAGGGTGGTTTGTATGAAGGTCTCAGTTACATCCACAACTCTGCAATTTCTAGTGGTGTTGAATGGAGCTGTTGAATGGTGATGCAACCCGATAGAAAGGCCCATTGAGCCTTTTCTGTAAAGATCGCGACTGATCTTTCAGAGTGTAGGAAGGAACTGCCGATGCTGATTTTCACTGAAGATAGACGACAAATGCGAGAATAACTCAGCAGGGCGGCAGCGTCTCCAGAGCGAAAGAATGGGCGACGTTTCGGGCCAAAAACCCTTCTTCAGCTCTCAGGCTAGAAGGAATGGGTGAAGTTTCAGACCGGAAACGTCACCCATTTATTCTCTCCAGAGTTGCTGCCTGTCCCACTGAGTTAAACCCCTGTCCCACGGTACGAGTTCATTCCAAGAGCTCTCTCTCTCTCGAGTTTGCCCTGATTCGAACTCGGAGATTTACGGTAATGGCCACTCGTCGGTACTCGGGGCTCTCGTGGACATTTTTCATCATGTTTAAAAATCTTCACGAGTCTTTCCGTGCTTACCTGCCGTCAGCGAATCTTCCCGAGCACCTGCTGTTAGCGCTAAGAGACGTCCCCGAGATCCGACGTACCCGCTACGTTCATTCTCCGTGCTTACCACAAGTTGGATTTTTTTTTCAAGACGGGAGAGCTCTTTGAATTAACTCGCACCGTGGGACAGGGCTTTTACTTGACCATTAAGAGTGTTGCGTTCATTTTGGTCACCGTGTTATAGGAAAGATGTTGTTAAGCTGGAAAGGGTGCAGAGAAGATTTATGAGAATGTTGCCAGGACTCGAGGTCCTGAGCAATAGGGAGAGGTTGAGCCGGCTCGGTCTTTCTGTCGCCCGTATGGTCCTGAATAGTCGCCCAAAGAGTCGGACCTTTTTCTGGTCCCCGCTAGTTTTTTCAACATGTTGAAAATTTTCGGTCACCTGCTGCGGCTGTGACGACAAAATTGAGTAAGTGGGACAAAGCAGGCAACTGGGACTAGTGTATGCAGCATGTTGGTCGGTGTGGGCAAGTTGGGTGCAAGGGCCTGTTTCCACGCTGTGTATGACCTGACCATTAGCCTCAACCCGACTTTATCCATAGCCCTGAGCTTCCTCTGTAGTCCATAAATAAACCAATGCCACTTTAGATTATATTCAGTGATTCACGTCTGTAGCCGACTCGGCAGTGAAGATTCTCATTCGAACCATTTCTCAGTCTATTTGTTAAAACATTAAAATGTTTCCATTTCCAAAACTTGGCCATTGTCATGTATGTTTTGATAGTGATCACTGCACAGCCCAGAGATTTGGGAAAGGCTCTTGGGAAAGAGTTATTAAACCAAGTATTAAACGCATTCCATGGGGAATGTCAGGAGAGGAAATGTGGACCGCCTCTCCCAAATCTCTGGGCTGTGCAGTGATCACTATCAAAATATACAAGATTTAGTTTATCTCCAGTTTACATCAGTTCGAGTGAAATATCAATGACCTGCACCTGACCCCTGTTTCTCTCTCCACAGATGTACATAGTGCTTCTTTAACACCTTGTCTGTAGGGGTCAAGGAAAGAGCGTTCACAGCGGAAACGCCCCGTTTCCACCAATCTTTCCACCACCACGCACAAGAAGCGCAAGAAACGACAAGACAGACATCATTGTGCAGATGCCGAGGAGTGCGTTCCGCTCTGGCTGAACAACTTCTAATCTTGTGTGTGGACTCGATAAGACGAAGACCTTGTCTATATCCTCTGACTCAAAGCATAAACTCTTCCTATTATCCATGAGAGATCCTCCCTTCCTCCTCGTTGCTGGGCCCACATATGGAACCAGTGGTGGCGAAGGAATAGATTTATCGTGGTTTAGATTCCGCAGCACAGCCAGCTTAGTTGAAATAAACATTGGAATAAACAGCTGAGGGTAATAAAACTAACTAGGGGTACTGATATTTATGGTACCTATTTCTAATACAAGTGGAAAGAATGGTATACTAAGTAACAGGGAGCATAATGTTAAAGATAACTGGCAAAAGACAAAGATGAAACGTTACAGAGGCATTAATCAATGTTGATTTATTTAAAAAGTAACCATGAAGGTGTCATGAGAATATAAAAATACTGTAGGTACTGTGAATCTTTGAAACACTTTGGGTTCCCTCAGAGTGTATGCTAGTGCACACTGTTAAGGCCTTCAATAAACCGATTTGTTCGAGAAACTCACCACTGATGTACAAGATGTTTTATGTTGTGTCTGTTCCAAACTGAGTTGGGCCCCTAGTAAAGCCAGATTCAGGGTAAGGGTGTATCACAAAATTCCTACCTTCAGACCCTGTATGTTTGACGATATTTTTAACTGTGTAACGTTCAGCATCATGAATGTTGTTTGCACGTTCTCCCTGTGATGGCGTGGGTTTCCTCCAGGTGCTCCATTATCCTCTCACGTCCCAAAGACCGGAAGAACATCCAAACTGCATATGGAAAGTGCCCGTAATCAGAATTGAACCTGGGTCTCTGGAGACGTAAGGTAGCAACTCTACCACTGCGCCACTGTGCCGCCCCTAATTGCAAGTGCTGGTTTAAGAAAATACATAAATTGGTCATAAGGTGTAGGAGTAGAATTAGGCCATTCAGCCCATCAAGTCTACTCTGCTATTCAATCACGGCTGATCTATCTCTCCCTCCTAACCACATTCTCCTGCCTTCTTCCCATAACCTCTGACACCCGTACTAATCAAGAAGAGCTGGAGTAACTCAGGGAGTTGGGCAGCATCTCTACCGCTGCACCACTGTGCCTCCCACGGTATTTCTAAGCTAAAAGCTAAACTATTAATTGACAGCTTTGACTGATGTTGTATAAACAGCGGGGCCGCCCACGGGCAGGGATCCTGTGGCCAAGGGATAGACTGGGAGAGATCATAAGACAACACAACCTCCCCCCCCAATGTGAACTATACTGGATGGCTTCCCAGTACAGATTCTCAAAGAGTTTGCAGAAAGGCCTGGGCCAGCTCTTTAATGTTCCTTCCCAAATGATTTCTTCTCCTCAATCACAATCACAATCATACTTTATTAGCCAAGTATGTTTTGTGACATACGAGGAATTTCATTTGCCAAGTCAGTCATACAAGTAAAAAGCACAGAGCACACAAAAAACCACATTTTAACATAAACATCCACCACAGTGACATTCCTCACTGTGATAGAAGGCGGAAAAAAAGTTAAATCTCTTCCTTCGTTTGTTCTGCCGCAGTCGGGGGTCTCGAGCCTTACGTTGACGGGATGGTCTTTGACACCCATAACCGGCGGCGGGCCCTCCATGTCGGTGCGATCAGTTCCTGCATCGGGGCGGATGTCAGCTCCCACGGGCCGGGTGATCGAACCCCACGAACCCCACGTCGAGCCATCTGCGTTCGTTGGAGCTCGTGACTAGCCTCTCCTGAGACTGCGAGCTTGATGGTAAAGTCCGCAGTTGGAGCGATCCCAGGCAAGGGATCGACTCCGATGTTAAGTCCATGCCCCGCGGTGGGGCCCAAGGTCAGTCCGAGGAGACGTCCATCAATGGCAGGCCGCAGAGTGACCGGAGACACGATCCGGAAAGTAGCCGCATCTCCGGCAAGGTAAGAAACTGAAAAAAATGTTTCCCCTGACCCCATCCCCCACATAAAACAAACTGGAGAACATTTGCACAAACTACTAAATTATTTTTTTTAAGTCGAAAAAACAGACAGACTGTTGGCGGGGCTGCCAGTCATTCGGCGCCCCCTCGTTCATTCCCTTCCCAGTGTTCTGCAAACATTTACAAGTACACAATAGATTCAACAGATGGAAATGTCCAAGAATGATAAAGATAATCCGTTTAGATAACAATATCATCTGTCGTTTTGGGGAAACATTTGCTCGGTACAATTGAAAGTAGTATTTAACTCATCTGTATGAAGGAACTAACTGCTGGATGGCACAGCGGTAGGTTTGCTGCCTTACAGTGCCAGAGAGCCAGGTTTGATCCTGACTACGGGTGATATCTGTACGGAGTTTGTACGTTGACCTGCGTGGGTTTTCTCCGGGATGTCTGGTTTCCTCCCATACGCCAAAGACGTACAGGTTTGAAGATTAATTGGCTTCGGTAGAAATTGTAAATACGGTTCCATGATGCTTTATTGTTAAGCGTGCAATTCTTCTTGCATAGATCGCACATGCACGAGTCGCCATTTTTTGGCGCCATTTGCAATGTCCGCAGGTTCGATGAACTGGAGCGGATCCTGTTCCAGGGAAGCCCCAGGCTCCTGCAGGGCCTCCTAGGCTGCCCTCGACCACTCGGCCTGCCTACCCGACCTCCCTCTCCTCGCCCGACCGACTCTGTGTCCTGGCGGCTTCAAAGTCGACTGCAGGAGCCGTACTTATATGTTCATTAATGATCGGAGCAGAATTAGGCAATGCGGCCCATCAAGTCCACTCCGCCATTCAATCATGGCTGATCTATCTTTCCCCCTTAACCCCATTCTCCTGTCTTCTCCCCGTAACCCCTGTTAGCAGAACTATCTGTCTCTGCTTTAAAAATATCCATTGACGTCTCCACAACCTTCTGTGGCAATTAATTCCACACTTCGCCTCCCCACTGCTCTAGTCCCTTTGCACCCGTGATTGCGTGTCTAAGCTCAGCTCCATTGATATCCACAAGTTCGCAGACTACGCCACTGTGGTTGGCCAAATCGCTGATGCATCCATTTGTCTGATTGGTGCTGCAACAACAACCTCTTGCTCAATGTCAACAAATCCCAAGGACTAACTGTCGACTTCAGAGAGAGAGGAAGTTGGGAGGCCACTTGGCAGTTTCCAGTGGTGGGCCAGTGGTGGACAGAGTTAGCAGATTCAGATTCCTGGCCGCTAACATCTCACATGATCTATCCTGACCTCAGCATATGTATGATCGGTATGGTGGCGCAGCGGTAGAGTTGCTGCCCTACTGCGCCAGAGATATGGGTTCGATCCTAACCACGGATGCTGTCTGTGTGGAGTTTGTACCTTCTCCTTGGTTTCCCCAGGTGCTCCTGTTTCCTCCCACATTTCACAGAATTGCAGGCTTGTAGGTGAATTGGCTTCTGTAACTTGCCACTGGTCTGTAGGATACAAAAGTGGGATAATGTAGCAGTGTATGGGTGATCGCTGGCCGGTGGGCCGAAGGGCCCTGTTTCTACGCCGTTTCTCTAAACAAAGAAAGTGTGCCTGCGCATCTACGCTCCAGGAAGTTTAAAAATATTCAACATGTTATTGAACACTAGCAAACTTCTACAGATACAATTTGGACTTTATTTTGGAGTTTATACTTTAGAATTACAGTGAGAAACAGGTCCATGCTCACCAGCAATACACTTGCGCTATCCTACACACTAGGGACAATTTACAATGTTACCGAAGCCAATTAACCTACAAACCTGCGTGTCTTTGGAGTTTAGGAGGAAGCCAGAGCACCTGGGGAAAACCCACGCGGTCACAGGGAGAACGTACAAACCCTGTACAGACAGCACCCATACTGGCAGTAATTCTACCACTGCTCCACTGTGCCTCTCTATGTAGAAAGTAGTGCCACAATTACCATTGATAAGAAATTTACCATTACATTACTTCAGACTCTTGGATGCAATGTTCTTACCAATAGGCTGTTAGCTACCCAAGTGGAAGATGATGTCTGAAGAAGGTGTCCCGACCCAAAACGTCACCCATCCTTTTTCTCCAGGGATGCTGCCTGATCCGCTGAGTAACTCCAGCACTTTGTGTCTATCTCCGGTATCTATCAGCATCTGCAGTTCCTTGCATCTTCACCTATCACTTGCCAGGCTTCCTTCATCTCTCTTCCAACTTACTCCCCGCTACTACAATCAGTCTGAAAAAGGACCCCGATCTGAAACAACACCCAGAGATGTTGCCTGACCTGCCGAGTTACTCCAGCATTCTGCGTCTTTTTTTGTAAACCAGCATAACAGTAAGAAAAACAGTAAGGATTAGCAACTTCTGGCCTTGCCAACAACATTCACACACAAAAATTAAAAAAAAAACATTATTTATTGCATGTTCCTTTGTTTAGAAGCACTAATCCACAAATAAATTGGCATGATGTTGTAAATAACTCGTTCTAAGCCCCCCCCCCCCGTCTAGTTTCAGTCAATACAATACTGAGTCAAGCACTTGCGCATCTAAACTTTAATTTGGAAAAACACAATTCTCCACTACTATACTTAACCACCGCGGGTTTGATCCTTGTATCTGCTTGGCCAAGCCCTTCTAGCCTCGTGCAAGCAGAGACACTCCAAAAGTCTCAAGTGTTCTTCCAGAAGATCGCCACAGGAAAAGATTATAGAGGAGCAAGATGAGCCACTCAGTGGAAATCCAATGGACTGGTGTGTAGTGCGTAACGGAACGTCACGGCCGCCATTTTGGCGGATTGCCTCCCCATGTGTAATCCGCTCCAAAGCTACAGAGCAGTTGCAAGCAAAGATGATAGAGGAGCAAGATGCATTAGAAAGTTATTAGATGTATTTGTAATAGATCTTTTCTTACCTCTTGATCCCTCTCTCTCCCCCTCCCGATCTTTCTCGCCCCTCTCTGTTCTCGATCTTTCTCTCCCTCTCTTCTCTCGATCCCTCTCTCCCTCTCTTTCGATCTCTCTCTCCCTCTCTTCTCTCTCTGTCCCCTCGATCCCTCTCTCCCCTCTCTTTTCTCGATCTCTCTCTCCCTCTCTTCTATCTCTCTCCTCTCTTCTCTCGATCCCTCTCTTCTCTCGATCCCTCTCTCCCCGCTTCTCTCGATCTCTCTCTCCCCTCTCTTTTCTCGATCTCTCTCTCCCTCTCTTCTATCTCTCTCCTCTCTTCTCTCGCTCCCCTCTCTTCTCTCGATCCCTCTCTCCCCGCTTCTCTCGATCTCTCTCTCCCCTCTCTTTTCTCGATCTTTCTCTCACTCTCGCCCCTCTGTTCTCTCGATCCCTCTCTCTCCCCTCTCGATCTCTCTCTCCCTTATCTTCTCTCGATCTCCCTCCCTCCCCTCTCTCCCTCCCTCTTTCCCTCTCTCTCCCTCCCTTCCCTCTCCCCCTTTTTCCCCTGTTCCCCCATTTCCCTCGCATCTGTCCTCCCCAGCCCCCACCTTTGCGTAGTTTCCCTTGCATTGCATTGTACAGCTTCCCTTGCATTGCTTTAACACACACTGTGCACAAAATTACAGGCACACACAAACACACATTCATATAAATATATGGTGGGACAGATAGAAGAGCTTATTAAAATCTTCTTACAAACACCATTATATAATTTATTTATATCCTCTTTTGGGCCTAAGGCATAGCAGGGCTGCCAACTCTCACACAGAGGAAAGGGAGGGAGAGAGGGAAATCGAGAAGAGAGGGGAGAGAAAGAGATCGAGAGGGGAGAGAAAGAGATCGAGAGGGGAGAGAGCGATAGAGAGAAGAGAGGGAGATAGAGAAGAGAGGGAGATAGCGAGAAGAGAGGGGATAGAGAGGAATCGAGAGGTAAGTAAAGATCTATTATAAATAAATCTAATAACTTTCTAATGCATCTTGCTCCTCTATAATCTTTGCTTGCAACTGCTCTGTAGCTTTGGAGCAGATTACACAGCGGGAGATCGAGAGACAAAGATTATAGAGAAGCCTAGTTTCCCAATGATGTAGACGCCATAGTTGATGCCATCTCTGGTCCCCTAATAAGGTGTCGACAATCACACATGTGATACTACGCCTTTTCCACTGAGTGGCGCATCTTGCTCCTCTATAATCTTTGGCCACAGGTCCTCGTGGGAGCTGCCTTTTATAGCTCTCCGAATCTCGAGGGGCCGAACCATATGGGGGTGGTCTCGATACAGCCCAATAACAGATATCGATTAACACTGTACATGATAGACATTTCCCTAACCCAATAATACAGTGACTAATACAACATATCTGACAAAGTTTCTAGATGCAAGTTAACAAAGATGAATTATGCAACATGTGCCTGGATATTCAAGAAACCTAGACAAGGCTCAACACTTAACCCAATCAACATCCAGCAAAATAAAGCTTTGCAACATTATTTACAATGTGTATGTCTGGTTTGCCTCACCCAATCCGTTTCATGCAATTTACACCTAATTGTAAGAATCTGCAGATGTCCCATTCTTTCCCTGCAACTCTTATCTGGGCCAGTTCTGCAAAAAGCACATTTAAATTGACTACATGGCCCAGCAGCACAGAAGCCTTTACTCAATTTTAGTATCCTGGCATCTCCAATTTGGCCAGAATTAACAATGTAATTTGAGGTATACAGTCTCCAAGTTGACTCAATTGACATTTTAATCTGCAAAAATATTTTGACAGCTACTTATGAAATATATTAATAACATTTTAAACGATGACTGATTAGAAATTCATTCCCCTATGGCAGTGTTAAATATGCCCTATAATGGTAATATTAATCATTGAGAAAGGAGTGACTATTTGACCCTGGGAGGCTGTTTTTGTTAAAAAATAGCAAGCTCTTAAAATATTTTTGTGAACGTCAATTTGATTTTTACACTGCTTGACAGCTTTTGGCTTTTATTAATTTGAACGCTTTGTCCAAACTTTTGGTCAACTTTCATTGGAACAGAAGTCTATGGAGGCCAAGTCAATGGATATTTGTAAGGCAGAGATAGATATATTCTTGATTACAGAGTCATAGAGTGATACAGTGTGGAAACAGGCCCTACGGCCCAACTTGCCCACACCGGCCAACATGTCCCAGCTACACTAGTCCCACTTGCATATGCTTGGTCCATATCCCTCCAAACCTGTTCTATCCGTGTATCTGGCAGATGGGTGTTATGGGATATGGGGGGGAAGGCAGGAGAATGGGGTTAGGAGGGAGAGATAGACCAGCCATGATTGAATGGCGGAGTAGACTTGATGGGCAGAATGGACTAATTCTGCTCCTATCCCTGATAATCTAATGAACTCTTCCTCATATAACCTGGTGGTGTGGTGTCCATTTTTTTATTGATAATGTTCTAGTGAAGTACTTTGGAATATTTTACTGCTGTATTAACGCATATTATCCGTCCGAACCACTACCAGTCCGAGCGACTTTTAAATATTGTTATAGCACCTGCCTCAACCACCTCATCTGGGAGCTCTCATCTACTGGAGCGCAGGAGGATGAGGGTGATCTTACAGAGGGTGTATAAAATCATGAGAGGAATAGATCAGGTGGATGCACTGGACTCTTGCCCAGAGTAGGGGAACCAAGAACCAGAGGACATAGGTTTAAGGTGAGGGGGGAAAGATTTAATAGGAACTTTTTCACACAAAGGGTGGTGAGTTGCCAGATGAGGTGGACAAAAATGCTCAGCGGGTGAGGCAGCATCTATGGAGCGAAGGATGCCAGAAGAGGTAGTTGAGGCAGGTACTATCACAACATTTAAGAAACAATTAGACAGGGACATTGATAGGGCAGGTTTAGGGGGATATGGGCCAAACGCAGGCATGTGGGACTAGTGTTGATGGGGCATGTTGGTCGGTGTGGGCAAGTTGGGCCAATGGGCCTGTTTCCACAATGTATGACTCTATGACTCTGCACAATAATCATTGCCATTACGTCCCCATTGCCATGATCCTGCCTCATGGTTTGTAAGCTCACCAAACATTAGCCAGTATCTTCCATGTTAAATGCTGTGATTTGAATCCTTCAACCTTGTCCAGCCAGCTGGAAGTTTCGGAACTTCCTTCATGCCAACCTGGAGAAACAATACGATACAATAGTACATTATTGATCCCAGGAGGGAAATTGATCTGCCACCAGTCATAAAAACACTAAATACACAAAACACAAAGAGCATGAGACATGAAATTAATGTGGCGACTGCAAAGGCTTGGGTGATGTGCAAAGATTGGAGGGTGGGGAGGGGGGAGGGGAGTCAGTCTCAGTCTACCCCACCACAGAAGGGGGGGGGAGTTGTACAGTTTGATAGCCACGGGGAAGAAGGATCTCCTGCGGCGTTCTGTGCTGCATCTTGGTGAAACCAGTCTGTTGCTGAAGGTGCTCCTCAGGTTGACCAGTATGTACGTCAAGATTATTTACGATTCATCACTTTCACACAACAAAAATTGCTCCCTCTCTAACCGTTATAAAAACTATTTTACCTCGATATGGTGGAACGGACTTGACGACAAACAAGACTTAAATTGTTGAAATTCTCAGCTAAGATTCTGTTTCGCATTGTTTTTATTTTATTTATTTTCCTTTCTTTTTTTCTTTAGTTTAGCGGGGTTTTATTTCTTCCTTTTTCCCTCTTTTCTTGTCTTTTTATCTATGTGGTTTTTTTTCTACATATATAAGTGTTCTTTTAAATATTTAACTATATTTACATAGAGACCGGGAGGTGTATATTCAATGTGTATTTTGACACTGGATTCATTTTTACGTTATACCTGTTATTAATGTAATCCTGATCCCTATGTATCAATATCATTGTTATGTTTATCATTACTCTTTTTGCTCTGTCTTTTTTGTTTTGTTTTTGTCTTTTGGAAAAAAACGAATAAAATGTTTTAAAAGAAAAGATAGATCATTTACGGTTTAAACGCTCAAGCTTGAAGCTGGCTGATTACTCCTGTTTGTCACCCTTGTGAGATTGAGGAAGAAAGCTTCCTGAATATTTTAAGTATTACAAGTTCCGGATTCTATTTATAGGTTCCTCTCTGGCCTTAACCCTTCATTTACCCTCCCCTCACTTTCATTAACACATTCCCTTCCACAGCCACTTCAGACCTCTAAGCTGTTTCAACTCTGGCCACTTGTGCTTCTTTGATTTTGAAACCTTGCTTTCAAAGATCTAGTTCCTTATCTGGAGCTGAGCACTTTTATACCTTTCCTGACTCTTTAGATTGCATTTGCCACTAAAATAGGTTCATATGTTCATAAACTAGTAGTTTGCAAACTTACTAACCAACCTATCTTAGTTGGGGGTCTAATCTTTTTATGTTTGGGGGTGGGGGGGGGGGGAAGGTGGAGGGGGGAAGGGGGAAACTGCTTTCTCAAGTCCCCACCTGGTCGGAGAGGTGGCTTTCCTCGAGCAGCAACTTCGACCTGTCCTCGCGGCCTACCAGCGGGGTCTGGAGCGGCGTTTTCCTGAGGGGACCTCGGCTTCAGAGGCGATGCAGCGCTGGAGCGCTATCGCGGAGCGGGCAATGCGTTGCCTGGGTCGCCGCGCTGGAACTCCAGTACGCTGCGACAGCCGAGAAAAACATCGCGGAGCCGCGGGTCTGGGGAGCGGGCGGCGGCGCTGAACTTTACACTTGTAGAGCCTGGGATCTCTCGCCGAGATCGCCAGTGTGTGGAGCTCCATCCAGCATGGCCTGTTGGCTTGGAAGCCGCGGTCTCCGGTAAGGAGGCGGCTGTTCCTGGCCACCCAAGCCGCTGAGAGGGTCTACCGACGCCGGAGTACCATCACCCGGTGAGAAAAGGCGGGAACATCGGGCCTCCGTAGCGTCGATTGTGGAGGCCTCAATAGGCCCGACTACTTTGGGTGGACATGGGGATGGGGACTGGATTTTGTGCCTTCCCCCACAGTGAGAACCATTGTGGGGGGATGTTTTTATGTTTTAATGTTAAATTTCTTTAATGCTATGGTGTATTTTTTATTAGTGTGCTGCAAGGACATCTGAATTTCCCCTGAATAAGGGGATTAATAAAGTATTTGTTATGTTATGTTATGTTATCTACCTAAGTTCATAATTTCTAGGAGCAGAATTAGCCCATTCGGCCCATCAAGTCTACTCCGCCATTCAATCATGGCCGATTTCTCTTTCCCCCTCAATCCCATTCTCCTGTCTTCTCCCCGTACTGATACTCGTACTAATCAAGAATCGGCCAAACGCCGCCTTAAAAATACCCAATGCCCTGGTCTCCACAGCCACATCGAGTTCCACAGATTCACCACCCCCTGACTAAAGAAATACCTCCTCATCTACTTTCCAAAGACCAGGGTTTCACTGTAGGCCAGACAGAGAATGGCCAAAGCTTGAACTGGGATTTGAAATCTCTGCTAATGATCCGGCATTCAAGCAAAACATCACAGTGAATGTAATTGTTAAATATTCGTCGAAAGCAATGAATGATTTAATTACCCATTTCTCATCATGGAATAAGTTGATGACTGTGGTGGCTTGGTTTCTTAAAGCCAAACTAAGTTTATTGGTGTCTGCTTGAAAAAGGAAGGAGATTTCTGAAGGTATCTTTGAAAAGGATCCTGGTAAATTAAAGCAGGGGTCGGTCACCCCGACCCCGGTAATCCCAGGGGTCGGTAACCTACGGCCCAACCGGCCGGATCCGGCCCTTAACCCGAAATCAACCGGCCCGCAGGCGTATTTTTTTTCAATTCGTTTTTGTGACCTGGACGCTACAGCCAGTTCCGGGGCACGGAGGAGACCAGGGCACTACAGCTAGTACCTGGGAACTCAAGGGATCTGGGAACTGCAGCCAGCCCCGGGGCAACTATTTGAAAAACACATGAAAACTATGTATTATTAGTATGTATTATTACTAATGACTAATTTAGTTAGTATGTATTATTATTACCTCCATTTATTAACTATGGCGATAGATGTGGCCCGCCATCTGCTCACAAAAATGGGTCCTAGCTCCTATGCAAAAAAGGTTGCCGACCCCTGAACTAAAGGAAAAGACTGAAAAGAAGATGCATTGTACCACGTACAGGGATTACACCTTGAGGATATTCTCAGAGCAGCAAACACAATTATCTCTTTCTGTCAAAGACAAAGATACAAAGAAGAGATATTGACGTTAGAAGCCGGAGTAAGAGACAGTCAATTGTACAAGCTTGATCCGGTTTTGGAAGAAGGATTTATGAGAGTTGGTGATCGCCTGAATAGGCATAGCGATGGCTATGCATCCTATTATTCTCTCAAAGGACTTTCATATTTCAACATTACTGTTACGACATATTCATGAACAGATCTGACATGGAGGAAGACATTATATGTTGTCAAAACTTCGTAAGAAATATTGGATTATCACAGCAAACTCTGCTGCAAGAAAGATAATAACAAATTATGTTGAATGTAGACGACAGCGTGGAAAAGTCGGAGAATGGCGGACTTACCGCTGGAGAGGATTCAACCTGACAATCCTCCTTTTACAGATTTATAAATAGATTATTTCGGTCCTATAGAGGTTAAGAGAGGTCGAAGTATGATAAAAAGATATGGTGTAATCTTCACTTGCATGACGAGCAGAATGATACATTTTGAAGTTGCATTTACACTTGATATAGAAACATAGAAACATAGATATTAGGTGCAGGAGTAGGCCATTCGGCCCTTCGAGCCTGCACCGCCATTTAATATGATCATGGCTGATCATCCAACTCAGTATCCCGTACCTGCCTTCTCTCCATACCCTCTGATCCCCTTAGCCACAAGGGCCACATCTAACTCCCTCTTAAATATAGCCAATGAACTACCCTCTGTGGCAGAGAGTTCCAGAGGCTCACCACTCTCTGTGTGAAAAAAGTCCTTCTCATCTCGGTCCTAAAGGATTTCCCCCTTATCCTTAAGCTGTGACCCCTTGTCCTGGACCTCCCCAACATCGGGAACAATCTTCCTGCATCTAGCCTGTCCAACCACTTAAGAATTTTGTAAGTTTCTATAAGATCCCCTCTCAATCTCCTAAATTCTAGAGAGTATAAACCGAGTCTATTTCTTCATAAGACAGTCCTGACATCCCAGGAATCAGTCTGGTGAACCTTCTCTGCACTCCCTCTATGGCAATAATGTCCTTCCTCAGATTTGGAGACCAGAACTGTACGCAATACTCCAGGTGTGGTCTCACCAAGACCCTATACAACTGAAGTAGAACCTCCCTGCTCCCATACTCAAATCCTTTTGCTATGAAAGCTAACATACCATTTGCTTTCTTCACTGCCTGCTGCACCTGCATGCCTACTTTCAATGACTGGTGTACCATGACACCCAGGTCGCGCTGCATCTCCCCTTTTCCTAATCGGCCACCATTTAGATAATGATCTGCTTTCCTGTTTTTGCCACCAAAGTGGATAACCTCACATTTATCCACATTATACTGCATCTGCCGAACATTTGCCCACTCACCCAGCCTATCCAAGTCACCTTGCAGTCTCCTAGCATCCTCCTCACAGCTAACACTGCCCCCCAGCTTAGTGTCATCCGCAAACTTGGAGATATTGCCTTCAATTCCCTCATCCAGATCATTAATGTATTTTGTAAATAGCTGGGGTCCCAGCACTGAGCCTTGCGGTACCCCACTAGTCACTGCCTGCCATTGTGAAAATGACCCGTTTACTCCTACTCTTTGCTTCCTGTTTGCCAACCAGTTCTCTATCCACATCAATACTGAACCCCCAATGCCATATGCTTTAAGTTTGTATACTAATCTCTTATGTGGGACCTTATCGAAAGCCTTCTGGAAGTCCAGATACACCACATCCACTGGTCCTCCCCTATCCACGTTAGTAGTTACATCCTCGAAAAATTCCACAAGGTTCGTCAGACATGATTTACCTTTTGTAAATCCATGCTGACTTTGTCCAATGATTTCATCCCTTTCCAAATGTGCTGCTATCCCATCTTTAATAACTGACTCTAGCAGTTTCCCCACTACCGATGTTAGACTAAGTGTTCTGTAATTCTCCGTTTTCTCTCTCCCCCCCTTCTTAAAAAGAGGGGTTACGTTTGCTACCCACCAATCCTCATGAACTACTCCAGAATCTAAAGAGTTTTGAAAGATTATCACTAATGCATCCACTATTTCCAGAGCTACTTCCTTAAGTACTCTGGAGTGCAGCCTATCTGGCCCTGGGGATTTATCAGCCTTTATTCCATTCAATTTATTCAACACCACTTCCCGACTAACCTGGATTTCACTTAATTCCTCCTTTGACCCGCGATCCCCTGCTATTTCCGGCAGATTATTTATGTCTTCCTTAGTGAGGACGGAAACAAAGTAGTTATTCAATTGGTCCGCCATATCCTTGTTCCCCATGATCAACTCACCTGTTTCTGACTGCAAGGGACCTACATTTGTTTTAACTAATCTCTTTCTCTTCACATATCTATAAAAACATTTGCAGTCAGTTTTTATGTTCCCTGCCAGTTTTCTTTCATAATCTATTTTCCCTTTACTAATTAAGCCCTTTGTCCTCCTCTGCTGGTCTCTGAATTTCCCCCAGTCCTCTGGTATGCTGCTTTTTCTGGCTACTTTGTACGCATCATCCTTTGCTTTGATAATATCCCTGATTTCCCTTGTTATCCACGGATGCACTACCTTCCCTGATTTATTCTTTTGCCAAACTGGGATGAACAATTTTTGTAGTTCATCCATGCAGTCTTTAAATGTCTTCCATTGCGTATCCACCGTCAACCCTTTTAGAATTGATTGCCAGTCAATCTTGGCCAATTCACGTCTCATACCCTCAAAGTTACTTTTCTTTAAGTTCAGAACCATTGTTTCTGAATTAACAATGTCACTCTCCATCCTAATGAAGAACTCGACCATATTATGGTCACTCTTGCCCAAGGGGGCACGCACAACAAGATTGCTAACTAACCCTTCCTCATTACTCAATACGCAGTCTAAAATAGCCTGCTCTCTCGTTGGTTCCTCTACATGTTGATTTAGATAACTATCCCGCATAAATTCCAAAAAATCCTCTTCCTCAGCGCCCCTGCCAATTTGATTCATCCAATCTATATGTAGATTGAAGTCACCCATTATAACTGTTTTGCCTTTGTCGCACGCATTTCTAATTTCCTGTTTGATACCATCCCCAACTTCACTACTACAGTTAGGTGGCCTGTACACAACACCCACCAGAGTTTCTGCCCCTTAATGTTTCGCAGCTCTGCCCATACCGATTCCACATCCTCCAAGCTAATGTCCTTATTTTCCATTGCGTTAATCTCCTCTCTAAACAGCAACGGTACCCCACCTCCTTTTCCTTTCTCTCTATCCCTCCTGAATATTGAATATCCCTGGATGTTCAGCTCTCAGCCTTGGTCACCCTGGAGCCATGTCTCCGTGATCCCAACTATATCATAATCATTAGTAGCTATCTGCACATTCAACTCATCCACCTTATTACGAATACTCCTTGCATTGAAACACAAAGCCTTCAGGCTTGTTGTTACAACGCTCTTACCCCTTATACAATTATGTTGAGAAGTGGCCCTTTTTGATTTTTACCCTGGTTTTGTCTGCCTGCCACTTTTACTTTTCACCTTGCTCCCTATTGCTTCTACTCTCGTTTTACACCCACTTGCCTCTCTGCTCTTGTACCCATCCCCCTGCCACATTAGTTTAAATCCTCCCCGACAGCACTAGCAAACATTCCCCCAAGGACATTGGTTCCATTCCAGCCCAGGTGCAGACCGTCCTGTTTGTACTGGTCCCACCTCCCCCAGAAATGGTTCCAGTGTCCTAAAAATTTGAATCCCTCCCCCTTGCACCATTTTTCAAGCCAAGTATTCATCTGCAATATCCTCCTAATTCTACTCTGACTGGCCCGTGGTACTGGTAATAATCCAGAGATTATTACCTTTGAGGTCCTACTTTTAAGTTTATCTCCTAGCTCCCTAAATTCACCTTGTAGGACCTCAGCCCTTTTTTTTACCTATATCGTTGGTTCCAATATGCACTACGACAACTGGCTGTTCACCCTGCCCCTCCAGAATGTTCTGCAGCTGTTCAGTGACATCCCTGACCTTTGCACCAGGGAGGTAACATACCATCCTGGAGTCTCGTTTGCAGCCGCAGAAATGTCTATCTATTCCCCTGACAATTGAATCCCCTATTATTATTGCCCTTCCCCTCTTTTTCCCCCCTCATGTGCTGCAGAGCCACCCATGGTGCCATGAACTTGGCTGCTGCTGCATTCCCCTGATGAGCCATCTCCCTCAACAGTATCCAAAATGGTATGCCTGTTTAGGAGGGAGATGACCGCAGGGGACTCCTGCACTACCTGCCTACTGCTTTGCTGGCTATTGGCCACCCGCTCCCTTTCTGTCCTCTTACCTTTTACCTGTGGTGTGACCAACTCATTGTACGTGCCATCCACGACTTTCTCCGCATCGTGGATGCTCTAGTATGAATCCAGCCGCAGCTCCAATCATACAATGCGGTCTGCCAGGAGCTGCAGCTGGACACACTTCCTGCAAATGTTGTCACCAGGGACACCGACCATATCCCTGATCTCCCACATATTGCAGGCTGATCAAGGCATGGGGCAAATCTCTACTGACATATCTTACTCCCAAATTACTCTGCATTAAATATATATATATTTTTATTTTTATTAAATACAATAGACTCCTCTATTCATGCATTACGAAGATTTATCTGTTGACGAGGTCAAGTTTCATCATTAACATCAGATAATGGTACGAATTTTGTTCGAGCGGAAAAAGAATTGAGAGAAGCACTCAAAGACTTAATTCAGAAGAAAATCCAGAGTGTTATGCATCAGAATGGGATAAAATTGGATTTTAATCCTCCAGCGCAATCTCGTCATGGCGGTGTTTGATCCGCATCGTTCGAAGTGTGCTGCGCTCTGTCCTTAAACAACAAGTTCGGGACGATGAAGGATTGCAACCTTTATTTTGTCAAATTGAAGCAATTTTAGATGATCGACCCATTACCAAGAGTTCTGATGATCCGAATGACCTGGAAGTACTTACACCAAATCATATTCCTCAGTTGAAGACCAACCCAATGTGCCCCGCTGGGCTCTTTGTGAAGGAAGATGTGTATATGAGACGCAGATGGAGACAAGGACAATATATGGCAGATCTTTTTTGGAAAAGGTGGACACAAGAATATTTGCCTCTAATCCAAGAACGACAACATTGGTTGAAATGAAGAAGAAATTTTATTCCAGGTGATATCATTTTGGTGGTTGATTCTACTGCACTACGAGGTTCTTGGTTGATGGGAAGGATATTGGAGATCATGCCTGACGTTAAAGGTTTGGTGCGCACAGTACGACTTCAGACAAAGATCAATGTCTTGGTGAGGCTGATAACCAAGATATGTCTGCTTCGAGAAGGTGAAGGTGAAGATGGAAGAAATGCTAAAGAATGCAAAATATACTGCATATTACTTTTGTTTTTAGATATATGTTAACTTTTTATAGCTCCTTTTTAAAATGTGTTTTAGTCATTGCTTTGTTATATATGCAGAACAATTAGGGGCTGGTGTGTAGGAGCCATTAAGCTTAAGTCAGTAGATTATAGCCATGTCTAACATTTTATATATTTTAGTTTTTATATAACTGTCAGTACCTTTGTAGGTGGGATTTATTATGTGGAGCGGTGAGTCTACTTTGGAGGAGACTAGCGCAGACTCATAGATTAGGGTCAGTTGGGTCTCGGAAGGATGGTATATATCAACTTTATTGCCAGATCGTTGATATATACATTAAACAGTGTCGGGCTCAGACGCCTCTTCTCTGCACGAAGAGATCAGTGCATTTGTCCCCAATTTTAACGCCACATTTATTATTCAGATACATTGATTTGATAAGGTCGTATACCTTTCCTCATATACCAAGACAGAGGAGTTTGTAATAGAGCCCTTCATGCCAAATAGAGTCAAATGCTTTCTCGAAGTCAATAAAACAGGCAAATATTTTTCCATTTTTTGCTTGGTGTGCATGTTTTTCAATGAGAGTGTCGAGGGTATAAATGTGGTCAGTGGTACTGTGTTTTGGGAGGAAGCCAATTTGTTTTTTTTACTGAGAATGTTGTATTTGTTAAGGAAACCCTGCATTCTGTTATTTATGATACTGCAGAATAACTTCCCTAGGCAGCTGCTGAGACAGATGCCACGATAATTATTTGGGTCTAATTTGTTTCCACTCTTATAAATTGGTGAAATAAGCCCTTGACACCAAATATCAGGGAAATAACCTGAACATAGTTTGATGTTGAACAGTCTAAGCTCTATGTCCTGCATCTCCGGAGTGCTGCACTTGAGCATTTCATATTTAATGCTGTCTGGACCACAGGCTTTCTTTGGGCGAAGAGATTTTATTTTTATGGTCAATTCTTAAGTAATTGGGAAATCAAGAGGGTTTT
Organism: Raja brachyura; assembly: GCA_963514005.1. The sequence goes on from OY740799.1 coordinate 7,075,395, forward strand.
GATAATCTTTAATTATTGTTTCTAGTGTTTGGAGTTTTTCTTTGATATGAGAATAATTTGAGTTTATTTTATTTATTGGGGTGTCTTTATATAGATTTTTGAAATGTGCTCTCCAGATATCACCGTCTTGAATTGGTAATGTTTGTCGTTTTGTTGTGCTCAGGTTATTCCACATTTCCCAAAATTGGTTTTGATGTATGGAATTTGTAATTTCTTCAAGTCTTTTTTGAGTGTAATTTTGTCTTTTGTTCCTAATAGTGTGTTTATACCTTTTAAGAGTTTCATTATATCTAATACGTAAGTCTGGATTGTTTGGTTGATGCTGTTTTTGGTTCGATATTTTCCTCAGGTCTTTTCTGACACTTTGACACTCATGGTCGAACCATTTTTCATGGTTGTGTTTTTTGATAATTTTTCTCTTCTGTTTCACAAGGTCAGCTTTGATAGCTGCCTTGTGAAAGATCATTTCATGTCACTTCTAGCCATGTTTACACCATCTCTAGTAGTCTCATATGGGGTTGTCTTGAATTTCAGTATTTTATTTGTGAGTTCAGGTGAGTTCAGGGCCATGATGAATTTATCTCCACTATCTGAAGCCCATCTGTAAGTCTGATTTAGTTTATACAGCTTACTGGGTTCCTTTTTTACGTCTTTAGTTTGAACAGGACATTTTAGGTGCACGTTGATTTGACTATGGTCTGAAAGAGGGGACTGCTGCCGAACAGTGAATGCACTGATAGTGCAGGGGTCTATGTCACTAATTACTTAGTCTACCACGCTAGACCCAAGAGCTGAGGAATATGTAAACCTTCCCAGCGAGTCCCCTCTGAGCCTGCCGTTAACTATGTACAGGCCCAAGGCTCGACAGAGATGCAGTACCTCTCTACCACTTTTATTTATTTCACAGTCAAGGTTGTTCCGGTTAATGACAGTTGGTGTGACATACGAGGGGGTTTGACCCAACACATGGTTGTTGCCCTGTGGGTCTATGGAATCGGGTTCACATCCAGTCCTTGCATTCAGGTCTCCACATAGCAGCACATTTCCCTGGGCCTGGAAATGATTGATTTCCATGTGGAGAGTTTCAAATATATCCTCTTCAAAATATGGTGATTCTATTTGGGGTATGTAGGCGGCACATAGATATATATCTATTCCAATTTTTTTATCGAGTTTCAACCATTCATGTGATTTCCCCTGTTTTATTGATGTAATGTGACTGTCTAGTTCTTCTTTGCACCACACCAAGACCCCCCCGGAGGTTCTGCCCTTATGTATATCAGTAGTTTTTACTGAGGGTACCATGACTTGGTATGGTACCCTGAGGGGCAGTGAACGAAAGTATCCTTTCGGTACCATGTTTCTGTTAATATCATTATATCAGTGTCTTCTATAGACCCAAGGAACTCAGGGTTCCCAGTCTTCATCCCGAAGGTTGAAGAGTAGAGACCATGGATATTCCAGCAGCCTATGTGAAATGAACTCATTTATTTTGTATTTATATTCTTTTTTTTAAAATTTAAATAAAATAGTAAGATTAAACGAGAACTTACCAGTTTGAAGTTTGATCTTGATTTTATGAGGAGTTACGTCGGTGATTACGTGAAGAAGACCCGCCGGGACTGTTTTAAGACCCGGCTAATGAGGTAAAAATGAGGAAGACATAAAAGACCATTCCTCCTATTGAAGCAGGAATGTATTTCTCCGCACTGTTGTGCCACATATTTTTGCAATCAGTGAATAACATGCACCAACATGTCGATATCCGATGTAGTATTGAACCATACCTTCATCATACTTTGAGATCCAACACTTATTCTGTGTTATCATCGATCTGAACTGGATGATACACCAGTGGCAAAAGAGATTTAGGTAATTATTGCAGGATACTTTTACTTGATTACCATCTGACTAACATATGTCACCATCGTAGAGCAGCAACTTGAATTTGAGCATGTAGAATATGTATATTCGCTCAATAGCCCCTTACCGATGGGGTGCATCTAGTGTATATATTTAGTTGATACGAACAATTGAAGAATTGGTAACTCATGCAATCTTCAATACCTCCAAGTAGGTGATGGTATTTGGAACTTCTCATCTTAGAGTCCTAAGCATCAGTTTGTAATAACTGAATTCGACCGACCACACTACAGCAGCGAGTTTCAAGTTCAAGTTCAATGAGTTATTGTCATGTTGAGTAATGCTGAATACTGTTACTTCATCATTGTGGCTATATTGCCAATTACTCTTGATGAAAATAAAACTTAGTTTTGTAACAGATTGCTACAACTCCAATCTCTCGCCACAAGGCGGAGTCAAGGCTAATAATAATTAAATGTAAATCCCAATGACCAACAAACAGTTTATTCCATACCCCAAAGCTTTACTGTTATAGTACAGTTATATTGTCTTTGATAATCTCTGTAATGGGATTTGCATAGCATGGATCTCTGACCGTTATGAATCTGTTGTTAGTCAGGAAAATAAGTTTTCATATTCGGAAAGTTCATATGCCCGACACTCTCCATTCTTTATAATAACATGCCACTCCTGCCTTATTCCATGGGTGGTTTTGCCCACTTTCCGAACCTTAATTTTTTTTTAAATAGCTCTGGCCATGATCAGCTTGGAATAGCTTGGAATGCTCCGACTGTGCCTCAACCAAATATTTTGACCCTTTGTGTGTTGTACAAAACAAATGTAAATATTACAACTTGTGAACGGTGCACTGCCCATATTTTGGAAGTGCTACACCCATTTTGTTAAGTAGGATTGGTAAGGTGCATGGAATTTCTGAGCTATCATGCTGCCCCCAGCTCCAGTGAACCACTTACTGCTGATGAGCACCTGGGGTGCGTTCTGAAACAATGACTTTTGCCCGCCGTTGGCCTAATTGATTAGTCTGCCAGGCTTTCTTCCCCTGTCGAATAGACCTACCTGAATAACAGATTCAGCGGCTGGCTCTCACATCCCCCTGTTGGCGCTGTTCACTGCCGGCACATAAGTATGTTCTATTGACTTCTTTAGAGCCTGGAGTCAGTTATATCTTGACCTTTTGCTCTTCCCTCCTCAGAGAGAGTGATTCGTAGGCAACCGTAAACAGGCGCTTTCGCAGGCCGCAGGATACCAATACGGACCCATTGGCCTTAACCCAAATAGAATATTCTGCTGGGATGGCAACTTTGTTGTCAGGAAAAAGGTACCTCTGACACATGCCCTTCATCCCTTGGGGTATGCCCCATGGCCATACCCTGAGACTCAGTGTCAGCAGGATACTGACCTGTCTTGGTCTCTGCCTCCAAGAGGGAGACCTCTGTAGCACTGTATGCAACAGTTGCTGTATTTGGAATAGTCGTTTCAAACGCACTTTCCAGCCCTGGTGAGGAATTCATCCCCCGACTCCGTGGACCTTGCTATCCAGCCCCGGTGGAGAATCATCTCCCAACTCCTTGGCATAGCAGATTATGTGTGAACTTGAGCAACCCTGTCCCAGGCGTTGCTGGCGCCGCCTTTCGTAAAGGCCGGCGCTTTTTGACATGAAACAGCCCTGTACCAGGTGCTGCTAGTACGGCTCTCTCGTAGGCCGGTAATGTCACAAATGAAACAGCCCTGTATCAGGCGCTGCTGGCACGGCTCTCCCGTAGGCCGGCACTTTCATACATGAAGCAGCCCTGTCAGGTGCTGCTGATGTGGCCTGTCCCAAGGCCCGCACGATACACATGAAGCAGCCCTGTCAGGCGCTGCTGGCGCGGCCTGTCCCATAGGTCCACGCTATTACAGTGTAAGCTCACTAATCAACATTTTTAGTGTACAGTTTTTACCTGTGAAGGGTTAAAACAATTCACAGCAACTTCTGCTAAACAACAAGGATTACATTGTTAGAGACATATAACAATAACTTTTTATGACTTTAACTTTGCCTTTAGCTTTTAACTTTAAGAAAAACACTATAACATACATACATTTTATTATAAGGAGAACCCTTTGTAGCCCCACTCACCTGAGTCCAAATAGGGCTGAATTAGTCCCATTTAATTCCTTGCCTAGGGACCAACGTCTGTGAGCCACTGACCCCACTGTCTGTGACTCTAGCATTACTTTCTTGCCGTTCCAACGGCATCCCCACAGCTGGGAGCCGCTGACTACACTGTCAGCGACTCTGCTTGAATTTCTTGCCGTTTTTATGGCATCCCCATAGGGTGGGAGCCGCTGACTGCACCGTTAGCGGCTCCTTATCTAGCAACCCAATCTTTTTGCCGGTTATCCGCTTCTGCGGTCGGACTGGGTTTCCCCACAGTCCATAACCGGCACACTCGTCGGGCTGCAAAACTGGCAAGAAAACCTGTGTGAAAGGAGGCTCCTGCCTGAAAAACCCTGGTAAGTAAAAAACGAACGTACCTTCTAGGTTTAACTTACCGCTGGCAGGAGCTCTGTCCTGCCAGTCTGGTTCTTGCGTCAGTGCGGCTGACGTACTGGTGCGCATGTGGCCTGGCGGGTCTTCTTCACGGAATCACTCACGTGACTCCGAAGTAAAACAGTGGGACAGGAGCGAAAAAACTAGTTTTTTCTATAATTGGGGAATGTTAGGTAAACTTTTGTATGCCATGGTAAGGCAGACTCGTACTCCCACCTAGTAATAATAACTATATTAATAATAGCAATATCAACAGTATTAATAATAATATCAACAATATCAACAGTACTAATTCAGTGCAATGATATGCTGTTTTTATGAGTCACTCAGAAGGGACTGTTTATATATTTGTATCCTTTGTTACCATAGAAGTTGGGAACATAGGGCGTGCAGCAGCTGCCTGATCTCTCCCATCTCCGAGGTGATCCGCGGCTCTCTCTCTCTCTCTCTCTCTCCCTCTCCCTCTCTCTCTCTCTCTCTCTCTCTCTCTCTCTCTCTCTCTCTCCTTCTCTCTCTCCCTCTCTCTCCAACAGAAATGCATTTCTCTTCCCCCCACTAAGAAATCCCCAACCAGCACTGTGCGCCAGACATTCCCCTCCCCCGCCACAATTGTATCCTCTGCAGTTGTACAGGGCCCAAGTGCAGGCCCGTACTAAGCTTTTCAAAAAAGGAGGTGGCATGACAGGATTACAAAAAGTTTATGTGAAATAATGTGCGCACAGCGCACATCACGACAGAGAAGCGCAAAGTCCCTCGCGGCCAGGGTCCAGGACCCGCTGGGGTTTTAGATGCTCTCTGGTGAATTCTGAGCCTTATTTTGGAGCATTGTTGCACCATAGTTATGACCAATATTTCAGAAATAATTATGGTTGAGTCAAGAGTAATGAGTGGGTGGAATGGGATGATTGGGATAATTTTAAAATCAAGAATTGAAGCTATCCTTGTTTTAATAATCAGGTTGTACTGTTGTAAAATGTTATGTAAAATGTTATGTAAAATGTTATGTAAAATGTTATGTAAAATGTTATGTAAAATGTTATGTAAAATGTTATGTAAAATGTTATGTAAAATGTTATAAATGAGCATGCAAAAACTGCAAATAAAATACTGTATGTTTTTGCAGTAAAGAAAACCTTTTTTTAGAAAATGTTTTGTATGTTGTTTTGATTGCCTGTTACTGTTAGACTGTGTTAGTGTGTGCAGTGGAGCTTTAATGGTCCTCCTGACCTAACAACTTCACATCACATCAATTTCAACATAGCATAGTGATGTGAATACAACACTTGGGGAAACAGGCCCTTCAGCACAACTTGCCCACACCAAACAATATGTCCCATCTACACTACTCCCACCTGCCTGCATTTGGTCCTTATCCCCCCCAAGGCTACCTGTACACGTGCCTAGGTAAATGTTTCTTAAACATTGCGATAGTGCCTGCCTCAACTACCTCCTCCGGCTGTTTGTTCCGTACACCGACCACCCTTTGTGTGAAAAAGTTACCCCTCAGGTTCTTGTTAACTTTTTCCCTCTGCACCCTGATCATTTTTGAGTACAGGTTCTCTCCAGGTTACGACAGGGATCCTTTCCTGAGAGCTGTTCACAACCTGAACAGTTCACCAGTGGGTAAATCAGCAACGACCCGTCCCCACAAGATAGAAAATGTCTTCTATTCGGCTCCATAGCAGCCGAAAAATCCATCCTGCCCTTCTCCAGACACCTGTTCCTATGTATGGGCTGTACATACGTTGGACCTTTAGTACTGTTATGACCCCTCCACCCACCCTGTCATATAACCACACTGGTAATCATTGTCTGGGCTTGTCTTTTGAAAATTAGTTGAAGGGTACTGGTAAGGTTAGGAAGAACAGTCCTCTTTGAATTGTACCATGGAACCAATTTCTACTCTCAAGCCTTTCTTGAGGTCCTCTGAGGGAGCGCTGTATGTATGTATTTATGTATTTATGTATGTATTGTTGATCTACGTACCACTGTTTGTAGCACGTGAGTACCTGCACTTTGGTCAACGAGAGTTGTTTTTAAATGTGCTATAGAAATAAAATTGACGACATGACTTGAACCATTTGAGAAGGTAGACTGAGCCTCAGTCTAATGTCTCTGCTGAAAAAAGCACCTCAAGCAATGCAAAACTTCCTCAGTATTGCAGGCAAAATGTGTAGGGAGGAACTGCATATGCTGGTTTATACCAAAGATAGGCGCAAAATACTGGTGTAACTCAATGGGTTAGGCTGACTCTGGCATGACCCCCTGAGTTCCTGCAGCATTTTCTGCCTATCTTCCTCGGTACTGATTTGGAGCTGTCACAAGGCCATACAGCATGGAATTAGGCCCTTCGGCCCAACGCGTACATGCCAACCAAGATGTCCCATCTAAGCTGGTCCCATTTGCCTGCGTTTGGCCCATGATGACCCTCTAAGCCTTTCCTATCCATGTACCTGTCCAAGTGTCTTTTTGTGACTTGGGGAAGAGCGTTGCCTCTGAGATGGAGCGTCATCTCCTGGGGTGGAATCACCGGTGGAAGAGGACAACTGCACCAAACGCAACATTTGGAAAGCAAAGTGGATTTCGTCGGAAAGTTTATTTTACTGCCTGAACTTTCTCCTGAAAAAGTGCAATGTGTTCCCTGCCCCACTCCAACATTTCTTCTTCAAGTCTCAGATCTCATCTCGTCTCAAAGTGGCCATTTTGTTCACAGTGGAATTTTCTTCTGGTGTAAATTTTTTTATCACACCAGTCAAGGGGCAGCATTTGTATCGGTAATTTTTCCACACAGACAATCTGACTGGAAATGGACTGGAATGAATATTGGACTTTCGTATTGTAGCCCAGTCTTTGACTAGTCCTACTGTCTTGTGAGACCTTGAGTCTTGAGCCAACTTTATGCAGTTCATGTTGCCACTGGATTTTGCTCAGCTAGCTTTCGTGGCTTCAGGGATTGCGCATTTTGGGGAATTTCAGCTGCCTCATGGGAAGAAGAAACTGTCTTCCTTATGTAGGGAGTTGTGCCCAGACAACTTGTACAAGAAACGTTTGTTTTCGCATTCCCCTGGGCTGAAATAAAGCCAACTTCACATAGAATGCAGGGTTAGAAGCAAATTGTGGATACAAGGCAGGAAAATCCCCTCATGTCCATTCTCGAAAGGTTGAATTTAGTGAGAAACTCTAATCCCAATTCTGTTCTGGCCAATTTGACATCGGGTTTGAAATTGAAATTACATTAAACCGAGCTTAGCACGTTTGCATCTTGAGCTGAAAAACACCCTCATATCATAAAACTAAGGTTAGATAGGGCCATCTGGCCTTAGCCAGGCCAACTGAAGTCATAAATTCTATGTCTGTACCTTGGCTAGCAAAATATTATAAACTTTTCTGTTAGTTTGCTTCCCAATTACCCAGGCTTGCATCTTGAAAATTTCTGATCAGCACTGAGTGCTCTGCTAGAACAAAGACTAGCGTTAGCACTGGTGAATGAATCAAACGGGAGGGGAATAAGATGGTAGTGTGGTGTTGGTGAGTTAAGAGCAAGGGAGTTGCTTCTTTATGGTATTGGTTTGCATAATTGTTTACCGTGCTAAATTTTGGCAGGCAAAACTAGAACAATTGGTTCTCCCGTGTTCTTCAAGAAAGAGAACCCACCCCTTTGCCTTTCCAAGTTGGCGTGTCTCCACTGATACTGATCATTTCCACAGGTGCATTATAGAAAGCATCCTATTGAGATGTACCACAAATTGGTTTCGCAACTGCTCTGCCAAAGACTGCTAGACGTTACAGAGAATTGTGGATGCAGCCCAGTCTATCACACAAACCATCCTCCCCACACCATCAACCCCGTCTACGCTAACTGCTCGCTGCCTCATGAAAGCCCCTGTAATCAAGGGCTAGTTACATCATGGTCATCCCTTCTTCTCCACTCTCCCATTGAACAGATGATGCAAACATCCGAGAACACCCACCACCAGCGTCAGGAACAACCTCTTCCACAGGTTTCAGTGTCTGCAATTCCTTATGTTCTTATTTTCCCTGCTGTTATCAGACTATGGAAAGGACCTCTCACAAGCAAAGGATGTAGTCTCCCAATCTATCTTCCTGTGGATTTGTAGTTTTATCAATTTAGCTGCAACACTATATTCTTTACTCTGTTGACTTTCTCTTTCTACTACCTGTGGTAATTATTTATGGAAGATCTAAGTAGTGGAGTAAAGGGCCTGTCCTACTTGCATGCGATTGCATGCATTTGGCGCGACCAAACAGAAGCGGAGTTCACGCGAAGTTCGCGCTAAGTACGTGCTACGTTCGTGTGTGACGTCATTTGCGTCATACCTATCAATCAGCTGGGCAGGAGGCGGGCCGCCGGATCTTCGGCTTCGCACAGCGTCGGGCGGTGATGTCATCACGCAACGCCATACTGGGCGGTGACGTTATCGTGCAAAGCCACGCGCTAGGCGTACGCCGTCAAGATGTGCGTACGACATCAAAACGCTGCGTATGCCCGCAATGTGCCTGCGGGCCAACAGGTCGTTGGCGCGCAAAATTTTCAGACGGCAGGATTTTCGGAGCCCCACGCGATGTCGGGACCAATCCCGCACAACTCCATACACCTCTGCGCTTCTAAGTGGGATCGGCCCCGCACGTCCATACAGTGCCCGTACGCCTCAAGCGACCACGTTTGGTCGCGCCAGACGCATGCAATCGCATGCAAGTGGGACAGGCCCTTTACTCAGCAGGTCAGGCACTGCCTCTGGAGGATAAGGATTGGTGACATTTCGGGTCGGGAACCCTTCTTCAGACTCGAGCAGAAGGATGTATCTTTGGATTTAAGGTGCGATTTAAGTAGATAAGCAGAGCAGAATAGTTAAGGCTGTTGATATCCCACTGGTGGTTAGAAATGAAAAGGTCTAAAGAGCGTAGAAGGCCATCCGAAGAGTCCAAGCGAAGGAGACAGGAGAAGAGGGCATCACTAAGTGGTGAGGACACCTTCCCATAGAAATCCCTTATCAATTATCCAGCATTTGATAAGGTCCCACATAGGAGATTAGTAGGCAAAAGTAGGGCACATGGTATTGAGGGTAGAGTGCTGACATGGATAGAGAAGTGGTTGGCAGACAGGAAACAAAGAGTATGGATTAACGGGTCCCTTTCAGAATGGCAGGCAGTGACTAGTGGGGTACCGCAAGGCTCAGTGCTGGGACCGCAGCTATTTACAATATACATCAATGATTTAGATGAAGGGGTTCAAAGTAACATTAGCAAATTTGACAACAAGTTGACACAAAGCTGGGTGGCAGTGTGAACTGTGAGGAGGATGCTATGAGAATGCAGGGTGACTTGGACAGGTTGGGTGAGTGGGCAGATGCATGGCAGATGAAGTTTAATGCGGATAAATGTGAGGTTATCCACTTTGGTATCAAAAACAAGAAGGCAGATTACTATCTAAATGGCGTCAAGTTGGGAAAATGGGATGTACAACGGGATCTGGGGGTCCTTGTTCATCAGTCTATGAAAGTAAGCATGCAGGTACAGCAGGCAGTGAAGAAAGCGAATGGCATGTTGGCCTTTATAACAAGAGGAGTCGAGTATAGGAGCAAAGAGGTCCTTCTGCAGTTGTACAGGGCCCTAGTGAGACCACACCTGGAGTATTGTGTGCAGTTTTGGTCCCATAATTTGTGGAAGGACATTCTTGCTATTGAGGGAATGCAGCGTAGGTTTACAAGGTTAATTCCCGGGATGGCGGGACTGTCATATGCTGAGAGAATGGAGCGGCTGGGCTTGTACACTCTGGAGTTTAGAAGGATGAGAGGGGATCTTATTGTAACATAAAGATTGTCAAGGATTTGGACACGCTAGAGGCAGGAAACATGTTCCCGATGTTGGGGGAGACCAGAATCAGGGGCCACAGTTTAAGAATAAGGGGTAAGCCATTTAGAACGGAAACGAGGAAACACTTTTTCTCACAGAGAGTTGTGAGTCTGTGGAATTCTCTTCCTCGGAGGGCGGTGGATGCTGGCTTTCTGGATACTTTCAAGAGAGAGCTAGATAAGGCTCTTAAAGATAGCGGTCAGGGGATACGGGGAGAAGGCAGGAATGGGGATGATCAGCCGTGATCACATTGAATGGCGGTGCTGGCTCGAAGGGCCGATAGGCCTACTCCTGCACCTATTGTCTATTGTCTATAAACCCAAAATGTCCCTGATTTCCCACAACCCGCAGGAGGAGCATACCACTGCCCGAGAATCCATGTCCATTATCCCCTGTCCCATCTCCTAAGGAAAAAAAAACTTTACATGATCACGACTTACTCCTCATCAAAGTCGCCTTATCAAAGCTGGCACATTGACTCTATTTCCTCCTCACTTCATTTGCTACATCCTGCTTTACTGCACCATTAACCAGTAACAATAGGAAACTCTCAGATTTTTTCTCAGTACACTTAATCAGCAATTGAAGGTTTCCACAAAAAATAGTTTCTTCGGATTAGTTAGATTCTGGTAATTCGCCCGTTCTAAACATGATTAATAATCTAAATAATACCCAGTTCACAGAATATGGTGACGTATAATTGCAAAGATACCCCCGTTTGGATGTTTAGGAAAGTTTTAAAACTCGGTGTAGACTTTAGACTTTAGAGATACAGCGTGGAAACAGGCCATTCGGCCCACTGAGTTCGTGCCCATCTATGATCACCCGCTCAGTAGTTCTAATCCGCACACTAGGGATCATTTACAGATGCCAATTAACCTCCAAACCTGGACGTCTTTGGAATGTGGGGGGAAACCGGAGCACCCGGAGGAAGCCCATGTGGTCACAAGGTCATAAGTGATTGGAGAAGAATTAGGCCATTCGGCCCATCAAGTCTATTCCACCATTCAATAGACTATAGGCAATAGGTGCAGGAGTAGGCCATTTGGCCCTTCGAGCCAGCAACGCCATTCAATGTGATCGTGGCTGATCATCCCCAATCAGTACCCCGTTCCTGCCTTCTCCCCATATCCCCTGATTCCGCTATTTTTAAGAGCCTTGTCTAGCTCTCGCTTGGAAGCTTTGAAAGTGTGACACATTATTCAGCAAGATTATTCAATCATTTTGCCTTGAAGGCACCAAAGTGGCTCTCTGTATCCCGAGCAGATGAATTCATGCTGGTGTAATAGGTCTGAGCTTCACAGGATAAAAGAGTTTTCAAACAACCGTACCAACTGATATAGGTTTGACAAGTCAATGAGGCAGGCGATTTCAAGCAAAAAACACGGAATGGCCTTTTTATTTCTGACTGAGTGCACATTACGTCTTCTATGTTGCCTTCCCGTAGCACGCGTCCAAACCTTCAGTAATGGAAATCACAACGGTATCATCCGTGTTGCATGCCTTTGCTTGCCCTGCAAACAATAATTGAAAAGGCATCATTACAAATAATGCACGTGGCAGCAGGAACTTAATCCCATTCAATTTTACTTTCACTTTTTTGAGTTGAATGTAAAGTGATAGGTGAGACTGAAGTATTTGTCCGAGTTACAGAGTGTCTATAAGTCAAAGGGGCCGAATTAAGTCATTCGGTCCATCAAGTCTGCTCCGCCATGCTATCATTTCTGATCTATCTTTTCCTCACAACCCCATTCTCCTGCCTTCTCCCCTTAACCTCTGACACCCATGCTAATCAAGAATCGATCTATCCCTGCTTTAAAAATATCCATTGACTTGGCCTCCACAATGAATTCCACAGATTCACCACACTCTGACTAAAGAAGTCCCTCTTCATCTCCTAATGTAAAGATACGTCCTTTTATTCTGAGGCTGTGCCCTCTAGTCTGTGACTCTCCCTCTGGTGGAAACAGTCTTTTCCCATCCACTCTATCCAGGCCTTCCACTCTATTTGGTACGTTTCAATGAAGTCCCCCTCATCCTGCTAAACGCCAGCGAGTACAGGCTCAGTTGCATCAAACGCTCATCATATGTTAACCCACTCATTCCTGGGCTTGTACCCTCTCCAGCGCCAGCACATCCAATGCAGCCAAGGCGGTGGTCAGCATTTTGAGCATACAGGCAACGGTGGAGAAGCTGCACTTGAGGGTTTAAAGCAGCCAGATCATGGGCCGTTTGTACAATGCACTGTCTGAGAGGGGTGGTGGAAGTCGATAGTCTCACAGCATTCAAGAAGTATTGAGATGAGCATTTGAATGAGCAAGTTACATGGACAAAGTGCCGTCAAATAAGGTTAACATACACGCATGTTTGATGGTTGGCAGAGATACAGTGGGCCGAAGGGCCTGTTTCCTTGCAGTCTAACCCTCTGGCTCCGTCAATACTCCACTTTATTTGCAGCTAAAACACTTTAGAACTTTACAATGTGAAAGGCATCGCAAACGAACTTACTATATTCCATGGTCATGATATGCTGTTGCTTCAACTTATACTAATGGAACCTCTTCTTCATGAGAAGTTCTCTACTGATTTTAACACCTTATATCTCCGGATCTCCATTTTAAAAATAAGTTATGCCAAGACGGAGCAATAACTGGACTGCAAATCACCAATGTTTAATTCATTCCTACAGTTAATGAGAACTGTGGTTCAGTTGGTCTTTATTTTTGCAAATAGATTTCCCCTTCATCTCCAATTCACTTTGAACCCCAGCAGTGAAGGAATTCCTTGAAATTGCCACCCTTCCTTTGGCCACTAGAGGGTGTGCCTTGAACTAAGATGGAAACATAAAGAACTGCAGATGCTGGTCAACGCAAAAAGACACAAAGTGCTGGAGTAACTCAACGGGCCAGGCAGCTTTTCTGGAGAACGTGGATGGGTGACGTTTCGGGTCGGGACCCTTCTTTAGACTGCAGACTCAAGAAGGATCCCGACCTGAAACGTCACCTATGCATGTTCTCCAGAGATACTGCCCGACCTATTAACCCAGGAGGGTCTCACTTATTGATCTCAAAGCAAAGAAAAGCACAGCAGACGGGAAACGATTTCATGGTCTTTCTTTATTCCCTGTATATATTCCACAATATTCCTCAATATTCCAATTAAGCTTACACACATTCAATTCATATCTCATCAGCCATCTTAACTTTCTTGCTTTAACACAGGGGTCATTTCTGGATCTTTATATTTCTCTCATTTTCTTCACTTCTCTTCTATTCTTGTTCGTCACTTCTTTTTTTTGACCTTCCGCCACAATTTTCCTCATTTTCCTTTTATTCTCTTTTGAGCACAGTTCTCCCGACTCACCAAATGATACTGCCTCACACAAAATGGTTGCCTTGCCTGTCCGTTGGGGAGGGAAGGTAGACTTGGGTCAAGTTAGGAACACACTCCATTTAATTTATCCTACACTCAGAAACATCTATTAAGAATGTCAGAAGCCAACTTTGCAAAGAGGAAGGAGGTCGTTCAAGGGTCCTTGACAGAGGCAGGCATGTGAAAGGTGTGACCAGATGGGGAGGGGATAATAAGCAGAGGGGACCAGGTTAGGAGGGAGGGATCGGTGGGGTGGAGGCTGGTAGGTGATGGGTGAGGAAGCAAAAGGCGTAAGATGACGCTTGGATCGAGACCCCCTACATCTTGACGAAGAGGGAAAACAAAAGATTTTCTGGTTGGAAACAGACCCACTGAGTGCTTCTAGTGTTCTGTTGTTTTGTTAATGTTGCAAAATAAAATGCTACAGCAACTTGTCACCAAAGGGGACTACTTGCTCTTGCTTGCAAACAGGAATTCCAGCACCAATGGTCCATGTAAATAAAAGGACTGTTTGCTTAATCAATATAAGTAATGGAATTATGATATCCTGATAACACAATGTAAATGGAATGACGTGGCTTGGACTAAAACGCTCATATCAATACTCTGTATGATACACTCTTTATTAGTAAGGGGCGGCACAGTGGTGCAGCTTGTAGAGCTGCTGCCTCACAGTGCCAGAGACTTAGGTTCGATCCTGACCTCATGTGCTGCTGTCTGTGTGTTGGATTTTGCACGTTCTCCCGCTCCCTATGACTGCATGGGTTTCCTCTGTGTGCTCGGCTTCCTCCCACATCCCAAAGACGTGCGGGTTTGTAGGTTAATTGGCCTCTGGTGTGTAAGGAATGGATAGGAATGTGGGATAACATAGAACCAGTGCGAACGGGTGATCGATGGTCGGCATGGACTCGATGGTCCAAAGGGCCAGTTTCTATGCTGTATTGTTTTCAATCAATCAAAAGTATATCTTTGGGATAAAGGCTTCCATTGTGAGTAGTCCTTCAAACCCATTAGACATATCTTTTTCATCAACAATACACAAGTTGCTGGAGGAACTGAGCGGGTCAGCCAGCATCTAGGGAGGTGTGAGAAGGAACTGCAGGTGCAGGTTCACACCGAAGATAGACAAAAAGCTGGAGTAACTCAGCGGGCCAGGCAGCATCTCTGAAGAAAATAGTTGAACTTTCAGGTCGAGATCCTTTTGCAGGCTGAGGGTCGGGGGATGGGGGAAACTAGGGACATGGGAAGGCGCAGAACAAAGCAGAGCCGGCGTCGCTGACTCTGGAAAAGTGGAGCCCACAATGGTCCATTGTTGGCTGGGGAGGAGGTGAGCACTCTAGGGAAGGTATGGACAGGAGATGAGTTGGGTCGGGACACTTCTTCAGACAAAAGGAAGTATCTTTTTGACAGGGTTCATCATGAATTGTCCTTCTCCTAGACTGTATATCCTCTCATTGTACTTGTTCCTTTGCAAGGTCTCCCATGCATCCTTTCCAGCTTCCATTGAGGGGCACTGTACAAGTCACAAACTCATTATTTTTTTATTATTTACAATGTCCATGATAACAAAATAACGTATTCACAGTCACTTAAAAACAACATTCAAAGCTAGATACATGCATTCAACATAGATACAATTTGACAATTATTTACAAAAAAAATGAACATTGCTTAGTTTAATACAACTGCAGTCAAACAAATCATTAATAATGCAAATGCTGTAAGTCTGAAACTGTATAATTCTATAGATTAACACTTACTTTTGCACTTTAATAAAATAATATTTGTGTACAGAGATACGTGTTTCAAGTGTCCCAAAGTTAAATAATTAATTTGATATGTATGACATGACATGGTACAAACTGGCGTGACATATATACATAATACATATAATGTTTACATGAAGTGGTACATAATTTACAAATATACATAATGTACGATATACATAAAGTTGTGTGTTACATATCAAGATCACACCATTCATCAACTACAGTTATGGATGAATGAATGGCTTATCATAATCATGCATATCATATTTTGACCCGTAGAACAAAGTTCTCTCTTGTCTAATTCCTCGCAAAATACATGCAGGTGCAGCGAATGTCTCCTCCATTTGCAATATCACTGAGATGTGGGATATTGCTTTTAGAGAACTAAAGGTTTTGTAACTCCAAGGCTCCTCTGCCTGTATCCTACACTGTTTATCAGATGTAGGCTGAACGCACTATGGTTGATCAGTAAAGCTCCCTTTGATCCACCTCAATTTTAATCCACATTGCCCATTGCGAAGAGTGGTGGATCTGCCTGCCTTCCACCAGGTCTCAGGTGGTGGAAAGCCCAGACTGTGCAACACTGCACAAAGTCACCCAAGCCTCACCATTCAAAATAAGAGGTGCATGGAGTTATGATTAGCCCTTACATATCCACCATGTTTCATAGACAGGATAGACGGGGGTGTGTGGTGGGCAAGTTGCAGACGTGAATACTAGTCAACATTTCTAAGCTTCTTCTGATATCCTAATTAATGTCACACTGGTCCGAGTGGGTACTCCAGTCAGGCCAGGTGCAATAGTCGCCTTGCCTGAAGCTATGCATTCACATTTATTGACATCACTCCTTATCAAAGGCTCCCACGAGAGGGTTTGTACATTTGTGTCTCTTTTGGGCAGTTCGAAAGACCAGGGTTTCAAACCTGAAACAGGACAAGGCAAGCGTTAAATATGGGGTTGACGGACAAACGCACAGAAATCCACAATGTGGAGAAAACAAAGTCAAGCTTATGAAAGATTAATCACCTCCAGTCCTTTGGATCCAGGGAATTCTGAGCTCGGAAAATCATCCACTTTATTGTTAAAAGAATGCTTTAGCTCAATAATGCAGTAACATTGAAGAATAAATTCAATCAAGACTTTATTGTCATTCAAAAATACACCAACAAATGCAAGTCTGAATGAAATTTTGTTGCCTCTGGCTCACCGTGCAACATAAAATAACAAAACGATAAAATAGATAAAAAGGTAAAATAGATAATAGTGGCGGCACATTATATGGAATTCAAGAGTCTGATGGCTCGGGGGAAGAAGCTGTTGCAGAACCTGGCCGTTCTGCTCCTTATACTGCGATACGTTTTGCCGAGGGCAGCAGAGTGAACAGTCCATGATGGAAATGTGTGGGGTCTTTTATAATACTGTTGGCCTTGGACAAGCAACGTAAACTTAATATTTATCCATCAGTAGGAAAGCCAGTACTTGTGGATACTTCCATGGTGCCTCCTGGACTGAATGATTTGTTAGGCCATTTCACGGGCTAATTTAAGATATAATAATAATTGCATCACATATGACTGTCATGTCGACCGCATTTCTCCACAGGAGATCATTGATCTAAACAGGATCGGTCTGGTGGTTTCATGCCTATCATTTATTCCAGATTTATTTTCAATCACTGAGGTTATGTTTGTGAATTGCTGTGGTGTGATTTGAGCTCATGGCATTAGAACTTAGCCCACATTACATTCTTGGTGGCACGGCAGCACAGCGGTAGAGTTGCTGCCTTACAGCGCTTACAGCGC
The DNA here is from genome assembly GCA_963514005.1 of Raja brachyura. The sequence goes on from OY740799.1 coordinate 7,092,629, forward strand.
CAGAGACCCGGGTGCTCTCTGTACAGAGTTTGCACGTTCTCCCCGTGACCGTGTGGGTTTTCTCCAAAATTTTGCAACTTCCTCCCACACTCCAAAGACGTACAGGTTTGTAGGTTAATTGGCTTCGATAAAATTTTAAATTGTCCCTAGTGTGTGTGTAGGATACTGTTAATGTGCGGGGATCACTGGTCGGTCCGGACTCGGTGGGCCGAAGGGCCTGTTTCCGCGCTAAACTATCTCTAAACTAAACCAAACTAGTCCAATAATTTAATTATTGTGCTCCTGTTCCCATAAATATTATAAAATAGTGTTGCCATCTCTAAAATAGTTTCAGATCTCTGAAAAACAAAACAAAATAAATGCTTTACATTTGAATAATGGTTGGTTTCTGTAATATATTAGAGAATATAGATTCTAGATTCTAATAACATGTGTGTGCAGGGTACTTGGAATCTGTTAAAATGTAATTGGATTGTCAATATCTTCTGTGTAACCCTGAATGTCGATTGAAATCGATGAGCTTGTAACACTTTTCCAAGGGGGCTTTGAGCAAAAGCAAAAACCACCTTGATGAGTTCACCTATTCCTACATCTTTTCCCGAGGACACGGTGGCGCAGCGGTAGAGCTGCTGCCTCACAGCGCCAGTGACCCGGGTTTGATCCTGACTACGGGCGCTTTGTGTACGGAGTTTGCGCGATCCCCCCGTGACCTGCGCGGGTTTTCCCCGGTATCGGGTTCCTCCCAGATTCCAAAGACGTGCGGGTCTGTAGATTAATTGGCTTCTGCAATTGTCCCTGGTGTCGAGGCTAGAACTATGTGTATGAGTGATCAGTGGTTGGCGTGGACCCGGTGGGGTGGAGGGATTGTTCCCACGCTGTATGTTTAAACTAAACTAAACTAATCCAAAGAACCACATCCCGGTATTGTAGCCATGAACTGCAATGTGCCAAATGGTGTGATTTGAAATATTTTACATCTGCAGAGTTTGATATGAAACACTGCCAGATATGATTTAATGACATTCAATTCAATTCAATTCAATTCAAGTTTAATGTCATTGCACAAATACAAGTATAGGTACAACGAAATGCAGTTTAGCGTCGTTCTTAGTGATAGCGATATAGAAAAATAAATACAGAGTGCAGTGGTAGCAATATGGAAAATAAATAAATACAGGGTACAGACAAGTCTATCAGCTGGGCTCCGAGTTCAGCAGTCGGATGGTGTAGTTGAAGAAGCTGTTCTTCGTCCTACTGGTGCGGGACTTGAGGCTCCTGTACCGCCTCCCTGATGGGAGGAGGGCAAACAGTCCATAATTAGGGTGTGAGGGGTCCTTGATGATCTTCCCGGCCCGCTTCAGGCACCGTTTTCGGTGGAGGGCATCCAAGGCAGGGAGCGGGGCACCGATGATGTACTGGGCGGTTTTCACCACCCGTTGTAGTGCCTTCCTGTCTGCCACGGTGCAACTGCTGTACCATACCGTAAAGCAGGTGGTCAGGATGCTTTCGATGGTGCAGCGGTAGAAGTTCGTCAGGATCTGGGGGGACAGGTGGGCTTTTTTGAGCCTCCTCAGAAAGTAAAGGCGCTGCTGTGCCTTTTTGATTAGCTTTGAGGTGTTGAGGGACCAGGACAGATCCTCCGAGATGTGTACCCCGAGGAATTTGTAGTTGGAGACCCGCTCCACCTCAGTCCCGTTTATATGGATGGGGGTGTGTCTGCCCCCTCTGTTCTTCCGAAAGTCAACAATTATTTCCTTCGTCTTCTGGGAGTTGAGGACGAGGTTATTGTTGGCACACCAGGTAGTCAGGTGCTGGACCTCCTCCCTGTAGGCTGATTCGTCATTATCACTGATCAGTCCTACCACCGTGGTGTCATCGGCAAATTTTATGATGGCGTTGGAGCCATACTTGGGGATGCAGTCATGCGTGAAGAGGGAGTAGAGGAGAGGGCTGAGCACACAGCCCTGTGGCACGCCGGTGTTCAGTGTTATAGTGGAGGAGGTGAGGTTGTTGACCCTAACAGACTGTGGTCTGTTAGTGAGGAAATTTAAATGCCTCTATGAAATGCATAAAAACTGTAATGTAGTTTGAACTGTTTTCATCCCTCAAAGATTAGGCTAATTGAATTTTACAAGTAATATCAAAGGATAGATATTATTTTCCTGTAATTTTTTCTGACCTATCTGCATCTCAATGTTATTATCTTAAGCTCATCCTGGACGTTTTTACATGCTAGAGAGTTTTTATGGTGTGTTACTTCCTCATGCTTGATAGCTGGAATTGGCGGATGCATTAGTTTAGCCTGGAGATACAGCATGAAAACAAAAGCCCTTCGACCCTTCAAGTGTGCATCGACCATCGACTCTCTGTGTGGGAAAGAACTGCAGGCGCTGCTTGAAATCGAAGATGGACACAAAATGCTGGAGTAATTCAGCGGGACAGGCAGCATCTCTGGAGAGAAGGAATGGGTGGCATTCCTTCTCTCCAGAGATGCTGCCTGTCCCGCTGAGTTGCTCCAGCATCTTGTGTCTACCCATTCCCACTAGTTCCATGTGATCCCGCTTTTTACATCCACTCCCCAACACACTAGGAGCAATTTACAGAGGTAAATTGACCGGCAAACTTGCACGCCTTTGGGATGTGTGAGGAAACCGGAGCACCCGGAGGAAAACCCACGTGGTCATGAAGAGAGCGTGGAAACTCTACGCGGACAGTAGCCGAGGTCATGATTGAACCCAGGTGTCTAGCCCTGTGAGGCAGCAACTCTACCGCTGCGCCACCATGCCGCTCTCAGTATATTGAAGAAAGATTGGACAGGTGTGGGGTTGCAATCTGCTGGTTGCCAAATATTTTAACTCCCCTTCCCATTCCCACACTGACCTTTCTGTCCTGGGCCTCCTCCACTGTCAGAGTGAGGCCACACGCAACTTGGAGAAATACCACCTGGACAGCTTATAACTCAGCGGCATGAATGTTGATCCCTCTCATTTCAAGTGACCCCTGCATTCCCTCTTTTTTCACCCCCCCACCCTAGTCATCCTGCCAGTTCCACTGTTCGCATGCATATATCCCTTTGTTATCACCTCTTCCACCGTCAACAATGAAGCATTGTGGGCTCCATCCTTCCATGATCACCAGTGCCGGCTCTGATTTGTTCTGTACCTTTTCATACCTCTAGTTTCCCACTTCCCTGGCTCTCAGTCCGAAAGAGGGTCTCGATCCGAAACATCACCTATTCCTTTCCTCCCAGAGGTGCTGCCTGTCCCGCTGAGTTGCCCCGGCTTTTTGTGTCTATCTTTATTCTTTGCTATTTCATGAAGGAGTTTTATTACGGTCTGTTAAACCCTTTATTTCACAAATCCTAGAAATATGTATTTTTTCTTGTTCAGACAGTTGTTATAGGAAGAAAATTCCTGATTGGAAATGGCTCTTTGTACATAGAAACATTGAAACATAGAAAATAGGTGCAGGAGTAGGCCAATCGGCCCTTAGGGCCAGCACCGCCATTCAATATGATCATGGCTGATCATCCAAAATCAGTAGCCTGTTCCTGCTTTCCCCCCATATCCCTTGATTCCGTTAGTCCTAAGAGCTAAATCTAAAGGGCCTGTCCCACTTTCACAACTTAATTCATGACCTTTTTTACTCACGGACATTTTCCATCAGGCTTAAAAAAACGGCGCAACCTACTTGATGTCACGAGTACCTCCGACTAGGATCACGACTTGCTACGACCTACCTACGACCTCGTGACGACCATGCTGCGAGTATGAGTCAAGGGCAAACTCGGCAGATTAGGTCATGAAAGTGGGACAGGGCCTCAACTCTTTCTAGAAATGTACAGCTGAAGCCAACCACCCTTCCTGGAATCTGACACTTATGGTACAGAGGTTGTTCTGGTGTGATAGAGTTATAATGTCACATACGCTTCCAGGCTTGTTCTGCAGGTTATGGCATATCATAAATGTATCAAGAATTTCTTTAAAGGCACTGAGTGTCTCTGACAATTCAATTCCTCATCTCCGGCTCCGTCAGTGTAAAAATATCCCTTGTGTTTATCGAATGAAATCTGTATTTCTTCTGTTAAGGGACACGCATCTCTCTAGTGCGCTGTCCGTAGGCTTCACTGTACTGTTTACAATGAAATTAAATCCTCTCTCTGCGTCTACCGTTCCAAAAGCAAGCAAACCCGTGCCAGTAATTCTTCCATCCCAAAAAAGTCTCAAAATTTTTCCTAACGAGATTCGTTGGGGTGGTAGAGATGCCACCTTGCAGCGACAGAGCCCCGGGTTCGATCCTGACAACGGGTGCTGTCTGTACCGAGTTTGTATATCCCTCCCGTGACCTGTGTGGGTTTTCTCTGGGTGCTCCGGTTTCCCCTCCCCCACACTCCAAACATATGTAGGTTTGTAGGTTAACAGGCTTTGGTTAAAAGTGTAAATTATCCCTAGTGTGTGTCGGACAGTGTTAGGTGTACGGGGTGATCACTGGTCGGCTGGGACTTGGTGGACCCGAGGTCCTGCATCTGCGCTGTATCTTTAAACAAAACTAAACTAATTTAGAATCAAAATATTTTCTGCACTCTCTCTAGTGCGTCAAATTCTTCCAGGTTTATTGCCATATATTATTCCTCAATCAGTAGTCATTAACGTTTTGTTCCGCGATATTATTGCAATGAGAGGAGGGGTGGTGGGGGAGAGAATGAATGGGTGGAGTGGGGGAGGTGGGTTGGAGGAATCGATTGAGATAATCTGTTGCGAAACCCAAGCCTCGGATATTGAAACGTTTTAAAGTCGTGAGAGTTGTCAAAAATGCATGCAAGCTGAATAGTGCACATGTTCAATCCCAGGAAAAGTAGTTCAGAACATAAAACATAGCACAGTACAGTGCAGGAACAGGCCCTTCAGCCCACGATGTCTGTACCAACCCAAAGCCAAGACCAACTGATAGTCGCCTGCACATAATCCATATCCCTCCATATCCACACGCCTATTCAATAGCCTCTTAAAAGCCACAATCATATCTGTCCCAACCACCACCCCTGAGAATTCACTACCCTCTGCATTAAATATCCGCCTTGTGCATCACCTTTAAAAGTAAAGATAGACACAAAATGCTGGGGTGGGAATGGGCGACGTTTTGGGTCGAGACCCTCTCAGCGGGTGAGGCAGCATCTCTGCAGAGAAGGAATGGGCGACGTTTTGGGTCGAGACCCTCTCAGCGGGTGAGGCAGCATCTCTGGAGAGAAGGAATGGGCGACGTTTCGGGTCAAGCGCTCTCCGTAGGTGAGGCAGCGTCTCTGGAGAGAAGGAATGGGCGACATTTCGGGGCGAGACCCTGCTCGAGACTGAAGAAGGGTCACGATCCGAAACGTCGCCCATTCCTTCTCTCCAGAGATGCTGCCTCACCCGCTCAGTTACTCCAGCATTTTGTGTCTACCTTCGATTTAAACCAGCATCTGCAGTTCTTTCTCACACACCTTTAAAACTATGTCCCCTCTCACCTTGAAGCTACTGTACGCTCTCTCTGTTATCTTTTGTTTCCATCCTGGTACAAGGCGAATATTAATACCTCCTACTTTATACTACACTAATGATGAAAATCGTTTTGTTTTGCCTGATGTGACATTACTTGTTTTAGCTGGTGATTTTAGACCGTGCAGATCAGTTGCCTTCGTGGTCTTCCTCCAATCCTTTTTCTTAGTCAAGTGGGACGTTGGCTCCTTCTTAGTGGTTGTCAGAACTCTGAAATGTAATAAGACGTCATGTGAGACTTCTAGTACACGTTTCAGCAGCATTCCAGCAGGTTTCTCCTTCAAGACATCTTGCTGCTTGGAACGCAAAAGATATTTCGCATACGTTGCTAAACCGCTGCGCTGGCTCGAAGGGCCGAATGGCCTAATTCTACACCTATTGTCTATTGTCTATTGTGAACTATGTTACAATGATTAAAAATGAGTCCTTATCAAAAATAATCTAGAAGCAGGGTGGCACAGGGGCGCAGCGGTAGATTTGCTGCCTTACAGCGCCAGAGACCCGGGTTCGATCCTGACCACTGGTGCTGTCTGTGTGGAGTTTGTACGCTCGTGGGCTTTCCCGGGGATCTCCCACACTCCAAAGGCGTGCAGGTTTGTAGGTTAATTGGCTTGGTCTCATTGTAAAGTGTCCCTAGTGCGAGTAGGATAGTGTCAGTGTGCGGGGATCGCTGGTTAGCATGGGCTAGTTGGGCCGAAGGGCCTGCTTCTGTGCTGTATCTCCAGACTAATAAATAAAATAAAATAAACATCCTTTTAATCTTAATTCATGGACTTCTGCATCAAATAAATATGCTAAAATAATAGAATTCAAATTCCCGCTCGCACGTTTGCAGACTACCTGATTGCCTAATTCTACATAATTCTATCCATTCATTTAATAAGTGTTTATTTTTTTGGATTTGACCCATTATCTGTTCTCTCTTTGCAATAAAAAGGAACTGCAAATGTTGATTTATACCAAAGATGGACACAAACTGCTGTTTCCGCACTGTATCTCTAATTAAACACTGTACCTCACTGTACTTTCACACAGAGAGTTGTGAGTCTGTGGAATTCTCTGCCTCAGAGGGCGGTGGAGGCCGGTTCTCTGGATGCTTTCAAGAGAGAGCTAGATAGGACTCTTAAAGGTAGCGGAGTCAGGGGATACGGGGAGAAGGCAGGAACAGGGGTACTGATTGGGGGATGATCAGCCATGATCACATTGAATGGCGGTGCTGGCTCGATGGGCCGAATGGCCTACTCCTGCACCTATCGTCTATTGTCGGTACACGTGACAATGATAAACTAAACTAAAATCATTATATAAACAAGCTCCTGTTAGCTATAACCAAGGGTTGGTGTACGAACTTTTCCTGAGTGGTTGCATACTCTTCACGCTCCATGATGTTTGAAGGTTGGTGTCTGGTTTCCTTGAGTGGAGGCAAGGTTAGATGCTTCCTCAGAGGATATTTTAGCTGTGGAGATAAAGGTAGTTTCACTTCAGTCTTTAGAGAGCAGCTCAGGCGTTTTGTGAAACACTTTGTAATCTCACCCAGAACTGCATGAGCACCAAACCCAAACCAACATAGACATGGTGTGTACTTTCACCCATTCAATGCTGTGAAGGGGTAACCTTGAAATTGAAAATGAGGAATTCATCAGCGGAATAGACCAGGTAGATGCACAAAGTCTTTTGCCCAGAGTAGGGGAATCGAGAATTTTATTAAGAATAAGGGGTAAGCCATTTCGAACGGAGACGAGGAAACACTTTTTCCACAGAGAGTGGTGAGTCTGTGGAATTCTCTGCCTCAAAGGGCGGTGGAGGCCGGTTCTCTGGATACTTTCAAGAGAGAGCTAGATAGGGCTCTTAAAGTTAGTGGAGTCAGGGGATATGGGGAGAAGGCAGGAATGGGGTACTGATTGTGGATGATCAGCCATGATCACAGTGAAAAGCACTAGACACAATTATATGGTACACAAAAGGCTGGAGAAACTCAGCGGGTGCAGCAGCATCTAAGGAGCGAAGGAGATAGGCGACGTTTCGGGTTGAGACCCTTCTACAGACTGGTTAGGGATCAGGGAAATGAGAGATATAGACGGTGATGTGGAGAGATAAAGAACAATGAATGAAAGATATGCAAAAAAGTATCGATGATAAAGGAAACAGGCCATTGTAAGCTGTTTGTAGTGTGAAAATGAGAATCTAGTGCGACTTGGGTGGGGGAGAGATAGAGAGAGAGGGAATGCCAGGGCCCGAGGGCTGAGGGAGAGGTGGGAAGGGGAGGAGACAGCAAGGGTTAACAGAATTGAGAAAATTCAATGTTTAAGCCCAGAGGATGCAGACTCCCCAAGTGAAATATGAGGTGCTGTTCCTCCAACTTGCGGTATTGCTCACTCTGGCCGTGGAGGAGGCCCAGGACCGAGAGGTCGGATACGGAATGGGAGGGGGAGTTGAAGTGCTGAGCCACCGGGAGGTCGGGTTGGTTATTGCGGACCGAGCGGAGGTGTTCGGCGAAACGATCGCCAAGCCTCCGCTTGGTCCCACCGATATAGATCAGCTGGCATCTGGAGCAACGGATGCAGTAGATGAGGTTGGAGGAGGTGCAGGTGAACCTCTGTTGGACCTGGAAGGACTGCTTGGGTCCCTGAAAGGAGTGGAGGGGGGAGGTGAAGGGACAAGTGTAGCATCTGTTGCGGTTGCAAGGGAAAGTGCCCGGGGAAGGGGTGGAGCGGGAGGGAAGGAAATAATTGACAAGGGAGTTGCGGAGGGAGCGGTCTTTGTGGAAGGCAAATTATATATTTAGACACAATTATATATTTATTTGATTGCAGTACCGTGTATAATTGAGCGCATCTCAGGGAGCGTGCCAGTGGTGATTTATGCTGATACTCTTCTCTGCCTGCCCATAATTCACATCCTTCAATTCCCTGCATATCTATGTGTACTTCACCTGAAAGCTATGCCCTCTAGTTTGTGAAATTTCCATCCTGTGAAAAGGTTTCTGACTGTCTAACCTGTCCATGCCTCCGTTCATTTTATATATTTCTATCAGGTCTCCCCTCAACCTCCGGCATTCCAGAGAACACAATCCACGTCAGTCCAATCTAATACTACCCCTCTAATCCATGCAGCATTCTGGTAAATATCCCATGTACACTTTCCAAAGCTTCCACATCCTTCCTGTAATGGGGTGACTGGAACTGGCACGGAGGCGCGACGGTAGAGTTGCTGCCTTACAGTGCCAGAGACGCAGATTTGATCCTGACTACGGGTGTTGTTTGGGCATAGTTTGCACGTTCTCCCTGTGACCGCATGGGTTTTCTCTGGGAGCTCAGGTTTCCTACCACACTCCAAGGGCTTGCAAGTCTGTAGGTTAATTGGATTCTGTAAGTTGTCCCTAGTGTGTAGGACAGAACTAATATACGGGGTGATCGCTGGTTGGTGCGGACTCGGTGGGCCGAAGGGCCTGTTTCCGCGCTGTATCTCTAAATTAAACTAAATATAAAATCATCACTAGGTCAAGACACCCTGGTCAGGGGGAACAACATACATGCATCCACTTCTCAAGCCATGTCAGAAGAAGGTTCTATTCAAAATAAATTCACTGGGGCAAAGTTTGGTGTGTGTGTTCAGCTGCTACACTGCACCAAACAGTGGTGCAGGCAAATTAATATAACGCTTCTCTTCCCTGCATCTCCAAACAAAACAAAACTAATTTTAAGCTTGTCCATATTTACCTTTGATGGATTCTTGCCTAGGAAGCGCATTGGACTGTCCTTGCCATCCATGTCATTGAGGTCAGGCAAAGGGTTGTTGGCAATAATGACAGAGGCTCTACTCTTGTTGATTGTGGAGGCCCTGTTCATGAGGCCCAAGCTGTTACGCACATGACTGGCACACTTGTGGAAGCGGGCGTGGTGGAGCTTCTGAAAATCTTGTTCCTGCCACGAGTCAAGGAAGGGAAAGTGTCAATGATTCACAGTGATTTGCTAGGCTAATGAACCCATGAACTAAACATAACCTATTTGGAAAGCAGGAACACGGCAGGCCATTCAGCCCGTCCAGCATGTTCTACCATTCTCTTGGTTTGTTGCTTTAGACTTTCGGGCTTTAGACTGAAGAGATACAGCGTGGAAACAGGCCATTCAGCCCATTGAGACTGCAACGACCAGCGATGACCCCTACTTTAGTACTATCTAGTCTGAAGAAGGGCCTTGACCAAAATTGTCACCCATTTCTTCTCTCCAGAGATGCTGCCTGTCCCGCTATTACTACAGTTTTTTGTGTCTATCTTCGGTTTTAACCAACATCTGCAGTTTCTTCCCACACAGTACTATCCCACATACAGGAAGCTCCTGTTTCCACACTGTATCTTTAAACTAAACTAAACTAAAGTGTTTGCTGGACTTGTGACAAGTTTTGTGCCGCTGTACTTGTTAAATTGAGAAAGATTGACAATGGACCAAATATTTAGGTCTAATTGAACCATGGCAAAACATTTTTAATGTGATAAAGAAAATCTCTGCTTGTTGCATGTCAGCTCAACTCGATTAGAACCATTAGAAACATAGAAACATAGAAAATAGGTGCAGGAGGAGGCCATTCGGTCCTTCGAGCCAGCACCGCCATTCATTGTGATCATGGCTGATCGTCCCCAATCAATAACCCGAGCCTGCCTTCTCCCCATATCCCTTGACGCCACTAGCCCCAAGAGCTCTATCTAACTCTCTCTCAAATCCATCCACTTTCTATAAGATCCGAGATTAGGAAATGCTTTGGCATTGAATCAAAGAGTCCTATAGCCAAACATTGGCCTAGTGCCAACCCTTTGTAGATCTCGGCTTCCATCCCATTTACCCTGCAGTAGACAAGCTAGATAGATTTTTGATTAGTACAGGCATCAGAGGTTATGGGGAGAAGGCAGGAGAATGTGAAGGGTCTTGGTGAGACCACACCTGGAGTATTGCGTACAGTTTTGGTCTCCAAATCTGAGGAAGGACATTATTGCCATAGAGGGAGTGCAAAGAAGGTTCACCAGACTGATTCCTGGGATGTCAGGACTGTCTTATGAAGAAAGACTGGATAGACTTGGTTTATACTCTCTAGAATTTAGGAGATTGAGAGGGGATCTTATAGAAACTTACAGAATTCTTAAGGGGTTGGACAGACTAGATGCAGGAAGATTGTTCCGGATGTTGGGGAAGTCCAGGACATGGGGTCACAGCTTAAGGATAAGGGGGAAATCCTTTAAGACCGAGATGAGAAGGACTTTTTGCACACAGAGAGTGGTGAGTCTCTGGAACTCTTTGCCACAGTGGGTAGTTGAGGCCAGTTCATTGGCTATATTTAAGAGGGAGTTAGATGTGGCCCTTGTGGCTAAGGGGATCAGAGGGTATGGAGAGAAGGCAGGTACGGGATACTGAGTTGGATGATCAGCCATGATCATATTGAATGGTGGTGCAGGCTCGAAGGGCCGAATGGCCTACTCCTGCACCTAATTTCTATGTTTCTATGTTTCTAATGGGGTTTGGAGGGAGAGATTGAATGGCGGAGAAGACTTGAAGGGCCGAATGGCCTAATTCTACTAATATCACTTGTGACCTTATGGCCTTATGATACCTTTCTGTGTCGAAGCGATTCAAGTATTCGTCCACGTTTAACTATTGTGAAGGTATCTGCCTCCATTAGCTCTGCATGAAGGAATTTCCTAAAGCATCCTCCCATTAACTCAACAACCTGCCAGCAGTAATAAGTAAATGACTCATGAGGGAAACTGTGCCAGCAAAAGATTTTACTTACTAACCCAATCATCACTTAAGCAATTGAGATGTAGATGTGGGTCTTGCTTCATCCGAAGGTCTCTGGTGTAGATACTGAAAACAGACTAGTAAATAAAATAAATGTGTTAAAATTGGTGAGGTCTTCCTCAAAATATTGTTTAATATATTACTTTATTACACAAATCTTAACGAGGTGCATAAAATCATGAGAGGAATAGATTGGGTAGACGCACAGAGTCTCTTGCCCAGAGTAGGGGAATCGAGGACCAGAGGACATGGGTTTAAGGTGAGGGGGGGAAAGATTTAATAGGAATTTGAGGGGTAACTTTTTCACGCAAAGGGTGGTAGGTGTATGGAACGAGCTGCCGGAGGAGGTAGTTGAGGCAGGTACTATGGCAACTTTTAAGAAACATTTAGACAGGTACATGGATAGGACGGGTTTTAGTGCGATATGGACCAAACGCAGGTACAGGAGGTGGGATTAGTGTAGATGGGACATGTTGGCCGATGTGTGCATCGAGACACAGGTTCAATCGTAACCTTGGGTGCTATATGTGTGGAATTTGCACATCCTCCCTGTGGCCACGTGGGTTTCCTCTGGGTGCTCCAGATTCTTCCCACATCCCAAAGACATGGTAGGTTGGAGTTCAATTGACCCTCCGTAAGAGTGTAAGGAGAGGATGAGAAAATGGGATAACTTGGGATTAATGTGAATGGATGTTTGATGCGTGCACTCGGTGGGCCGAAAGATCTGTTTCCTTACTGTAAACGTAACTAACATAAAAAACAAATTAGTTTAGTTTAGTTTAATTTAGTTTCGAAATACAGCGCGGAACCGGGCCCGTCAGCACACTGAGTCCGCGCCGACCAGCGATCACCGCGCACACTGACACTATCCTACACACAAGGGACAATTTACAACCTTTACCGGAGCCAATTAACCTACAAACCCTGAACGTCTTTGGAGTTTGGGTAGAAACCGGAGCACCCAGGGAAAACCCATGTGGCCACGGGGAGAACGTACAAACTCCGTACAGACAGCTCCGTACAGTACAGTCAGGAACGAACCCGGGTCTCTGGCGCTGTAAGGCAGCAGCTCTACCGCTGCGCCACCGTGCCGCCTCAGTAATCTCAGTTCTAAATAATCACCAGGACTGTATCATTTACCTCTAGTTTAGTAAGGGTGGGTAATAATTTAACCTAGCCAGCTATGCAAAGCAACATGTGAATGAACATTGTAGAGAGTAAGAGGAGAATGTCATTATTTAAAGTTAAATTGAGGACATTTACAAAATTGCCAAATTTTCAATTGTCGATGTGTGTAATAAGGCGGTTTAAGCTGCCAGTTTCAGTGCCTGTTCGTACAGGCAGCTGCATTTAAACTATGGTGAACTCCTGTAAATTGTCTGAGACTCCAACCTATTTTGCAATAACTTGGAAGGCACTTTGGTGTTATCACAGAAGGCAATAACAAGAATTCTTGGAACAAAATCAGCAAAGCCAATAACAGCAGAAAGTAGTCATTAATTTAGTATTTCAGCTTGGTTTGTTGAAACATGATGATTGTACCCTGAATTATTTCACAGTAAAACATATTATTAACATCCTGTGAAGTGTTTTGCCGAAGTCTGGATTATTTAATCCAATGTTGGATAACATTCTATTAAGCAATTTTTTTTCTCAAAAACAGTTTGAATAATATCAGTCTCCCAATCGGCAATTACTGATGGAAATAATTTAGTCTTAGAGTGATACAGCGTGGAAACAGGCCCTTCGGTCCAACTTGCCCACACAGGCCAACATGTCCCATCTACACTAGTCCCACCTACCTGTGTTTGGCCCATATCTCTCTAAACCTATCTTTCCATGTACCTGTCGAAATGTTTCTTAAACTTTGTCATAGTCCCCGTCCCAACTATCTCCTCTGGCAGCTCGTTCCATACACCTACCACTCTTTGCGTGATAAGGATACCCCTCCGATCCCTATTAAATCTTTCCCCCCCCTCACCTTAAACCTATGTCTTCTGGTCCTCGATTCCCCAACTCTGGCCAAGAGACTGCGTCTACCTGATCTATTGCTTTCATGATTCTATACACCTCTATAAGATCACCCCTCATCCTTCTATGCTCCAGCCTATTCCACCTCTCGCGAACGCTCAGACCCTCTCATCCTGAAAACGATTAGGATGGAGACAGATTTAATGGTGTATGTCAGGAAAGAACCAATAATTCAACAATGAATTAAACTCTGGGCTCCACTGCCCAAGGGACCGCTGGAAGCAGATTTAGTAAATACTCTACATGAAGCAAAAGATTTTTGAAAAGCAAAAATATGCTCTGTTATTGCGTGTGACTCTTCAAATTCCTCCTTCAAAAAGCTAGTAAATACACGTTGAACCAAGTAGCCTCTTTACGTGCTATATTTTTCTATGCTCCAGTAATGTAGAAGAATTTGAGTTAAAATAGTAAGATTAAATGAGAACTTACCAGTTTGAAGTTTGATCCTTATTTTATGAGGAGTAACGATGAGGGATTTCATGAAGACCCCGCCAGCACGCATGCGCGACATTCTTCAAAGCAGCGGTGTGAAATCACAGATAGTAGAATTGACTGAAGATAGTAAGATTAAGAGAACTAATATACCAGTTGACCTTATTAATAGAGGGTTGGGAGCGGAGGGCACGTAATCCCCCATCGTTACTCCTCATAAAATAAGGATTAAACTTCCACCTGGGAAGTTCTCGTTTAATCTTACTATTTTACTTCGGAGTCACATGAGTGACTTTGTGAAGATTTCAAAGCTCTATGATCTCATGCCCTGGAACCAAGTCCATGCTCACACACTGCCGTAATGACTGATGGAGGAAGTATGTTAACGTATTTCATACTTGAAACAGAGCTGAAAAATAATAATGTATTTTATTAATAACAAACAATAAACCCCTAACTTCGGGGAATGTTAGGAAACAGAACTTAAAACAGCATCTGTAAATGTTGCGGGCGTGGCCACAGGTTTATTATAAAACCGCTGGAATGTACCCTCATTGGCCCAACCCGCTGTTGTGAGGATGTGGTCCATGGGAACCTCCATTCTCCTCGCCGCTGATGTGGACGCAGCCCTAGTAGAATGAGATTTTAAAATGTCAGTGTCTACCCCTGCTGCACCCAACACCACCCTGAGCCACCTATAAATAGTCTGACGAGTTACCCTGTAGTGAGGGCGTTTAAAACTGATAAAAAAATACCTACTTCCGTACCCCTGATATTCTTGGTGATATCTATATAATGTCGGAGGTGGGTGGCTATACAAAGGCGTTCATCAACAGGATATGTCAGGAATTCCAATTTTAGACCGGTTGTTCCAGGTCTGTGGTGTTTTAGTAACTCATCGATAAAGAAGGTTACTTTGGTGGGAGTCAAGATCATTTTGTCCAGTTTTAATTTGTGGAGAGTCTGGACCCGTTTTGCAGTGATGAGAGCCATCAGCATCACCACTCTGTAGGTGAACTTACCCGGTGGGAGATTCGAGACTGGCGCCCAACTCCTCAGTAGAGACAACACCAGTCTGATATCCCAGGTCAGAGTGTATCGCGGCCTGGGACGGTTGCAATTAAAAATACCCCTCATTAGTTTAGATACCAATGGATGGAATCCCACTCCAAGACTAAGGTAGGATGACAATGCACTTGCACTGTTGATGGCACTGTAGCTGAGGCCCTCGTTGAAGTGAAGGCCCGCGAGGAATTCCAGCACATCCGTGATGGTGGCAGAGTTGTAGGTGGTACCTGTCCTGGAGCAGAACACCTCCCATTTCCTTACATGGGTAAGGTATTGCTTCCATGTGGACTCGCTGCACGATGCCGTGATGATATCCATGGTCCTGTTCGACAGCCCGAACTCCAGTAATGGTCTCTTCAGAACATGCAAGCCAACAGGTTCAAATGACCATGGCACGGATGATTCTCCCCTGTTATGGGATGTATCGGGAGGTTCGGGCGTTTGGGAACTGGAAGACACGGTTCCTTTACCATGTCGAGGACCACCGGGAACCATGGCTGCATAGGCCAATCGGGTATTATCAGTATCCCTGATGTGGAATCTTAATGGATTTTCCGCAATACCCGACTGATGAGGCAGAAAGGGGGAAATGCATCAAAAACCAAATTCCCCCAATACAGCGAGAAAACGTCCATTGCTACTGCCCCAGGGTCTGGTTCCCATGCGACATATGTTGGTATCTGATGATTCAGTCTGGATGCAAAAAGGTCGATATCTGGTGTTCCATACTGAGCTATAACGTCAGGTGGTTCAACATCCATTCGGTGTTGTCATTGAATATCCGTGACCTGGTGTCCGCCACTGTATTTAGCTTACCCGGAAGGTATGTAACTGAAATCCAAATGTTTCTTTCAATGCACCAGTGCCAAATTGTGTTTGCCAATTCATCACAAGATATCGACTTGATACCACCCATATGATTTAAATATGCCACCACCGTGGTGTTGTCTATTTGCATATGAACATGCAGATGATGCATGTTTGTACACTAGGCCCGTAGCGCGTGGAACGCTCCCAGCATTTCTAAATACTTTATACATCGTGACTGAAGCAATGTAGAATCATGCAAATCCCATCTACCGCCACCACTGGAAGTGGTGTCAGTAGCTCCCCAACTGTGGGCGCTGGCATCAGTTTGTAACACAACTGAAGGGTTTGTAACTACGATGGGATTAAAACAATGTCGAATGTTGCTAATCCACCATCACAGCTCATTTTTTGCTTTGGCCGGTAGCTGCATAGGTCTGTCAAAATGCCCAGCATGAGACTTTAGTGCTGAGATCTTTGCTCTTTGTAAGTTTTGATAATGCAATGGTCCATATTGTGCAGCTGGAAATGTAGCTACAAGTTTGCCAATTACCTTAGCAGCATGTCGAATAGTCATTTTTTTGGCACAAGTAAGGCTATTACATGCTTCTATTAAATCTGCCATTTTGTTATTTGGTAAAGTGAAGGTCATGTGATTTGTGTTAATCGTGAAACCCAGATAATCCATTACGACAGAGGGTGTTAATTTTGATTTGGCTGGATGGATGGCGAACCCCAGCTTTTGAAATATTAACTTGGTGGCTGTCACAGCTAATTTAGCCAATTCCAAGGTTTTTCCCACAATCAAGATGTCATCAAGATAGGCCATTACTATGTGGTTTTGTTTTCGTAGAGACGCCAATGCCAGTTTCAATATTTTGGTAAATAACCTGGGAGCTGTTGTTAGTCCATTAGGCAGTGCTCTATACTGCCACAGCTGCCCCATCCAGACAAATTTCAAATATCTGCGGTGATCTTTATGTATAGGTACTGAATAGCATGCATCTTTTAGATCGATGCAGGCCATGTAGTACCCTCCAGAAATCAGTTGTTTGGCAGTTTCAAATGTTTCCATCTTGAAGTGGGTATATTGCACAAAAGTATTCAGTTGAGTTAAGTCAATAATAATACGACATCCACCATCCTTTTTGGTTTTGGTAAAGATGTTCGATACAAACTCAAGAGGTTCATGGGCAGATGCATGGCAGATGCAGTACAATGTGGATAAATGTGAGGTTATCCACTTTGGTGGCAAAAACATGAGGGTAGACTATTATCTGAATGGTGGCAGATTAGGTAAGGGGGAGATGCAACGAGACCTGGGTGTCATGGTACACCAGTCATTGAAAGTAGGCATGCAGGTGCAGCAGGCAGTGAAGAAAGCAAATGGTATGTTAGCATTCATAGCGAAAGGATTTGAGTATAGGAGCAGGGAGGTTCTACTGCAGTTGTACAGGGTTTTGGTGAGGCCACACCTGGAGTACTGCGTACAGTTTTGGTCTCCAAATCTGAGGAAAGACATCCTTGCCATAGAGGGGGTACAGAGAAGATTCACCAGACTGATTCCTGGGATGTCAGGACTTTCATATGAGGAAAGATTGGATAGACTCGGTTTGTACTCGATGGAATTTAGAAGATTGAGGGGGGATCTTATAGAAACCTACAAAATTCTTAAGGGGTTGGACAAGCTAGATGCTGGAAGATTGTTCCCGATGTTGGGGGAGTCCAGAACAAGGGGTCACAGTCTAAGGATAAGGGGGAATTCCTTTAGGACCGAAATGAGGAAAACATTCTTTACACAGAGAGTGGTGAGTCTCTGGAATTCTCTGCCAGGAAGGTAGTTGAGGCCAGTTCATTGGCTATATTTAAGAGGGCGTTAGATGTGGCACTTGTGGCTAAAGGGATCAGGGGGTATGGAGAGAAGGCAGGTACGGGATACTGAGTTGGATGATCAGCCATGATCACATTGAATGGCGGTGCAGGCTCGAAGGGCCGAATGGCCTACTCCTGCACCTATTTTCTATGTTTCTATGTTTCATGTTTGGTTTTCTCTATTAGTATATAATCTAAATAGCTCTGCATGTCCTTCCACTTTCTCTTTTTGAGCTGGAGGGAGGAATTCAATTTTATGACCCTGAATATTGTGTAATATAAAGAGGTCAAAAGTTATGGAGCTCCATGCATCCCCAAACAGGTGCAACCTGCCTCCCACTTGTGAGGTTTTGCATGCAGTTTTCCCAAGGGAACCAGACCCACTTACCGCCATGGTTACCGGTGGTGCTTGGTGTTCCGTCCTTGGTTCTTGGTAAGTGGAGGCGCTGTGGTGTGGGGTTGACGCATTTTCCATGCGGGTCGCTCTGGGCCTTGGCCTAAAAAAGACCTTTGTGGATATGGCGCGACCTTTGGGTTTGCACCCGTCACCCTGTCGGAGTGGAAGCGGGGCCTGTTGAGTGTTGCGTAGGGATGCTGCCGTTGGTATGCTGGTGGCCTGCTAGTGGAAGGTGGCTTTATCATGCCCACTGCTTTGGCTTCCTCATCGAGGTCCTTGACCTATTTGGGCAGGTCATCCCCAAACAGCAAGTTCGGCAACAGTGTAACACTGGCTTTGCACAACCCCGCAAATTTGGGGTTGAGCGTAGGATGGACTGATCTCTTCCTGAAACAATTGATTTCGTATTGAGCATTGCAGAACAGAGCTAACACATCCTGCTGCTCCTCCGTCATGTCTGTACCATCAATGGACCTGGCAAATGCAGTGATTCCTGCAGTTAGCAGTTTTAGAATTTTTTGAATTTTCAATTCTTGTGCCCTGATGCTAGGGCTTATGTTCCCCCATATGGGAACATTGACGGTAGGCACATTCAGCGATACGCAGTTCTCCGGGGCCAAATACTTGGCTGTGGTCTCGGTTATTACCTGCTCCTGTAGCTGGTGCGTAGTCAGGTAATTAATGCTTGTTGCTAACGGTGGCTGAAGTGGTTGTCCTTTCTGGGATGGCTGTGCAAATTTGGACGCCATCTCCACAAGTTCCTCTTCCTGCATCCCATACAATTTTGGATCTTCCTCCAACCCCTGAGGAGGAGGGAGAGATGTTGGGCAGTCCTGGATAAGGAGCTGTCATGGACCTGTGTGATCCACGGGACCCATGCTCCTGCTGGAGTAGGTCCCTCTGGAGCAGTTGCTCCATCATCCGGTCCATGCGGGCAATGCGATCGCCGTCGCTATTCTTCCCCAGACTCTGCTGAGTCATTGGGGCTATGACCGCCAGTCCGTAACCCGTCGGGGTGGAGTCTACCGGACTGTTGCGGTAGAAAGTCGGTGCCTGCCGCTCCAGTGGGGCTACGCGACTTCCACGCAGATCTGCCGCCGGTCCCCGGTCTTCCGGACTGAAGCGGTGGAGAGTCGGTGCCTGCCGCTCCAGCGGGGCTGAGCGACTTCCTTGTAGATTTGCCGCCAGTCCGCGGTCTTCCGGACTGAAGTGGTGGAGGGTCTGTGCCTCCCGTATGATGGGGCTATACGACACCGGCGTGGATTTACCGCCAGTCCGCGGTCTTCCCGACTGAAGCAGTGGAAAGTCGGTGCCTGCCGTATAAACGTGGCTACTCGACTTTCGTGCAGTATTAACGCTAGTCCGCGGTCTTCCGGACTGTCGCGGTGGAGAGTCGGGGCCTGCCGTACGAATGGGGCTACCCATATAACCATATAACCATATAACAATTACAGCACGGAAACAGGCCATCTCGGCCCTTCAAGTCCGTGCTGAACAACTTTTTTTCCCTTAGTCCCACCTGCCTGCACTCATAACTGCCTGCCCACCTGCCTGCACTACCTGATTTCCGCACGGTTTTGCCGCCAGTCCGCGGTGGTTTTCCCGACTGCGGAACGGGGGCCGCCGTAAATTCAACGGCCAGCTCCGGGGAATTTGGCCGCTGAACTTTCTCTGAAGTCCCGCGGCCCTCGGTGGCATGCTTGGAAGCAGCCCTCTTCTTACTTCGAGCCTTCTCCATGCTCACGAGGTCTGGGTGCTCTGTAAAAGATTTAGAAAGAACACAGAGCACCATACCAACTCAAGGTTAGTAAAACTTACCTGAGGGTCCTTTTTAACCTCCCAGCTTGTCGGTTGCAATGCGAGCGACGATATGTCGCACATGCGTGCTGGCGGGGTCTTCACGAAGTCACTCACGTGACTCCAAAGTAAAATTGGCCATTAAAGGACTAATATCAATATATGAATGCAGTACTGATTTTGTCGTCAGGTCCATTAAAGTCGGCAGGACTTAATTTGGCAAATGCATTTCTTTTCATTTATTACTGTGGAGTGCTGATAAGTGGATGATCCGTGGACCATCCTTGATAAGACTTTGCTGGCTTTACGTTGTACTAAACGTTATTCCCTTATCATGTATGACTGTAAATGAATGAATGAATGAATAAGTTTATTGGCCAAGTATTCATATACAAGGAGTTTGGCTCGGTGCCCCATCCGCAAGTGACGACATGGATCGATTGTAAGCCTGCTTTGTCTTTCTGCTGGGGTTACACAAGAAGCTGGAGAAACTCAGCGGGTGCAGCAGCATCTAAGGGGCGAAGGAGATAGGCGACGTTTCGGGTCGAGACCCTTCTTCAGACTGGTCAGGGATCAGGGAAACGAGAGATATAAACAGTGATGTGGAGAGATAAAGAACAATGAATGAAAGATATGCAAAAAAGTATTGATGATAAGGGAAACAGGCCATTGTAAGCTGTTTGTGGTGTGAAAATGAGAAGCTAGTGCGACTGGGGAGGGGGGGGGGGGGGAGATGGAGAAGGAATGTCAGGGCCCGAGGGCTGAGGGAGAGGTGGGGAGGGGTGGGGGCAGTCTGGGTTAACAGAATTGAGAAAATTCTGCTGATCAGTCTTTCTGCTGACTGGTTGGCATGCGACAAAAAGCTTTTCACTGTACATGTGACGATAAACTGAACTGAACTGAACTGAACTGAATTAATGTAGAACATAGAAAGGTACAACACAGGAACAGGCTCTTCGGTGCAAAAAATAATGGCATGATAAACTTTTCTTATCTGCCTGCATATCCGTCCATTCTCTGAATACACTGCAATGGCCAGGAAGCGAGCCGGTAAAATCACTCATCTCTGACCCTTCTCATCTTGGCCACAAATTTTTTGCCGTACATCCCTCTGGAAGGCGACTCCGGAAGTCAAAGCCACAGCCAGAAACAAAAACAGCTTTTTCCCGCGAGGAGTAGCTCTACTCTGTGTCGCTCTTCCAGGGAGATGCTAAATGCAATTCGTTGTCTCTGTACTGTACACTGACAATGACAATTAAAAATTGAATCTTGAATCTTGAATCTACTCAATAACCAAATGTCTGTTGCCCCCTTTTGCTCTGGTATTTTATTTCATTCACATGTTTAAACTGTAATGTTTTATTATTAATGTTTCATTAATAATGAAAGGAATAATAATTAATAAGGAAAGACATCCTTGCCATAGAGGGGGTACAGAGAAGATTCACCAGACTGATTCCTGGGATGTCAGGACTTTCATATGAGGAAAGATTGGATAGACTCGGTTTGTACTCGATGGAATTTAGAAGATTGAGGGGGGATCTTATAGAAACCTACAAAATTCTTAAGGGGTTGGACAAGCTAGATGCTGGGAGATTGTTCCCGATGTTGGGGGAGTCCAGAACAAGGGGTCACAGTCTAAGGATAAGGGGGAATTCCTTTAGGACCGAAATGAGGAAAACATTCTTTACACAGAGAGTGGTGAGTCTCTGGAATTCTCTGCCACAGAAGGTAGTTGAGGCCAGTTCATTGGCTATATTTAAGAGGGCGTTAGATGTGGCACTTGTGGCTAAAGGGATCAGGGGGTATGGAGAGAAGGCAGGTACGGGATACTGAGTTGGATGATCAGCCATGATCACATTGAATGGCGGTGCAGGCTCGAAGGGCCGAATGGCCTACTCCTGCACCTATTTTCTATGTTTCTATGTTTCTATGTTTTATGTATCATTCTTAATTGTTACAGTATGTCTCATTGTCACTTGCGAGCGGAGCACCAAGGCAAATTCCTTGTATGTGTACATACTTGGCCAATAAACATTCATTCATTCATCCATTTAGTATCCATGTGTCTATCTAAAATACACAATTTTCGTAACTCTCGCCACTGTCACCCTTGGCAGCGCATTCCAGGCATGCATCAACCTCTGCGTAAAAAACATTGTGTCATCCGCATCTTTCACCATCCTCCTGATCGCCTCATCTCCAGGTAGACAGAAAAACAACTGGCTACAAAAAATCAAACTACATTGGGAACAAATGGCTTCAGAGAATGTTGCCAGGACTAGGGGGGGCGCTGAGCTATTGGGAGAGGTTGAGCAGGCTGGGTCTCTATTCCTTGGAGCGCAGGAGGATGACGGGTGATCCTATAGCGGTGTATAAAATCATGAGAGGAATAGATCGGGGAGATGCACAAAGCCTCTTGCCCAGAGTAGAGGAATCGAGGACCAGAGGACCCAGGTTTAAGGTGAAGGGGAAAAGATTCAATAGGAATCTGAGGGGTAACTGTTTTCACACAAAGGGTGGTGGGCGTATGGAACGAGCTGCCAGAGGAGGTAGTTGAGGTTGGGACTATCCCAACTTTTAAGAAACAGTTAGACAGATACATGGATAGGACAGGTTTGGACCAAGCGCAGGCAGGTGGGACATGTTGTCCGGTGTGGGCAAGTTGGGCTCATCATTCACCCAGCACTAGGGTAGATAGTCAGGACCCCCCCCCCAGGGTGGAAATGCCCAACACTAGAGGGCAGCGATGAGACGGGGGAAGTTTAATGGAGATGTGTTGTGCAAGTCTTTTTACACAGAGGGTGGTGGAGGCATAGAACACATTGTCAGGTTGGGTTGCCAACTGTCCCGTATTAGCCGGGACATCTTGTATATTGGGCTAAATTGGTTTGTCCCATACTGGACCGCCCTTGTCCCGTATTTGACCACTACTATTCGGGTCGAGGGGACTGTTGGGTCGGAGTGCCGCGTCCGGCCCCGCCTCACCCGTCCCAACGTAGTGCAGCCCGTGGAGCGCAGCAGCAGCAGCGCCTCGCCCGTGGCCGTCGGTCGGCAGCCCGGCCAGCTGCCCGACCTTCGGACCTTCGCTTACTGCCGACACCACCACCACCCCTCCTTCTCACGGCCGATCATCGGTTCAAGTGTTGGACGGGGCGCCGGATTTTGCGCGCGCCTCCAGCACCTGGGCCAAAACTCTTCAACTGGCCCCTGCCGGCTGGGCTTTGTGTGCAGTCCAGCACCCGAGCCAACTCATCATTCACCCAGCCACGGCCGAGTCGGTCAACGAATTGCTGTCAGGAATTTGTCCCTTATTGGGTGTGAGAAAGTTGGCAACCCTATTGTCAGGGGTGATGGTGGAGCAGATATGATCTGGCATTTAAGAGGCTATTGGATAGACACTTGGAAGTTCAGGGAATAGAGGGATCTGGATCCTCTACAGGCAGATCAGATCATTCTAACGGCATTCTAACGGCAGACTGATTCCTGGGATGTCAGGACTGTCTTATGAACAAAGACTGCATAGACTCGGTTTAGACTCTCTAGAATTTAGGAGATTGAGGGGGGATCTTATAGAAACTTACAAAATTCTTAAGCGGTTGGACAGGCTAGATGCAGGAAGATTGTTCCCGATGTTGGGGAGGTCCAGGACAAGGGGTCACAGCTTAAGGATAAGGGGGAAATCCTTTAGGACCGAGATGAGAAGGACTTTTTTCACACAGAGAGTGGTGGGTCTCTGGAACTCTCTGCCACAGAGGGTAGTTGAGGCCAGTTCATTGGCTATATTTAAGAGGGAGTTAGATGTGGCCCTTGTGGCTAAGGGGATCAGAGGGTATGGAGAGAAGGCAGGTACGGGATACTGAGTTGGATGATCAGCCATGATCATATTGAATGGCGGTGCAGGCTCGAAGGGCTGAATGGCCTACTCCTGCACCTAATTTCTATGTTTTTCTATGTTTCTATAATATTCAGTATAAAATTGTGGGGTAAAGGTCCTGTTCCTGTGCTGTCCTATTCTATATGTTCATAAGTTCATAAGTTCTAGGAGCAGAATTAGGCCATTAGGCTCATCAAGTCTAATCCGCCATTGAATCATGGCTGACCTATCTTTTCCTCTCAACCCCATTCTCCTGCCTTCTCCCCATAACCCCTGACACTCGTACTAATCAAGAATCTGTCAATCTTCATTTCAAACATACCCAATGACTTGGACTCCACAGCCATCTGTGGCATTGAACTCCACAGATTTGTCATCCTCTAAGGAATTCCTCCTCATCTCCTTTCCAAAGGCACATTGTATTATTCTGAGGCTATGCCTATGATCCTAGACTCTCTCACTGGTGGAAACATCCTCTGAACATCCACTCTATCCAGACCTCTCACTATTCGGTACGTTTCAATGAGGTCACCCCATCATCCTTCTAAACTCCAGCGAGTACAGGCCCAGTGCCGTCAACCCGCTCATCATATGCTGAAGATAAGATACAAAAAGCTGGAGTAACTCAGCGGGACAGGCACCATCTCTGGAGGTAGACAAAAGTGCTGGAGATACTCAGCGGGTGCAGCAGCACCTATGGAGCAAAGGAAATAGGCAACGTTTCGGGCCGAAACCCTTCTTCAGACTGATGTGGGGTTGGGGGGGGAAGGGGGGGGAGGAGGGGGGGGGAGCATCTCTGGAGAGAAGGAATGGGTGACGTTTCAGGGTGAGACTCTGCTTCAACCCATTTATTCCTGGGCTTATTCTCGATGTTCTGTGATTGTGTTGAGCATACAGACCTTGAATACGTTGGACAACTGTGCATCCATGAGTGCAAGCTTGGCTTCGGAGTTTTCTCGGAGAAGGCTCCACAACTCTGCTGACCCAGGGTGACCTGTGACAACAAAAACCTAATGTATTAAGAGGTGGGTTTCAGAGCAGCAAATTAACAGGAGACCGAGGAGAGATCTGATCGGTATTTATAAATTACTGCAGGCTGCGATAGGCTAGACCATCTGAATCTTTTCCCCAAGGGTGGAAATGCCCAGAGGGTTAGAGGTAGAAAGATTTTTAAAAGATGTACGAGCCACATCGATCCGCATACACAAGTCATCCCCGTACACCAGCACAACCTTACACACGAGGGACAATTTACAATCTTTACCAAAGCCAATTAACCTACAAACCTGTACGCCTTTGGCATGTGGCAGGAAAACGGAGCACCCGGCAAAAACCCACGCTGTCACGGGGAGAATGTACAAACTCCATGCAGACAGCACCCGTAGTCGGGATCGAACCCGGGTCTCTGGCGCTGCATTCACTGTAAGGCAGCAACTCTACCGCTGCGCCACCGTGACCGCCCCAACCTTACACATGTGTTCTACCCTACACATTAGGGACAAATAACCTAAGCCAATTAACCTACAAACCTGCACGTCTTTGGAGCGTGGGAGGAAACCGGAGCACCCGGGGAAAACCCACGCAGGTCACAGGGAGAATGTGCAAACTTCATACAGACAGCACCTATAGTCAAGATTGAACCCGGGTCTCTGGCGCTGTGAGGCAGCAACTATACCGTGACACCCACTAGTGGTTCCCGAGAGGATAAACACAGACTAGAGGGGCTTTGAAAACACTCCAAGGTTGCATAGTAACTATTGCAGATTCGTGAAATAACCCAATTTAAACTCTTCATCTGCTATCCTGGAGATTTGAACTCAAATTAGCAAATTTATACCAATTATATTATTTTTTAATATTTCCATACATCGTGGAACAAAGACTTTTCAACTTATTAAGTTGACCGGCTCACAGAGGAATTTTCCCTTTCCCCTGACTCTCAGTCTGAGCAAGAGTCCCGACCCGAAACATCACCTAATCCTTTTCTCCAGCCATGTTGCCTGACCCACTGAGTTGTACCAATCTTCGGTTTAAACCAGCATCTGCAGTTCCATCCTACACGTTCCCCACTCGTTCTGCTTGCAAACTATTCTTGCCCCGTTCCCATCAATAGACAATATACAATAGACAATAGGTGTAGGAGTAGGCAATTTGGCCCTTCGAGCCAGCACCGCCACTCAATGTGATCATGGCTGATCATCCCCCATCAGTACCCCGTTCCTGCCTTCTCCCCATATACCACTGACTCCGCTATTTAAAAAAAACCCTATCTAGCTCCCTCTTGAAAGCATCCAGAGAACCTGCCTCCACCGCCCTCTGAGGCAGAGAATTCCACAGACTCACCACTCTCTGTGAGAAAAAGTGTTTTCTCGTCTCCGTTCTAAATGGTTTACTCCTTATTCTTAAACTGTGGCCCCTGGTTCTGGACTCCCCCAACATCGGAAACATGTTTCCTGCCTCTAGTGTGACAAGCCCTGAACAATCGTGGTCACAACCTCCTTCAGATTCCAGCGCTCACTATCACATGAGGGGCAATTGACAGTGGACTTTTACCAGCCTGTCTATGCTTGAGATATGGGAAGAAATTGGAACGCCCTTTGGAAAACCTGCAGAGTTTTGTCCCGGGCCGCGCGACGTCGCATGCAAAGTCCAGCGCCCCATCCAACTCATGAACCGATGATCGGCCATGAGAAGGAGGGGCGGTAGTATCGGCGGTAAGCGAAGGTCCGGGCTGCCGACCGATGGGGCCACGGGCGAGGCGCCGCTGCTGCTGCTGCTGATGCACTCTATGGGCTGCACTACGTCGGGACGGGTGAGACGGGGCCAGACGCGGCGATCTGACCCGACAGTATCCTCGCCCCGAGTAGTAGCAGTCTCATACGGGACAACGGCGGTCCCGTATAGGGACAAACCAATTTAGCCCAATATACGGGATGTCCCGGCTAATACGGGACAGTTGGCAACCCTAGCCAGAGGTCAGGATTGAACCTTGGTCACTGGAGCAGTGAGGCAGCAGTTCTCATCCGGTGCGCACTGTGCCACACGTGGGCGTTTACTTTAACTGTGGGCCTTGGAAGAAAGCAGGGATCCTCAGCATATTATGTGCCAGCTGGCCCATTCAAAGGGACAGCGCTAATCCCTCCTCAGCTCCGTGGAGAGAGATTTGCCTTGTGTTACAATCTCCAAACATGCAGTGACTAACAACTGCCTGTTGACGCTACCTCCCACATAGTCAACTTTCTTGACATCAACCCGATCTAATGTGTGGTCGTTATGAATGACCAAACTTACTGTCCCAAGAGCTGTGATTGTCCCACCATTCTTAACCGCTTAGAGAAGAGAATTTCCAATTCCTATTGCTATCTGCGTTAAAATGTATCCAAAACTTTCATGGATTTGAAGATCATGCCCCTTGTTTACTTCAGTCCATCAGAGGAAATAGTTTCTCCATTTCACCCCCATCAGAGCCATTTAGTCTTCCAAACAGCTTAATTACTTCAGTGTAAAATCTTCCATTTTCAAGCCAATAGTTTCAATCTCCTCATAGTTTAACTCTACTAATCCAGGAATAATAGGAGTGGATCTACAATGCATCCCGTATAAAAATCAACAGATCGACCCACCAAAGCAAGGTCCAAACCTCAGTTCACCAGAACAAAACGTGCACCTTAACATTCCAGACTTTGGGTTTCACGTTGGCTTGGTATTATTGCCTGGAGGATTTCATAGTTTATGCAATAATCATTAATCAATCCTGGCCAGTCCCCTAATTTTCTGAAGAAGGGTCTCGACCCGAAACGTCGCCCATTCCTTCTCTCCATAGATGCTGCCTCACCCCCTGAGTTTCTCCAGCATTTTTGTCTTCCAAAATTTTGCAGAAATATCCAAGACGAGCAGACTAGTTCCAAAACAATTGACCAATTTACAAATGAAACTAACAAAATGAGTCACTCCTGACTAGTGAAATAGTGAACACATGGGATTAGGGCATTTCCCATGTGAGTCATCCTTGAGAATGCATTAGTGGACTCATGGGATTTGGGTGTTCCCCAAGCCAAACCAGTTCACGCTAATCCAGCACTACTCCACTAAGAGCACTAACAGCAGCTACAGTTTCTTCCCAGCTGTTATCAGGCAACTGAACCATCCTACCAACAAACTAGAGAGCGGTCCTGAGCTTCTATCTCAAGAGTTCAAGAGACATTTATTGTCATGTGCACCAATTGGTACAGTGAGATTTGAGTTACCAGACAGCCATACGAATAAAAATAACACAAAACATGATAGAATTTAACATGAACATCCGTCTCAGTCATCTTCCTCTTTGTTAGCCCGTGGCCGGGGCCTTTGAGCGCTCTGCAGTCGCCGCTACGGACGGCCCGATGATCGGAGCTCGTGCGTCGGAACGGAAGAACACTCTCGGCGGCTTGGAGTTTCCGAATCGGCCGCTTCCTACCGGAGACCGCGGCTCCCGAAGTCCACAGGCCGAGCTGGGCGGAGCTCCAACACTGGCGATCCTCGGCAAAAGATCCGCGATGGTAAAAGTCAGCGCCGCCCGCGGCTGGAAACCCCGCAAACCACAGCTCCACGAGGTAATCAGCAGGCCCAACACTCCGGAGCTCCAACACGACGATCCCCGGTAAGGCATCGCCCGCTCCCCGATGGTAATTCAGTGCTGCGCCGCTGCTGAAGCTCTGGCCGGTCCCCGGCAGGAAAGGCCGCGCCAATCCAGATTGTAGGCTGCAAGGAGGAGGGGGGGGGGGCGAAGGTGCGACTCGGAGAGTAGACGCATCCTCGACCAGGTAGTGACTGGGAAACGGTTTCCCCCTTCCTCTCCCCACCTCCCCCACATAAAAAAGACGGAGAAACCTCCAGGAACATACTTTTAAACAGACTAAAAATAACAAAAATGATGAAAGGACAAACAGACTACTGGCGAGGCGCCAACCAATCGGAGACCCACTACCTCATTGGAGACCCTCGGACTATCTTTGATCGGACTTTAATGGGCACTTTGCACTAAATGTTATTCATTTTATTTCCTTTATCGTGTAACTTTACACTATGGATGGTTTAATTGTAATCACGTATTGTCTTTCCACTGACGGGTTAGCACGCAACAAAAGCACTTCACCGTACCTCGGTGGACGTGACAATAAGCTGAACTAAACTCAAGATATTTCAGATCATTGGGTCCTAGCCCGAAACACCCCCAAGTCATGCTCTCCAGAGATGCTGCCTGACACGCTGAGTTACTCCAGCACGTTGTTGCTTTTTTTGTAAACCAGCATCTGCAGTTCCTCGTTTCTCTCAGATCTGTTCTCGTTGTGACCGTCCCAGTGAAGTATATTTTGTGTATTTGTTTCCCAGGAAAGTTGCCACATAAAGATAACATTTAACGGGAAACTACACGGAATGCTTTAATGGTTGTTAAACATCGCCAAGCACCTTGTCTGTCAACAGATAAACCATAGAATAAAACCAGAAAATGCCGGAGCTACTCAAGAATTTCGAGAGTTTGTCTGAAACGCTTCATCTTGAAGAAATTAGATCCCTACTAGGCAAAGTAGACCAATTCTCAAAGACTTGCTCTCCTTTTATCAACTTTTTGCAAGCATATGGTTAGCAATGTTACAAAATTTTGAGATTTTAAAAATCAAGTCTGCAATTTATCCCATCAGATAAAGCATAAAAAGAAGTTTAATTTGACATCTAATTCACTTTCATATCTTCAGTATTAAGAAAGTTATGGCCATTTTCATACTCGGAAATGAGCATCTTGCTTCCCATTGCCTTTCAATTGACTTAACTCAAAAGCTGTGATCTGGAAAAGTTAAAAGTCCATAACTTTCTTAAAAATTAAGAGAACTCAATGAAATTTTCAGTTATTATAGATTGAAACATTCTGAAACAAATATTAAACAATCTTACTTGGATTACCTGAAATTAAAGCATATAATTAGTTAGTTATCTAATTGTAGCTAATTACAAAATTCAATGAGTAGATCTAAACATCTATCAATTTCTTAAGAAAAGATAAACTTTTTTAAAATTGCCAAAGTGTCCAAATAACATTCACACAATAATCCACAATATAACATAATTTTTAAATCTAATTTTCATGAATTTCTGGGCCAAATGGAAGGAATTTAGTGTTTTATGCCTGTAAATTAACGGCCATTTAAATCAACTAGCGAGTCAACTAGCGAGTAGAATGCGGTGGATTAGAACGTTGCGGTTAGCGGTGAAGTCGGGGGGAAAAATACTGGGGGTTCATACAGTTTTTGGGGACCCCATTTCGCAACATAAAAATATTATTAATGCCTCCCGAAAAACCAACTTTTAATATAAAAATAAAGTATTTACCTTTTTTTCTCCCCTACGGAAAATGCTTCCGGTTGTCTGCGCTCACGGCTTTTGAAGGTGATTTTTAAATTACTCTAGTTAATAAATAATGTAGAGTAATTTTAAAATACCACCATTCATGAAATGTCGGAGCGATTTTTCTTCAGCAACCAAATCGCCCGACATTGATCGATTTGTCCTGCCTGTTGAAAAACGGCACTTTAAGCCCGCCCCCCTCTGCAAGGCGCAAAAGTCACGCACACGGGGAGCGGCAGAAGTGCAGCGCCGGTAAAGGTACGTTTTGTAACATACCTAATATGGTGCAACATAACATAACCTCAGAAATTAAATGGTTTAGAACCGGGTGACGGATGGGCAAAAATACGAAATAGGTAGATCTCTCCTAATCTCTCTTTTCTTTACTTTCTCCTTCTATTTAAATCTTTTCAGCTTCTCTTCTATGTCCTTTATTTATTTTGCTATCTGTTTCTACTTGCTTGTCTATCTATTCCGGCACTCTTTATTTCTTTTTTCTTCCACTGTTCTTTTATTATTAAATCAAAAGTATGAAGTTGTACAAGAATGGAAATATGTATGTATGTATTAGGTACTCAAGTACCACACTATTGTACTTACTTCTAACAAAAATAAACAAAAAAAAACAAAAAAAAAGGATTTCGAGAGAGACAGGGTTATCATTTCATCTTGGTAACTTTTCATCAGAAAAATGATGAAAAATGAGGCTTAGAAAAATGGAAGAACATTCTTGGTAGAAGTATATTAAATTGTGAGAGGCGGCGCAGTGGTGCAACGGTAGAGTTGCTTCCTTACAGCAATTACAGCGCCAGGGACCCGGGCTCGATCCCGACTATGGGCGCTTGGTTGTACGGAGTTTGTACGCTCTCCCCGTGACCTGCGTGGGTTTTCACCCAGATCTTCAATTTTCTCCCACACTCCAAAGACGTACAGGTTTGTAGGTTAATTGGCTTGGCAGAAATGTAAATTGCCCCTAGTGTGTGTAAGGATAGTGCTAGTGTACGGGGGTCGCTGGTCGGGGAGGACTCGCTGGGCTGAAGGGCCTGCTTCAACACTGTAACTCCCAACTAAACTGAACTAAACTAAGGCACATGTAAGGGTAGACAGTCAGAATCATTTTCTCAGGGTGGAAATGTCTAGAGGGCATGTTTAGTCCGGGCAGGTTTATTAACCTGAGTCTAAAGAGGGCCTGGAAAGCATTGCCAGCGGTGTTGGTGGACACGGGGACATGAAGGCCATTAAGAGGCTATGAGATAGAAACATGGAAGTTCAGTTCTTTATTAATATTAGTGCAACACCGGAAATAAATATTTAATTATGCCCATCTCATGAGAGGAATAGATCGGGTATAAGCACAGAGTTTCTTGCCCAGAGTAGGGGAATCAAAAACCAGAGGGGTAACATTTTCACTCAAGGGGTGGTGGGTGTATGGAACGAGCTGTCGGAGGGGGTGGTGAGGCAGTTACTATCGCAACGTTTTAAGAAACATTTAGACAGGTACATGGATGGGACAGGTTTACAGGGATGTGGGCCAAATGTGGGCAGGTGGGGCTAGTGCAGATAGGACTTGTTGGCCGGTGTGGACAAGTTGGGCTGAAGAGCCTGTGACAGGGGTCAGGGGTTATGAGGAGTCGGCAGGAGAATGGGGTTGAGAGGGAAAGATACACCAGCAATGATTGAATGGTGGAGTCCACTTGATGGGCAGAATGGCCGAATTCTACTCCTAGAACTTATGATGGATGCCAAATGTATTTCCAATTAATTGAAGTTGAACTTGTGAATGGCGGAGTTGCTCCTACAACTGATGAACTCTATAACTCTATGACCCAACGTAATGCGGTCTGACCCCATTTCTTACTGTAGCTGCTCGTTGATTAGCAATGGCCCCACATCAATGTTCCATGGCCAGTTGTTATCGATTCCATAGAAGTCCAGTTCCTGGTGCCCTCCCGGTTATTGATCACGGTGTTCCCTGACCTCCTTTGGGGCCGGTTCCAGGGCTGTACGAAGCAACACGCCAAGATCCTCCCTTGATCGGTCCAGTGGTTCCGGGGCTCATGGTCTCCCAAGCTGATCAGATGAGACTTCCAGGACCATTGCTTTGGAGCTCCAGAGTGACAGGATCGTAAAATGGAATCCACGCTCCTTAAGCCGCCACCAAATTTGCTGCCAACTTTTCTTTTCTTGCCAATCAGTGTACGTTTTGTAAGCAGCAGTTGTGTGCTATAACCAAATTACCTCATTACTATGCACCATTATGATTTAAGTGCGGTTGTCATTTGATGCATCACTACTGTACAAACTCTGGATCCTTATACGATACACACAAGTTATTTTTCCAGGGCCGTGCAGCGGTTAAGTGAAAGCACTTGAAGTAGAGACCATCTTTCTCTTCCTGACAAGAACTGGATTACTCCTACGGAGAAAGCGAATCTCCATCACGGCTAGATCTGTCACATGAACCAACCACCTTGAAATGAAGAAGTCTGAAGAAGGACCTGAAACGTCACCCATTCCTTCTCTACAGAGATGCTGCCTGTCCCGCCGAGTTACTCCAGCATTTTGTGTCTATCTTCGGTTTAAACCAGCACCTGCAGTTCCTTCATACACATTGAAACAAAGGACAGGAAGGCTCACCAATGCCTTTACTTCCTCAGCAGACTGAGGAAATCCGACATGTCTCCAATAACTCTTACAAACTCCGATAGGTGCTCCATAGAAAGCAAATTGGAGGAACAGCAACTTGAAACCCAATTATATGAATATTGATTTCTCTAAATTCAAGTAAGCTTTGTATTCCTTCTCTCACCATCCCCTCCCCCATCCTTGCCGACGTACTAGTGTCAATGTCAACCCGCTGAGTTTCACTGTTTGTAACCACTCGTTATCACCTCCACAGCCAACAATTGAACATTGTGGGCTCCACCTTTCCTCGATCACCGTTGTTGGCTTTGACTTGCTCCTTTCATCCCTTTCACTCATTTGATCCCTGCACCTTTTCGTGCCTTTGTAGTTCCCCTCTCCCCTGAAGAAGGGTCTGAAGACTGAGTCTGAAGAAGAAACGTCACCTATTTCATCTTATTCTCCCTCGGGTATAATTTCATATATAATTTATTTTGTCATATGAGCAAAAAACATAGATTAACTCATTCACCCCTAAATAATTTCATTCACCCTTTGGTGAACCATTCACCAGTTTAAGCACTGCACTGGGATGGTCCACCACACATATCAGATGTCCCGCCATTGACACGCCACGCTGCACTGAACAAAAGCATTCAACATAATCAAAGACTTGTCCCACCCCACCGGTCATCCCTTCTCAGTCTCCCATTGGCAGAAGATACAGAAGCACACACCACCGGACTCAGCAACAGCTTATCAGACTATTATCAGACTACTGAACGGTCTTTCCAAAAGCTTGGTACCTGTCCCATTCACCTCTACCCCATTGCGGACATTGGACTTTGTCTCTGGAACTGGTGCACTACAATGCTGAGAACCATATTCTGCACTCTGTATCTTCCCCTTTGCTCTACCTATTGTACCTGAGTTTAGCTTGATTATATTATTGCGTGGTATTCTGATCTGATCTGACTGGATACCTTTCAAACAAGGCTACGCGCACTGTACCTCGTTACAGGTGCCAATAATAAATTTAAGCCTAATCCTAAACCAAATATTCAATGCGGATTAAGCATTTAGACAAACAGGCTCCTGCATTCAACAACTCTTCAGGTTGGCTTATCCTTGTATTATTGGCTTCTTATTGTGTGTGAGAATACACCTTACACTAACATTTTTCACAACAGGGATTAATGCCGAGCTGTAAATTAGCTGAGAATCTCTCGTTCTTGACATTAGAGTTTACTTAGTACATAATGTCATACACATAATAATTTGGGAGTTCCTACATAATGAGCCCATTAGGGTGCATTAGGACTTCGCCGGAGGGTTGACTAGAAGTGATGTTTAGTTTTGGAGAGCATAAATACTGTTGCTGTAATCATTCAATTATGTTGCTTCTAATATTTTTTTTTTGCAAAGTGACAATGAATAATAGCAAGCACCCATGGTGGTCGTGAATTTTTGAATCCAAGAAATTTGACCACCCAACGTGTATTAATTAATGCTTCACTGGATACAATTCTGGGAAATGTCATGGGAAAATTGACAAAAGACATCTTAAATAATTGAAAAATGATTCAAAGTATTATGACAACCAGCTGCAGAAATGACATGAGTTGCGCAAAATGGAAAACAAAGAGAAAAATGTGTCTTATCATTTGCCTTTGTTCCACCTATCTGTCAATTAACTCCCCCCCCCCCGCAATCCTCCCCCCACACACACACCTGTATCCACCTTTCACTTGTACATCTCCTGTATATCGGCGAGACCAAGCGGTTGTTTCGATGAACACCTCCGCTCAGTCTGCCTAAACCTACTGTACCTGATCTCCCGGGTTCTCCACACTATCACTCCCCGCCCCAGTCCCACACTGACCCTTCTGTCCTGGGCCTCCTCCATTGTCAGAGTGAGGCTCAGCACAAATTGGAGGAGCAGCACCTCATATTCCGCTTGGGCAGCTTACACCCCAGCGGTATGAACATTGACTTCTCCAACTTCAAGTAGCCCTTGCTTTCCCTCTCTCTCCATCCCCTCCCCCCTTCCCAGTTCTCCAACCAGACTTACTGTCTCCGCCCCCATTCTTTCTTTGTCCCGCCCCCTCCCCTGACATCAGTCTGAAGAAGGGTCTCGACTTGAAATGTCACCCATTCCTTCTCTCCAGAGATGCTGCCTCACCCGCTGAGTTACTCCAGCATTTTGTATCCACCTATCACTTGCCTGGCTTTGTCCGTCCACTCCCACCCCACCCTCAGCATCTCTATTATCCAGTTTTCTATTACCTTACTATTTTCCTAATACCCATTTATCGTTCTTTTATTATCTATCACTATTACCTTTTTATTTATTATTAATAATAATATCAATTATCCTACTACCACCAATCTGAAGAAGGGTCCTGACTTGAAACGCCACCTATCCATGTTCTCCAGTGATGTTGCCCAACATGCTGAGTTACTCCAGCACTTTGTGTCATTATGTCGTAAACCAGCACCTGCGGCTCTTTGTGCCTGGGTGAAATAGAATGCTTTGTTCTCCAGCAAGAATTTTTTAAAAATGATAATTTGGAATTTCTTTGCAAGTTTTAACAGCCCAATTTTTGATAGTAAATTTCTTGTTTTTCAATTCTACAAATTCATTTTATATTTTATGGTATTGGCGTTGGATTATGATTGTCATGTGTACTGATATGCAGTGAAAAACCTTGGTTGCGTGCTACCCAGTCAAATCATACTATACCTGAGTACTATCAAGGCAATACACAAGTACACAACGAATAGCAGCGTACAGAATATAGTGTCACATCATTTTAACGTTAGTTACAAAGAAAGTGCTGATGAAAAAAAAACCGCAGGGGCTGCAATGAGGTAGGTTGGGAGATCATGACTACAATCGTAGCTTACAAGAGTACCATTCAGTAGTCTGATAACAGCACGGAAGAGGCTGATGGATTCAAGACAGAGTTAGATATAGCTCTAAGGGCAAACTGAATCAAGGGATATGGGGAGAAAGCAGGAACGGGGTACTGATGTTTTTCTCATCTCGGTCCTAAAAGATTTCCCCCTTATCCTTAAACTGCGACCCCTTGTTCTGGACTTCCCCAACTTCGGGAACAATCTTCCTGCATTTAACCTGTCCGACCCCTTAAGAATTTTGTACGTTTCTATAAGATCCCCCCTCAATCTTCTAAATTCTAGCGAGTACAAGCCGAGTCTATCCAGTCTTTCCTCATATGAAAGTCCTGACATCCCAGGAATCAGTCTGGTGAACGTTCTCTGTACTCAATACCCAGTCTAGAATAGCCTGCTCTCTCGTTGGTTCCTCTACATGTTGGTTTAGAAAACTATCCCACATACATTCCAAGAAATCATCTTCCTCAGCATCCCTGCCAATTTGATTCACCCAATCTATATGTAGATTAAAGTCACCCATTATAACTGTTTTACCTTTGTTGCACGCATTTCTAATTTCATGTTTGATGCCATCCCCAACTCCACTACTACTGTTAGGTGGCCTGTACACAACTCCCACTAGCGTTTTCTGCCCCTTAGTGTTTTGCAGGGGGGGGGGGGGTGGTAGAGAGCGATGAAATGCTGTGGTTATACTTGTACTGTACTGTGGCCAAAAATGAATTTCACTGTACATCAGTACGTGTGACAAAATAAAGTACCATTGTACAAGGAAAACATTTGATGCCAGAAGAGGTCTTCTAATGGTTGAGAAGTGTGGAACTTATCTGTAAGCTGCTTCTTCTTCTTCTTTCGTGTGGCGTGCACAGCCTAAAGTTGTTGGACAACATCTTCTATTTGATCTTCCGTTTGTCCACATCGAGTTGATTGCATAAAAAAAAATAATAAGAAGAAAAAAAAATGTTGCGGCCTTGTCCAGTTGCCATTGTGGCAGCTCCATTGCCATGCTGTGAGAACGGAGAGGATGAGGAGGA
The DNA here is from genome assembly GCA_963514005.1 of Raja brachyura. The sequence goes on from OY740799.1 coordinate 7,129,183, forward strand.
GTTTCTTCCCAGAGGCCATTCGGACTGTAAACTCCTATCTCACCAGGGACTAACTCTACTAACTTACTGTACACAATACCGCCCACCAATATTTAATATGAAAAAGAACATGTGATTCTGTTTGTAGTTTCTTGGTTGTTTGTTTTTTGCACAAAGTCCACAGGCACGGCCACTTTTCATTTCACTGCACATCCCGTATGTGTATGTGACGAATAAACTTGACTTGATTAGTGGAAACAGGGCAGACCACGTGAAGGTTGCAATCTTCCACCCCATCTGTAAGCTTTAACAAATGTCATGGTACTTTGATAATTTCTACTAAGTGTGCTCGAAGCCTTGGCTTCAAAGAACTCAGGGGATCATGTTGTCTTTGGAAAATTCTGCATAGATCAAGGAGCCAAGGAAAATATAGGATTTTCCTTCTAAAGAATTATTAACGTAATCAAGCCTAACATCTTTAAATCTGGGAAACATGTTCTTCTCAAACTAGATTTGATGAGATAAATTGTTACGTAGTTTTATCAAGATGAGAAGGGAACATTTAAATGGTGTTAGAGTAATCCTATTTTAATTTAGGCCGTCAGCTGTTTCTGTTGTAGTTTCATTGAAAACTTTCGTCTTTTGCCTTTTGATAAGGTCCCACACAGGAGATTATAGTGGGCAAAATTAGAGCACATGGTATTGGGGGGTAGGGTATTGACATGGATTGAGAATTGGTTGGCAGACAGGAAACAAAGAGTAGGAATGAACGGGTCCCTGTCAGAATGGCAGGCAGTGGCGAGTGGAGTGCCGCAAGGCTCAGTGCTGGGGCCGCAACTATTTACAATATATATTAATGATTTAGATGATGGGATTAAAAGTAACACTAGCAAATTTGCACATGACATAAAGCTGGGTGGCGGTGTGAACTGCGAAGAGGATGCTAGGAGGTTGCAGGGTGACTTGGACAGGTTGAGTGATTGGGCAGTTGTATGGCAGATGCAGTATAATGTAGATAAATGTGAGGTTATCCATGTTGGCGGCAAGGACAAGGAGGCAGATCATTATCTCAATGGTGTTAGACTAGGAAAAAGGGAAGTGCAATGAGACTTGGGTGTTCTTGTACACCAGTTACTGAAAGTAAGCATGCAGGTACAGTAGGCAATGAAGAAAGCTAGTGGCATGTTGGCCTTCATAACAAGAGGATTTGAGTATAGGAGTAAAGAGGTCCTTCTGCAGTTGTACAGGGCCCTGGTGAGACCACATATGGAGTATTGTGTGCAGTTTTGGTCTCCTAATTTGAGGAAGCACATCCTTGCAGTGCAGCGTAGGTTCACGAGGTTATTCCTGGGATGGCGCGACTGTCATATGAGGAAAGATTGGAAAGACTGGGCTTGTATTCACTGGAATTTAGAAGGATGAGAGGGAATCTTATAGAAACATATAAAATTATAAAAGGACTGGACAAGCTAAATGCAGGAAAAATGTTCCCAATAATGGGTTAGTCCAGAACCAGGGGCCACAGTCTAAGAATAAAGGGGAGGCCATTTAAAACGGAGATGAGGAAAAACTTTTTCACCCAGAGTGTTGTGAATCTGTGGAATTCTCTGCCTCAGAAGACAGTGGAGGCCAATTCACTGGATGTTTTCAAGAGAGAGTAAAACCCCTGTCCCACGGTAGGAGTTCATTCCAAGAGTTCTCCCGAGTTTGACCTGATTCGAACTCGGAGATTTACGGTAATGGCCACTCGTCGGTAGTTGGGGCTCTCGTGGACATTTTTCATCATGTTGAAAAATCTTCACGAGTCTTCCCGTGCTTACCTGCCGTTAGCGAGTCTTCCCGAATACCTGTCGTTAACGCTAAGAGAAGTCCCCGATATCCGACGTACCCACTACGTTCATTCTCCGTGCTTACCACGAGTTTGATTTTTTTCAAACTCGGGAGAGCTCTTGGAATGAACTCGTACCGTGAGACAGGGCTATGAGATAGAGCTCTAGGGGCTAGCAGAATCAAGGGATTATGGGGAGAAGGCCGGGACGGGTTACCGATTGTGGATGATCAGCCATGATCACAATAAATGATGGTGCTGGCTGGAAGGGCCAAATGGCCTCCCCCTGCACCTATTTTCTATGTTTCTACATTTCTATGTCTTATGCATTCTGTTGGGACTGAGATGATGTGGTTTCACGCTAGTTTTGTGAGATCTGGGAAGACAGATGCGAACAATGAGGAGACCATAGATTTGTTCAACGCTGGGAGAGGAGGGGACGGATGGTGCTGGTGGCTGGAGTCAATGCTAGCATTTATCCAGGCGGGCTTGTGTACAAAAACAGGGATATAATGCTGAGGCTCTGTAAGGCATTGGTCAGGCCGTATTTGCAATATTGTGAGCAATTTTAGGCACCATATCTGTGGAAGGATGTGTCAGCTCTCGAGAGGATCCAGAGGAAGTTTACAAGAATGATCCCAAAAATGAGTAGGTTAACCTATGATGAGCATTTGACCACACTGGGCCTGTATTAGCTGGAGTTTAGAAGAATGAGGGGGGACCTCATTGAAACGTACAGAATATGAAAGGCTGGATGTGGAGAGGATGTTTCCACTTTTGGGAGAGTCTAGGAGTGGAGGTCACAGCCTCAGAATTAAAGGACGTTCTTTTAGGAAGGAGACGAGGAGGAATTTCTTTAGTCAGAGGGTGGTGAATATGTGGATTTCTTTGCCACAGAAGGCTGTGGAGGCAAAGTCAATGGATATGTTTAAGGCAGAGATAGATTCTTGATTAGTACGGGTGTTCGAGGTTATGGGGAGAAGACAGGAGAATGGGGTTGGGAGGGATAGATAGATCAGCCATGATTAAATGGCGGAGTAGACTTGATGGGTGAATGGCCTAATTCTACTATCAGATATGATCTATGACCCATCCAGTCTGCGTCATTCAACAACCACCTATTTATACAAATCCTACACTCATCCCATTTTTTCTCCCCATATGTCCACTCACCTACATGCTCAGCACAATTTACAGTGGTCATTTCATCTATCAGCTGACTCTTCTTTACACTTAGACATACAGAGCAAAAATAGGCCCTTCGGCCTGCCGAGTCCAAGTGGACCAGCGATCACCCCATACTCTAGCGGTACCCTACACACACTAGGGAAAATTTACAATTTTACCAAAGCCAATTAACATACAAACCCGCACGTCTTTGGAGTGTAGGTGGAGGCCAGAGCCCCAGGAGAAAACCCACGCGGTCACAGGGAGAACGTACAAACTCCGTACAGCCAGCACCCGTAGTCAGGAATCGAACCTGTCTCTCCCTCCTAAACCCCTCTCTGTCGCTGTAAGGCAGCAACTCCACCGCTGTGCCGCCCCACTTATCACGGCAATTTGCGAGGAAATGGCAGCATCTAATGGGAAACCCACGCGGTTCAAAGGGAGAACGTGCAAAGTCGACACAGATGTCAGAATTGAACTCTGATCATGGGAGGCTGCAGCTCTTCTAACTACGCTACAGTGCCATCCCAATGTTGAGGACCATGTGAAGGTCAACATCTCTCAAAATAATCCAACCTCAGCTTCAACAAACATCTATTGTGTCAGCTCAGCTTTCAGCTGAAGAAAAGCGTGCTTGATGATCAAAAAGTCAAATCCAACCCATAGCTCATTGTGAACCAGACAGCAATCACCTCTGCCTTCTTGTTTACTTCTGCATATGGACCAGGCATCCAACAAGCACCTTGGTGGTGCCAGCCAACTTTTCCATCTGCAAAATCCTTAACATTTACTGGCAAGATGTGAACCAATTCCTTTTGATCCTGATTACCTGTGTTCAAAAGAAACAAGCTCCCTATTGAATACATATCCATTGATCAGATGTCACAGAGTCATACAGTGTGCCCTTCTGCCCAACTTGCCCACACCAGCCCACATCTACACCAATCCCACCTGCCAGCGTTTGGCCCATATCCCACTAAACCTGTCCTACCCATGTACTTGTCTAAATGTTTCTTAAACGTTGCAATGGTCCCTGCCTCAACTACCTCCTCTGGCAGCTCATTCCATACGCCCACCACCCTTTGTGTGAAAATGTTACCCCTCAGATCCCTATTACATCTTTCCCCCTTCACCTTAAACCTATGCCCTCTGGTTCTTGATTCCCCTACTCTGGCCAAGAGACTCTGTGCGTCTACCCGATCTAATCCTCACATGGAGACTCACATATCGCTCACAATGAACGGTCAATTCAACCACAGATAGGAGACAGCCACAGATGGGACGCTTGTCAAAAGGGCAATTGACTCTTCCAATTCATGAAAGTGGAGTTGCATTACGACAGACACAAAAGGCTGGCGTAACTCAGCGGGACAGGCAGCATCTCTGGAGAGGAGGAATGGGTGAGGTTTCGGGTCGAGACCCTTCTGCAGAATGACATCCCTGTTGACTCAACTGACAATGCCTGAGCAAAGTTTGCAGAAGAGCTCCGCGTTGATTGAGTTTTTATTGCAGCATGGTAAATGACTAAATATTGCGGTGATTTTTAAATGCCATCTGAACTCACAAACGCAGCGCAAATACGTTGATGGGAATCATTCTCCCATTATCAGTCCCTGCTGGGAGGATAATCAAATCTCACCGAAAATCCTATGAGCTCCATAATTGGATATACCATGGTTTTCCTATCCGCATGGTGTGCAGCGAAGGTTCACCAGACTGATTCCTGGGATGTCAGGACTGTCTTATGAACAAAGACTGCATAGACTCGGTTTATACTCTCTAGAATTTAGGAGATTGAGAGGGGACCTTATAGAAACTTACAAGATTCTTAAGGGGTTGGACAGGCTAGATGTAGGAAGGTTGTTCCCGATGTTGGGGAGGTCCAGGACAAGGGGTCACAACTTAAGGATAAGGGGGAAATCCTTTAGGACCGAGATGAGAAGGAATTTTTTCACATAGAGAGTGGTGGGTCTCTGGAACTCTCTGCCACAGAGGGTAGTTGAGGCCAGTTCATTGGCTATATTTAAGAGGGAGTTAGATGTGGCCCTTGTGGCTAAGAGCATCAGGGGGTATGGAGAGAAGGCAGGTACGGGATACTGAGTTGGATGATCAGCCATGATCATATTGAATGGCGGTGCAGGCTCGAAGGGCCGAATGGCCTACTCCTGCACCTAATTTCTATGTTTCTATGTTTCTATGTGTGATTTAACTTGGCTGTATATCATGGTGTGTAACATTGGCTAGACCTACTTGGACACAAGGATAAATGGGTTGAGGCCACCAATACCAATGTAGGGCAAAACCAGGGAGTGTTAGAAACACTCGGCTGGTCAGTCAGCATCCATGGAAAGAGAAACCAAGTTAACATTTCAATAGAACTGAGAAAGAGCAAAAAAAACATTTTTTTGTTTTGATATAAGGTAACCCTTGCATTCCCTCTTTCTCTTCTCCCCCCCCCCTCCCCCCCACACACGCACTAGTCATCCTGCCAGTTCCACTGTTTGCAGCCATATGTTCCTTCGTTATCACCTCTTCCACAGCCAACAATGGACCATTGTGGGCTCCACCTTGGTCATTGGTGCTGGCTCTGATTAGTTCTGAACCTTTCCCTACCTCTACTTTCCCTCTCCCCTGACACTCAGTCTGTAGAAGGGTCTTGACCTGAAACGTCACCTATTTCTTTTCCCAGAGGTGCTGCCTGGCCGCTGAGTTACCTCAGCATTTTGAGTCTATCCACGAGCGAAAACAAGTTCACTAACTTGCAGAGAAGAGAATCAACTTATTTTCTGTGTTTCCACCATCTGATACACGTGTTTGACCTGAAACATTGTTCATATTACCAGCATCTGCAGTTTAGTTTTTCATTTTTGTTATCCGCTGCAGATAACCAGAGTCTGCAGGAGATTAGGATTTAAGAGTAACAGAGGTTTTGGAGAGAGTAAACCCTAACACATACGATTAACACGTGGGTCGAACAACAAGATTCTGATATAGAAACATGGAACTGCAGATGTTGGTTTCCAAAAATTAAAGGCACAGAGTGCTGGAGTAACTCAGCAGGTCAGCATCTCTGGAGAAAATGGATAGGTGACGTTTCGGGTCGAGAGAATGGTACTGACCTGAAATGTCACTTATCCATATTCTCCAGGGGTGCTGCCTGACCTGCTGAGTTACTCCAACACTTTATTTATTTGATTTAGTTAATATAATTCTGATGTTAGAAATGGAATATCTCCCTATGGGGGGGGGGGGTGGGGGGCATGTCAGGAAAGATGCCTTGTGGAATTCATTGCCACAGATGGCTATGGAGGCCGACATTGTGTATTTTTAAAGCAGAGATTGATTGGAAACAGTGTCAAAGGTTATGGGGAGAGGGCAGGAGAATGGGGTTAGGAGGAAGAGATAGATCAGCCGTGATTGAATGGTGGAGTAGACTCGATGGGCTGAATGGCCTAATACTGGTCCTATGACTTATCAAGTTAAGCACGTAACAAATTCGTACAGGAATAATATCTACGTTTGCCATTGCACAGACGATCATTTTAATTTTAGTGACTGATAACCTCCACTGGTTCTTCAATAATTTCAAGGCTGATGGTTACAACACACTGCCACCTGATCGACCTACTAGAGTAAAAAATGTCCTTTGAGTGGACTGTAGATTGAAGAGGTGCTGAAAAACAATGTCTAAAGTATGACAAGAACTTGGAATGAACGGTTTCTCTCAAAGTCTCCATTTTTACCCCAAATGAAATCTAATTTAGTTTAGTTTAGTTTAGAGTTACAGCGCAGAAACAGGACCGCTAGATCCGGGCCGACCAGCGATCACCCCGGATACTAACATTATCCTATACACACTAGGGACAATTTACATTTGTACCAAGCCAATTGACCTACAAACCTGTACGTCTTTGGAGTGTGGGAGAAAATCGGAGTTCCTGGAGCAAACCAACGCAGGTCACGGGGAAAACGTACAAACTCTGTAAAGTCTTTATCAGGGTTCTATTTAACTTGTTACCCAAGTGAAAGCATCCTTGACAAGTCTACTATCCTGCAATGGTAACATAATTCACATCCTTCTGAATATGGAGAACCAGTTCTATTCTCTGACCAAGGCTGTCAGCTAAGCTGTACTTAAATCTGATCTTTGTGACAAGATCAGGTATTATGCATGCAAGCATTCGTATGTAACCAAGCGGAGGCTGGGCGATCATTTCACTGAACACCTCCGCTCGGTCCCACCTCATCCATATCGGTGAGACCAAGCGGAGGCTTGGCGATCGTTTCGCCGAACACCAACCCAACCTCCCGGTGGCTCAGCACTTCAACTCCCCCTCCCATTCCGTATCCGACCTCTCGGTCCTGGGCCTCCTCCATGGCCAGAGTGAGCAACACCGCAAGTTGGAGGAACAGCACCTCATATTCCGCTTGGGGAATGTTAAGCCTCTGGGCTTAAACATTGAATTTTCTCAATTCTGTTAACCCTGGCTGCCTCCTCCCCTTCCCACCTCTCCCTCAGCCCTCGGGCCCTGGCATTCCTTCTCTCTCTATCTCTCCCCCACCCAAGTCGCACTAGCTTCTCATTTTCACACTACAAACAGCTTACAATGGCCTGTTTCCTTTATCATCGATACTTTTTTGCATATCTTTCATTCATTGTTCTTTATCTCTCCACATCACCGTCTATATCTCTCGTTTCCCTGATCCCTGACCAGTCTGAAGAAGGGTCTCGACCCGAAACGTCGCCTATCTCCTTCGCTCCTTAGATGCTGCTGCACCCGCTGAGGTTCTCCAGCTTTTTGTGTAACCCCCCCACACTGACCTTTCTGTCCTGGGCTTCCACCATTGTCAGAGTGAGGCCCAGCGCAAATTGGAGGAACAGCACCTCATATTTTGCTTGTGCAGCTTACACCCCAGCGGTATGAACATTGACTTCTCTAACTTCAAGTAGCCCTTGTTTTCCCTCTCTCTCCACCCCCTCCCCCTCCCGGTTCTCCGACCAGTCTGACTGTCCCCCCCGGACAACATTTCATCTCTGTTTGCTTTGGTGTCACCTTCTCCAAGCTAACAATGGTCTATTTTACATTTTCCCTGACCTTCAACTCCTTTGATCTCTTACACTTCCTCTCTCCCTGACGCTCAGTCTGACGAAGGATCTCGACCCGAAACGTCACCCATGCCTTCTCTCCAGAGATGCTGCCTGTCCCGCTGAATTACTCCAGCATTTTGTGTCTATCTAACCAATGTAAGGTCAGGTCCCTATGCAAATGACACGCATTATGATGTAACTGCGATTGTCACGTGGCCTGTCTCTGCTGTTCACAATACATAAGGTCCTATGTGGCATCAATTGTGATACAAGCAGCATTATTGGACTACAATGTTATGTCTTGCATCAAAACGCTGATACCTCCTTTATCCTTTATTTGTGTACGGTGGAGGGCTTGGTTTCATTCATGTAGCGTCTGCTCTTTGACTGCGTGGCACGCACACAAAAGCTTATCACTGTACCTCGGTACACGTGACAACAAAAAACTAAAATAAACTAAGGTGTGCCTGATGCAGTTCTGAGATAAAGAGTATTGTCCTGTCCAAGTCAGGCAGCATCTGTGGAAGGGAAAATTGTCATCACTTGTCAGAAGGAACTGCAGATGCTGGTTTAAACTGAAGATAGACACAAAATGCTGGAGAAACTCAACAGGACAGGCAGCATCTCTGGAGAGAAGGAATGGGCGACGTTTCAGGTCGAGACCCTTCTTCAGACGATTTAGGGAAAAGGAGAATGTGAGATATAGACGATGACCTAGATCAGGGATGGGGAACCTTTTCAGGTCGGAAGGCCGCATTAAGTTAGCTGTAATCTAATAAGGCCGAATCCAAGAAACGTCAATTAGATAAAGGATTGTTTTGTTGAATCTTCTTTTACTCTTTGGTATTTTAAATACGTTCATTTTAAGATTAAAATAAAAATAGTAAAAGACAAACAAAAGCATATCAATAAGAATAAAAGGATTTGTTCTACGAAATTTGGATTCATTCAAAAGGCCGCGCTTAATGGCCTAGAAGGCCGCATGCAGCCTTAAGGCCGCAGGTTCCCCGTCCCTGACCTAGAGAGATAAAGAACAACAAATGAAATGTGCATGGAAGGTCATGTTTGACAAACCTTCTTGAATTTTTTGAAGAGGTTACTAGGGAAATTGATGAGGGTAAAGCAGTGGATGTTGTCTATGTGGATTTCAGTAAGGCCTTTGACAAGGTTCCCCATGGAAGGTTGGTTAAGAAGGTTCAATCTTTGGGTGTTAATGGCGGAGTAGCAAGATGGATTCAACAGTTGCTGAATGGGAGATGCCAGAGAGTAATGGTGGATGGCTGTTTGTCAGGTTGGAAGCTGGTGACCAGTGGGGTGCCTCGGGGATCTGTGTTGGGTCCACTGTTGTTTGTCATGTACATCAATGATCTAGATGATGGGGTGGAAAATTGGATAAATAAGTATGCAGATGATACTAAGATAGGTGGTGCTGTGGATAATGAAGTAGATTTTCAAAGTCTACAGAGAGATTTGGGCCATTTGGAAGAGTGGGCTGAAAGATGGCAGATGGAGTTTAATGCAGATAAGTGTGAGGTGCTACATCTTGGCAGGACAAATCAAAATAGGACGTACATGGTAAATAGTAGGGAATTGAGGAATGCTGTGGAACAGAGGGATCTAGGAACAACTGTGCATAGTTCCCTGAAGGTGGAATCGCATGTAGATAGGGTGGTAAAGAAAGCTTTTGATATGCTGGCCTTTATAAATCAGAGCATTGAATATAGAAGTAGGGAAGTAATGCTAAAATTGCACAAGGCATTGGTGAGACCAATTCTGGAGTATGGTGTACAATTTTGGTCGCCTAATTATAGGAAGGATGTCAACAAAATAGAGAGAGTACAGAGGAGATTTACTAGAATGTTGCCTGGGTTCTTGCAACTAAGTTACAGAGAAAGGTTGAACAAGTTGGGTCTTTATTCTTTGGAGCGCAGAAGGTTAAGGGGGGACTTGATTGAGGTCTTTAAAATGATGAAAGGGATAGACAGAGTTGACGTGGATAAGCTTTTCCCATTGAGGGTAGGGAAGATTCAAACAAGAGGGCATGACATGAGAATTAAGGGACAGAAGTTTAGGGGTAACATGAGGAGGAACTTCTTTACTCAGAGAGTGGTGGCTGTGTGGAATGATCTTCCAGCAGAAGTGGTGGAGGCAGGATCGATTTTAACATTTAAAAGTAAAGTGGATAGGTATATGGACGGGAAGGGAATGGAGGGGTATGGTCTGAGTGCAGGTAGATGGGACTAGGGGAAAATAAATGGTCGGCACGGACTGGAAGGGCCGAGAAGGCCTGTTTCCGTGCTGTAATTGTTATATGGTTATATGCAAAAAAGTAACAATGATAAATGAAACAGGCCATCGTTAGCTGTTTATTGGGTGAAACGCTGCTTCTTTTCACCTGTCCTGCTGAGTTACTCATGCTTTTTGTGTCTAAAATTTTAATAATTTCAGGTTGAAGACCCTTGGGTTAGAATTGGGAAGTTGGAAAGCAAATTAGTGTTAAAGTTGCGGAGAGTGAAGGAGGGGAGGAGAGGACAAAGGTGCCTTCTCTGGCAAGCTAAGGCCAGGGTTGCTCAGGTGAGTGGTAAATAATGTTCTCAGTACTGCCTGGTTGAATGATTAACAGAGGCAATGAGGCAGTGGGAACAGAGAGAGATGAAAAAGTTATCAATTAGCTCCATTCAGTCCCGGCTGAGTTACCAGATGTCTACCGCCATCATTCTTCACCCCTCCCACTCTGACCAATCTCCAGCACTTAGGGCCTCCAGCACTGTTCTCATAGGCTTCAAGTAAAGCTGATGAAGTGCACCCTATGTGCAAGGAAGGAACCGCTGATGCTGGTTTAAACCAAAGATAGACACAAAATGCTGGAGTAACTCAGCGGGCCAAGCAGCATCTCTGGTGAGAAGGAATGGGTGACATTTCAGGTCGAGACCCTTCTTCAGAAATGCATCTTACCTTCCATATCACCCCAATGTAGACTTCAGGAACCAATATTTAGGTCAAACCTTTAATGTAATTGCCTTGAACACAAAGTGTCAGCGTTATTCAATGGGTCAAGCATCATCTCTGGAGGACATGGATAGGCAATGTATGAGGTTGAGTCTCTCCTAATTATGACTCCTAATTTGAGGAAGGGCGTTCTTGCTAATGAGGAAGTGCTGAATAGGTTCACCAGGATGGCGGGACTGACATAAGAGGAAAGAATGGGTCGACTGGGCTTGTATTCACTGGAATTTAGAACGATGAGGGGTTCTTATAGAAACATATAAAGTTCTTAAGGGATTGGACAGGCTAGATCCAGAACCAGGGGTCACAGTTTCAGAATAAGGGGTAGGCCATTTAGGACAGAGATGAGGAAAAACATTTGCACCCAGAGAGTTGTGAATCTGTGGAATTCTCTGCCACAGAAGGTATCGGAGGCCAATTCACTGGATGGTTTCAAGAAAGCATCAGGTTTAGCTCTTAGGGCTAACGGAATGAAGGGATATGGGGAAAAAGCAGGAATGGGGTACTGATTTTGGATGATCGGCCATGACCATATTGAATGGCGGTGCTGGCTCAAAGGGCTGAAGGGCCTACTCCTGCATCTATTTACTGTGTTTCTATGTTTCTGACATCAGGGACTGAAGTCCCTGTGCTCCAGAGATGCTGCCTGACGCGCTGAGCTACTCCATCACTTTGTGACCTGTGCAAGATTCCAGCATCTGCAGTCCCTTGATATGTTTAGTTTATCTTATTATTGTCACGTGTACCGAGGTACAGTGAAAAGCTTTTTGTTGCGTGCTATCCGGTCAGTGGAAAGACTATACTTGATTACAATTGAGCCGGCCACAGTGTACAGATACAGGATTTGTGCTGCTATTGAAATAAATACTTAAAAGAGTGGATCGATTGTAATGGAGGATAGCAGATCCACTTCCTTGGCAAGCACGCAAAGAGTCCCCTGACTTGGGCGCCATCTTGGGCCGTTAATTGTGTCAACATAATTATCTTTCCTAATTATATCAAAATGAGCCCATTTTGCTGGATGCTTTCTATCTGTAACTTTCACTTTATTTTGTGGACAGACTCTGTCTGATGCGCTGGAATTTCCAGAATTTGTCTTTTCGGTTTCAAGTTCAGCAGGAGCTCTGACCTGCATTTCACACCTTTCACATATTGCACTGCTTGCTTCCTCTATCTCCCTGGCAGCCACAGACGGGACAGGCCAGAGTATTTAGTTTGGAGATGCAGTGTGGAGGCAGGCCCTTCGGCCCATCGAGTCCACGCCGACCAGCGATCAACCCCCACATACTAGTCCTGTCCGACACACTGTGGGCAATTTCCAGAAGCCAATTACAACGACAAACCTACACGTCTTTGGGATGGGGGAGGAGCCCGGAGCACCCGGAGAAAACCCACGCAGTCACAGGGAGAACGTGCAAACTCTGACAATGGGCTAACTTCATCCGATTGGCACGGCTTTGTTACCTCATCAGGCAGTACGTCCAAACAGCTAAACTAGTGATCGTATTATTTTCCAATGACACACAGTGTAATGCAGACTTGACCTTTCGCTCTCCATTTTCTTTCTCCCTACTACAATCAGTCTGAAGAATGGTCCCGACCTGTAAAATCGCCTATCCCCTATTTAGGTTTAGGTTAATTCTAGTCGTGGGTAGAAAGGTACAATGAAAAGCATGCTATCCATACAGATCAGATAATACTATACTTATACACAATCAAGTCAAACTGAAGTACAATAGATAGTGCAAAGGGGAAGGTATACAGTGGAGAATATAGCTCCCAGCATTGTGGTGCACTAGTTCCAATGTTCACAATGGGGTAAAGGTGAAGCAAGACAGTACCCTAGCTTATGGAAGGACCATAGAGAGGCCGTACAACAGAGGAAAAGAAGCATGTTCTCCAGAGTTCAGTTCAGTTTAGTTTAATATCACGTGTGCTGAGGTACAGTGAAATGCTTTATGTTGCGTGCTAACCAGTCGGCAGAAAGACAATACATGATTACAACCAATCCATTTACAGCGTGTGTCATAGTTAAAGTGGGAAGTGTTGCTGTGGGAACACAGATTTAAGAGTGTGGGGCGATTGTAATGTGAGTCTGTGGATCTGCTTCCGTGACTAGCACGCTAATAGCCGCCTGGGTTGGACGCCATCTTGGAACAAGCCACTGCTTGTGATGCTGGTGCCTGACCCGCTGAGTTACTCCAACAGCTTGTGTTTTTGCTTCTATCAGGCAGTAGACGGTGACTGGTCTCTTACCTTCGCACTTCTTCAGGACAAACCTGGCACATTTGGCCCCTGCCTCATTTTCATTATTATGCCTGGCGATTACTCCAGACGCCGGACTCCTGCGGAAAATTGAAGATGTTTGGTTGATTTTGGATGCAGTTTCACAAGACATTGATGAACCGGATGGATTTTTAATGGATGAGTGGATGAATTAAAGCTTCATTCACAAGTCACAGTGAAATTCGTTGCTTGCACACCTTGAAGTCACCCATGAAGAGTGCTTACAAAGTTGCAATTCCCCACCCCACCTCGCGCCGCCAGTTCGCCTTTGCATGCTAATAGTTCCAAACAGTCGCCAGCTGCTTGTATTTTCCCCCAAAAATTCCAACTCTATTAACATAGAAACATAGAACATAGAAATTAGGTGCAGGAGTAGGCCATTCGGCCCTTCGAGCCTGCACCGCCATTCAATATGATCATGGCTGATCATCCAACTCAGTATCCCGTACCTGCTTTCTCTCCATACCCTCTGATCCCCTTAGCCACAAGGGCCACATCTAACTCCCTCTTAAATATAGCCAATGAACTGGCCTCAACTACCCTCTGTGGCAGAGAGTTCCAGAGACCCACCACGCTCTGTGTGAAAAAAGTCCTTCTCATCTCGGTCCTAAAGGATTTCCCCCTTATCCTTAAGCTGCGACCCCTTGTCCTGGACCTCCCCAACATCAGGAACAACCTTCCTGCATCTAGCCTGTCCAACCCCTTAAGAATTTTGTAAGTTTCTATAAGATCCCCTCTCAATCTCCTAAATTCTAGAGAGTATAAGCCGAGTCTACCCAGTCTATTAGCCATGTTAAAGTGTTTTTTTGGGGGGGGGTTTTGAGCAAACTATTTTTATTTCATTATTTTAAGTTCTATTCATTATCACGTATTTCAACGGATAGCTCAAACACAAAATATGAAGAATAAAAAAGAAACAATGACTATAAAAATGGTTACTCTGCTATTAATTCACACATTTCTTTTTTTTCACTTTAGTCTTTATTGCTTTCATACATACACAAATAAAGCACAAATATAACAGCAAAACATCCAACAATGCAGTGAGACGTACAACAGTTCAGTTTACAATTAATCATGCCATATACAGAACTATGTTCTTATTAAAACATTTTCCAATAACTTACATTATTGTCAATACAATTATACAGCGTCGATGTCTTTATTTCTAAACCTAATCCATTTTTCCCCTTTTCTGTTAAACTCGTCTTCTTTAGTAATAATATTAATACATTTTATTTATAGGGCGCCTTTCAGGACTCGCAAGGACATCTTACAATTAAACCAAAAATGACACCTTACAATTAAACAAGCATGAAACAAAAACAACATACGCAGCAACAATACACAATTTGGACAGAGAGCAGTGGCAGACATTCGCGCCAGCATTCACCCTCGCCTCCAGCAGCCAAGATAAGACACAACACTAAAGAATTACCAATGAACATAAAAACGTCCCACCATAATGGTTCCCACTGTGGGGGAAGGCACAAAGTCCAGTCCCATCCCCATGTCCACCCATAGTCAGACCTATTGAGGCCTCCGCAGTCGGCGCCACGGCGGCCCGATGATTTAGGCCGTTCTCGCCGGGTGTTGGTGCTCCGGCGTCGAGAGAGTCCTCACATCGGCTTGGGACACCTGGAACGGCCGCTTCGTTACCGGAGTCCGTGGTTTCCGAAGCCGACAGGGCCGCGCTGGATAGAGCTCCACAACTGGTGATCTCGCCGAAAGATCGATGTCAAAGTTCAGCGCTGCCGCCCGCAGCTGGCCGCTCCACAGGCCCGCAGCTCCGCGATGTTCACCTGCGGTCTCAGCAAAACCGGAGTTCAAGGCTGGGTTGCCGCTGCCGCCGCTCTTAGAGAATATGTCATTTTCTCCATCACAAATATTTCCTGTACTATGTCTAACCATTTTCTAATTCTGGGTGTGTCCGCTGCAAGCCAGTTTCTTGTAATGGCCTTTCTGCCAGCTGCGAGTAGGATTTTAACCAAGTAATGATCTTCCTTCAGCACCACTGTAGTCATATCACCCAGGTATAAAATGGAACACTTCTTGCAGACTATATATCCTAATACCTCCTTTCATACTGAATTCACTCTGTCCCAAAATGGTTCTATTTTTGGGCAACTCGAGAAGATATATGCATGATGTGCGTCTGTTTGGCCACATTGCCTCCAGCAGGTTTGCTGCCTTAGAATTTGCTTGCTTTTTATGTTAGGTATAATAAAGAAACAAATCAAATTTTTCCAATTAAATTCTCTCCATTTTTGTGACTTAGTGGATGTCTGTGGTGTTACACACATATGATGCCATTCTTCTTCTGAGATTGTGACGTTCAATTCCTTTTCCCACTTCAATTTTACATAAAATGTAGTTTTAGCTTGACGTTCCATTAAACTATGATAAAGTTTAGAAATAATCCTTGATGTTTTTTGATGATACGCACTAACTATCACTTCTATCACTGGATTCTTTTCTTCCAGTGGCTCCCTTTATACATTTTCATTGTAATAATCTCTCAGTTGGAGGTATCTAAACAAGTCTTGGTTCCGAAGTGCAAATCTATCCTTCAAATCTTGAAACCTTCTTAGGGCTCCGTTTTCAGTAACAGTACAAAATGCAGTCATTCCTTTCTTCATCCACTCTTTAAATGTTGAGTCATACATCCCTGGTTTAAATTCATTATCCAAAGCTATCCATCTTAAAACTTTTTGTCGTTTATTCAGTTTAAGTTGTCTGATAAGAGTGAACCAGGCTTATAAAGTAAATATTGTTACTGGATCGATTATACTCCTGATATGTCCAGGAAGCGCTTTTTCCTCCCACAAGTGTTTGGATGTGGAATGCATGTGTCAATCTCTTTCCACCTAGCTATATAACTGTCCTCACACCAATTAATTAGTGGTTGAAGTTGGGCTGCATAGAAATATATCCTGAAATTTGGAAGTGCCATTCCAGCTTTGTCCTTTGGCAACTGGAGTGTAGTGTATCGAATTCTGGCCTTCTTTCCTCCCCATGTAAATATTAGTTTATTCATTTCCGTGAATTGTTTAAATGGTTCAGCCACCTCTTAATCAGAGGACCCCTTATGCTCTTTCTGAGAATGTACTTTTGTACAGAAAATCTTTGACAAGAAGCCTGCAATCAGGCAACGTAACGACAGTCCAATTTCTTAAACTTACTTGTAACTAATGCATTGGTTCCAGAGGTCTCTGAAATACACATTTGGTCCCAGCATCGTGTCCAGGCAGCTGGTATCTTGTACACAGGTTGTGGATGATTAATGCCCTGTGTAGCAACTTGAAATTCCTTCCAATCCTCTGTGTGTTCTATTTCCCCAAGCTGTGGTCCAATGAGCGGCCTCTGTCACACGTATTCTAGAACATTGACACATAACAATGTGACACATTGAGGTGCACCAACCTTCCATTACTGGGTGTCGACATCATCTCCTCCCACCCCACCCTAGCCCACCCTTCCGTCTTCACAGAGATGCATGCAGTCCTACCTACAACAGAGTACCCATTGTCCTTGCTCTGGCTCCAAGCCAATGGTATAACGGTACCTTATTGTCCAATGTACCAAGGTACAGTGACGTGGGGGGGAGGGGCTGGCATGGGGTGGAGGGGGTAATGTGAGGGGGGTGATGTGGTATGGGGGGATGTGGGGTGGTGGGGGGTGTGGGGATGGGGGGTTGGGTTGGGGGGAGTGGTAGGGTGGTGTGGGGAGGTGGCGTGGGGGGGAGGGGCTGGCATGGGGTGGAGGGGGTAATGTGAGAGGGGTGACGTGGTATGGGGGGATGTGGGATGGTGTGTGGGGGGGTGGGGTGGTGTTGGGTGTGAGGGGGTGGGTTGTGGTGATGAGGTGGTGTGGGAGGGTGGGGTGGGGGGGTGGGTGGGGGGGTGAGGGGGGGGTGGTGTGGTGGGGTGTGTGGTAAGTTGTGGTGGGGGGTGGGTTGGGGTTTGGGTTGTGGGTGGTGTGGGGGGGTGGGGTGGGTGGTGTGGTGTGTGAGGGAGTGGGTTGTGGTGAGGAGGTCGTGTGGGGTGGGGGGGTGGTGTGGGGTGTGGGGGTGTGGGTGGGGGGGGGGGTGGTGTGGGGGGGTGGTGTGGACCAGAGCTCTTCCAACACGTTTCACTGCCTCGGCTACTTGGCTGAGTGTAACCTGTACTTGTATCAAAGACATTTCAGAAGCAGAGAAGGAGATACCTTGTTTATGCTGCTGGCCTTGCCGTGGCAGTGTGAGCTACCTTGCCCATTCCTTCTATCCAGAGATGCTGCCTGTCCCGCTGAGTTATTCCAGCATCGTCTGTCCATCAATGGAAGGGAGGTTGGTTTGCAAGATGGTTTGGGTTGCTTCCACAATTCGCTGCAATTTGTGGAACAGACTGCCACCTACTGGTCTAAATACAACAGCTAGAAGAGATGAAATAGGCTGGACATTTCATCAGCTGCTGCTATTTATTTCATCGCTATTTGACTCAATTTTCACTAACAGCCATTGCTATCCTTCAGACATTTGATTAGGTCCTTCCCACTGTGAGTTGAGCTTGTGTATTTAATGTGAGGTTTGCCTTCATACCCTTTAGAGTGCCCTGGGGGAAAGAAGCCACCTCATGCAAGGAGCGTCAATAGTTGCGACCGCTTTAGACTTTGCTTTATCCAACGCGGAAACAATGCCCTTTGGCCCACCACTAACCCCGCACACTAACACTACCCTACACACGCTCGGGACAATTTATAATTATACCATGACAATTAACCTACAAACCTGTCCATCCATGGAATGCGGGAGGTGCCGGGGAAAACACACCCAGATCATAGAGTCATAGGGACATAGAGTGATACAGTGTGGAAACAGGTTCTTCAGCCCAACTTGCCCACATCGGCCAACTAGTCCCAACTACACTAGACCCAGCTGTCTGCGCTCGGTCCATATCTCTCCAAACCTGTCCTATCAGGTCACGTGGTGAACGTACAAACTCCGTAGAGACAAGCACCTGTAGTCAGGATCGAACCTGCGTCTCAGGCGCTGTGAGACTGTTGAGGTGCAAGAGGGAGTGACATTGTTGAACCCTTGGTTAAATTTGACAGGACTTGGGGAAGATTTATTCAACACTTTCACATAACATGAATTGTCCCCTCTCCAATTGTTATAATAATTCTTTTACCTTAATACGGTGGAACGGACTTGACGACAAACAGCGTCTTAAATTGATGAGATTCTTTGCAGTCGAGATTCTGTTTTTTTTCTAGTTTAGGGGGGTTTTGTTTTTTCCTTTTTTCTCTTTTTTTTCCTTTTATCTTTTTTTAAAATATATATGTTTTCTTTTAAACATTTAACTATATTTACATAGAGACCGGGAGGTCTATATTCGATGTGTATTTTGACACCTATACATGTTAATAATAGGTGATACCTATTATTAATGTAATCCTGATCAATATCATTGTTATGTTTATCATTATTTTGTTGTTTTGTTTTTGTTTTTGGAAAAAAAACGAATAAAAAGATTTTAAAAGAAAGAGGTGCAAGAGTCCTACCCACTGAAAGATGCCTGACGGGCACACACGTAGGCACTTGATGAGGAATTATGTATTGGTCATTGATTCAAGGGAGTTGGAATTTACAGGGCGGTAATGGTATAGGCGGAGACACAAGTGGAACACAAGTGTTATCCTTCCATTAAAGAAGGGGTATGTATTGGAGGAGGTAGTGAAGAGGTTTCCTTATGAGGACATATTTGGTAGATTGGTCTAACATAGTCTGGAGTTTCGAAGAATAAGTGGTGATCATATTGAAATCTATAAGTTCCTGGGAAGCCAGAGAAGGTCACGATGATGAACGATGATCAACCAGGACAAACAAGGATGTCATGCCAAGGCTTTATAAGACACTGGTCAAAATGCAATTGTGAGCAGTTCTGGGTCCCATATCTGACATTGGAGAGGGTTCAGAGAAGGTTTACAAGAATGATCTCTGGGATGATTGCGTTTGACGTCACAGGGCCTGTACTCGCTGGAGTTTAGAAGGATGAGGGGGGGGGACCTCATTGAAATGTACCGAATAGTGAAAGGCCTGGATAGAGTGGATGTGGAGAGGATGTTTCCACTAGTGGGAGAGTCTAGGACCAGAGGCCATAGTCGTAGAATAAAAGGACATAACTTTCAAAAGGAGATGAGGATGAATTTCTTTAATCAGAGGGCGGTGAATCTGTGTAATTCATTGCTACAGACGGCTGTGGAAGCCACGTCAATGGATTATTTTAAGGCGCAGATTGACAAATTCGTGATTCATAAGGATGTCTGGGGAGAAGGCAGGAGAATGGGGTTGAGAGGGGAAGATAGATCAGCACGATTGAATGGCGGAGTAGACTTGATGGGCTGAAAGGCCTAATTTTGCTCCAAGAACTGATGGAGATGTGTTCCTGCATAAGCAATCTACAACTGGCGAGCGTAGTTTTGAATTAGATAGTCTTCTTCTTTCGTGTCCATCTTCCACGTTTCAAATGTTGACATCGCTGTCATCGTCCGTCGTGAAAAGGACGCGAACTTCCGGCGACAATCAGTGGAAGCCATCACTTGTTGCAATAGATGATGGTGGTGGAAGAATTAGCTCGGGATACTTCCAGTTTCCAGCCCCGCGTCGTGGATGCTTCTGCTATGTATGGTATGTTAGCTTTCATAGCAAAAGGATTTGAGTATAGGAACAGGGGGGTTCTACTTCAGTTGTACAGGGTCTTGGTGAGGCCACACCTGGAGTATTGCGTGCAGTTCTGGTCTCCAAATCTGAGGAAGGACATTATTGCCATAGAGGGAGTGCAGAGAAGGTTCACCGGACTGATTCCTGGGATGTCAGGACTGTCTTATGAACAAAGACTGCATAGACTCGGTTTATACTCTCTAGAATTTAGGAGATTGAGAGGGGATCTTATAGAAACGTACAAAATTCTTAAGGGGTTGGACAGGCTAGATGCAGGAAGATTGTTCCCGATGTTGGGGAGGTCCAGGACAAGGGGTCACAGCTTAAGGATAAGGGGGAAATCCTTTAGGACCGAGATGAGAAGGATTTTTTTCACACAGAGAGTGGTGGGTCTCTGGAACTCTCTGCCACAGAGGGTAGTTGAGGCCAGTTCATTGGCTATATTTAAGAGGGAGTTAGATGTGGCCCTTGTGGCTAAGGGGATCAGAGGGTATGGAGAGAAGGCAGGTACGGGATACTGAGTTGGATGATCAGCCATGATCATATTGAATGGCGGTGCAGGCTCGAAGGGCCGAATGGCCTACTCCTGCACCTAATTTCTATGTTTCTATGCTATGGGGCCAATTAGATGGTCATTCCATTACGACAATGATGATTGTATAGGAAAGAACTGCAGATACTGATTTATATCGAAGGTAGACACAAAACGCTGGAGTAACTCAGCGGGACAGGCAGCAGCTCAGGATCACCTTCACCTTCACCTCTGAAGAAGGGTCTTGACCCGAAACGTCACCCATTCCTTCTCTCTGGAGATGCTGCTTGTCCCGCTGAGTTACTCCAGCATTCAGTGTCTATCTTCAATGATGATGATTCTTTGGATTGCCCATTCCACTGAATAGGCCGTTGCATGGGAATCAAGAGCGAGAGGAAATTAGACTGGAGATGAGCACAAGGTCACAGTGGCTGTGATCAGATGAATTAGGACAAGAAGTTCTGGGGGCAATATGTCCTGCTCCTGTCCTCATTCCTTGTTGCTCTTATGCTCTTATGCATCACAACAACACACAGTAGCACTCAAAACTAAGGGAATGAAACAGGATGGACATATATTTGCATTGCAGAAGCCACAAGTCGGTGCATAGAAAAGTCAATGACATGATTAAACACATACAGAATATCCTTGCATTTAGTTGGCACTTAATGTGTTAGATCGACCAAGAAAGTTGTTGTTGGCATTCGTCCATCAGCAAGGGATGATAGTGAGTCACAGAGTCAGTGTAGAAACAAGCCCTCGACCCAACTTGCCCACACCAACCAACATGCCCCATCTACACCAGCCCCACCTGTCTGCGTTTGGCCCACATCCTATCATGCAAGTACATGTCTGAATGTTTCTTAAATATTGTGATAGTCCCTGCCTCAACTACCGCCTCCCATAGCTCGTTCCATACACCCACCACCCTTTGTGCAAAAAGGTTGCCCCTCAGGTTCCTACTAAATCACTCCGTCCCCACCTTAAATCTATGCCCTCTGGTTCTCGATTCCCCCACTCTGGGTAAAAGACTCATATATATTCCTATCCTCGTCTTATACTCCTCATAAGATCACCCCTCTTTCTCCTGCGCCCCAAGGAATGAAGCTTTAACCTGCTCAACCTCTCCCTGTAGCTCAGACCCTTGAGTCCTGGCAACATCTCCGTAAATCTTCTCTGCACCCTTTCCAGCTTGACAGCATATTTTCTATAACAAGGTGACCAAAGCTGAACACAATACTCTAAATGTGGCCTTGTCAATGTCTTGTACAACTGTAACATGACCTTCAAACATCTATACTCGATACTCTGATTGATGAAGGCCAATGTGCCAAAAGCCCTCTTAACCACACTATCTACCTGTGATGCCACTTTCAAGAAACTATGTACCTGGACTCCTAGATCCCTATGCTCTACAACACTCACCTGCCATTCACTGTGTTGGTCCTGCCCATGTTAGACTTCCCAAAATTCACCAGCTCCCACTACTCTGTATTAAACTTCATCAACCATTCCTCAGCCCACGTGCCCATGGTGTGGCTTTGATGTTGTCCCGCTTGGAGAAGGGAATGCTTCATCCGTTGCCGACCGAGATGGTGAAAGTCTATTCGGAGTGAGTGGGATATCCTGCTCTCATAGTCGTCCAGCACAGAAACAGGCCCTTTGGCCCAACTTGCCCATGTAGGCCAAGAAGCCCCATCGACACTAGACCCACCTGCCTGTGTTTGGCCCATATCCCTCGAAACCTGTGTGGAATCATTTATTGCTTTCGTCAACTTCGGAGTTCCACCTTCCAAACTTCCCTCGAGAAAACGTTTATTTTTCCAATTAGGGAGCAAAACGATGCTGATATAAGCCTACAGGGAGGAGGTCCAGCACCTGACTACCTGGTGTGCCAACAATAACCTCGTCCTCAACTCCCAGAAGACGAAGGAAATCATTGTTGACTTTAGGAAGAAGAGGGGGGGCAGACTCACCCCCATCCATATAAACGGGACTGAGGTGGAGCGGGTCTCCAACTACAAATTCCTCGGGGTACACATCTCGGAGGATCTGTCCTGGTCCCTCAACACCTCCAAGCTGATCAAAAAGGCACAGCAGCACCTTTACTTTCTGAGGAGGCTCAAAAGAGCCCACCTGTCCCCCCAGATCCTGACCAACTTTTACCGCTGTACCATCGAAAGCATCCTGACCACCTGCTTGACGGTATGGTACAGCAGTTGCACCGTAGCAGATAGGAAGGCACTACAACGGGTGGTGAAAACCGCCCAGTACATCATCGGTGCCCCGCTCCCTGCCACGGAGGCCCTCAACCGTAAACGGTGTCTGAGACGGGCCGGGAAGATCATCAAGGACCCCTCACACCCTAACCATGGACTGTTTGCCCTCCTACCATCAGGGAGGTAGTACAGGAGCCTCAGGTCCCGCACTAGTAGGATGAGGAACATCTTCTACAACAACACCATCACACTGCTGAACTCGGAGTCCCGCCGATAGATTTCTCCAGTCTCTACGTCCACACTGTCTGTATTCTGTATTTATTTTTCCATATTGCTATCACTATGAACCGACTCTAAACTGCATTTCGTTGTACCTATACTTGTATTTGTGCAATGACATTAAAGTTGAATTGAATTGAATTGAATTGAATTGAATTGAATATCAAGTGGGTCGGAAGGAGCTTCCGAAGATGGTTTAAACCGAAGATACAGTAGCCACAAAAAGCTGGAGTAAGTCAGCGGGTCCAACAGCAGCTCTGGAGAACAGGAATCGAGACCCTTCTTCAGCCATCAAGCTTGGAATGACATGTTGCTGCCAATATTGCTGGCGTTTGCAACAGTGTGTACGGTAGATGGCATCGGCAAGTTGCCAGATATCCGACTTTCTCTGCGTGAGAAAGGATGTTTGTTGTTGACCAACTCCTACCAGAAACAGGGAACAAATAATCCTGTTCCTTGGTGGTAAGGCATGTGGTAGGAGTATTGACTGTCAGGTACATTATGTTTCTGAAATCGGTTTCCATATCAACGCAAACAAATGCCAGAAACATTTTTGAACAAATCTTCTCGCATGAATGCAAACTTGAGTCTAGTTTATTGCAATGTATTTCCAGGTAGTGAAACATAGAAACATAGAAAATCGGTGCAGGAGGAGGACATTCGGCCCTTTGAGCCAGCATCGGCATTTAATATGATCATGGATGATCATCTAAAATCAGTACCCCGTTCCTGCTTTTTCCTTGATTCCATTAGCCCTAGGAGCTATATCTAATGCCCCTGCCCCACTTAGGAAACCTGAACGGAAACCTCTGGAGACTTTGTGCCCCACCCAAGGTTTCCGTGCGGTTCCCGGAGGTTCCTGGAGGTTTTTGTCAGGTTCCCGGAGGTTTTTTGAATTTTATGAAATAATCGCCAGAACATAGAAGAAGCGGAAACCACTTTCGACCATTAGGGAGACTGACAAAAACCTCTGGGAACCGCACGGAAACCTTGGGTGGGGCACAAAGTCTCCAGAGGTTTCTGTTCAGGTTTCCTAAGTGGGACAGGGGCATTACTCTCTCTTGAATTGGCCTCCACTGCCTTCCGTGGCAGAGAATTCTACAGATTCACAACTCTCTGGGCGAAACTGTTTTTTTTTGTTGCGTGCTAACCAGTCGGCGGAAAGACTATAATTGATATCAAAAAGCCATCCTCAATGTACAGATACATGATAAAAGGAATAACGTTTGGTGCAAGATAAAGTTTGATGAAAGGTAGTCTGGGGGTCTTCAATGTGGTAGATAGTAGATCAGGACTGCTCTCTAGTTGGTGATGAAGTTCAGTTGCCTGAGAACAGCTGGGAGGAAACTGTCCCAGAATCTGGAGGTGTGCGTTTCCAGACTTCAGCCCCACTTGCCTGATGGGAGAGGGGAGAAGAGGGAGTGACCTGGGCGAGACTGGCCCTTGATTATGCTGCTGGCCTTGCCGAGGCAGCGTGAAGCGTGGATGGAGTCAGTGGGAGTTCTGCCTGAATAATTCAACAGCTTTATTTAACATCTGTGAGAACTTCCCCTGGTCCATTTCCCGATCCTGACAGGATTGTAAATATAAATGTTACAGTCGAGGAGAGAATTGCAGATCATTCAACGTATGGGCAGGGTCATATTCCTGCAAATAAATGTCCACATTTTACTCAAAAGCAAAGATGGGATTGAGATGCGCGCCACTATTAAATGTGCATATTGGCCCACATAAAAGTTAGACAATAGACGATAGACAATAGAAAATAGATAATAGGTGCATGGTTGAACATCCCCAATCAGTACTCCGTTCCTGCCTTCTTCCCATATCCCCTGACTCCGCTATCTTTAAGAGCCCTATCTAGCTCTCTATCGAAAGTATCCAGAGAACCGGCCTCCACCACCCTCTGAGGCAGAGAAATCCACAGAGACACAAAGAACTGCAGATGCTGGAATCCTGAGCAAAACGTAGACTGTTAAGGGGTTTAGTTTAGTTTAGTTTAGAGATACAGCGCGAAAACAGGCCCTTCGGCCCACCGGTTCTGTGCCGACCAGCGATCCCCACACGCTAACACTATCCTACACCCACTGGGGACAACTTTTACATTTACCAAGCCAATTAGCCTGTGCGTCTTTGGAGTGTGGGAGGAAACCGAAGATCTTGGAGAAAACCCCACGCAGGGCACGGGGAGAACGTACAAACTTCGTACAGACAGCGCCCGTAGTCGGGATCGAACCCGGGTCTCCGGCGCTGCATTCACTGTAAGGCAGCAACTCTACCGCTGCGCCACTGCTGCGACCGCCCTAACCTTTGCGATGAACCCTTTGCAAAACTCAAACTGCAGGTGGAACTCACCGGGTCAGATAGCATCCGTGGAGCGAACTATCAGGTGGCATTTGGAGAGGGGTACAGAGGGTGCATTTCGGGTTGGGACCCTCTGAAGATCCCGACCTGAATTATCACCTGTCCATTCCCCCCGCAGATGCCACCTGACCCGGTGAGTCCCACCTGCAGTTTGAGTTTTGCAAAGGGTTAATTGGAAGTTGGATATCATCATAACTTGTTATTATTGGCTCGATCCTAATGAAATCATCAACCGCCCAGCAATCACAAGAACTTGCTGGATCTGCATTAAACATGTCTCAGAAGACTAGGTGTCATACTTAGTAGTTTAAGCACACTTTAATAACATGACAACCGTTACTGAAATGTCAATCTATCCTCCAACCTCAGATCAAAACAATTTATATTGCCAAGTGTCATTTCTGGAAGTGTGAATCCTTCTTTGGGTAAAATTTATTTTCCATTCTTTCTGTCCCTTATTCCAATCTTTCCTATTCCTTTCTTATTCAGACTTTACTTTAGACTTTCGAAATACACCGGGGAAACAGGCCCTTCAGCCCACCGAGTCCTACACACACTAGGGATAATTTACAATTTTACCGAAACCAATTGACCTGCAAACCGGTATGTTTTCGGTGTGTGGGAGGAAACAGGAGCACCCGGGAAAATCTACGCGGTCACAGGGAGAACATAGAAACATAGAAACATAGAAAAATAGGTGCAGGAGTAGGCCATTCGGCCCTTCGAGCCTGCACTGCCATTCAATGTGATCATGGCTGATCATCCAACTCAGTATCCCGTACCTGCCTTCTCTCCATACCCCCTGATCCCTTTAGCCACAAGTGCCACATCTAACGCCCTCTTAAATATAGCCACTGAACTGGCCTCAACTACCTTCTGTGGCAGAGAATAGTAAGATTGAACGAGAACTTACCAGTTCGAAGGTTGATCTTTATTTTATGAGGAGTCGAAGTGAGGGATTTCGTGAAGAGCCCGCCGGCGCACATGCTCGACATACTTCAAAGTAGCGGCGTGGAATCACAGAAACCAACAAAAGAAATGACTTCGCATAGTATGATTGAATTGACTAAGATTACCAGATGAAGGTGATTGAGGGTTGGGCGAGGAGGGCACGAAATCCCTCACTTCGACTCCTCATAAAATAAAGATCAACCTTCGAACTGGTAAGTTCTCGTTCAATCTTACTATTTCATTTCGGAGTCACGTGAGTGACTTCGTGAAGACTTCAAAGCTTCTGTGATTACACGCCCTGGACCACGTCCATGCTGACACACCACTACCAGGGATGGATGGGAGGAACAAACTTGCTCAATAGTTCATACTGCAAAACAAGAGCATATTTATTAATAACAAATCAAAACCCCTCATGCGGGGACATCTCCACGTTCTTGACCTGCATTCAGCACGGCTTCTGCGAACTGTAGAGGAGCAGCAACAGGCTTGTTATAAAAACGCTGGAACACAGCTTCATTCGCCCATCCTGCTGTGGCGAGAATTTGGTCCATGGGCACCTCCATGACCCTCGCCGCTGACGTCGATGCAGCCCTGGTGGAATGAGACTTGAACACATTAATGTCGATACCTGACTTACCCAAGACGACTCGAAGCCACCTGGATATCGTCTGGACTGTCACTCGATGATGAGGTCTCTTATGAGTGACAAGCAGGTATCTCTCCATTCCTCTGATGCGTGCCGTCACTTTGACATAGTGGCGGATATGTGAGACTAAACATAGCCTAGCATCTGCGGGGTATGCCGGGAACTTCAGCTGCAGCCCTGTGCACCCAGGTCTATGCTGCTTTAGTAGCTCGTCAACGAAAAAGACTACTTCTGTAGGGGTAGCTGTCATTCTGTCGACACGCAGTTTGTGTAGTGTCTGTACCCTCTGAGCTGAAGTCAGCGCTAGTAACATCACCAGCTTCATGGTGAGTTGGTCCAGTTGGAGCCCTTCCATGGGAGACCACGTCCTGAGCAGGGTTAATACGTCCCTGACATCCCAGGTGATATTATAGCGTGGTGTAGGCGGATTCATATTGAATATACCCCGCATGAGTCTGGACACTAGCCTGTTGGATCCTACCCCAATCTTGAGGTAGAATGATAGCGCACTTCTGGCGCTGTTGATGGCACTGTAACTTAAGTGTTCATCATGGTGCAACCCTGCGAGGAATTCCAGGACGTCGGTTATTGTCACGTCATCGTACGTGATGCGAGAGCGGCTGCAGTAGGCTTCCCACTTCTTAATATGCGAGCGGTATCTTCGCCTTGTGGACTCTCGACACGACGCCCCGATGGTATCCATGGTCCGAGCCGAGAGGCCGTATTGGACTAACGGCCTGTTCAGAACCTGCAAGCCAACAAATTTAAATAGCCATGGCAGGGATGTGGCTCCCCTGAGACAGGGTGAGTAACCAATTGTGGGCAACCCTTCAAAAGGACCCAAGGTTCGTTGAGCATGTCAAAGACCACCGGATACCAAGGCTGTGTGGGCCAGTCGGGTATAATAAGGATGCCCTTGGCAGCATCTGCCTGAATCTTTCGCAATACCCGACTGATGAGGCAAAACGGAGGGAAGGCATAGAAAAACCAATTCCCCCAGACCAGCGAGAATGCATCTAGCGCTATTGCCCCAGGATCTGGTTCCCATGAAACGTAGGCTGGTACCTGATGGTTCAACCGTGACGCAAAAAGGTCAATGTCCGGTTTACCAAATTTGGCTGTGACTTTAGAAAAAATCTCAGGATGCAACATCCATTCAATGTTGTCATTAAATTTGCGTGACCTGGTGTCCGCCACAGTATTAAGCTCACCTGGCAAATAGGTAGCTGAAATCCAAATGTCTCTTTGAATACACCAGAGCCAAATTGAGTTAGCCAATTTGTCACACGAAACTGACCTGGTACCACCCATATGGTTTAAATATGCCACAGCTGTGGTGTTGTCTATTTGGAGACGGACGTGTGCCCCAACAAGCTTGGAACAATATGCACGAAGTCCGTGGAATGCTGCCAGCAACTCCAAATAGTTAATCCCTTGAGTCAACAACATCGATGCCTCAAGGGTGTCCCATCTACCCCCACAACTAGAGCAATTATCAGTAGCTCCCCAGCCATTGGAGCTTGCATCAGTCTGTAAATATACCACCGGATTAGCCTCCCTGACAGGCTTAAATGAGTTGCTAATGTGACACACCCACCATTGCAACTCAGTTATCGCTTCGGACGGCAGCTGCATAGATCGATCGTAATGACCAGCGTTCCGTTTTAACGCAGTAATTTTAGCTCTTTGCAAATTCTGATAATGCAAAGGTCCATATCGTGCTGCCGGAAACAAAGCCACTAGCTTGCCAATTACTGTGGCTGTATGCCGAATCGATGGTATATTGGTGCCAATTAAATCTCTGCACACCTTAGTGACTTCCTCAATTTTGTTAATTGGTATAGTTATCCTCATGCTCATTGAGTTCACCGTGAACCCTAGGTAATTAATTACCTGGGCAGGGCAGAACTTCGATTTCTCTGGATGGACAATGAATCCTAATTGTTGAAATATATTGACAGCAGCTGCAACACCCTGTTCAGCCAATTGCAGGGTGTGGCCCACAATAAAGACATCATCTAAATAGGCCATAACTATATGATGTCGTTGTCTCAAATAAGCCATGATTGGCTTCACCAATTTAGTGAACAATCTAGGGGCTGTAGTAAGCCCATTAGGCAAAGCCTTATACTGCCAAAGTTGCCCCATCCAGATAAATTTCAAAAACCTTCTATCATCTTTCTGGATGGATACTGAATAATATGCATCCCTCAAATCAATGCATGCCATAAAGCAGCCATGAGAAATCAATGATTTGGCTGTTTCAAACGTATCCATTTTAAAATGAGTATATGTTACAAACGTATTCAAACGGGTTAGATCAATAATGACACGACAGCCTCCATCCTTCTTAGGTCTAGTAAATATGTTCGAAACAAATTCAATTGGCTCATGCACTGTTTTCTCAATCACACCCTTCTGTTCCAAACTTAAAATTTCCTTGTAACCTGCTGCCTGTTCTGCAGCAGACAATTTGAACGTACGACCAGGCATGTGCTGGGATGGAGGAATGTCGCCATTAATAAACTCAATTTTATGCCCCCGAATATTCCGCAACACATACTCATCACCAGTAAAATTACCCCATGCATCCAAAAACAACCGTAAACGACCACCAACATGGGAAGTTAAACAGAGAGAAAAAAGAGAACCAGACCCCCTCACCTCCGTGGTTACCGGCGGTCCTTGACACGTGTGGGTGGCCGTGGAGGTGCTGGGTTGGCTTGAGGGCGCGGCGTCTTCGATTTCCACAAAGGTCTCTGCCGACCCTGTCCTAAAAAAGACCCTTGGTGCTGGTTCTGGTGCTGTTGTCGTTGTGGAGCTAGAGGGCGAGTCCTCATCGAGGCACCGGCCGACCCTCGTGAGCGAATGTATGGAGCTTTTGAGCCTGACGGTGTGGGGGCACTCTGAGAGCGCATGATCCCCACCGTTTTGGCTTGTTCGTCAAGCTCTTTGACTCTCTTCGAGAGGTCCTCACCAAAGAGCTGACGGGGCGGCGGCGGCGGCGGTGGTTTGCACAATCCTGCAAACTTCGGGTTGAGTGCTGGGCGGATGCTGTTTTTGCGAAACCCGTTGATTTCGTGCTGGGTCGCGCACAATAAGGACAGAGCATCTTCCTGGTCCAAATTCAGTTCGTCCCCGTCCACCGACCGCGCAGAGGCGGTAATACCGGCCGTGAGGAGTTTCAGGATCCGCTGCAATTTTAGCTCCTGTTGACGGATAGCCGCACTGATGTTGCCCCATATTGGCGTATTGACCACAGGCACGTTGAGGGAGTTGCAGTTTGATGGAGCCTTGTGCCGGCTCATAGCCTGGATGAGGACTTCTTCCTGCAGCACCTGATTATTAAGAAAGTCCACTGTGGCTGCCAGCTTTGTATTTAGAGGAAGACCAGCCGTATGTGGGGCCGCGAATTTGGTCGCCACATCCAAGAGTTCTTCCGCTGGCACCTCCAACGGAGTTGATACGGGATCCACCAGAACCTCCTCCTCCTGCTGCTCCAGGCTGATAGTAGATGTTGGTGAAGACGCCCTGTGCCTGTTGCTGCCCTGCTGTTGTTGACGTTGAAGCAGGAGCTCCAGCAGCCGCTCCATACGGTCAATACGCCCTTCACCCTGAACACTCAGGTGGTCGGAGTCCTCCGGCTCTGAAAAGAAAACCGGGCTCCTGTCATCGGCCCGCACCTCGTCGAGGCCCTGCCGGTGCCGGTAGTTGTCGCTAACAGCCGCCGAGGCGAAACTGCGCGATTCCTGCGCGGGCGTGTTCAATCGCCTCCGTTTAGCGAGAGCTGAAGCCGCTGCCACTAAGGGCACTTGCGGCGAGGTGTCGGCACCAGCCGAAGCATGGCTGCCTGGGGCCCGCGCAGTCTTGCCGGCTGCCCACATCGTGGACGTTGCCGACGCATGGTCTCGCCCACCCATCCATGGGGGGCTCGGCGACCGTGACGAGACCCGACTCGACCGACCCGTCCCGGCGTCGAGAGTCGGGGTGTGCCGGCTGGACCTCACAGCCGCCCCGGGTCTCGCCCTGGAACCTGACCGCTCCTCCGCGATAGGCAATGCCTTAGCCCTAACAGGGTTAGGCTTCTGGGCTCCTGCCCTCCCCCTTCTCGGAGGGCTGAGTGGAACAGACCGTGCAACGGCACGTGCCCTGCTCGAGGTCGCCAGCGAGCCCGCTGACGACCTGACTGCCATGGCAGGGTCCCCCTGCTCTGGCGGCACACCACACTCCTCCTGGTCG
Source organism: Raja brachyura (assembly GCA_963514005.1). The sequence goes on from OY740799.1 coordinate 7,160,471, forward strand.
AACTCCTCCGAGCTGTGGTGTGCTGGCGGACCTGGACCTGTAATCACAGGGCTTACCCACATCTCCGCCTGAGTCCCGGCCTGCGCTGCAGGTATTGCCGATGGTAAAGGCCCCGGAACTGTTGACCGGCGAACTCGTCCTGACGTCCTCCGGCCCTTCGAACTCCCATCCATGTCCTTGCTGCAAGACATAATCAGACAACAAGGACCACCAACTAAAGGTAGAATACTCACCTCCGTGGCCCCTTATGAAGGGCTGGCGAGGAGCGCGCTCCACCGCCAGCCGTCGCAGCAACGCGTTACGACGATATGTCGAGCATGCGCGCCGGCGGGCTCTTCACGAAGTCACTCACGTGACTCCGAAATGAAATTCCAGAGACCCACCACTCTCTGTGTAAAGAATGTTTTCCTCATGCGAACTCCATACAGACAGCGCCCGTAGTTAGGTTCGAACCTGGGTCTCTGGCGCTGGAAGGCAGCAACTCTACCGCTGCGCCACAGTGACGCCCCATTTCTCTTTCTGTATTTGATCTCCTTCATTCCTTTCTTTACATCTCACTGGTTAAGGAGATGCACTTGCAGTGTAAGAGAAGCCGAGGGGGTTATTTTATCAGCTTGGCATCGTATTCAGCACGGACATTGTGGGCCGAAGGGCCTGATCCTGTGTTTTATTGTTCCATGTCTACAGGTGCTGCTGCTCACTAGATTATGGGCGTCACGTTGCGCTTGGCACACCATTATCAGTTTGCACTTCCCTCAGGTTGCAAGGAAAAACACTGAGTTAAAGATAGACAATAGACAATAGACAATAGGTGCAGGAGTAGGCCATTCGACCCTTCGAGCCAGCACCGACATTCAAACATAGAAACATAGAAACATAGAAAATAGGTGCCATTCAAGGTCATTCAGCCCTTTGAGCCTGCACCGCCATTCAATATGATCATCCCCAATCAAGACCCCGTTCCTGCCTTCTCTCCATACCCCCTGATCCCTCTAGCCTCAAGGGCCACAACTAACTCCCTCTTAAATATAGCCAATGAACTGGCCTCAACTCCCTTCTGTGGCCGAGAATTCCAGAGACTCACCACTCTCTGTGTGGAAAATGTTGTTCTCATCTCGGTCCTAAAGGATTTCCCCCTTATCCTTAAACTGTGACCCCTTGTCCTGGACTTCCCCAACATCGGGAACAATCTTCCTGCATCTAACCTGTCCAACCCCTTAAGAATTTGTAAGTTTTCTATAAGATCCCCCCTCAATCTTCTAAATTCTAGCGAGTACAATCTGAGTCTATCCAGTCTTTCTTCATATGAAAGTCCTGACATCCCAGGAATCAGTCTGGTGAACCTTCTCTGTACCCCCTCTATGGCAAGAATGTCTTTTCTCAGATTTGGAGACCAAAACTGTACGCAATACTCCAGGTGTGGCCTCACCAAGACCCTGTACAACTGCAGTAGAACCTCCCTGCTCTTATACTCAAATCCTTTTGCTATGAATGCTAACATACCATTCGCTTTCTTCACTGCCTGCTGCACCCTGCACGCCTACTTTCAATGACTGGTGTACCCTGACACCCAGGTCTCGTTTCATCTCCCTTTTTCCTAATTGGCCACCGTTCAGATAATAGTCTACTTTCCTGTTTTTGCCACCAAAGTGGATAACCTCACATCTATCCACATTATATGAAAGTCCTGCCATCCCAGTGTGACTGTGGCTGAATGTTATGGACCTGCTGGACTTTGGTTGGCCATCTAGTGGTTATTCTGTGTAATGTTTCGATGGCCATCTTGTGGTTTCCTTTGTGAAAGGTTGGGTGGCATCTTTCAAATTTAAAAACAAACTGCCATCCTCATCTCTGTCAATCTCTTTTCACACTTTATTCCATTAAACTCTCAAAATACTCAACTGCCTGTTGCTTTGGAGAGAGATGGAAGGAGTGTTTAACTCGACTGAATAGCTGAGCCGCCTGCATTCAGTGAAGGCAGCACACTGATCATCCCCACTCAGTACCCCGTTCCTGCCTTCTCCCCGTATCCCCTGACTCCGCTAATTTTTAAGAGCCCTATCTAGCTCTCTCTTGAAAGCATCCAGATACAGCAGCATGTCCGTGGGATTCACCAGCCAGCAGGATTTGGGCCAATGTGCCTCCTGTATTGGACACAGAATGAGGGTCCTGATACAGAATGGTCAAATGCATGGAACTGGTCTAAAGAAGGGTCCCGACCCAAAATTGCCACCTATCCACTAGCTCACAATGTCCATGCCAAACATGAGGCCAAGACCAAATCAATCAATCAGTCAATTTTATTTGTATAGCACATTTAAAAACAACTCACATTGACCAAAGTGCCGTACATCAGTGCAGGTACTAATGTGCTACATACAATGCTAAACAGACCTAACAATACATACATAAACTGTTTACAGCGCCCCCTCAGAGGGCCCAAAAAACGCTAGGGAGTAGAAATAGGTTTTGAACCTCAATTTAAAGGAGTCGATGGAGGGGGCAGTTCTGATGAGGAGAGGGATGCTGTTCCACAGTCTAGGTGCTGCAACCGCAAAAGCGCGTCGCCCCTGAGCTTAAACCTAGACCGCGGGATGGTCACCAGCCCCAAGATGGCCGACCTGAGGGACCTGGAGGTAGAATGGTGGGTTGGAAGATTTTTGGTATAGGTGGGGGCAAGCCCATTAAGGGCTTTGTATACGAATAAGAGGACCTTTAAGTTGATTCTGTACCCTGCTGGGAGCCGGTGGAGAGAGGCCAGGATCGGGGTGATGTGGTCCCTTTTACGGGTACCCGTCAGAAGTCTCGCTGCGGCGTTTGGAACCAATTGCAGGGAGGACAGGGATGATTGGTTGATGCCAGTGTATAGGGAGTTGCAGTAGTCAAGGCGGGAGAAGATGAATGCGTGGATGATTTTTTTCAAGGAGAAAAGCAATAGGTGACGTTTCGGGTCGAGACCCTATCTACAGACTCTTTGGGGTCCCAACCCGAGATGTCACCCATTCCGTTTCTCCGGAGATGCTGCCCGACCCGCTGCGTTACTCCAGCACTTTGTGTCTATCTTTGGCATAAAGCTGCATCTGCAGTTCTTTGTTTCTGCAAGGCGCTGGTCATTTGTCTGCCCTCATTATTGAGAATGCGATCATCGCTGGGGATTAAGTGTTGCAAAGGACCTACTCTGCTTCTCCTGTGCCAGGGTTATTTTTTGCTGTGTTGGTTTTAATTACGAGCAGCTATTTCTAGGCAGGCTCATTATCACATCCCTCCAGAGCTCCCACCACGAGTAATCTCCATGCTAACGGCAGTCAAAGCCATTTAATCCCAGCTCACAAAGTGCCTCGCCGCCTCAGACTAATGAATAATGACACAGAGCGGAAAGCTGGTCGCTTGATACGTTGCTGCTGCTGGAATGTGAACGGGCCTGGGAAGCCGCTAGCAGAACAGCAACATCGGTTTAGCAACAAGACCTGCTGCCAGCAGGCTGGTGCTGTTCCTCTCAAAGCCCACAGGTTTAACAGATCACCAGCTCAGACGTACCGGCTCTGGTTTGATTAGGAATCGCTGCGCATCATCGTGATTGCTGGCCTCCTACTGAGAAGAAGGGTCTCGCCCTGAAACGTCACCCGTTCCTTCTCTCTAGAGATGCTACCTGACCCGCTGAGTTACTCCAGGATTTAGTGTCTAACTCCTACTGGGAAAGTGTGCTGCACAGTGGCGCAGCAGTACATTTCACTCGGCATGTTCACTCTCTCCGTGCCTCTTGCTTGACATAGACGTTAACTTTAGAGACGCAGCGCGGAAACAGGCCATTTCGGCCCATCGAGTCCGTGCCGACCGGCGATCGCCGCACACTAACGCTTTCCTACACGCCCTAGGGACAATTTACAATTAGACCAAAGCCAATTGACCTACAAACTTTGTGGAGTGTTGGAGGAAACCGGCGCACCAGGAGAAAACCCACGCAGTCACGGGGAGAAAGTGCAAACTCCGTACAGACAGTCCACACGCAGTCAGGATCGAATCCGAGTCTCTGGCGCTGTAAGGCAACAACTCTACCGCTGTGCCACCGTACGCCAACGGGTCTCTAATGATGCTGGCTGCCTTTTTGAGGCAGCGACTCTTGCGGATCCTTTTGATGGTGGGGAGGTCAGTACCCATGACAGTGTTCACCATTTGTTTGTATCCGTCTTCATTCTTGGGCATTCGAGTCATCGGGACTTCTCTCCCCTCAATCGGGGACATTGCGACCAAACGTTGCGTGTCTAAGGCCAGCAGTATTATAAAGGACCCCACACATCTCCATCACGGACTGTTCACTCTGCTGCCCTTGGGCTAAAGATATTGTAGCATAAAGAGCAGAACATCAAGGTTCTGCAACAGCTTCTTCCCACGAGCCATCAGACTCCTGAATGCCATTTAATGGGCTGCCACCATTGTCTATTTTATTGTTTTATCCATTTTATCCTTTTATCCATTTTATCTTTCTGTTTATTATCGTGTTGCACAGGGAGCCAAATGCAACGGAATTTCGTTTGGAATTGCATATATCGATGTATTTCTAAATGACAATAACGTTTGTTTGATTGTTTGATTTGAGTGAGTTGGTGAACCAGTCAACATGCTCCCTGCACTACCCCTGTAGAGGTTCAATAGTGCTTTAGTTGACATAACAAATCTCCTCAGTCTTCCAAGGAAGTAGAGGCGTCGATGAGCTTTCTTTATGATTGTGTCTGTGTGCTGGGTCCAGGATAGCTCTTCAGAGATTTGCATGCCCGGCATAGGTAATAAATGCTGAGCTTACAGTCACAAACTCATACAGTGTGGAAACAGGCCCATTGACCCAACTTGCCCACACAGACCAATATGTCCCATCTACACTAGTCCCACCTGCCTGCGTTTGGTCCATATCACCCTAAACCTGTCCTATCCATGTACCCGTCCAAATGTTTCTTGAACGTTGCGATATTCCCAGCCTCAACCACCTCCTCCGGCAGCTCGTTCCACACACCCACCAGCCTCTGTGTGAAAGAGTTACCACTTAGGTTCTTATTAAATCTTTCTCCCTTCACCTTAAACCTATGTCCTCTGGTTCTTGAATCCCCTACTCTGGGCAAGGGACTCTGTGCGTCTACCCGATCTATTGCTCTCATGATTTTGTACACCTTGATATGATGCCCAGAATAAGAAGCTTACCCAGAATGAATAAATAAAAACATTCCATAAGTGGTGAGCGCACAATTCATTCATCCAACAGCTCCATGTGTTGTGCAGACTCAGCATTATGTTGGAGTTTTGGCAAACTCCGAACACAGATATCTCTACAGGACACAAGAGTTACAAAATAAGGTAGGGTTGCCAACTGTCCCGTATTAGCCGGGACATCCTGTACATTGGGCTAAATTGGTTTAGAAACAAAGAAACATAGAAAATAGGTGCAGGAGTAGGCCATTCGGCCCTTCGAGCCTGCACCGCCATTCAATATGATCATGGCTGATCATCCAACTCAGTATCCTGTACCTGCCTTCTCTCCATACCCCCTGATCCCTTTAGCCATAAGGGCCACATCTAACTCCCTCTTAAATATAGCCAATGAACTGGCCTCAACTACCTTCTGTGGCAGAGAATTCCAGAGACTCACCACTCTCTGTGTGAAAAATGTTTTCCTCATCTCGGTCCTAAAGGAATTTCCCCTTATCCTTAAACTGTGACCCCTTGTTCTGGACCTCCCCAACATCGGGAACAATCTTCCTGCATCTAGCCTATCCAACCCCTTAAGAATTTTGTAAGTTTCTATAAGATCCGCCCTGGGTCTTCGAAATTCTAGCGAGTACAAGCCAAGTCTATCCTGCCTTTCCTCATATGAAAGTCATGACATCCCAGGAATCAGTCTGGTGAACCTTCTCTGTACCCCCTCTATGGCAAAAATGTATTTTCTCAGATTTGGAGACCAAAACTGTACGCAATACTCCAGGTGTGGTCTCACCAAAACCCTGTACAACTGCAGTAGAACCTCCCTGCTCCTATACTCAAATCCTTTCGCTATGAATGCTAACATACCATTTGCTTTCTTCACTGCCTGCTGCACCTGCATGCCTACTTTCAATGATTGGTGTACCATGACACCCAGGCCTCGTTGCATCTCCCCTTTTCCTAATTTGCCACCATTCAGATAATAGTCTACCCTCCTGATTTTGCCACCAAAGTGGATAACTTCACATTTATCCACATTATATTGCATCTGCCATGCATTTGCCCACTCACACAGCCTATCCAAGTCACCTTGCAGCCTCCTAGCATCGTCCTCACACCTAACACTACCCCCCAGCTTAGTGTCATCCGCAAACTTGGAGATGTTGCATTCAATTCCCTCGTCCAAATCATTAATATATATTGTAAATAGCTGGGGTCCCAGCACTGAGCCTTGTGGTACCCCACAAGTCACTGCCTGCCATTCTGAAAAGGACCCGTTTACTCCTACCCTTTGCTTCCTGTCTGCCAGCCAGTTCTCTATCCACATCAATACTGAACCCCCAATACCGTGTGCTTTGTTTATATACTAATCTCTTATGTGGGACCTTGTCGAAAGCCTTCTGAAAGTCCAGATATAACACATCCACTGGTTCTCCCTTATCCACTCTACTAGTTACATCCTCGAAAAATTCTATAAGATTCGTCAGACATGATTTACCTTTCGTAAATCCGTGCTGACTTTGTCCAATGATCTCATCACTTTCCAAATGCGCTGCTATCCCATCTCTAATAACTGACTTTTGCAGTTTCCCCACTACCAATGTTAGACTAACTGGTCTGTAATTTCCCGTTTTCTCTCTCCCCCCCGTTTTAAAAAGTGTGGTTACATTAGCTACCCTCCAATCCTCAGGAACTACTCCAGAATCTAAAGAGTTTTGAAAAATTATCACTAATGCATCCACTATTTCTGTGGCTACTTCCTTGAGTACTCTGGGATGCAGACTATCTGGCCCTGGGGATTTATCGGCCTTTAATCCATTCAATTTACCCAACACCACTTCCCGGCTAACCTGGATTTCACTCAGTTCCTCCACCTGATTTGACCCCCGGTCCCCTGCTATTTCTGGCAGATTATTTATGTCTTCCTTAGTGAAGACAGAACCAAAGTAGTTATTCAATTGGTCTGCCATGTCCTTGTTCCCCATGATCAATTCACCTGTTTCTGACTGCAAGGGACCTACATTTGTTTTAACTAATCTCTTTCTCTTCACATATCTATAAAAACTTTTGGAGTCAGTTTTTATGTTCCCTGCCAGTTTTCTTTCATAATCTATTTTCCCTTTCCTAATTTAGCCCTTTGTCCTCCTCTGCTGGACTCTGAATTTCTCCCAGTCCTCTGGTTGGCTGCTTTTTCTGGCTAAATTGTATGCTTCATCTTTTGTTTTTATACTATCCCTGATTTCCCTTGTTATCCATGGATGCACTACCTTCCCTGATTTATTCTTTTGCCAAACTGGGATGAACAATTGTTGTAGTTCATCCTTGCAGTCTTTAAATGCCTTCCATTGCACATCCACTATCAACCCTTTAAGAATCACTTGCCAGTCTATCTTGGCCAATTCACGTCTCATACCTTCAAAGTTACCTTTGTTTAAGTTCAGAACCCTTGTTTCTAACTTAATTATGTCACTCTCCATCCTAATGAAGAACTCAACCATATTATGGTCACTCTTGCCCAAGGGGCCACGCACAACAAGACGGCTAACTAACCCTTCCTCATTACTCAATACCCAGTCTAGAATAGCCTGCTCTCTCGTTGGTTCCTCTACATGTTGGCTTAGAAAACTATCCTGCAAATATTCCAAGAAATCCTCTTCCTCAGCACCCCTGCCCATTTGATTCACCCAATCTATAGGTAGATTGAAGTCACCCATTATAACTGTTTTACCCTTGTTGCACGCATTTCTAATTTCCTGTTTGATGCCATCTCCAACTCCACTACTACTGTTAAGTGGCCTGTACACAACTCCCACTAGCATTTTCTGCTCCTTAATGTTTCGCAGCTCTACCCATATCGATTCCACATCCTCCAAGCTAATGTCCTTCCTTTCTATTGCATCAATCTCCTCTCTTACCAGCAACGCTACCTCACCTCCCTTTCCTTTCTGTCTATCCCTCCTGAATATTGAATATCCCTGGATGTTCAGCTCCCAGCCTGGGTTCCCCTGGAGCCATCTCCATGATCCCAAATATAGCATAGTAATTAATAGCTATCTGCACATTCAACTCGTCCACCTTATTACGAATGCTCCTTGCATTGAGACACAAAGCCTTCAGGCTTGTTTTTACAACACTCTTATACAATTATGTTGACAAGTGGCCCCTTTTGATTTTTGCCCTGGAAACCCACCACCTCTTATTCTCTGTTTATTTATTTTTTCTTCTTTCCCCCCTACATGTTGGGTCTGAGTGCTTCCCTTCTCTGCCTCCTGCCTCAGACCCTGTCTACTGTCTTTCTCTATTTGAGTCCCTCCCCCCAACCGTTCTAGTTTAAAGAACGGTTAAACTACGGGACCGCCCTTGTAGTATTTGACTGCTACTACTCGGGTCGAGGGTACTGTCAGGACGGAGCGCTGCGTCCGGTCCCCCCTCACCCGTCCCACCAGCTGGGCTTTGTGTGCAGTCCAGCACCCGGGCCAACTCATCATTCACCCAGCCACGGCCGAGTCGGTCAACGAATTGCTGTCGGGAATTTGTCCCTTATTTTGACCTTTTGTCCCTTATCTGGGAGTGAGAAAGTTGACAACCCGAAACAAGGTGTCGTGTGTTGATTCAGGTCTAAAAGCAAGGACTAGGCAGTGTTACTTATGGTACGGACGCCAATAGAATGAACAAACTCATCAGGAACGCTGGCTCCGTCCTGGGGGCGGAGTTGGATTCACTGGAGATGGTTTGGAGGGGATGATGCTCCTCAAACTGCGGAGCATCCTGGACAATACAGCTCACCCCCTCCATGACACACTAGTCAACCTGAGGAGCACCTTCAGCAACAGACTGGTTCCACCAAGATGCAGCACAGAACGCCACAGGAGATGCTTCGTACTGTATTGTATTGTTATATCATCCTGCCACAAGCAGAGAGCAGTGCTGAACTATTATCTACCTCTTTGATGTCCCTCGGACTATCCTTGATCGGACTTTGCTGGCTTTACCATGCACTAAACGTCATTCCCTCACCATGTCTCTATACATTGTAAACATCTCGATTGTAATCAAGTATTGTTTTCCTGCTGACTGGTTAGCACGCAACAAAAAGCTTTTCACTGTACCTCGGTACACGTGACAATAAACTAAACTATGCACATAAAGGCCCCACTAGGTTCTAGATATATGTTTTATTTAAACCTTGTGCATGAATACACCGTGCCGACGGTGCACTAATTGCTTTACCTCTCATGATTCTTCCAGTAGCTCCATCCTTAGCGACTGAAGCAATCAGTTGAGATGATGAGTGCAGCTAATCAGCTGTCACACTGATTTTCTTCAGAGGAGATGCAGGAAAAGTTTTATTAATTCTCTCTACCATCGCAGCGACACTTCCGTGGTAACATTGGCCACGATGATCTCCCCTTTTGCAGCCGGCCCTCTGTTACCAAGGTGCAAATATCTTCGTTCATGGACAGGAATCCACTAATGATCACATGAAATCACCTCCAAACTCTGACCCTCCCCAACCTCTTGTACACCCTCCTTGTATCAATTCAACATTTCTAGCTTAATTTATGTTATATGTGAACCGTGCTGCCCTACATGTTACAGGGCGGCACTGTGGCGCAGCGGTAGAGTTGCTGCCTTACAGCGAACGCAGCGCCGGAGGCCCGGGTTCGATCCCGACCACGGGTGCTGTCTGTATGGAGTTTGCATGTTCTTCCCGTGACCTGCGTTGGTTTTCTCCGAGACCTTCGGGTTTCCTCCCACACTCCAAAGACGTACACGTTTGTAGGTCAATTGGCTTGGTAAAATCACTCCGTGGATTGTCACCTTGTCGTGGTGGTCCTAAGATCATGAGAGCGATGCCGCCTGGAGCGATGCTCCTGGTAGGGCCACCCATGGCGGTAAGGTCGAGGGGGGAGGTCTCTGACAAAGACCAATCTGACCAAGGCCTCAGCGGTGGAACAGGCGGAGGACGATGGCTGACCTCGGTGGAGCGTCACAACGGCTGGGAAGGCGGATGAAGGCTGCAGCAGGAAAGGGTCTCCGGTCGTCTTGGACTCCATGCCACTGGATCCTGACCCAGATCTGTCAAGGGCCGTGGGGTGGCCGTCTGTGCACCAGTTTCCCCACGTTAAACAAAGTCACGCACAGGCGTCCTCCATATAAGGAATCCACCCTGGATTACGACTCGGTGGAGAGGAGAGGACAGTCATACTAATTTCGAATGACTGCCAATGATGATGAAAATTTAACAAAATTGTCCCTAGATAGTGTTAATGTTCGGGGATCACTGGTTGGCGCAGACCCGGTGGGCCGAAGGACCTGTTTCCGTTCTGTATCTCTAAACTAAACTAAACTAAAGACACAGGTTCGATTATGATCACAGATGCTATCTGTATGGAGTTTGCACGTTCTCCCTTTGACAGCGTGGGTTTTCTCCAGGTGCCCCAGGTTCCTCCCACATTCCAAAGAGGTGCAGGATTAACTGGCTTTGGTAAAATTGTCCCTGGAGTGTAGCATGTGAAACTGGAATAACATAGAACTAGTGTACGGGTGATTGTTGGTAGGTGCGGCCTCGATGGGCTGAAGGGCCTGGGCCCACGCTGTCTCTCTAAACCAAACTATTTGAAGGGGAAAAGACTGGATTGACGTAGCGCCTGTCATTTCCTTTTCAGTATGTCTCGAAGTGGTGTCCACAATGTTGGCACTGACCATGATACCAAGTTAGACTCATCTCATCTGCCTGTACATAATCCATATCCTTCCATTCCTTGCATATCTATGCACCTATCTGAACACCTTTTAAACGCCACTATCACATCCGCCTCCACCACCACCCGTCAATGTGTTCCAGGCCCCCACCCACTCGCTGTGCAAAAAACCTGCCCCCCCCATCTCCATTAAACTTCCCCCCTCTCACCTTATAGTCCAACACTGCCCTCTAGTGTTGGACATTTCCACCCTGGGTGAAAGGTTCTGACTGTCTACCTTATCTAGGCCTCTCATAATTTCATATACTTCCAGCAAGTCTCCCCTCAACCTCCTCTGACTTTCAACCAAACTCATCTCCATAGTTTTGGACCCGCGACTGAGTTCCCCCCCCCCCTCCCCGCCCCCCCTGCCACCCGATCCCCTACATCCTGACCCATGGGGGGTCCGTCAGCGTAGGCGACAAAACATCATCCACAATCATTTTTAATTCATGCATCCGCGGAGCAAAATTAGACCATTCGGCCCATCAAGTCTACCCCACCATTCAATCATGGCTGATCTATCTTTCCCATTCTCCTGCCTTCTCCTCAAAACCCCCGACACCCGACCTTTCACAATTCACAACACAGTTATGATACTGGCATCTACTTGACAGCGTGTAAAATTGTATATTTAGTTTTGTTTTTTTAGTTTAGAGATACAGCGGGGAAACAGGCCCTTCGGCCCACTGGGTCCGCGCCGACCAACGATCCCCGCTCATTAACACTATCCTAAACCCACTAAAGACAATTTTTACATTCACCAAGCCAATTAACCTACAAACCTGTACGTCTTTGGAGTGTTTGAGGAAACCGAAGATCTCGGAGAAAACCCACGCAGGTCACGGGGAGAACGTGCAGACTCCGTACAGACAGCACCGCTGTAAGGGAGCAACTCTACCGCCGTGACTCTAGAAGGCAGAACAAATCCAATTAAGTTAATCACCGCTCAATCAGTCTTCTCTCAACTAGCAGTGATGTGTTGGGATGTGTCGGACAGCACTTACCCACCACAGTAGTCAAGAAGGCCCAACAGCGACTCTACTTTCTGAGGATCCTCAGGAAACACAACCTGGAAGAGAAGCTGCTGGTGTCCTTCTACCGCTGCTCTATCGAGAGTGTGCTGGCGTACTGTATAACCACGTGGTATGCCAGCTACTCTGCAGTGGACAGGAGAGCCCTTCAAAGGGTCATCAACACCGCCCAAAAAATCACTGCCCTCCCTGAAGGACATCGTCAGCTGTTGCTGCCTTGGCAGGGCAGCCAGCATCCTGAAGGACCCTTCCCACCCTGGTCACAACCTGTTCCACCTGCTGCCCTCTGGCAGACGGTACAGGTCTTTCATAGAAACATAGAAATTAGGTGCAGGAGTAGGCCATTTGGCCCTTCGAGTCTGCACCACCATTCAATATGATCATGGCTGATCATCCAACTCAGTATCCCATACCTGCCTTCTCTCCATACCCTCTGATCCCCTTAGCCACAAGGGCCACATCTAACTACCTCTTAAATATAGCCAATGAACTGGCCTCAACTACCCTCTGTGGCAGAGAGTTCCAGAGACCCACCACTCTCTGTGTGAAAAAAGTCCTAAAGGATTTCCCCCTTATCCTTAAGCTGTGACCCCTTGTCCTGGACCTCCCCAACATCGAGAACAATCTTCCTGCATCAAGCCTGTCCAACCCCTTAAGAATTTTGTAAGTTTCTATAAGATCCTCTCTCAATCTCCTAAATTCTAGAGAGTATAAAGCGAGTCTATGCAGTCTTTGTTCATAAGACAGTCCTGACATCCCAGGAATCAGTCTGGTGAACCTTCTCTGCACTCCCTCTACGGCAATAATGTCCTTCCTCAGATTTGGAGACCAGAACTGTACGCAATACTCCAGGTGTGGTCTCACCAAGGCCCTGTACAACTGAGGTAGAACCTCCCTGCTCCTATACTCAAATCCTTTTTCTATAAAAGCTAACATACCATTCGCTTTCTTCACACGCACGAACAGACTCAGAGACAGCTTCTACCCCACAGCCATACGTGAGCTTAACAATGCAAAATACGAAATAACACTCACATTCAAACTGAATTGTGTTTTTTAATTGTTTTTTTAACATGTATATATTTTACCCTTCCTTATATTTTAAGATTGTTCTTGTCAATTGCACCGTTGGATTGACTTTTAAATTTTGTTGCACCATGTGCAATGGCAATAAAGAGATTCTGATTCTGATCAACCAACTCAATGTTGCCCCATTTGACATTAAGCAAAACCCATGGCTCACAGCCTTGAGTCAAACATGACCCAATGTGTTGAGTTCTAGAGTTGGGGTGGCGCAGGGCCGCAGCTGGTGGAACCCCTGCCTCACAGTGCCAAAGCTGACTTCGGGTGCTGTATTTGTGGAGTTTGCATGCTCTCCGTGTGACCGTGTGGGTTTCCTTCGGGTGCTCCGTCTTCCTCCCACATCTCAAAGACGTGCAGGTTTGTAGGTTAATTAGTGTGGAGTAGGGAAGGGATGCTAAAGTGGGTAGCGTAGAATCAGGGTGATCAAAGGCATTTTTGTCGCGCAGAGGGTGGTGGGTGCTTGCAACGAGTTGCCAGAGGAGGTGGTTGAGGCAGGTGCGAGAACAACACTTCAAAGACATTTGGTCAGCTCAGTTACTTGGATAGGAGAGGCTTGGAGAGACATGGATCCAATGGAGGCAGATGGTTCTGGTGTAGATGGGGCACGTTGAAGCCTGCATGGCTAGGTTGGGCTGCAGGGCCTGTATCCGTGCTGTGTGACCCATGACCCTCTGCAGACTGGTATGGAATATGCGCTGAAGTGTTGAAATGTGTTAAGAAACAGTTTGCCAATGTTACAGAGAGTGAGGCTTTTGCTGGCAGTTTGTGACACTCTGCTTGTTACCAATGGTAACCATGTTGAGCCGAGCTGTGAAGCCGCTAATAGACTGTCTGCTGGAATGAAGCTCCCCTGATTTAATTACCGCTGACTTTGTTTGGATTATCCGACAGGTAATTTAGAACGTCCTAGCTCCAGGTTCCAAAGCATACAGTCATCAACCAAAACCGCTTCACTTCGTGTTTAGAATCAAACATCAGCATTTACGCATCTCTGCCGTGTTTTAGAAATTGACTGAGCGCCCTTCACAGCTGCCAACTGTGTGACAACTGGCATTTCAATGTAACTGAAGCACCAAGACACATAACAAGGCACTACGAAAATCAGATGCTTCTCTTTAAAGGGGTTCAGTTCCCTAGCGCATTGCCACGTGTACCGGGGTACAGTGAAAAGCCTTTGTTGCGTGCTATCCAGTCAGCGGAAAGACAATTCATGGTTACAATTGAGCCGTTTACAGTGTACAGATACATGATAAGGGAGTAACGTTTAGTGCAAGGTAAAGCCAGTAAAGTCCGATCAAAGATAGTCCGAGGGTCACCAATGAGGTAGATAGTAGTTCAGGACTGCTCTCTGGTTACACAAAAAGCTGGAGAAACTCAGCGGGTGCAGCAGCATCTAAGGAGCGAAGGAGATAGGCGACGTTTCGGGTCGAGACCCTTCTTCAGACTGGTTGTTGGTAGGATGGTTCATTTGCCTGGAAACAGCTGGGAAGCAACTGTCCATGAATCTAGAGGTGTGCGTTTTCACACTTCTGTACCTTTTTGCCCGAGGGGAGAGGGGGGAAGAGGGAGTGGCCAATTGTGCGACTCGTCCTTGATGATGCTGCTGGCCTTGCCGAGGCAGCGTGAGGTGTCGATGGAGTCTGTTGAGAACTGTTGAGTGAGATAGTTCTTGCCATTGGCGGAGTGCAGCGTAGGTTCACCAGGTTAAATCCCGGGATGGTGGGACTGTCATTTGTTGAAAGAATGGAGCGGCTGTGCTTGTATACTCTGGAATTTAAAAGGATGAGAGGAGATCTTGAAACATATAAGGTTTGGACATGCTAGGCAGGAAACACTCACTGTGGTGGATGTTAAATTTGTGTTTATTGTGTATTTTTGTTACTTTTAATATATGTATGACTGCAGGCACGAAATTTTGTTCAGACCGAAAGGTCTGAATGACAATAAAGGTAATCTGATCTGATCAATGTTCCCGATGTTGGGGGAGTACAGAACCAGGGGCCACAGTTGAAGAATAAGGGGTAAGACATTTAGAACGGAGATGAGGAAATTATTTTTCACATAGAGAGTGGTCAGTCTGTGGAATTCTCTGCTTCAGAGGGCGGTGGAGGCCAATTCTCTGGATATTCTCAAGAAAGAGCTAGATAGGCAGTGGAGACCCAAAGAACTGCAGATGCTGGGATCTTGAGCAAGATACAACGTGCGGCATGGTAGCAGTTGCTGCCTAATGGGCCTGTCCCACTGGACGAGTTCACCCAAGAGCTCTCCCGAATTAAAAAAACATTCAAACTCGTGGTAAGCACGTAGAATGTACCTAGCGGGTACGTCGAAGCTCGGGGACGTCTCATAGCGGCTCGTAACGCTAACGGCAGGTGCTCGGGAAACGCAGTAAGCTCGGGGAGACTCTTGAAGATTTTTCAACAGGTTGAAAAATGTCCGCGAGGGCCCCGAGTACCTACGAGCGGCCATTACCGTAATTGTCCGAGTTCGAATCAGGGGAAACTCGGGAGAGCTCTTGAATTAGCTCGTACAGTGGCACAGCCCCATTAAGGTGCGCCAGAGACCCAGGTTCGATCCTGACCGTGGGTGCTGTCTGTATGGAGTTTGTATTGTACATTCTCCCCATGGCCCGTGTGGGTTCTCCCCATGTACTCGGTTTCCTCCCACACTCCAACGATGTACAAACCTGTAGTTAAATTGGCTTGGTACAAACGCAAATTGTCTAGTGTGTGTAGGATAGTGTAGGTGTGCGGGGATCGCTGGTCGGCGTGGACTCGGTGGGCCTGTTTCCACGCTGTATCTCTAAACTAAGCTGAACAAAGCGTTAAGGGTATAACTCAATTTATCAGGCAGCATCTATGGAGGGAAGAGACAGGTGACGTTTCGGATTGGAGTGAGTGGGGGTGCCCACAAATAGGGTGGCAGCGATTAAGGCCAATGTACAATGTTTTCATTCCTTTTAACTGGCCTGGACCGTGGGTTTCTCACATTGAATGGCAAGGTGTTCACACATCTGTTGGCTGCAGCCGACCTGGGAATATCTCAATGAAGACAATTACGAATTGATATCAAATTTTCGCATCCTTGCAGAGTTGTCGAAAATAACTGATGAGTATAACCAAGAGGACAAAAATATCCCAAGCAGTGTGTGCAGGAGTTATTAAGTCATCAGGACCTGTCAGGCTCAGAGTGCTTAACAATGTCTTACTGTGTGCCACTTAGATGAAATCTGTTTTTGTTTCTGCGTTCACAGTGTGAAAGTGCTCACTTACACTCGGATCCAGGTCACTGCAGCTACCAGACTGACAGAGTATGTAGAGCATTTTGTGTCCATTATAGATCATTAAATGTCAATCATTGAAGGATAGCGAAATAATTTGAGTACAGGAGCAGGGAGGTTCTACTGCAGTTGTACAGGGTTTTGGTGAGACCACACCTGGAGTATTGCGTACAGTTTTGGTCTCCTAATCTGAGGAAATACATTCTTGCCATAGAGGGGGTACAGAGAAGGTTCACCAGACTGATTCCTGGGATGGCAGGACTTTCGTATGAAGAAACACTGGATAGACTCGGCTTGTACTCGCTAGAATTTGGAAGATTGAGGGGGTGATCTTATAGAAACTTACAAAATTCTTAAGGGCAAGATGCAGGAAGATTGTTCCCGATGTTGGGGAGGTCCAGAACAAAGGATCACAGTCTAAGGATAAGGGAGAATCCTTTAGGACCGAGATGAGGAAAACATTCTTTACACAGAGAGTGGTGAGACTCTGGAATTCTCTGCCACAGAAGGTAGTTGCGGCCAGTTCATTGGCTATATTTAAGAGGGAGTTAGATGTGGCCCTTGTGGCTAAAGGGATCAGGGGCATGGAGAGAAGGCAGGTACGGGATACTGAGTTGGATGATCAGCCATGATCATATTGAATGGCGGTGCAGGCTCGAAGGGCCGAATGGCCTACTCCTGCACCTATTTTCTATGTTTCTATGCTTCTATGATAGATGTCGTCAAACTGGAAAAAGGTTGAGAGAGGATTTACGAGCATGTTGCCAGGACTCGAGGGCCTGAGTAATGGGGACTGGTTGAGCAGGCTATGTCCCTATTACTTGAAGCGCAGGAGGTTGAGGGTTGATCTTACCCAGGTGTATAAAATCATGAGAAGAATAGATCGGGTAAACGCACAAGGTCTCTTGCCCAGGGTAGGGGAATCGAGAACCATAGGAGGGACATCGGTTTAAGGTGAGAGGGAAAAGATTTAATGGGCACCTGAGGAGCAACGTTTTATTATATAAATGGTGGTGGGTGTATGGAACGTGCTGCCGGAGGAGGTAGTTAAGGCAGGTACTATCGCAATGTTTAAGAAACATTTAGACAGGTGCATGGATAAGAGTGGTTTAGCGAGATATGGGCCAAATGCAGGCAAGTGGGACTAGTGTAGGTATAGCAGAGACTAGTAGTGTACATTGGTCATTGTGGGCAAGATGGGCCGAAGGGCCTGTTTCCACGCAGTATGACTTCATGACTAAGAGGACAAAAATATCTCAAGCAAAATGTGCAGGAGTGATTAAGTCATCAGGACCTGTCAGGCTCAGAGTGCTTAACAATGTCTTACTGTGTGTCACTTAAATGAAATCTGTTTTTGTTTCTGCTTTCACAGTGTGAAAGTGCTCACTTACACTCGGATCCAGGTCACTGCCAGACTCCCAGACTGACAGAGTATGTAGAGCATTGTGTGTCCATTATTGATCACTAAATGGC